>BSYR01000051.1:14425000-15625000 GCA_030270665.1 Hibiscus trionum
ATGGCAATTAGGCTGCTGAGACACTCTCGCTGCCTCGGCAGGGGAATGGACTTGTGTCTCAGCGGCAAACTCGGCAGAACGCTTCGAAAGTGATCCCCCTTATGTCTAAGTCAGAATGTTGTTGATGCCCACTGCAGATAATACCAGTCGCGGCGTGAATCGTGCAAAGACAGCAATGTTAATTCATCATCTTTTAGCTGCCTTAAAACCTAACCTATGTCTATGCTGGATTGATCAACACCATCTATAGATGAGATTGTACTTACTTCTTTCGTGAGTTCGACTCTCTCGATACCGAACAAATGGATAGTAATCAACTAATATTTCGCCTTAATTGAAAACTATGAAGAACATGGAATAAGCAAACCTTGAACCTTTATTTGTTATAACAAACTTAAAATCCTAAACAACCGTTCTCACACTAATTACAAAATAACCCAAACCCAAAGAGAGTTTTAGAACATAATGGCGGAAAGAAAACCTAACTATACCTAAGGGAAAACCTAAGTTGTTCTCCTTGGAGTAGAAGTATTCAAAGTAGCTTTTGTATTAAATGCAACCTTTAATTCTGACTTCTTTGAGTTGAATGTGGACTTCTTCTCATTGCCTTGCTCGACAACTTATATTGATTTCCTCTTTCGGCGGCTCTGTCCACTGCTACAGGCATCAGGAAATTGAGTGGATGGCATCGTTAGAATCAGCATTTTCTGCTCTACAAATCGCACTCCAGTTCTCCAATTCCTCAGGTTGCTGCCCTGGGCGGCGGGTATGGTGGCAGTAGCTACTCGGCAGCAGTTGTCTCTGTCTGGAACTGCATCAGTACAACTCCCTGGTCTACTGCCTTAGAATTAGCTCCTCTATTTTGTCATCCTTATCACTCTTCTCTACTGCAGTCGTGGTGGGTTCCGACGGCACCCTGCTGTCGCGACGGGTTCTGGCGGCACCTTGCTGCTGCAGCGGGTTCCGACGGGCAATTTTCCTGCATGCACCGAAATAAATACCAAAACAACACCTTTTCCACAAAATACACTAAATTATGTAATCAAGCTTAATGGTAAAGGAAATTATGCGAATATGTATTAATGCCTAATTATGTAACTAACATGTGCCTAAGTCTAACGATAATATGAGTAAAAAGTGTAAATAAAATAAGAATTTTATACACTTTACAAGCACGCATGCAATCAACACGGTAACACAAGACAAGGCCACATCGGCATACCCACATGTTAAAATCGAACGGAAATGAAGGAGAACAACGATGGTGAGGCGGAATTTGAAGTGTTTTATACCAATTTCTTACAAAGGACAACGACGCGACAGCGACAGAGGGTTGGTTTTGATCTGAATTGAAAGAGGAGTTGAATGGTGGTTACAGATCGACGAACGACTGACGGTAGGGGCTTCAACAGAGCTCGATCGGAAAATAAGGGTTTGGGGTTTGGTTATCGCACGAAAGAGGGAAAACAAAACGGCTGAAAAAGGAAAGGAAACCGAAAAGCTAGTTCAAGGCTACAAATGTGATTTTGAATCACATAGAAAATGGGTAAATTACAAGGCGTGCCATCGAATTCCCTATGGTTTACGAAATGACACCAAAATTTTGCTAGCTTTGCAATTTGGTCACTAAAATTTCGAAAATTCCCAATTTAATCACTGAAATTTAATTAGGTTTTCAAATTAAAATTCCCAATTATTATGGTTTTTAATTTATGGATTTCAATTAAGTTAGGGTTTCAAATTAGGCAAAAATTTGGGTGTTACAACTCACCCCTCGATAAAAGAAATTTCGGCCTCGAAATTTACCTAGAGCAAAAAGATGTAGTACTGAACTTTGACGACAGCCTTGGGCTCCCACATAGCCTCATCATCACTACGACCACGCCACAAGACTTTGACCATCTTAATGGTCTTCCTTCTGAGAATATTCGTGTCTCGAGCAAGAATCTCAATAGGCTCCTCCTCAAAACGCAAACCAGGACGAATCTTAATCTCCTCCACAAGCACAATATGAGATGGGTCAGGATGGTAACGTCTCAACATAGAGACATGGAAGACATCATTAATACACTGAAGCTCTGGTGGTAACTCAAGCTGATAGGCAATTGGTCCAACCCGACGAATCCGATAAAGGCTAATGTAACGAGGACTCATCTTGCCCTTCTGACCAAATCGAAGTACCTTCCTCCAAGGAGATACTTTCAAGAAAACCTCATCACCCACCTCAAACTAAAGATCCCGACATCTCAAGTCCGCATAAGACTTCTGTCTGTCAGAAGCAGCCTTAAGCCGATCTTGAATCAATCTGACAGTCTGCTCAGCCTCATGAATAATGTCTGGTCCCAAGAGTCTGCACTCATTAAGCTCGGTCCAGCCAATAGGTGATTGACACTTATGCCTATACATAGCCTTATATTGTACCATATTGATACTGGCATGGTAACTATTATTATAGGCAAACTCTGCAAGCGGTAAGAAATCCACCAAACTACCTATGTAATCAAGAATACAACCCTTCAGCATATCCTCAATAATCTGAATCATGCGCTCGGAATGACCATCAGTCTGTGAATGATAAGATGTACTGAAGTCGAACTGACTACCCAAAGCAGTATAAAGAGACTCCTAGAATTTTTCTGTAAACCTCGAATCTTTGTCAAAAATAATAGACAACGATACCCCATGAAGTCGAACAATCTCATAAATATAAAGCCGAGCCAACTTGTAACACCCATGTGTTTTGCGTGTTGGGTTAGGCTGGTGGAACCGGTTATCGGTAGTTCGAATCGTAAAAGGTGGTTTAGGGAATCAAGGTTCGAGATGGGATAAAAATATGATAAAAATTCCTAAAATCTTCTAAAAATATATCTAAGATGTTGGTTAAATCAATTTTGTAAAACGGGTTTTTGAAAGTATACATTTTGGGCAGTGACCAAAATGTAAAGATTTAAAAGTTGGGAAAGTGTGTTTTTCAAGAAGAGTCAAAATCTTAGAATCTCTAGGGAGCTATTTGGAAATTAAGCCTTTTCTCTAATTTGGCATGTGTTTTAAACGTTTTATTAAAAGTCAAAATGGCTTTAATTAATTAAATTAGAGAGATAGTGAATCGGTTAAAAGTTTTGACGCTCATTTTCCATTCTCTAGTTTTTCACTTTAGCCAAACACTCTCTATTTGTTCTCAATTTCCAGATTTTCTTCATTCTCAAATCCTCTCTTGACTTCCAATTTCATCTTTGTGATTTCTCTCAATTTCTTCCAAGATTCTTCAAAGTTAAACTTGCCAAGTTAGAGGAGAAGCAAGGATTGGAGGTAAATTTCATGCTAACCCAATAATCAAGGTTCTTTAATGAAATTCTAAAGATATTTGACTCTTAATTCATGTTTTTGATTGTGGTTTTGTTGGTAGTTTGATAAAATGTTGAAATCTTGTTGAAAAAGATGTTTTAAAGAGATTTTCGGAGTTGTAATCGTTGGGCTTGTTTGAGATGATTTCTAAATGAGTTTTGAAAGGTTTTTGGTGTTGAAGTGGATTCTTAATCATAGAGATCCCGAAATCCTTGAGATCCTTGGTTTTTGAAGTGTTTTTGATTGGGTTTTTGGGGTGTTTAGGTGAGATTCGAGTTGATGGAGGTATAAGGATGGTTTTAGGTTGTTTTTGGATGTTGATTAATGCTTAAAATGTGGTAGATGTGTTGGTAGATGGCTGGGCTGAGTTTGGAGATCAATCGATTGTGTTTTCGGTTCTTTCGGATGGGTGTTTTGATTCTTTAGAGCAGGGTTGCGGGTTTTCTTTAGAGTGTGTTTTGGATGCATTTTAATGCATTTGAACCTCTGTTTTAATGTGTTGAAAACAAAGGATAGTAACCCGAAATCAAACGAAGTGATTTTGGAGGCTTCGGACGATCGATAGTTGCGTCGACAAGCGTGGTTTCGCAAGTCGGTGAGTGAAACCTGGTTTTCCAGTGTGGAAACGTTTTAGAAAAGGTTTTGGGAACTTAGTAAGAGCTTGAAATGCTTTACTAAGTTTGAAAGTAAGTAAAGTGAAATTCCCTCTAGGATTGTGCTATTTTGAGCTTTGGTTGCACTTGGTTTTAAATTGCATTTACGTACTGTTTTAAAGCATGATTTTGAGTATATAAAATGTGTTTGATGATGCCATGTGGTTTAAGGATGCACTAGGTAAGTGATCCTTGTATGCATGTGTTGATGCATGAGATTTGAAGCATGGTTTAATGGTTTAGTTATGGCTTATCATGAATGTTTTGTAAAAATAGTGAGGTATGCATGAAATGTGGATTATATTGGCAAGTGATGTTGAATAAAGTGTTTTGTAAATGAAATCAGATATAGTTAGCCGGCTATAGGATTGAGTGCACTATAAACAAGTTGTCTTGGATGTCGAGGGGTTGTGATTGTACCAAAAACTCCATCCAAGTACCCTAACGATTGAAGATTGTTTAAGGTTGCAACGATTGAGGGTATCTCCCAGGTGCGAACCTTGTGTGTGTCCTGTCTCTCGTTAGTGGGCTATACATCTACCGATGAGTGGTGTTGAGGGGTTGTTATTGTACCGAATACTCCACCATGGATGTCACAATGATGGAGGGTCGCTCTCGTGTGTGAGCCTTGAGATGCTGGTAGAGTGTATGAAGGGTAGGGGACAACCCTTGGTAATCTGTGTATCTGATGTGTTTTAAGAATGTGGTTTATCACTTTTGAGCCAATATAGTGAAATGAAATGTTATGGAAAATGTTGTTGATGCATATTGAGAAAAATGCATGTTTTGTCTTAAGCTTAGCATAAAGGCGTTATGCTTGGAAGGCTTGGAACTTGAGTAGAAATGGTTTAATTGCTGGAATTTTATGAATCATGTTGCATGATATTTAGTACAATGATTTTGATGATAAAATGCATGTTTTGTCAACGGAGACATGATGGTTTTGAAAATAGTGAAAATTGGATTTCTGCATTGATGATGTTTTGGTTTTGAGCAATCCTCACTAAGCTTATATGCTTATGCTCTCTTTGTTCATCAATGCAGACAATTAGGTGTTTGGAGGTAGCATCTACAAGTGATCCTTCCAAGAAACTCTTGAAAAGTATGTTGAGCTTTTTGAACTAGTGTAATAAAGGCAATGGGGGTGTCCAATGCTATGAACGTTTTTGGTTTGGTATCTTCTGTTTTGATGCAAGTTTATTATGCATATATGGATGTGTAAATAGCCTTTAAGCTTTGGTTTATGCTTGAAATTGGAAGTTGACCTTTTGGTGCTTATTTCTCTTAGGAAGCATGCCTTTAGTTTCTTTATTATTGTTTTTGATGCTATTATGATGCCTTTGCTTCGTATGCTTAGTGATTGATGTATATTTGTGACGCAAACATGAATGGGTATGTGTCGGGATGGTTTCAGAGGATTTAAATCGAGTTAAATCAGCTTTTTAAAACATTGCATGCCCAGGTGTTTCGAAACACCCTTGTCTGTTTCGAAATGGGGGCTTGAAATTGCCTTGGTTTTTCCAAACGGTGAGGTCTGTTTCGAAACATTTTGCCTCTGTGAAACCTTGTTCCAAAACGAGACTTAAAGGGTTTCGAAACGAACCCGTGTATCGAAACAATCAGCTGTGTTTCGAAATGACCATTTCGATTCAGGGCTCAAGGTTCGGGATAGGATAAAAATGTGACAAAAATTGTTAAAATCCTCTAAAATCATGTTTATGTTGTTGGTTAAATCAATTTTACAAAATGGGTTTTGGAAGTGGTACATTTTAGGCAGTGACCAAAATGTAAAGTTTTAAAACTGTGGGAAAAACGCAATTTTCAAAAGAAGAGTCAAAATCTTAGAATCTATAGGGAGATTTTGTGCAATCAGGCCTTCCCTCAATTTGGCATGTGTTTTAAATGGTTTTTAAATAAATAGTTTTATTTGGCTTTTATTTAATTAATAAGTATATTAGATAATTTGGGAAGTTTCAATCACATAACTAATTTTTCAACTCTCATTTCAGCCAAACACATTTCCCAATCTCCTTTCTCCAGATTTCTTTTCTCTCAAACCCTCTTTCTCATTTCTAAAGATTCTTCATATTTTTCTTCAAGATTTTGAAAGATAAACTTGTCAAATTGCTAGGAAGACAAGGATTGGAGGTAAATCTCGTTCTCAACCTCTAATCAAGGTTCTTTATTGAAATTCCCAAGATTATTGACTCTTTAATGATGTTTTTGATTGAGTTTAATGGTAATTTTGATTTGAGATTGAAATCTTGTAAAATGATGCTTTAAATTCCAATTTTCGTAATGATTATGATGTGATATGTTCATGATTGGTTTTAATCAAGTTTTAAGTTAATCTTGATGTTGAAAATGAGTTTTGACAATCTTTTTGCTTTTTAAATAGGATTTTCCCCGCTTAATGGATAAGCATTTGCTACTAATGGGGAATTTTTTCTCATCTTAAATCCCAAGATTGGATTTGCGCCAACGGAAACCATAAATTTCATACACAATAGAAGGATATGGTATATCTATATTTTTTAGATAATGAACCGTAACCCTAACCCTAAACCCTAAACCCTAAACCAAAATCCTTGAGATCCTTGAGTTTTATGATAGTTTTAGTTGATTTTTGATGTGATTTGATGGTTATATGATTGCTGGAGGTATAAGGAAGGGTTTAGGTTGTTTTTAGTTGAGATTTGATGATTATTAATGGTTGGAAGTGATGATAGTTGGGTGGGCTTGGTTTATGAGGCGATCGAATGAGTTTTCGGTTGTTTCGGATGGGTAACTTGATGTAGTTTTTCTAGGCAACGAGTTTGTGTTTAGTTGCTGGAGTTGGAATGCATTTTAATGCATTAGATCTCTTTTTTTTGATGCTCTAAAAATAGGGGACATTGATTCGGAAGCAAGCGAAGCAATTTTGGAAGCTTCGGACGAGTGAACTTTGCGTCGGCAAGCGAAGTTTTGCGTATCGGTGAGTGGAAAAGGGTTTTCCAGCTTTGTAATATTTTGAACGTGGTTTTGGGAGCTTAGTGTAAGTTTAAAACACTTAGCTAAGCTCAAGAGTAAGTAAATCGAAAGTCTCTCTCGAATTGTGCTATGTTTTGGTTTAAAATGCACTTGATTTAAAATATGGTTTGATTACTGTTTTAAAGCATGTTTAGAGCAATGTTGTTGCTGGTTTTAAATGCCATTTTTGTTAAGGATGCACATGGTAAGTGATCCTTGTGTTTATGCGATTTAATAATTGATTTTAAGCATGTTATTGCTTGTGAAAAATGGCATTGTGGTTTATGCTTTGATAAAACAATGAAATGTTGTTGAATAATGATTATATTTGCAAGTGATGGAAAATGGTTTTGGTTACTTTAATCGGATATAGTTAGTCGACTATATGATTGGGTGCACCGTGAATAAATTCGCCTTGGATGTCGAGGGGTTGAGATTGTACCATAACTCCATCCAAGTACCCTAACGATCGAGGCTAAGATCACAACGGAGGATGGTTTAATCTCGTGTGTGAATCTTGTGGTTTGTGTCTCGTGCTCTCGTTAGTGGAATTATACAACTACCGATGAGTGATGTTGATGGGTTGTGATTGTGCCATTAAACTCCATCACGGGTGTTGAGGGGTTGTGATTGTGCCATTAAACCCCACCTTGTGTAGCCGGTAGTGTGTATGAAGCGTGTGGGACAACGCTTGTAATCCGCGTATCTGATTGTGTTGTGTTTTACTATGGTTCTTTTTATTGATCACTTGCGAGCCAATATAATGGTGTTGGCATAATGAATTAATGGTGAATGCTTATTTTGATGAAGCATGTGATGCTTGAGATTTATGCTAGAATGCATGTGATGCTTGGTTTAAGCATGAGCAAGGGATTTTGCTGTTATAATTAATGATGCTATGAGCATGTGGTTTTGAAATGGGAAATGATGTTTTAAAGGAAGGCATGTGTATACAAAGAATGATGATTCGGTTTTTAAAGCGCATTGATGAATGTTTTGGTTTTCTAGTAGTCCTCACTAAGCTTTATGCTTACGCTCATTTGTTTCATCAATGCAGAGAATTGAGCATATTTGGCAGCAAGAAAGCAAGGGGTATCCAAGTGATTTTAGCTAAGCAAAGTATGTGTTTTCACTTTTGTGTAATAAGAGGCAATGGGAGGGATTTCCACTCATGAGTTGCTTGGTGTTATGTGACACTTTGAGCATGTTTAGTTTGAGTTTTGAGACTTGTAAATGGCCTCTAATTGGTTTATGGTTTGCTATTTTGTATTTTGGACATGTTTTGGTTATGTGTGCAAGCATGCCCATATTGCTTACAATCTTCATGAATTGCCATGTCTATTGCTTATCTATGGTTGTGTATTGATGCATATATGTTGGAAATGTTTGTTATAACTTGTATAGATGTTTTGGGCGTGATTAGTTGATGTTAAATGCTTATTTGTGGCTGTTGGATGTGCATTATTGGTACGAGTATCGATACTCGAGTTTGGGTATCGATACTCGAAGGCATAATTCAGGCAAATCAACACAGGGGTATCGATACGAATTGCCCGCGTATCGATGCGCCTGTGCTATCTTTGAAGAGTGTATCGATACGCAAGGAAGGGTACCGATACCCTTTTCCAAACTTTTGCTACTGCCTTCCCGCGTATCGATACGGGCTTAAGGGTACCGATACCTGACCGTTATTTTTAGTTAAAAGCATCTTCTTAAGTTCTGAAATGTTACATATTGGTCCCTGAATGTTGAGCATGCAATTGGATGAGTTTGTATGTTCCGTTTGTGATGAAAATTGACATGGACGCATGTTACATGACTAATTAAGGATTGATAATCTTAAAATTGGATTAATCCCTGTAATTTTCCGAAATTACAGTTTAGTCCCTAAAAGTTAAATGTATGCAATTGAACCCCTAATCAAACTCCAATCGATGTGCCATTTTCTTCTAAGGGTTTTGTTGAACACGTAGGACTTAAATTGCATCTAGAAAGATAAAAATATAGGGTCGTTAATCGAGGTCGGCTTTAACGAGTTGGCTTCAGTTTTCCCTGTGTAATCTTCTTAGTTCGGGTCGGGCGTCTAGGCCGGGCTAAGGGGGTTACAGTCTATCGGCCAGGCCAGGTCGAGGGGGTTACATTTGGTGGTATCCGAGCTAGGTTTCAAAAGGTTGGGATGATGGTAAGTAAATGTGAAGTGTATATGTGTTTTTGGTGATGTTTGATTTGACCGGTGAATGTTTAAAGTATGTTAATGTGGAATATGTGATGGTGAGGCTATATATCATAGTTGAATATGAATGTGAGTTGTTTTATGTTGTTTGATTGGGCTGAATTTTGATGCTTGAATAGCATGATGGATGTGACATGCATGTTGTATGCTTTATGCTATGTTGGGGGGGGGGGAATTGGGACGCCTATTGCCTTATTACCTAGAGAAATGTTTTAAATTGGTTTTGGAAGTCTTGGATCCTTGTCAGTAGCTGGCCTGATCTTTTGCTCGTTTTACGTTTATGCCTTAATGTTAACTAGCACAATGGGACCGAGACGAGAGTTACGTAGTGGAGCATTTGCTCCTGTTGATGGGCAACGTGACAAGGAGAACGAGGTTCTGCATGGTGGAAATCTACCTCCTCCACCGCCACCACCACTTGGGGGTGATGAGGAGGGGAAAAATGGACAGGCTGGTCAGGTGTTAGGAGACTTGACGCCTTTGGTATAGGCGATGACGGGAGCATTTCAGGCTGTTGTAGCCGGAGTGCATGTACAAGCGCCTGCTACTGGGCAAGTGGGATTGCCATTGGAGCGTTTGAGGAGTTTAGGAGGAGTAGAATTTTGTGGATTATCTTCTGAGGCATCTGAGGCTTGGATGGCCAGCACAATCCGGATATTAGATCAGATGGGGCGTAATGATGCACAGAAGCTTGGTTGCGCAATGTTGTTATTGCATGGTGATGCATATACATGGTGGATGATTGCAACAACGGGATTGGAGCCAGAAGAGGTGGATTGGATGTTCTTTCAGTATGCTTTTAAGAGAAAGTATCTTGGAGTTAGATACTTGGACGATAAGAAAATAGAGTTCATGTCCCTGGTTCAAGGGAACATGAATGTGGCTAAGTACGAGGTCTAGTTCGTACGACTAAGCCAAATATGCTCCAAAGTTGGTCCCGAGTGACAGGCATCGTTGTGACCGTTTCCAGTATGGCCTGGTGCAGGGCGTGAAGACGTTCATGCTTGCGACAGATTATACAGATTTTGATGTCTGGTGACTCGAGCCAAGGATATATAGTAGAGCTTGGGTATGACCTCGCGTGGGGGTCGTTCCAGTTTGGGCAAGAGAGCTGGTGATGCTTGCCCTAGTGGTGGGCAGAATAAGAGGAATCGAGACTGTAGACATCAGCCTACGGCTATGTGAGGTGCGCCAGCTCAAGGCAACATGCCGAGGTTTGAGGATAACACATGTTGGACGTGTGGTTCGCGTGAGCACTTGAGGCGAGATTTCCCTCGTGCGGCTCGTGAGGTGCAGGCTCCTGTGGTTGGGGCTAATTCCTGTTGGAACTGCAAAGCTGCTGATCATATGAGGCGTAAGTGTCTCTTGTTAGCGGGAGGTGGTCAGGGTCGTGTACTAGTTGTTGTACTGCATAGAGGTCGTGGCGCGGCCGTGGCAACTTTCAGAGGAGAGAGGATGGGCAGAGAGGTGTGGCCCATGTGGTTGCTGTTCCGCCAGAGGGAGGTGGTCCTACGAGGGTGTACGCACATCGCGAGGGACATAATGACACCAATGTGATTGCAGGTACATTCACCTTGCAATCCTTGTCTTTGTTAGCATTGATTGATTCTAGATCTACACATTCATACATCTTGAGTGAGCATGCGTATTTGCTTGATATTACTGTTGAGATGCTAGATGTAGGAATGCAAGTAACAAGTTCTTTTGGTAAGACTGTTGTTACAAAGAAATTGTATAGGAGATGCCCATTATCTGTTCAGGGTCATGTGTTTTGTAACACATCGGTTTTGGGCCTAGAAGGTTTTGGAATCAGCTTAATGGTTTATCGATCACAAATTAGAGATTTGAATCCTTGAGGTCGGTTCAGGGAAAACCTAGTTCGAGATGTTTTAAAAATATGGAAAATGTCTAAAAATCATTATTTATTATGTAAATGATGATGGTAAAAACAATTTTACAAAATGAGTTTAGGAAATATTACATTTTGGTATAGTGACCAAAATGCAGTTTTTGCAAAAGTTGGCTAGTGACGGTTTTGTAAAGGATTGAAACTTTGAATCTTTAAGGAGCTATTTTTACCGATTATTTCCATCAGATTTCTCTTTAATTTGGGAGCTTTTAATAAATGATTTTATAATAAAATAAAGGAAATTAAAAAGGAAACTTAAAAGTTGACTTTTCATTACTAAATTCACGTTAGTTTTGCATATTCTTATTTTCTCTCAATTTCTCTTCAGCCAAACACTTTTCCCTCGTCAAAGAACCTTTGATTTTCACCTTGATTGCTGAGATTTCATCTTCCAAAAGATTTTCTATCTTTGCTTCTTCAAATCACATTGATTTACCTTTGGATTTTCAAGAAAACTTGCCCAATTAGAAGAGAGATCAGTCATTAGAGGTAAGCTTCGTTCTTCACCTCTAATGATAAGTTCTTTACTGAAATTCCCAAGTTATCAGTCCTTTGTTAATGGTTTTTGAGTTATTTTAATGTTATAAACAAGAAAGAGTTGTAAAATTTAAGATTCTTATTGAGATCGTGATGATTTTCGTATTTTTATGTAATGATCTAAGTTGAGGTTGATTTTCAACTTGATTTGGATCTTATTTGATGTTGAGAATGAGGTTTTCACAATATAATCCCGAAAAGGCTTGGGTCTCTAATTTTAAGATGCTAGATTTGTGGATTTTGAGGAGTTTTTTATGTTCTGCTATTGCTGGAGGTATAAGGTCGAGCTTATGTTGATTTTTGATGTTAATTGAAGTTTAGAAAAAGGTTAGAATTGATAGATCTTGGCTGGGCTTTGTTTGGTGAGAGTTTGGAAGTGTTTTTGGTTGTTTCAGATGGGTGTTTTGATGCTTTAGAGCAGGGCTACGGGATTTTGTTTAGTTGATGGTGTTTGAATGCATTGTGATGCATTGAATCTCTATTTTTAATGTGCCAAAAATAGGGGATAGTGATCCAGAAGCAAACGAGGTAGCATTGGAGGCTTCGGACGCTTAGTTGGTTCGTCGCCTAGCGTAGTGTCGCGTATCGGTGAGTTAGAACGTGTTTTCCAGCCTTGGAATGTTTTTGAAAAGAGGTTTGGGAAATTAAACTTAGGCATAAAACGCTGGTTTAAGTTCTGCAGTAAGTGAAGTTGATTTCTCTCGATTTGTGCTATAATGGTTTTGAAAATATCAAAATTTGTTTTAATGTACCCAGTTTAGCAATGTGGTTTGATTTGTTGTTTAAGCATGCTTTTTAAGAATGAGAGTTGATTATTAAACTTGGTTTGATGAAGGGTGCATGAAACTAATGATCCTTGAAAGGATATGGTTTTAACTTGTGTTCTAAAGGCATGGTTTGACGTTTTGGCCTTGATGATGTTGCATGCTTCGAAAACAATGAATTATTGGCTAAATTGTGATATATATTGGCATAAATGATGAGATGTTACTGGATATAATTGCTCGACCAATAGGATATAAAGTGCACTTTAAACAATAAAATTCATACGTGCTCTTTGGATTCGTTCCAAAGAGAGGCCGATGATGTGAATTCCATCGGATAGGACTTGGTGAAATACCTAAGCGTAATGGCATTGAATGGTACCGCCATGAGAAATCAGTGAGGGAGATACCGCTGGAGTAGGACTTGGTGAAATACCCAAGCTTTATGGCAACAAATGATATCGCCATGAGAAACTGGTGAGGGAGATACCACCAGAGTAGGACTTGGTGAAAGACCCAAGCTTTATGGCAATAAATGTTATCGCCATGAGAGTCCGGTGAGGGAGATACCGCCGAGGTGGGACTTGGTGAAATACCCAAGCTTTGTGGCGAAGGTAGATACCGCCATGAGAGTCCAGTGGCGAGATCCCACCGGGGTAGGACTTGACCTCGAGTCAAGCTATCCGCATATCTATGTAAAATAGGATATGAAAATGCCAATATATGAGAATGATGTGTGTTTCGCATGTACCAATGTTTTGAATGATTTTATGCAATGAGAAATGCATATGAGCTAATGAGATTGTGAAATGCTTTTGTGCATCAAGCATTTGTGGCCTTGCCATGAGAATTGTATTGGTTGAATGCATGAGATAGATAGATGGTACATGTGGTTTTCAAGATGAGAATTGGTTCGAAATGATTTTCAAGCATTAGAAAGAAAGAGCATAATGTAGAAATGCTTTCCAAGAAAAAAAGGGGTTTAAACTTTGTATGAAGAGTTTATGCATGAGAAGGTTTAAATGGAAGTAATTACAAGGATGATGTTTAAGATTGAGATACATGTTGTATTTGGGTTTTAATACTGGTTTATATGTTGAGCGATGCATGATTTGAGGCAATGATGTTTCAAATGAAGTTTTCAAACAATGCATTGGTTTATAAAAATGTGATTTCAAATAAAGGGTGTTTTATGGTTTTGTTGCATTGATGGTGTTTTGGGTTTGCGCATTCCTCACTAAGCATTATGCGCTTACGCTCGTTTTTGTCCATCAATGCAGATAGTTGAATTTAGGACAACAAGAAGCAAGGGATTCAAGAAAGACTCCACTTGGAAAGTATGTTTTGGATACTAGCTATAGATAATAAGGGCAATGGGGGAAATTCTTTACTTTGATGTGTGATGTGGTTGATTATCTACAACAAGTTTGGTTTATGGTTTGGGACTTGTAAATGGCTATTATGTGGTCTTTGGATCCTCATTTTGCATTTTAGTTTTGCTATGGCTTATGGTCAAAAGCATGTTCATTCTAGTTGCATATGCTATATGAGATGTTATGCCTAATGCTTGCAATGTGGCTAGTTTTTGATGCAAATATGCTGGACATGATGATATAGGCATGTCTATGAGTTTTGGGTGTGAATGGATGATGTATGATGCATTTTTGGGGCTATTTCTTGAGCATTTCTGGTATGGGTATCGATACTCGGGCAAGTGTATCAATAACCTTAAGCTAAAGTGGTGCAGGTGTATTGATACGAGCATCATGTGTATTGATACGCCTGGGCAAACTTTGAAGGGTGTATCGATACACGGGGGAAGTGTATCGATACCCTTAAGATAAAATGGTGCAGGTGTGTTGATACGGGCATCAGGTGTATTGATACTCCTGTGCAAACTTTGTAGGGTGTATCGATACACGAGGGAAGTGTATCGATACCCCTGTACATAATTGTACATCCGTACCGATACTCGTGGAAGGGTATCGATACCCTTGCTCAACTTTGGCTACTACCTCCCTGTGTATCGATACGGGGTAGCAGGGTTTCGATACCTAGCCGTTAATTTAGTTAAATGGAGCCTTTACAAGTCTGAAATGTTACATTTTGGTACCTGAATGTGGTGTATGCAATTGAATGAGTTTGGATAATCCGTTTGAGATGAAATTTTGCAGAGAAGCATGAAATATGATTAATTGCATATTGGTAAATTTAAAAATTGGAAAGGTCCCTGTAAATTCTGAAAATTACGTTTTGGTCCCTAAAAGCTTAAATTGTGCAATTGAACCCCTGAACGACATTTGATCGCTACGCCGTTTTCTCCTTTACTCTTTTTTGATCACATAGGATCTAATTCGCATCTAGGAAAGATAAAAAGAAAAAAAAGGTTCATTAATCAGAGTCGACTTTAATGAGTTGTCTTTGGTTTTCCCCGTGTAATCACCTTGGTTCGGTTCAACCGTCTAGGCCGAGCTAAGGGGTTACATTTGTTGGTATCAGAGCTAGGTTTGCGAACATTTGGGCGATGGTAAGTTTGTGGTAAGTCGTTATTGTATGTTTCGATGTCTATCTTGGTGTATGATGGCAAGTTGGTTGAAAATATGTTTTTGGGTGAAATATTGATGTTTATGTCATGCTTAATTGTTATGAATCATACGTGAGTTAATGTGAACATGTATTGATGATACAATGACGTGGTGAGCTGATTTTGAATGATGAAAAGTATGATGAGTGTGATATGTTGCTATTATGATGCTGAAGGTGAATGTTGTTTGATGAGAGCATAATTATTATTGATGATTGAATTTTGCTTTTTGATATGCACGGTGTTTGTGAAATCAATGTTAATATTGATTATTATGACATATAAGAGGGGAAAATTCGGGATACCCATTGCCTTATTACTATAGCAAATGTTTTAACTTAAAGTTGGAGTCTTGAATCCTTGCTTGAAGCTGGCCTGATCGTTTTGTTTTTTTGTTATCATTGCCTTGTTAATAATAGCACAATGGAATTGAAGAGTGAATTGCAATCGGGTATGATTGTTGCTGCTTTAGAGTAGGTTGTTGGGGAGTGAAAGTCACCATTTGGTGAGAATGTATCTTTTCAGTCGTCAGTGCCTGGAGTTGAGGCGATAGGGCAGCATGAGGGGGCTGGCCCTTTGATGAAAGATTTGCCGTCCGTGGTTCAAGAGATGGCAGGAGCATCTCAGGCCGCGGTGAATGAAGGGCATGCGTATGTGTCGGCTGTTAGATAAACTAGTTTGCCAAAGGAGCGTCTGTATGATTTGGGAGCTGTTGAGTATCATGGGTTGACGCTAGAGGTGTTCGAGGCTTGGTTAGCCAGTACGATCCCAATCCTAGATCAGGAAGGGTGTGACAACGCCTGTATGTTGGGAAGCGTTGTCTCGTTAATGCTGGATGATGTTTGCAGTTGGTGGAAAACTGTGTCGGCAGCATTAAATATCAATGAAGTGGATTGGGAGTTCTTTCAAGTAGCCTTTAAAAGGAGATATCTTAGAGATAAGTCTTCGGATGACTAGAAGCATGAGAGTATGGCTTTAGTTTATGTTGGTTAGCAGAATGAGAGTAAAAGAGCTGCAAGTTCTGGCCTCGAGAGTGGGCAGCGTAAGAGACTTCGTGATAGAAGGATTCACCTGAACCAGAGTTTTAGTGGTGGTGGTAACGTGGATCAAGTGCATCAAGGCCAAAGAGTAGTGGTTCGTCTATCGGAGTGCGGTCGTTATGGAAGGCGACACATTGGGGTTATTTGGGGTGTTAGAGCTTGTTGGAACTATGGTGCAATAGAGCATGTGAAGTGTAATTGTCCTCAAGTAGCGAGACCAGCTCCAGCGCGTGCAATTGAGTCTCAAAGGGGCCGTGAGCGCGACCAAGACAGGGTTCGGAGGTGGCAAGAAGGGCAGAGAGGCGCAAGGTGTACGATGGTTGGATCTTGTTGGAAGTGTGGGCCTGATGGACATTTGAGGCGAGATTTTCCAGTGTTAGCTCGGGGTGGTCAAGGTGGGATGTCTGTTGAAGCTCCTCATGATTGCAAGTGCAGCCATGGTTCTTTACAACAAGGAGACGATGGTGACCTCAGGGTGTTGGTCGATGATGTGGTGTTGCAGCCGGAGAATGGTGCTTCTGCGGGAGAGAGTGCTCGTCGCTTGAAGCTTTAGGACAATGAGGTGTTTGCGAGTATCTTTACTATGCAATCCCTATCGTTGTTATCTTTGTTTAGTTCTGGTTTTGCATCCTCTTGTGTAGTGGTTAAGGTCCTATAGTTAGTGAGTTTTGGATAGTAATCGGTGTTGCTTTGAGAACAACATTGGTGGCGAAAGTATAACAGTGGAGTAGTTTGATGTTAGTGAGTTGTAAGAGAGATGGAGCTGAAAGAGTTTGGAAATGGGATAAGAGGATGTTCTTAGGTTAGTCTAAGGACGTTATTAGTAAGTGTGAACAGACATACATGCACAGTTAAAATCATTTGTATACATATATTACATATATTGGTACATGCGTACATATGGCATGACATTAGAAGTTTGCATACATGTGCACAAACATTGATAAGGGCATGTAGGTGACCATGCATACAAATGTTCACACTTATGAATAGCTAATTGGATCTGATAGTGATGTGTTATGATTAGGGTAGTTGTGGGTTTAAAGTGTTGTCTTGGTGCAAGTCGAAAGATGGATGTGAGGTTAAGAAGTAAATAAATTTACCGATAGGAATGAGAGTGATCTAGCTTGGTTGGAAGGAAGTAAGGTGTTTTAAGATCCTTTGGCGGCATGGTGGTAAAGAGGTGACCGTTTTGGTTAGAATTGGTCGAGGTTGTTTGATGTGTAGTTAAAAGCTTTTTGAAATAGCAGTTAGGTGTTGTAGTTTCTCTGAGTTGGACGGTTGTTGTAGGCTCACGAATGTGTTTTCGAAGTGTTGATGCATCCTTGCTTAAATCGTTACAATAAAATGGTTGTTCTAAGTGGATGACAGTTCGGCAGTGACCTTAGAGGAGTTGGAAGGAAGTTCTGACGAGAGTTCTAATCGAGGTTTGGCTTGAGTTGATTAAGGATTCATAGTTCTAGTATGTATCGTATGTTGATAGGATGGGTGGCTAGGCACGTTGGAAAAGTTTTAGTGTATGCTTTCGGACAGTTGTAAGTGCTTGAAAATGAGCTTTATGCGTGGCTTGTTGTGGTTGTTTTTGTGTAAGTATTAAGATTTGTCATTGTGTAGCATCCATGTAAGATTAGTGTCGTAGCCGAAGCTTGAGTGGGGAAAAGTAAAGTAAGTTCAAAGGCCATGTTGGTTTGGCTAGGTCTTTGTGAGAGGGTGATTTGTTGGCTGAGTGTAAGTAAACCTTTCTTGAGACCGTTGATGTAAGTGAAGCAATTGTTGGATATGAGGTTAGAGTCTCGTGGCGAGGATTTTCGGATGATGAGTGGGCGGATTTTGGTGATCTGTTGAGACGTGTGATGGTGCTCTGGGCTTTGTATCTGGATGGTTGAACGTATGGTTCAGGTTGTAGAGGATGGGTAGGAATGTTTGTTAAAACATTGGGGAGCGTGAGTAAAGCAATTGTTACCTGGGAAAAACCTTACGTATTGTGTAGATCTTCGAGCTAGAGTTTCAGCAGTTTTGTAGGAGGTTTTGGAAAGTAGAGTGAGCTGTAGATCTCATGGTGGGCTGAAAATGGATGGGTTGGTGTCACCATGTGTGTTGTGTTGAAAGAATTATGTGGGAAGGCGGAGTATGTTGTGAAGGGCTGAGAGTTGTTTGGGTTGTTGGAAATCTTGCACAGTTTGGAGGTGCAGGAAGCTAAGCTGAGATTGGTAATCGTGTGTTCTGGAGGTCTCACCGTGAGTAGTGATGTTGAAGTTTGGGCGTATGGTAAGTTTAATCCAAGGGTTATTGGATCGTAAGAGGTTGAGGAGTATGTTGGTTTCGTTGTGTTTTGGTTGAGGATGTTTTCCGCGATAGTTACGCTTC
The DNA here is from genome assembly GCA_030270665.1 of Hibiscus trionum. NCBI lineage: Eukaryota > Viridiplantae > Streptophyta > Magnoliopsida > Malvales > Malvaceae > Hibiscus > Hibiscus trionum. Next base: position 14,443,442 of record BSYR01000051.1, read on the forward strand.
TTGTGTTTATGTTGTGTATTGATTTTGGGAGATTGTGTTCCGCCCTTTCTTCTCAAATTGAAATTTTGAGGACGGGATTTCTTAAGTAGGGGAGAGTTGTAACACCCTGGTTTTGGGACTAGAAGGTTTTGGGATCAGCTTAATGGTTTATCGATCGCAAATTAGAGATTCAAATCCTTGAGGTCGGTTTAGGGAAAACCTAGTTCAGGATGTTTTAAAAATATGGGAAAATGTCTAACAATCATTATTTATTATGTAAATGATGATGGTAAAAACAATTTTACAAAATGAGTTTTGGAACTATTACATTTTGGTATAGTGACCAAAATGCGGTTTTTGCAAAAGTTGGCTAGTGACTGTTTTGTAAAGCATTGAAACTTTGAATATTTAAGGAGCTATTTTTACCAATTATTCCCATCATATTTCTCTTTAATTTGGGAGCTTTTAATAAATGATTTTATAATAAAATAAAGTAAATTAAAAAGGAAACTTAAAAGTTGACTTTTCATAACTAAATTCATGTTAGTTTTGCCTATTCTCATTTTCTCTAAACTTCACTTCAGCCAAACACTTTTCCCTCATCAAATAACCTTTGATTTCACCTTGATTGCTGAGATTTCATCTTCCAAAAGATTTTCTATCTTTGCTTCTTCAAATCACATTCATTTACCTTTGAATTTTCAAGAAAACTTGCCCAAATTGAAGAGAGATCAATCATTAGAGGTAAGCTTCGTTCTTCTCCTCTAATGATCACTTTTTTACTGAAATTCCCATGTTATCAATCCTTTGTTGATGGTTTTTGAGTTGTTTTAATGTTATAAACAAGAAAGAGTTGTAAAATTTAAGATTCTTATTAAGATCGTGATGATTTTCGTATTTCTATGTAATGATCTGAGTTAAGGTTGATTTTCAAATTGATTTGGATCTTATTTGATGATGAGAATGAGGTTTTAACAATATAATCCCGAACAGGCTTGGGTCTCTAATTTTAAGATGCTAGATTTGTGGATTTTGAGGTGTTTTTGATGTTCTACTATTGCTGGAGGTATAAGGTCGAGCTTATGTTGATTTTTGATGTTAATTAAAGTTTAGAAAAGGTTAGAATTGATAGATCTTGGCTGGGCTTTGTTTGGTGAGAGTTTGGAAGTGTTTTCGGTTGTTTCGGATGGGTGTTTTGATGCTTTAGAGCAGGGCTACGGGATTTTGTTTAGTTGTTGGTGTTTGAATGCATTTTGATGCATTGGATCTCTATTTTCAATGTGCCAAAAATAGGGGATAGTGATCCGGAAGCAAACGAGGTAGCGTTGGAGGGTTTAGACGCTTAGTTGGCTCGTCGTCTAGCATAGTGTCGCGTATCGGTGAGTGAGAACGTGTTTTCCAGCCTTGGAATGATTTTAAAAAGAGGTTTGGAAACTTAAACTTAGGCTTGAAACGCCGGTTTAAGTTCGTAAGTAAGTGAAGTTGATTTCTCTCTCGAATTGTGCTATTATGGTTTTGAAAATATCAAAATTTGTTTTGATGAACCTGGTTTAGTAATGTGGTTTGATTTGTTGTTTAAGCATAATTTTTAAGCATGAGAGTTGATTATTAAACTTGGTTTGATGAAGGGTGTATGAAACTAATGATCCCTGAAAGGATGTGGTTTTAACTTGTGTTCTAAAGCCATGGTTTGAAGTTTTGGCCTTGATGATGTTGCATGCTTTGAAAACAGTGAATTATTGGCTAAATTGTGATATATATTTGCATGAATGATGAGATGTTACCAGATATAATTGGTCGACCAATAAGATATAAAGTGCACTTTAAACAATAAATTCGTATGTGCTCTTTGGATTCGTTCCAATGAGAGAGGTCGATGATGTGAATTCCATCAGATAGGAATTGGTGAAATACCCAAGCTTAATTGCATTGAATGGTACCAGCATGAGAAACCGGTGAGGGAGATACCGCCGTAGTAGGACTTGGTGAATGACCCAAGCTTTATTGCAACAAATGTTATCGCCATGAGAAACTGGTGAGGGAGATACCACCAGAGTAGGACTTGGTGAAAGACCCAAGCTTTATGGAAACAAATGTTATCGCCATGAGAGTCCGGTGAGGGAGATACCGTTGGGGTAGGACTTGGTGAAATACCCAAGCTTTGTGGCGAAGGTAGATACCGCCATGAGAGTCCGGTGGCGAGATCCCACCGGGGTAGGACTTGACCTCGAGTCAAGCTATCCGCATATCTGTGTAAAATAGGATATGAAAATGCCAATATATGAGAATGATGTGTGTTTCGCATGTACCAATGTTTTGAATGATTTTATGCAATGAGAAATGCATATGAGCTAATGAGATTGTGAAATGCTTTTGTGCATCAAGCATTTGTGGCCTTGCCATGAGAATTGTATTGGTTGAATGCATGAGATAGATAGATGGTACATGTGGTTTTCAAGATTAGAATTGCTTCGAAATGATTTTCAAGCATGAGAAAGAAAGAGCATAATGTAGAAATGGTTTCCAAGAAAAAAGGGTTTAAACTTTGCATGAAGCGTTTATGCATGAGAAGGTTTAAATGGAAGTAATTACAAGGATGATGTTTAAGATTGAGATACATTTTGCATTTGGGTTTTAATGGTGGTTTATATGTTGAGCGATGCATGAATTAAGGCAATGATGTTTTTAAATGAAGTTTTCAAACAATACATTGGTTTATAGAAATGTGATTTCAAATAAAGGGTGTTTTATGGTTTCGCTGCATTGATGGTGTTTTGGTTTATAGCATTCCTCACTAAGTATTATGTGCTTACGCTTGTTTTTGTCCATCAATGCAGATAGTTAAATTTGGGACAACAAGAAGCAAGGGATTCAAGAAGGACTCCACTTGGAAAGTATGTTTTGGATACTAGCTATAGATAATAAGGGCAATGTGGCAAATCCTTTACATTGATGTGTGATGTGGTTGACTACCTAGAACAAGTTTTGTTTATGGTTTGGAACTTGTAAATGGCCATTATGTGGTCGTTGGATCCTTATTTTCCATTTTAGTTTTGCTATGGCTTATGGTCAAAAGCATGTTCATTCTAGTTGCATATGATATATGAGATGTTGTGCCTAATGCTTGCAATGTGGCTAGTTTTTTATGCAAATATGTTGGACATGATGATATAAGCATGTCTATGAGTTTTGGGTGTGAATGGATGATGTATGATGCATTTTTGGGCTATTTCTTGAGCATTTCTGGTATGGGTATCGATACTCGGGCATGTGTATCGATACCCTTAAGCTAAAATGGTACAGGTGTATTGATACGGGCATCAGATGTATTGATACGCCAGTGCAAACTTTGAAGGGTGTATCGATACACTTAAGCTAAAATGGTGCAGGTGTATTGATACGGGCATCATGTGTATTGATACGCCTATGCAAACTTTGTGGGGTGTATCGGTACACGGAGGAAGTGTATCGATACCCCTGTACATAATTGTACATTCGTACCGATACTCATAGAAGGGTATCGATACCCTTGCTCAACTTTGGCTACTGCCTCCCCGCGTATCGATACGATGTAGCAGGATATCGATACCTGACCGTTTATTTAGTTAAATGGAGCCTTTACAAGTCTGAAATGTTACATTTTGGTCCCTGAATGTGGTGTATGCAATTGAATGAGTTTGGATAATCCGTTTGAGATGAAATTTTGCGGAGAAGCATGAAATATGATTAATTGCATATTGGTAACTTTTTAAAATTGGAAAGGTCCCTGTAATTTTTGAAAATTACATTTTGGTCCCTAAAAACTTAAATTGTGCAATTGAACCCCTAAACTTAAAATCGTGGGCGAGAACGTGAAGTTCTTGTCTAACGCAATTTCGGCTCTTCAAGCGAGTCGGATGATGGAGTTGGGATGCGAAGCTTTCTTGGCGTATGTGATGAATCCTGGTATGAAGGAAGTGCATGTGCAAGACATATGAACAATATGTGAGTTTCCGGGTGTTTTTCCAGAAGAGTTGTCTGGGTTGCTGCCAAACAGGGAAGTTGAGTTTGTCATTGAGTTGTATGAGAATACGACTCCAGTGTCCATTTCTCCTTATCGCATGGAACCTAAGGAGTTGAAGGAGCTGAAGACGCAACTTCAGGAGTTACTTGACCGAGGGTTTATAAGGCCAAGTATTTCACCTTGGGGTGCGCTGATCTTGTTCATGAATAATAAGGATGATACAATGTGTATGTGCATAGATTATTGGCAACTGAACAAGTTAACGATTAAGAACAAGTACCCTTTACCGAAGATCGATGATTTGTTTGACCAGTTTTGTGGTGCCTCGGTGTTTTCAAAGATAAATTTGAGGTGGGGGTACTATCAGCTAAAGGTTAAGGATGTGGATGTACCTAAGACAACTTTTCGGACTAAGTACGACCATTATGAGTTTCTAATGATCCCGTTTAGGTTGATGAATGCACAGGTTGCATTCATGGATATGATGAATAGGGTATTCCATGAGTTTCTGGATCAGTTTGTGGTAGTGTTTATCGATGATATTCTCATGTACTCGCGTACCAAGGAGGATCATGATAAGCATTTAAGGATTGTGTTGCAAGTGCTGTTGGAGAATCAGCTTTATGATAAGCTGAGCAAGTGTGAGTTTTGGCTCAAGGAAGTGGTTTTCCTTGGACATGCGGTGTCAGCCGAAGGTATTCGGCTTGATCCACACAAAGTCGAGGCGGTGATGAGTTGGAAGACGCCTAAATCGGTGACGGAGGTGCGTAGTTTCCTTGGGTTAGCTGGATATTACCGAAGGTTTTTCGAGGATTTTTCTAAGATTGCTGCACCTTTGACAAATTTGTTGTAAAAGAATGTTCGCTTTGAGTGGATGGAAGTTAGGCAACAAGCTTTCGAGAAGTTGAAGGAGGCTTTGATGCAAGCTCCTGTCTTGGTTCAACCAGAATCGGGTAAGGAGTTTGTAATTTATAGTGATGCCTCATATGTTGGTTTGGGTTGTGTGTTGATGCAAGGTGAGAAGGTTGTAGCTTACGCGTCTAGACAATTGAAGGTGCATGAGCGCAACTACCCTACGCATGATCTAGAGCTCGCTGCGGTGGTGTTTGCTTTGAAGATTTAGAGACACTAGCTTTATGGTGAAAGGTGTGTCGTTTACACCGACCATAAGAGTTTGAAGTATTTTATGTCTCAGAAGGAGTTGAATCATAGGCAACAGAGATGGTTGGAGTTGCTTAAGGATTATGATCTGACCATTGAGTATCATCCGGGAAAGGCCAATGTTGTGGCCGATGCTTTGAGTAGGAAGGTAGCTGTTGAGATGAGAGTTATGTTTGCTCGGTTGAGTATATCGCGTGATGGCGACTTTATAGCAGAGTTGCAAGTGAAACCTTCCTTGATTTAGTTGATTAAAGAGAAACATTTGTTGGATGATTCGCTGGTGCCTCATGTTAAAAATATAGCTGAGGGTAATGCAACAAACTTTTATTTTAATGATGATGGAGTTTTATGTTTTAAAAGTCGAATAGTTGTGCCGGAAGATGTTGAGTTGAGGCACAATATTTTGACTAAGGCTCATAGCAGTCCTTTTGCTATACACCCTGGTAGTACCAAGATGTATCGTGGCTTGAAGGATGAGTACTATTGGGTGCGGTTGAAAAAGGATGTTGCTGATTTTGTAATCAAGTGTATGGTTTGCCAGCGTGTGAAGGCAGAGCATCGGTTTCCTTCTGGTTTGTAACATCCTTTGAGGATACTGGAGTGAAAATGGGAAAGGATTACGATGGATTTTGTATCCAGTTTGCCTTTGACACCATCAAATAAGAACTTCGTATGGGTGATTGTGGATCGTGTTACAAAGTGTGCACATTTCTTAGTTGTGCATACTACGTATACATTGGATAAGTTAGCTGAGTTGTATATTGTTGAGATTGTGTGGTTGTATGGTGTGCCCAAGTCCATAGTTTCGGATAGAGATCCGAGGTTTACAGCGAGGTTTTGGGAATGTCTTGTAACCCCCTTAACCCGGCCCAGACGGTTGAACCGAATTAAGAAGTTTACACGGGGAAAACCAAAGTCAACCCGAAAGTCAACCTTGATTAACTACCCTTTTTTTTCTTTTTAATCTTGTCTAGATGCTCATTAACCCTAGATGTGATCATACGAACATCATACTCAAAGATCATAACCATCAGAGAACAAACAGGGACCCAATTGCACAAAATACAACTTTAGGGACCAAACTGTAAATTCTGAGAATTTTAGGGACTTAACCCAATTAAAAGTTACCAATATGAAATTAGTCATATCTCATGCTTCACTGCCAAATTTCAGCTCAAACGGACATCCCGAACTCATACAATTGCAAAAACAAGATTCAGGACCAAAACGCAAACATTTCAAAACACATAACCGCCAATGTCAGCCCCCAACGGTCAGGTGTTCCGAAACAGGGAGAACCTGTTTCGAAACGCGGGGCCGTTCCGCAACGTGTTCCGAAACGGGGACTGGCAGTAGCATACTCGTTCCGGAACGGTTCCTCCCGTTTCGAAACGCCCTGGCCATAACAGGCCCCTGTTCCGAAACGGTAGTGATCGTTCCGAAACGACCTGCCCAGATTGCAGCAACTTTGCTGGTTAAATGCATCTTTGGCCCACCAAACATGCTCCGATTGCAACCAAAACACACCAGCAAGTCTTACAACATACAAGGGACATAAATGCATCAAAACTAGATACATAACCACCCCTAGGTGCAACAACACATTAAACTCATTCAACACTCATTCATGCTTGTAAAACAAGAGGCATAGCAATACAACTTAAACATAAGAAGAAACAAATGTTGCAACATTAATCCACATGGTTCAAAGACATAACCAAAACTTGTCCAACATACACAATCTCCTTTTAACAACAACATAAGAGATTCTACCCCCATTGCCTTTATTAACTATAGCTATTAACCGAGACATACATCTCTAATGGAGTCCTCCTTGAATCCCTTGCTTCTCGCTGTCCAAACTTCAAATATCTGCATTGATGGACAAAAAGGAGCGTAAGCACATAATGCTTAGTGAGGAATACTCAAAACCAAAACACCATCAATGCAGCGAGTCATAAACCACTTTTAAAAACAACTCGATTTCATAAACCAAAGCATTGTTTGAAAACCCTTTTCAACAACATGCTTAAAACCATGCATTGCTCAATCATGAAAACCAATCCTTAGCTTAGAAAGCTAAGCAAGCCTTTTCAAAACATAAACTTGCAAAACCATCAATTTAACCACACCATGCATAAACACCATATGCAAAGTTAAATTCAAACCCTTGGAAATCACTTCCAATTCACAACATACCTTTCTCATACTTGATTATCACTTTAAGCAATAAACCTTTTAAACCATTTTCTCATTCATTATAACACATGCATTAACAAATGCAACATATGAACCACAACATCAATATTTGCAACTCATGCTTTTGAAAACAAGTCTCCACAAGACTTCAATGCACTAAAGAGATTTCATGCACACATGCATCATCCTCACTAGATAATCAACACTTGTTCAACTAACAAGTAAACATGCATTCATAAAATATTATACACTTCTCATGCAATCATGCATCAATGCAAGCATCGCATGCTTCATTATATTCAAGAACATTATATTGGCTTCCAAGTGACCAACCAATCCACTTTTCAACTCAACATCCGATCGGATACGCGGATCACAAGCGTTGTCCCCACGCTTCATACACACTACCAATCCAAGGTCCCCAAATGGACTTTTAATCACCATTTGACCTTACCATTCACAAGGTTCCCATGTATGGACTTTTAACCACCATACAACCTTAACATTCACAAGGTTCCCATGTATGGACTTTTAATCACCATACAACCTTAACATTCACAAGGTTCCCATGTATGGACTTTTAACCACCATACAACCTTAACATTCACAAGGTTCCCATGTATGGACTTTTAACCACCATACAACCTTAACATTCACAAGGTTCCCATGTATGGACTTTTAACCACCATACAACCTTAACATGCACAAGGTTCCCATATATGGAATTTTAATCACCATATAACCTTAGCATCACCGATTGGTAGTTGTATAACATCACTAACGAGATCCGGGACACCCTACACAAGATCCACACATGGACTTTACACCACCATTGTGATCTTACCAAGCACAAGGTCCTCAAATGGAATTTTAATCACCATTATTACCTTTGCTTAACCAAGCTCCTCAAATGGGATCTCATCCACCATTATGACCTTAACCATCTCGTTAGGAAACTTGGATGGAGTTTACCGGTTCACTCTCAACCACTCCACATCCAAGGCGACTTAATTCACGGTGCACCCAATCCTATAGCCGGCTAACTATATCCGATCAAAGAAACCAAGAACCACTTACATCACTTGCCAATATAACCATCTTACCACATTAATCCATTAATTCACAAGCATAATCAAAATGCAATAACCACCATGAACTTTAACCAAGAACCAACCATGGGCTTTTAAACACCATGTTGTTCTTAAATAAACAAGGCTTACACAAGGACTTTCAACCACCTTTGTAACCTTAACCATCACTTACCAATGTGCATCATTAACAACAATATTCCACTGTTTTAAAGCATCACACAAAGCCATTAAACAACATGCAACAATATGCATCAATTCCACAATTTCAATGTACAAAACCAAGGATCTCTTACCTCGAGCATCCTTCACATATGGCTTTCAAAACTAGCATTAAACCATGCTAAAATATGCTTTCAAAACAGAATTTAAAACATGCAAATCATATGCATTGCAACCATCAATCACAATTGCTTAAAAAGCCAATTCACAACACAACCAAGAGCGAAAATCCATTTACTTACTCTTGAGCTTAGCAAAGTTGTTTAGACTTAAACTAAGCTCCCAAAACCTTCAAACCTTGGTTTAAAAGCTGAAAACCCAACTTCACTCACCGATACACAAAACAAGGCTAGCCAACAAGCCTTCCAAGCATCCGAAACCTTCCGCACCACCTCTAATACTCACGGATCAACCTCCCTTGTTTCAAGCACATATCGTCAGAGGATTAATGCATCATAATGCACTAAAACCACCAGCAACACAACTCAACTCGCTGCTCTACACAAATCCAACAATTCGGCTACCAAACACAACCGAAAACACCTCCAAACACTTCCAAAACTTAACCCAGCCAAGATCCATCACTTCAAACCATTTTTAAACATCAATTAACATCCAAAAAGGATCTAACCACGTCCTTATACCTCCAGCTATAACAGATCACCAAGATCACTCCAAAAACAACCAAAAACTCAAGCAAAACTTAAGAAAATTCAACCTATTCGGGATTGCATTGATTAAACCTCAATTATTCATCAATTTAACATTCAATTAACATCAATTTAACACCTCAACACACTGCCCAAACAGATCATACGAAAATTTCACCAAAATCAAGCAAATCTTGCATTTTAAAGCCAAAATCAAGATTCCCATTGTAAAACCTTTAATAAATCATAAATCAAGGATTGAGAACTTGGGAATTTCAGTAAAGAACTGAGAGTTTAGAGGAGAAGGACGTTCTTACCTCCAAACTTGAGTTTCTCCCTTTTTGGAACCAAAATCTTGAAAATTCCACTTAGCAAATGGTGAGATTTTGTTGAAGAAATGATTAGAGATCAAAAGAGAATTGAAATATGATATTTAGATGACCAAATCAGAGGAAAAGATCTGGAGAGAATGTGTTTGGTTTGAGAGAAAGATGAGAGAAAATAGAAAATAGAAAATTTGGAAAGTTAGTTAGAAATGACAAAATATCTTCCCTCCACTTTTCTTTTTATTTAAAAACACTTAATTAAATCATTTAATATTCTAGAAAATCTGGAGAAACTCCCATTGGGTAAATAGCTCCTTAAAGATTCAAAGTTTCAATCCCTTTTTAAAACAGTCACACAGTTTTCAAAAATTACATTTTGGTCACTAACCCAAAATGTCACCCTTCCAAACTTCATTTTGCAAAATTGATTTCACAGTTCACTTATATATATTAAAAGAGGATTTTAGGACATTTTTCCATATTTTTAATGCAACCCGAACTAGGCTTTCCTAATTTCACCTTTTTATATTCGAACCGCAACTCGACCGGTCCGGTCCAAAACCAAAACTTCTAAGCCCAAAACCGGGGCGTTACAACTCTCCCCCTCTTAGGAAATTTCATCCTCGAAATTTCAACTGGCGAAAAGAGCACAACCAAACTTCTCAAGGCAACACGCAAGGCAACACAGGGGACTTAACCACCACTGAACACTCCCTCTACAAAACTCCACACAACTCAACACCACCACATACTGTTCACGAATTCCAGAACACTCAAAGACAACCACAACTTAACCTTTCACAACTCCGGACTACACATAGCCCCATCAACAACCTGAAGAACCTCAAACTTTTACAGCATACAACACCTCAACACACAACTCCCAAAACTTGTTCACACAGCGACACCAACCAATTCAATCAGCCACTATGTAACACACAACCTTCACTGTTTCTAACACCCTTTGCAACCTCCCCAACCTCTTTCAAAGATTTTCCATCAAGCAAAAATTCTTAAGCATCAACTGCTTACCCAAACTCCTCAACATAAAGCTGACATTCCTTCACATCTGCTGCTATCCTTATCATAACAACTCACCAGGGCTACTCACACAAAGTCCAAAAATCACATCACAAACCCCAACCTTGACTCCGCTAGCCGTTCCATACACCACCAACTGATTTCAAAAGAAAATTCACTTATTCACAACCAGCCAATCACTTCTCACAAGAACTCATTCAACCAACAATGGCCTTCGATCTCACATTGCCTTTCCACCTCAAGCTTCGACTGCAACACTTGCCTTACTAGAACATTGCCCAACTTGAACATACATACCATCTTCTCAACTCCCCGAAGGTTGCTACGAACCCTCACCCACATAAACAACCCTTCTATTACAACCTCCATGCCAAGCTACCTCAGCACTTTAAAAACACAACCACTAACCTACAACATCACTTAACACCAAGGAACCACCCCTTCCACTAGCTACCCAAAACCACATGACCGATTCTAACTTCAACCGGTACTCCTCACCACCAAACCACTAAACTCATTAAGCACCAAACACCTTCCTTCTACCATATACTATACCACACTCACTATTACTAACAACTTGCTTAATACCCTCCATTACTTCTATCCTTCACTCAGCACCAAAACAACCTCTAAAAACCCATCATCCAACCTAACCCAAACTCAACACTAACAGACTTGATTAGTTATTAGCGAGTGTGAACGTTCATATGCATGGTCACCAATATGCCCTATCAATGCCTGATGTACATGTATGCAAAACCTCTAATGTCATGCCACATGTATGCATGGACCAATACATATATATTATAGCATATAACAAATGATTTACACTGTGCATGTATGCCGATTCACACTCTCCAATAACATCCTCAGAGTCTGTCTAAGAACAACCTCCTAACTCACTTTCATCTTGTCTAACTCCACCATTCTAACAACCATTAACCACAAGATACCCACTAAAACCTCCTTCACGTTTAAGATGTTTCAAAACAACAACAACATCTACTACCCCAACATGCTAGCAACAAGACCAAACTCACAACACAAGGAAACCCAAACCAAAACCAAACTAGGTTACTAAAACAAGGTTACCTGAAAACACATCACCACCCTGGAGCTTCATCAGGCGAGCTCTCTTCCTCACTGAACCATCATCCTCCAGCCGCACCGCTGTAGCATCAGTTGTCACCCTAAGATCACCACCATCTCCTTGCAGTAAAGAACCTTGGCTGTTCCGAGCCAACTTCAAACAATCACGTCTCATGTGTCCAGCAGACCCACATTTCCAACAGATTTCATTCCCCAATTCCTTCACAACTTTCTGCTCTTCCTGCCACCTTTGAACCTTGCCTCGGCCGTGCCCACGACCCTTCAGAGACCCTTTTGCTACCACTGAAGCTGATTTCACCATATCAGGACAATCTCGCTTCACATGCTCTTTAGAACCACAGTTCCAACAAGCACCTGCGCCCCAACAACCTCCAACATGGCGCCTTCCACAACGGTTACACACCGGTAACTGAGCCTTCACTCCTTGATCAAGCAGCACTTGCCCCAGGTCTGCTCCACCTTCAACTTGCTTAACCCTTGGGAATTTCTCCCCAAGATACCTTTCATAAAAGGCAGACACAAAGAAGTCCCAATCAATATCACCAATGTGCGATGCCACCGCCACAGACGTCCACCAGGCACAAGCGTCCTCCAACATCAATGTTACAACACTTCCCAGCTTACATGCATAATCACAACCTTCCTGATCCAAAATCAGAACTACACTGGCCAACCAGGCCTCAAACGTCTCAGGTGTCGAACCATGATACTCCACAACACCCTAATCATGTAAACGCTGCCTCGACAAACCCACACATCCCACAGCCTGAGATGTTCCCAACACCTCCTGAGCAACAGGTGATGAACTCTTCATCACAGAACCAACCTCTTCCTCTTGCCTTACCACCTCAACTCCAGGCACAGAAAACTGAGACGAAACACCTCCATTAAAAGGTGAATTCCACGCCTTAACAACCTGCCCCAAGGCAGCAACCATCTCCCCCAACTGCCATTCACCCATCGATTTTGCCATACTACTAACAACAAGAAATCACAACAAAACAAACAAAACAATTAGACCAGCTTTAAGCAAGGATTCAAACTCCAACTCCAAAATAACACAATAGCTATAATAATAAGGCAATGGGCATCCCGAATCCTCCCCTTTTACATGACATAACAGTCAACAAAAGCATGGGTATCACAACATCAAGCATATCAAACAACATATTCGATCATGCTTTCATCAAACAACATCCACTTGCAACAGCATAACATCATCAACATATCATACCCATTACACTTTCATCATGCATAAAATCAGCTCACAACAACAGCATAAACCACATGAGCTCCATGAAGATTCATAACCACAAAGCATGCTTAAAAACATCAACAATTTGCTCAGAAACACGTGTTTCAACCGGCTTTCAACCATACATCAGGATATACATCAAACACATATCACAACAACTTACCGTTTTCCCCAAACATTCGCAACTCAGCTCTGATACCACCAAATGTAACCCCCTTAACCCGGCCCAGACGGTTGAACCGAATTAAGAAGTTTACACGGGGAAAACCAAAGTCAACCCGAAAGTCAACCTTGATTAACTACCCTTTTTTTCTTTTTAATCTTGTCTAGATGCTCATTAACCCTAGATGTGATCATACGAACATCATACTCAAAGATCATAACCATCAGAGAACAAACAGGGACCCAATTGCACAAAATACAACTTTAGGGACCAAACTGTAAATTCTAAGAATTTCAGGGACTTAACCCAATTAAAAGTTACCAATATGAAATTAGTCATATCTCATGCTTCACTGCCAAATTTCAGCTCAAACGGACATCCCGAACTCATACAATTGCAAAAACAAGATTCAGGACCAAAACGCAAACATTTCAAAACACATAACCGCCAATGTCAGCCCCCAACGGTCAGGTGTTCCGAAACAGGGAGAACCTGTTTCGAAACGCGGGGCCGTTCCGCAACGTGTTCCGAAACGGGGACTGGCAGTAGCATACTCGTTCCGGAACGGTTCCTCCCGTTTCGAAACGCCCTGGCCATAACAGGCCCCTGTTCCGAAACGGTAGTGATCGTTCCGAAACGACATGCCCAGATTGCAGCAACTTTGCTGGTTAAATGCATCTTTGGCCCACCAAACATGCTCCGATTGCAACCAAAACACACCAGCAAGTCTTACAACATACAAGGGACATAAATGCATCAAAACTAGATACATAACCACCCCTAGGTGCAACAACACATTAAACTCATTCAACACTCATTCATGCTTGTAAAACAAGAGGCATAGCAATACAACTTAAACATAAGAAGAAACAAATGTTGCAACATTAATCCACATGGTTCAAAGACATAACCAAAACTTGTCCAACATACACAATCTCCTTTTAACAACAACATAAGAGATTCTACCCCCATTGCCTTTATTAACTATAGCTATTAACCGAGACATACATCTCTAATGGAGTCCTCCTTGAATCCCTTGCTTCTCGCTGTCCAAACTTCAAATATCTGCATTGATGGACAAAAAGGAGCGTAAGCACATAATGCTTAGTGAGGAATGCTCAAAACCAAAACACCATCAATGCAGCGAGTCATAAACCACTTTTAAAAACAACTCGATTTCATAAACCAAAGCATTGTTTGAAAACCCTTTTCAACAACATGCTTAAAACCATGCATTGCTCAATCATGAAAACCAATCCTTAGCTTAGAAAGCTAAGCAAGCCTTTTCAAAACATAAACTTGCAAAACCATCAATTTAACCACACCATGCATAAACACCATATGCAAAGTTAAATTCAAACCCTTGGAAATCACTTCCAATTCACAACATACCTTTCTCATACTTGATTATCACTTTAAGCAATAAACCTTTTAAACCATTTTCTCATTCATTATAACACATGCATTAACAAATGCAACATATGAACCACAACATCAATATTTGCAACTCATGCTTTTGAAAACAAGTCTCCACAAGACTTCAATGCACTAAAGAGATTTCATGCACACATGCATCATCCTCACTAGATAATCAACACTTGTTCAACTAACAAGTAAACAAGCATTCATAAAATATTATACACTTCTCATGCAATCATGCATCAATGCAAGCATCTCATGCTTCATTATATTCAAGAACATTATATTGGCTTCCAAGTGACCAACCAATCCACTTTTCAACTCAACATCCGATCGGATACGCGGATCACAAGCGTTGTCCCCACGCTTCATACACACTACCAATCCAAGGTCCCCAAATGGACTTTTAATCACCATTTGACCTTACCATTCACAAGGTTCCCATGTATGGACTTTTAACCACCATACAACCTTAACATTCACAAGGTTCCCATGTATGGACTTTTAATCACCATACAACCTTAACATTCACAAGGTTCCCATGTATGGACTTTTAACCACCATACAACCTTAACATTCACAAGGTTCCCATGTATGGACTTTTAACCACCATACAACCTTAACATTCACAAGGTTCTCATGCATGGACTTTTAACCACCATACAACCTTAACATGCACAAGGTTCCCATATATGGAATTTTAATCACCATATAACCTTAGCATCACCGATTGGTAGTTGTATAACATCACTAACGAGATCCGGGACACCCTACACAAGATCCACACATGGACTTTACACCACCATTGTGATCTTACCAAGCACAAGGTCCTCAAATGGAATTTTAATCACCATTATTACCTTTGCTTAACCAAGGTCCTCGAATGGGATCTCATCCACCATTATGACCTTAACCATCTCGTTAGGAAACTTGGATGGAGTTTACCGGTTCACTCTCAACCACTCCACATCCAAGGCGACTTAATTCACGGTGCACCCAATCCTATAGCCGGCTAACTATATCCGATCAAAGAAACCAAGAACCACTTACATCACTTGCCAATATAACCATCTTACCACATTAATCCATTAATTCACAAGTATAATCAAAATGCAATAACCACCATGAACTTTAACCAAGAACCAACCATGGGCTTTTAAACACCATGTTGTTCTTAAATAAACAAGGCTTACACAAGGACTTTCAACCACCTTTGTAACCTTAACCATCACTTACCAATGTGCATCATTAACAACAATATTCCACTGTTTTAAAGCATCACACAAAGCCATTAAACAACATGCATCAATTCCACAATTTCAATGTACAAAACCAAGGATCTCTTATCTCGCGCATCCTTCACATATGGCTTTCAAAACCAGCATTAAACCATACTAAAATATGCTTTCAAAACAGAATTTAAAACATGCAAATCATATGCATTGCAACCATCAATCACAATTGCTTAAAAAGCCAATTCACAACACAACCAAGAGCGAAAATCCATTTACTTACTCTTGAGCTTAGCAAAGTTGTTTAGACTTAAACTAAGCTCCCAAAACCTTCAAACCTTGGTTTAAAAGCTGAAAACCCAACTTCACTCACCGATACACAAAACAAGGCTAGCCAACAAGCCTTCCAAGCATCCGAAACCTTCCGCACCACCTCTAATACTCACGGATCAACCTCCCATGTTTCAAGCACATATCGTCAGAGGATTAATGCATCATAATGCACTAAAAACACCAGCAACACAACTCAACTCGCTGCTCTACACAAATCCAGCAATTCGGCTACCAAACACAACCGAAAACACCTCCAAACACTTCCAAAACTTAACCCAGCCAAGATCCATCACTTCAAACCATTTTTAAACATCAATTAACATCCAAAAAGGATCTAACCACGTCCTTATACCTCCAGCTATAACAGATCACCAAGATCACTCCAAAAACAACCAAAAACTCAAGCAAAACTTAGGAAATTCAACCTATTCGGGATTGCATTGATTAAACCTCAATTATTCATCAATTTAACATTCAATTAACATCAATTTAACACCTCAACACACTGCCCAAACAGATCATACGAAAATTTCACCAAAATCAAGCAAATCTTGCATTTTAAAGCCAAAATCAATATTCTCATTGTAAAACCTTTAATAAATCATAAATCAAGGATTGAGAACTTGGGAATTTCAGTAAAGAACTGAGAGTTTAGAGGAGAAGGACGTTCTTACCTCCAAACTTGAGTTTCTCCCTTTTTGGAACCAAAATCTTGAAAATTCCACTTAGCAAATGGTGAGATTTTGTTGAAGAAATGATTAGAGATCAAAAGAGAATTGAAATATGATATTTAGATGACAAAATCAGAGGAAAAGATCTTGAGAGAATGTGTTTGGTTTGAGAGAAAGATGAGAGAAAATAGAAAATAGAAAATTTGGAAAGTTAGTTAGAAATGACAAAATATCTTCCCTCCACTTTTCTTTTTATTTAAAAACACTTAATTAAATCATTTAATATTCTAGAAAATCTGGAGAAACTCCCATTGGGTAAATAGCTCCTTAAAGATTCAAAGTTTCAATCCCTTTTTAAAACAGTCACACAGTTTTCAAAAATTATATTTTGGTCACTAACCCAAAATGTCACCCTTCCAAACTTCATTTTGCAAAATTGATTTCACAGTTCACTTATATATATTAAAAGAGGATTTTAGGACATTTTTCCATATTTTTAATGCAACCCGAACTAGGCTTTCCTAATTTCACCTTTTTATATTCGAACCGCAACTCGACCGGTCCGGTCCAAACCCAAAACTTCTAAGCCCAAAACCGGGGCGTTACATGTCTACATCAGGCGTTGGGTACGCGGTTGAATTTCAGCACTTTGTATCATCCCTAGAAGGATGGACAGTCAGAACGAGTTATCCTGGTGCTGGAGGACATGTTGCGATGTTGTGTGATTGATTTCCAACGTTCTTGGGAAAAGCTTCTACCTTTGGTTGAGTTCGCCTATAATAACATTTTTCAAGCAAGTATACAAATGGCTCCGTATGAGGCCTTGTATGGGAGGAAGTGTAGAACGCCTCTTTGTTGGGATGAGGTGGGGCAAAAGTTTCTTTCCTTGTTGGATATGCTTAAGGAAACAACTGAGAAAGTGAAGCTCATATTCAAGCGGTTGAAGGATGCATCGGATCGTCCGAAATCTTATGCACATTTAAGGCGTAAGGAGATTGAATTTGCGGTTGGAGATTGTGTGTTCCTTACGGTATCACCTTGGAAGAAGGTGATGAGGTTCGGACGTAAGGGAAAGCTTAGTCCGAGGTTTATTGGACCTTATGAGGTTGTGGAGCGAGTTGGTCATGTGGCTTATCGGTTGAGGTTGCCGCCCGAGTTGGAAAAGATCCATGATGTGTTTCATGTTTCTATGTTGCAGAGGTATAGATCGGATCCGTCTCATATGATGCCAGTTGAGGAAATTAAGTTGAATCCGGATTTATACTATGATGAGGAACCGGTGGGAAATCTGGATTCGAGTAGCAAAGTTCTTTGTGGCAAGACGATTGAGCTTGTGAAGGTGTTGTGGCGACACCGAGGAGTTGAGAAGGCCACGTGGGAAAGCAAGGCAGCCATGCTAAGGTCTTCCGACGGGTATTATCTGCAGCGGGTATCAACAGCATTCAGACTTAGACATAAGTTGAATCATTATCGAAGCGTTCTGCTGAGCCTTGAAGGTCTACCGAGTTTTCCGTCGAGCCAATCATCCGTTCCACCTGCCGAGGCAGCGAAAGTGTCGAAGCATCAATCTCCCATATTCCGCCGAGGCAGCAAAGTCTGGCGGAGCAATACAACTTAACATATTCAACACAGTTTCACACTACAGAGCAGCAAATCCTGGCCCATTCTATCACTCTGATCTTTTCTACTATTTACTTGTGTTTATTTATTTTTCTCTTAAACAACTAAAATTAACTTTTGCATTTATTTTTTGTGCATGAATTGACATTCGAGTTAGCTGTCCAATCCTCGGGGGAGACGATATCTTTTATACTATAACTTGACTGGAGTGTGCACTTGCGCTCATATTTAGAGAACACCCAAACGCTCTACAAACTGGCGCATCACGCCCAACAGCACCCTGCCTCTACCCAGGACGATACCTACCATCACGGTGTCTCTAAAATTGTCCATCTCCAAAGCCGAAATGCGCAACTCTCTTACCCGAGCTCAGGAGCATGTAAGTCTTCACTTCTTGCATGTAAGTCTTCACCCGTGTCACCAACACATCAAAATCCGTATAATCTGAGGCCAACATGTAAGTCTTCACTTCTTGCACCATACCATAAGGAAAACAGTCACAATGATGCCTATCACTCGGCACCAACTCATGAGCATACTAGCTCAAACGAACAAACTGAACCTCATACTCGGCTACAATCATGCTACCTTGAACCAAAGACATGAACTCACGTTTCTTATCATCCAAGTATCTAACTCCTAGATACTTCTTCTTAAAGGAAGCTTGGGAAAAATCCCAATCCACATCATTAGGCTCCATAGCCGTAGTTATAGTCGTCCACAAACTGTAACCATCACCTTGCACCAAGGAAACAACACATCCCAGCTTACGAGCATCAATGCACCCTATATGTTCCAAAATCTAGATCGTACTAGCCATCCAAGCCTTAGATGCCTCGGGTGACAAACCACGATACTCAACACCGCCCAAACTACGTAAAGGCTCTGACGGCAACACCGTTTTCCCAGCAACTGGTGCTTGTACATGCACTCTAGAAACAACAGCCTAGAAAGCTCTAGTCATCGCTTGAACCAAAGGCGTCAAATCTCCCAACACTGAACCCGTTGGCTCAGGTGGTACTTGCTCCCATTCCTAGGTGTATTAAGCAGAGGAGGTGGAATCCCTCAAGAGGTATCTCATTCTCCTGATTTCCCTGCCCTATGGCAGCAATAATCGTACCAGATCGCAACTCTCTTCTCGGTCCCATCGTGTTATTCTGTCTAAGGCATGATAACAAACCAAACAAAACAATCAGGCCAACTTCAAGCAAGGATCCAAGACTTCCTTTTCAAATCAAACATTTCAGAAAACTTTTCAAACTATAGTAATAAGGCAATGGGCATCCCACCTCCCCCCCTCCTAACATGGCATAAAGCAACCAACGTATATTTTGCAAACACCGTGCATAAAAAAACAAAGAATATAATTCACAACAACTTATCGATAACCCAATCTTTCAAAACCTTATCCCACATAGCATATCACAACCAACATGTATATAACAATCATCGTGCATAACAATCATCAACATTCAACCATTATCAACATTCCAAGTTATTAGAAACTTATCTTAACCAATTAACAACAATGCTAATCAATCACAACATACCTCCCAATTATCGCAAACCTGGCTCTGATACCAAAAAATGTAACCCCCTAAACCCGGCCTAGACGTGAGATCGAGTCAAACGAGACAGATGGTGAATATTGGAGTAAACCGAAAAGGTTTACCTCAATAAACGACCCTAATTTTTTTTCTTTTATCTTATCTAGAGACACATTATTATCCTATGTGATACAGACTTGCGGCAGAAGAAACTTCAATTCAAACAAACAACCATTTGGCATTCAATTGACAACAAACGTATTTTGGGGACCAAATTTTAATTTTATTAATTAGCAAGGACTTCAGCCAATTGATGGTTACCAACCTTTAATTAGTCATATTCCATGCCACTGTGTCAAATTTCAGCTCAATTTGATCATCTAAACTCTTCTAATTTTATCCACAATGTTCAGGGACTAAAACGTAAGAAAATAGAACTTCAAGAGATTCCAAACAACTAACTTACATGTCACCGTATCGATACACCTAGACTCGTATCGATACAGTTTTGAGATAATTTAAAACCCAGATTCTAGTAGCTCAAAACCGTATCGATACAGTCCCGCGTACCGATTCGCTAAGCCATTTTCACTAAGACTGTATCGATACGGGTCTTCTTGTACCGATACGCCAAGCCAGAATTGGCCTACCCCTACCGATACGGTACCTCAGGTACTGATACGCCTGGGCCTGAGATGCCCATTTTTGCTGGTTTAACATACAATTGAGCTAAGCAATCCGTTTAATCATGCTTCTAAGACATACACAACATATCTAAGAATCGATCCTCAACAAAACATAGCAAATCCAGCATCATCATATTGCATCATGCTTCAAAAAGGAATCTATAGGCATGCTTCCTAAAACCACATCAAGTAAGATACCAAAAATCATATCAAATCATAATACAAACATTAAAGGCAATTTACAAGTCCAAAACAACAATATAAACTTTCTCAAACAAGGATTTTACACATATCTCCCAAAAGCACAATAGATTCACCATTGCTATTATTACTTATAGTCTAAACCAAAAACAAACTTTCAAGTAACGAAGTTCTTTTGATCCCTTGCTTCCCGCTGTCTTCCAACTCTAATTCTCTGCATTGATGGGCATAGAGAGCGTAAGCACACAAGGCTTAGTGAGGAATGCTTAAAAAAAACACCATCAATGCATTTTAAACCATTTTCTAAAACCACATTGAAATTTCATGTCAATTACTTCAAATCAACATTTGAAACATCGTGCCCTTAAAACTATGCACTTTAACCAATCAAAAACCAACATATTAAACCATATGCAACATCTATCATAAAATCACAGGAACTCACATTACTAACCTCAATTTAAGCATTCCCATGCATAACATACCATATGCAAAGCTTAAAGAGTAAACATGTATAAATCCAATTGTACAACACATGATACATCAACAATTATATTGGCTTACAAGTGATCAGTAACCAAGTTCCATCTCCAAAACCAACATCATCAGATACATGGATTCACAAGTGTTGTCCCCACACTTCATACATACTCATCGGCACCTCAAGGTTCACATACGGGAGTTTTCAGTACACAATATAAACCCCGCAACTGTTGTGACACATGTGGTGGAGTATTCGGTACACCGTATAAACCCCTCGACACCACTCATAGGTAGATGTATAACCCCACTAACAAGAGACGGGACACCACACTTCCTTGATCGTTAGAGTACTAGGATGGAGTATTCGGTACACCATATAAACCCCTCAACATCCAAGACAACTTGTTTATAGTGCACTCAATCCTATAGTCGGCTAACTATATCCGATAGCATTTTTAAAACCACATCACTTGCCAATATAATTCATTATAACCACATACCACATTATTTTCAAAGCATCAACAGTAAACCATTTTCCCAAGCAAAAACCATGCTTTAAACACAAGTATAAACATATACTTACAAGGATCACTTACCATGTGCATCCTTCAACATCTCATGATTAAAAACGGTATATCACATACTTTAAACATGCTTTAACAGTAGGTAACAAGAAATCAAAACCAAGTGCATAAAACCATTTCATAATAGCACGACCCAGAGAGAAAACCCACTTATACGTACTTCTAAACTTAGACAAACGTTTCAAGCTCAAATATAAGTTCCCAAACCACCTTTAAAACATTTCAAATCTGACATCTACGTTCTCACTCACCAACACGTGAAACCTCGATTCGCCGACGCGAAACTAAGCATCCAAAGCCTCTAAAGCTTCACTGGTTGCTAACAGATCTTTCTCCCCTGTTTTAACCACATAATAACAAAGGATTAATGCATCTCAATGCATTCAAAATCCCAGCAAGCAATACCACAATATTGCCTTGCTAAAAACCATCAAGCGTCTATCCAAAACAACATCGATTAACCTCCAAAGTTAACCCAGCCAAAACCTAACACTTTCAACCATCATTTATCATTGATTAACATCCAAAATCATCATAAAATCAACCTTATGCCTCCAACATTCATAAAACCACCACAACTCCACAAAAAACTCAAATCTAGCAACCTAAACAACTAGAGATTCACATAGTTTCAGGATTACAATGTTAAATTCTTTATCTTAAAATTATTAAACTTCAAAATCATGATTAATATCAATCATAAACCCAGCAAAACAGATCCTAAACGAATCACAATCAATTTCACCAATTAAACTTCAATTAAACCAAATCTCCACAGTTAAAATATCAAAACCCGTTAGAAAAAAATGTATAAAGGATCAAGAACTTGGAAATTTCAGTAAAGACCTTATTTTAGAGGAGAAAAACGCAGCTCAACTCTAATAGATGATTTTCTCCTTAATCGGATAGATTTTCATGTAAAAACAAGATTAAAACAATAAGATTTTGATAGGAAAACAATAAGAAATCATTTGATAACAAAAAATTAGAGAAATTAAGAGTTTACCTTAAGATTTTGAAGAAGAAATGAGTGTTTGTGTAACCCCCTAGACCCGCCTATGCGTTACAACGGATCCTAGGAAGTCACATTAGGGTCACAAGAGCGACCCACAATAAAAATACACATAAAAACATATTTCTTCAAAACACTTATTAAACTGTAAAATCAACTTCTGTTTAGAATACCATTTTGGGAAGTCATTTAAACCCATAACAAAAATTTCAGAAAGTGTTTTACAGACACTTTCATAAAATAATACATGACATACATGCCCACTAACTAAACAGTACCGTACTCCAAAGGCAACACCGAGACGACTCCGAACATTACTGCCAACTATTATGTCATGATATATTCTTTTATCCTGAGATGGTAAAAACAACGTGAGCTTGGAAAAAGCTCAGTAATACAGAACTACCAAAAGATGCTATAAGCTCATGCAGATATATGGTAGGCATAACATTTTCATGATGTTCCGTATAGTAGCAGTCTCTATTTCTATTCTACTATTTCGAGGTTGCATCATACTCGAGAATAACGATATTTGTTCTTTATTCAAACATTGAGAATTAGACGGGAATTATATAGGCTGGTAACATACAGAGGCAGAATCAGAGAGTTTAGTGTCTAGTGTGTTCCAATAGTGCAACGTTAATACATGAAATGTAACAATGCAGTAAACCCTTTTTTTCTTTCAAATACATTTGTTTTAGGTAGCAGTAAATATCATTTTAATTTATTATTTATCCTCTAACCATACTCCAGTATATAGTTTCCCCAATGCGGTATCATGTACAGGCATTAACCCGAGCCCATCGGGTGTGGGTACCATCCTAAGGAATACCTTAGAATACGGGCGGCCCTAGCCGAAGCATAGGAACTGAAAACGGGCGGACCTAGCGGAAGCCTAGGATCCGAATACGGGCGGACCTAGCCAAAGCTTAGGATCCGTTTACGGGCGGTCTTACCAGCTAGATCAGGGCTGAGCCGACGGTAACTTCATATCATGTCCCAAGTACCCCAGTGAATCAAATCATCAATAGTTAATTAATCAATAACTGTATTTTTAGTAACACATTATCCATATAGCATGTTTTTCATATCGGGTGCATAGGTATATACCAGAAATATAGTACGATCATACTTAATTTATAAAACATGTCATGTTCATGTGAGTTCAAGTATGTCAATCATGTGCACGTGATCGGTATTATAACATGTAAATCAGTATGCAAAAATAGTCGTATAGCACACATGGAACACACTAGGTGGAATAGTTTATTTCCTTGGAGATACTTGGCATTTACGGAAGATAACACATTAACTTTTGACAATTGAACGGATTTTTAAAACGAGGCCCCTATTAAAAGAGGGGTTTGTACTAACGGTTCAAACCAGATATTCAAGAGATGATACATCAAAATCTTTGAGAGTTTTGGCATATCATGAGTGATTTAGCCATTTAAGCCTACAAGGTCAATTTGGTCATTTTATCATACACTGGCATTTTGGTAATTTATACCAACAAGGCGTAAACAGTGGCTCAGAAATTCTATTTGCTCATTAGGTTTCCAACCAGGCATTTAGAGATTTCTATGTCAAGATCTTTCACGATATCAGATACATTCGGGGCTACTTTGATTACTTTGGCCAACGAGGGCATTTTCGTCTTTTAACTATCATTGGTGATTTTGTAATTTAGCCCAAAAGTGATAAAATGACGATTTACAATATTTAAGATTTCTAGAAGTTTATCGAGCCTCTAAAACCAATCGAACTAACATGTCCCAACCTTACAGTACTAACCAAACCTTCTAATGTACGCATTTCACGAGTATCATTTCCAAATACTGATTGTATCGTATATCTGAACAGTTGCCTTCATATTTCACCACAGAACTTGCCACAGAGTAGTCGAACTTATATTTTGTGCGGAAAAACTTTCATCCTTATATTAATATCAGGAGTGATTGACGTACATGAGTCATGCTTCAACCCTTATGGGCATTTCAGTCATTTTTAGCCTTATTGGCATTTCTAAAATTTTATCAAAGGCAATTTACTTATTCCAGTCAAGGGGGTATTTCAGTCATTTTCAAGATCGAGATATCCATCATTCCTGTCAAATGAACCATTTGTAATATTTCAATCATTAAGTACTCGTGGGTGTTTCAGCCATTTAAAAATTTCGGTACCTCCAACCACTCCATTCATTTCAGAACTCAAGGGTTTATCCATCCTTCCAGTTAATTTACAAACCTCGGTGTCCGAGGATACTTCAGCCGTTTTATCAATACGATAATTCCGATTAATTTAACCATAACAGTATTTCCAATACTTTTTGTCATTACGATCAATTCAGTATTTGAGCCACTTGATTAATTCAGAGGTATGGATAGTTCCCGTAAATCTATACTCGGATATTCATTCCAAATTCAAAGAAACCTAACACCTTACAATCTCGAAGGTTTAAATCTTGTTACCATAACTTTCCAAGTAGTTCGAGGTTTTTAGATAAATTGGCTTGTTTTACCATATCCAGTATAGATTTCTAAATCGCTTCCAATTTCAAGGGTATTTTAGTCATTCTCATACCTTAAGGGCATTTTCGTAATTTCATATCCAAATATTTTTTTAGCATTTAATCATTTGACAATAATAATCAGGTTTGGAGATTAGCTGCCGTATTACTTAATTTATTAAACTCCAGATCCTTACATTTATTAACTTTCACGTTCGAGCATTTCGATCTTATCTAGGTTATCATACTCAATTTCATATCTGGTTTGACTTATACAGAGTTAACATCACTCCTCATCATATTTATGCATGCATTAACCGAATATCGACATGTTCATAAAGCATACAAGAGGTAGTAATGTATTACCTTTAATCCTTGCTATATCGGTCAACCATGGTACCCCATTCGATCACTCTCGAACCCGAATGCGACGTCCTCAACATCCCAAATACAAGGAACTTCGAATACCTTCAATCGCACAAATTCCAATTTCAGTCCTTATTCACATTGCTCATAATTGATTATTAAAATACATAAGCAGACTCGAGTTCAAGGTCCAATTCGGAGGCTTTCGGGTTAAAATTTCACGAAACGGGCTTCAAAATCGGACTCATGACGTCGAAAAACATAAAATAGGACTTTTCAGAAAAAGTTGACTTTTTGGTTAGTCAACGCTGACGTCAGCGGTCAAAGTCAACGCTAACATCATGCTGACATCACTGGTCCAATGGCTGACTCGTCGAGTTGACTCACTAGGTTGATTCGGGCGAGTTGACTCACTAAGTTGACTCGGTCAACGGACCGTGTACGGGTCAACGGGTCGAGTCGGTCAACGGGTCGGGTCAGGCGGATTAGACACGGGTTCAGACCGGGTTAGCGCCGGGTCGGGTTGGTTACACGAGTTTGGGCTAAAGGTCGTTGGGCCTTACACGGGCCGACCCATTTCCTAAAACTAATAGGCCTGACCCGATTCATTGAGCCAAGTCGGTTCGGTTTGGTTGGGTTTAGACCGGTTTAGGCCGGTTCGCTTACCCAGCGATACCAAATCGCCGGACGGTCGTCAGAACGGTCGTCGGAAGTCCCCAAATGCACCTGTTTTGACGGAAAACATAAAGCATCAACCCACAATCCAACCCAAACCTCAAAAATACCGAAAATACGTCGGAATCACTTCGATTCTTACCCAAAATGCCAAGGGACGACTGGAGAAAGACGTAGCTCCGACGAGGTCCTTATCGGAGTCGAATGAGCGATCGGTTCACTGGGTTTTGGTCGCCTCAACTTCGGGAGTCCACTGGAGATGTCGGTGGTACGAACGAGTAACTAAGGCCACCGAAAAACGCTAAAAATAGAGGCGGTCGGTGAGTTACCTCCCAAACTTTGATCCAACTTTCCCGACGATCAACCGGGGATCTCCGCGAGTGGTCGGTGGCATCAGGTTCGCTGCTCGACGGCGAGCATGCCGGTGGTGGCAGTGCACGCCACGAGCCGGCTGTGGTCGAGATCGGCGCAAAGCCGGAGGGGGGGAGGCGATGGGTCGCGAGGGAAACGAGATTAAAAACCTGGGTATTTCTTTTGAGGGGCTAAAATTAACACATGGGGAAAATGATTCAGACTTTTATTATTTTCGATATAGCAAGAGTGAATAATTTAAAACGAAGTTGAGGTAGATTATAGCTATATACTACCTTAGCTTAAACGGTTAAGGCTTGCACTCTTTGACCCTAGGTAGGGGGTTCAAACCCTCATGAAAGCACAATTTTCCCTTTTTTGTATTATTATTTTCTTAAAAAAACGGGGTGTTGCAGTTTTGCTTGAGAGGATTTGAAAGAAAGTTTTTGAGAGAAAAGAAGTTACGTCAAATTTGTTTTAATGAAATAACCATGAATTAATTCCTCCAACCTCTTTTATTAATTAAAAACCATTTAAAATAAGTCAATTAAGGGATAAAAGTCTGATATAAGACTTTGGGAAAATAGCTCCTTAAAGATTGAAAGTTCTAATCCTTTTACAAAACACTCACTAAAAACAGTTTTCAAAGTTTACATTTTGGTCACTAAATCTAAAATGTCTGAATTCCAAATACCATTTTCCAAAATTGATTTTACCAAAACTTTTTATATATTTAAAAAGGACTTTAGATAATTTTTCATATTTTTTCACCTTCAGAAATAGGTTTTCCCTGAATTCATCCTGAAACTTAACCGAATTTCTAATCTCGGTCCAACAGACCCTAAAACCATCCCAAAATCTCTAGGCCCAAAATTAGGGCGTTACACAAGTATTGAAAAATTAAATTTTAAAAAATAGCCCCTAATAACAAGTGTTACAAAAAAAAATTGAACCCTAATAATATATATTGAAGAAAAATTAAACTACCATTAAAATTAAACACTTACAATAATGAACCATGGGCCTTAGATAAAGGTAGACCCTGGGTCATTGCCCTTATGGCCCACCGTCAGGGATGGCCCTGCTACCCATTACCTGTTATAAGCGAAGCTTGCTTAAAGCTACTTCCTCTCAGATTGGTACCGTCGTGAAGGTTGATTTCCAAACAGATAATGGTTGTCGTGGATGCTTCGTTCGCATGGTTGTTAAGATAAACTTAAGGCACCCTCTTGTCTCTAAGGTCTTGGCCAATGGTTGACTTTAAGTGGTTGAGTATGAGGCATTACTGGTTATCTGTTTTGACAGTGGGATTTACGGCCACAACAAGGAACTTTGCCCCAAGTTGAACGTTCCTGCAGACATTAATGTTGATCAACATGCACCTTCACCAACCATGGAACCAATTCCTCCTAGTGAAGCTTTTGGCCCTCGGATGGTTGTGGAAAAAAGACAATGTTAAAACCAAAAGGTGTTGCATGCTCAGGGTAATCAAGCTACTGGATCTCACATATCCTCTTCACGATTTAATCCCAATTTTGTGGATGATACCGGTTTGCATGAAACCCCACACTAGGCCCCTAATGCCAATGCTTATCACACTCCCGCCTCAGCGATTGATCAACTTGGCCATGAGTCTGCAACTATGACCGCCTCTACTGCTGTTGAAAATTATAAGGAAAATACTCGACCACCTAATAACAAGTCCACAAAGAGTGGGAAATATGCACTCTTCATCCAAAAACCTCCTGTTGTTATTTTTGGGACAAAAAATATGAATATTTCCCCTACCTGTCTTTTGAATACAAATGGTGCAAGTTCAAGAACACAATCTAAGGGTCGTTTGCCAAGCACCATTTTCAACCCAAACAAACATGGTGATGTCTGTACCACATGATGGAAATCCAACCATTCCACCTAAGTCCAATTCTAGGACACTGGCTACCAACCATCGACCCCCTCAGGGTGCAACTCCATACTCGGGCAAAAGTTCTCTCACTATTGTTCCTAAGACTACTACAACAGCTCGCCGGTCACATGTTGCATAAGAACCTGCATTGAGTAATGAGCTTCAGAAAATTGAGCATGCTGATATGGTCAAATGATAACTTTTCCCCTCTTCAACAGCATTTGATCATGAATTTAAAAGCTATTGTATGAAATGCCTAAGTTTGTGGGCACAATAATTTTATCTGTATCACTCATCAGTACATTCGCGATCATAATCCTGACAACTTTGTTTTTGTTGAGACCCATGTTAGTGGAGATACTGCGAAACGCCCTCAGATTCCCTAATTCCTTCAGTGTTGAAGTTGCGGGGTTTTCAGGTGGCATTTGGTTGTGTTGGTATGATCATATTTCTATTGATGTGCTTTCTTGTCACTTTTAGTTCATCCATTGTAGGATTTTGATTTCTGGAAAATGGAAATAATGCTTCTTGTTTGGCCACCTGCATCTATGCAAGCCCTAATTATTTGAAATGGAAGGCCATGTGGTCTTGTCTGTGAAACCTCTCTACTCTTATCTCGGAGCCTTGGGTTGCTATTGGCGACAAATGACGACATGAAACGTTGCGCATCTTTGAGTAAACCAGATTCATAGTTTCAACGTATGATTTTTTATTGTGGTTTACATGATCTAGGATATCAAGGTCCTGACTTCACCTAGCTAGCATAAAGAACCTTGCTACGTTCTTCTATAATTATCTTTGGTGTGAAACCTTCGTGCTTCATCTCCTCAAAATGAAATCAGATCATCAACCACTCTTGCTCTCTCTTCAAGGCCTCCACTCGCCACAGACCTTTTAGATACAAGGCAGGTTGGTCATTGCCCTCTGATTTTGTTCGTGAATGATGTAAACCTTGTACAAATATTTCTGAATCCATCTTACCTTTCACTGCTACGACTGACCATTGGAACAACCAAGTTTTTGGGATTCATGGCTCGGCTTTGTGGGGTCTAGTGATATCTAAACAAAAGGCGAACTTCGAATATGCTCAACTTGAGTTACGACTCCAGCAAGAACTTGAATCCATTCTTTAGAAGCAAAAATCTCGTGTAGATTAGATATCTTTTGGGGACAGGAATACTAAATATTTTCATTCCTTGACCTTAGGGAGTAAGCGTCGTACTTCTACAACCATGCTCAAGAACAATGCAAGTGAGTTGTGCATGGACGCTGGGATCTTAAGAAATGATTGTGCCGATTACTTTCAGAAGCTATTTGAGAATAATGAAGCCCCTAAGGAAACTTTTCCTCCCATTTCGCAGTTGGAACTTGCTCTGCTCTATGCTATTCCGCCTGATGAGGAAATTAAAGACGCACTCTCAACTCGCCTAGAATTGATGGCCTACACGATCATTTCTAACAGAAGAACTGGGCGGTTGTTGGTCCTTCTATCTGTTCCATGATTAAAAGTTTCTTCTATGGTGCTGAGTTGGATCTAAGCCTTAATTGTATTGTTCTTGGCCTCATTTCGAAGGTTGTAATCCGGAAACATTTGCTGATTTTCGCCCCCATCAGCTTGTGCCCAGTTTTGTATAAACTTATAACTAAGATTGTAGTTCGGCGCCCTCAACACCCTATATTGGTCCTCATCAGACGAGCTTTATCAAAGGTTGCAGTATATCTGAAAATGTTATTGTGAACCTGGAGATTATTCATGTAATGCACACCAAGAAAGGGAAAACAGATGGGATGGCTATCAAAGTTGACTTGTAGAAGGTATTTGATCGATTGCAATGGGATTTCATCGAGGACCAGGGTTTTAAATAGCGTAACGCTAACACAATTGCAGCCGCGAAATTATAGACGCGCCGCTGACCGAAACCGCAATTGAAGAAAATCATGGTGGGCAACGAAATCACGGCGATAGCGGGCTGTCGCAGACGCGAAATAAAGGTATAGCGTTCAGTCGTGGCGATAACGGGGCGTTATTCCCGTGTATGTTGCACTGATACAGATACAGGGACGGGTACACGGACGAAAAACTGGCATTTTCTAAAATTACAGGATGCGGATACGATAAATATAAAATAAATTTTAATATATAATAATAATGTATTAAAATTCATAATAAATTCAAAAATAAAATTAAAAAAAGAAACTGTAATATTAAATTACAAATCTCAAACAATAAATCTAAAAATTGTATATTAAAATAATTATATTTATACAATAAATACGTGTTATATGATTTACATTAAGAAAAATACTTTGATACACAATTTTACACAAATCTTTTAATTTTAGAGTTTAGGATTTTAGGTAATGGTTTGGAAGTTTAGTGTGTAGGGTGTAAAATTTAAGGTTTATAATTAAAATTTAGAGTTTAAGGTTTAAGGTGCTAAGATTTGTGATTTAAATTTTAAATTGTATAGAAAAATTGTGTATCAAAATATAATCCTTATACTAATTATAGCATTTCCTACGTGTTATGCATACACATGGTATTAAATTGTATGTCAAACTAGTGTGTGTGTGTGTGTGTGTGCATACACATGGTATTAAATTGTATGTCAAACTAGTGTGTGTGTGTGTGTGTGCGCGTGCGTGCGTGCGTGCGTGCGTGCGTGCGTGCCTGCGTGCGTGCGTGCCTGCGTGCGTGCGTGCGTGCGTGCGTGCGTGCGTGCGTGCGTGCGTGCGTGCGTGCGTGCGTGTAGGATCCGTTTACACAGTGTAAAACTCTTTATGTTTTACACGTTTTTTGGGACCGTTGGATAAGTGAAACGAATGGATGAGATTAACAGTAAATATGTGAAGATTATCACTTGGAAAAAAAAAGAGTAAGGAGTTAATCTGAGTCATCCATTCCCCCATCTAACGATCCAAAAAACGTGTAAAACTTAAAGAGTTTTACATTGTGTAAGTTAATCATCTCTCTCTCTCCCTCCCTCTCCCTCCCTCTCCCTCTCTCTCTCCCTCTCCCTCCCTCTCCCTCTCTAATAAAATTGTAAGGAATTTAATCTCTTATCTCACAATTATAATAGATATCTTGTAATCCATTTTATTTATTTATGTTCATTTTTGTTTAGAAAATACTCTAAATATCATTAAAATAACTTTTTTATAATTATAATAATTATTAGTATGTTTTACAATAAGTTGTACAAATTTTAAAAAAAATTCACGTCCGTGACACCCACAATGAGCGTTAAGGATGTAAAAAGCTGACCCGACCTGAAAACCCGACTGAAACCTGCTCAATTCAGAACATGATTTGACCTGAAAACTCAATGACCCGAACCCGATCTGTAACTACTGTTGTTGACCCGAACCTGAATTCGACCTGTTACTGTAGTGACCGAACCCGACCTGTGTCCGACTGAAAACGACCCGAACCTGAATTGGACCTGTTACTGTGGACCTGAAACCCGACCTGCGCTCGACTGAAACGAACCCGAAGCCGAAGCTGACCTGGCAGATAACCGATTTTACCCGACTGAATTGACCCGAGATCCGATTTTACCCGACCTGTTTTGAACCCGATTTGTTTTGGACCCGACCTGTTTTGGACCCGACCTGTTTTAAATCCGACCTGTTACGTGACACGGCCTGTTGTTGACCTGAACTGATATTGACCCAAAATCTATGACTTGATGAATTAAAAACTTGCATAAGTTGATATACATATATGATATATATAGATATACACCTACATATATAGATATACATATATTGATATATATGATATATTAAGTACTAAAATTGAAAGAAAAAAATTAAGTAATTGATAATTTATCAATTACAAAAACTTATTGAAGAGTGAATACTAAAAAATAAAAATATTGAGCCAAGTAATACAAATAATTTATGAAATTAAGAAATATTAAATTAAACACTATATTATACTTCCAATCTAATACATTAAACATATTTATTTTGTAACACCCGAGTTTAGGGGTCAGGTGAAAATAATATTTTAATATTATTTCGGGTTCGGTTTTATAATTAAAATAATCTTTTGGGCATCGGGTTTCAAAAATAAACATTTTGTGTTGGACTAAATTGAAATGAAATTTAATTTGGATGGTTTTTAAAGAAAAAGGGGAAATAGCCATTCATTAATGACAATCTTGTAAATAACCCCACATCCAATTTTAAAGCCCATTTTTAATTTAAAACACCCCTTTTCATCATCTTTCACTATTCATCTTCTTCAACCAACGACAAAGAGAGCTCTCATCCTCCTTTCACTATTCCATCACCTAGCTCCTCCATTTTAGCTCGTTTTTGAAAGATAAACACATTTTCAACTTGTCCTCAACTTCCTCTCTTTAAAAGTACAACTAGATTTCATTTTGGTTCAAGTTTTAGAATTTGGGTTTTTGGAAGATTTGAATAAAAATGATATATTTATTGTTTTTAACTTAAGATTTTGATTTAATATTGTTAGATATGGTGTTTATGAACCAAATGGACCAACATATATAATTTTTGAGGTGTTTTATAAGAATTCCCGAAATTGGGTTTTGGTGGGGTTTTAGGAGTGTTTTTAGTTGAGTTTCGGGTGTGTTCTATGTTGGAATTTGAGGGTTGATGTTAGGGTAATAGTTGGGGGTTGTTTGGAAGCATTTGAGGATGTTAAATGTGTTGAAATCATGAGTTTTGGGCTGGGTATAAGGGCTGCTCGGGTTTGGTGGTTTTGGGGATTGTTCATGGCTTGAACTGTTGTGTTTGGTGTTTGATTAGTATTCCGGGTTAGCTACTTTGATGTTTGAGTTGATTTGAAGTGTTTTGCTTGTGTTGGGGTGATTAGAAGCGAGATTTTGTGTTGGTGAAGCCTCGGGAACAAATCCGGAAATTTGAAGGTGTTGGTTGCTTGGTGTTGAGCTTGGAAATGAAGGTGAGTGGTTAAAATGTTTTAAATGGTTTTGAGCAATTGGTTCAAGCATGTGGACTAGGTTGGGATTGGTAGACCCACCTAGATTTGGGATTAGGGTGGTAGCCTAATCCCAAGCTTTGATTAGAGACTTTGGTTGCACTCTTTAATGGTTGATTATGCCTCTTGATTAATTGTGATTGTGGTGTTATGTATAATGTGATATACATGTATATTGAGGCTTGGATTGATGCATTGTCATATGCATGTTGATGATAGGTATGATGTGGATATACATATGAATGAAATATGATGTGATATTTGTATTAATGATATACATGTAGTGTTGACATGTGAAATGATATTATGAGGTGGTTGCATGATCCGAGGATCATGGTGAGTACATGCTAGGCATGGAAATGTGGTTTGTGCATGACGGTAAGTCATGGTGAGTACGTGCTAAGCATGGAAGTTGTTATGAAATGATATTGTGAAAGATTAATGAAATGTGTAGTATTGGCACTAGTATGCTTGGGTACAAATGATCGATCATTAGGATGTTTAGTGTGCACACGTGAGTCAAAATACGCGCGTGGTCTTGATGATGGTAGTCATCAAGATGGAGTACGGGTTCGCCCAGAAATCTTCTTATATATATTAGTCGGTGATGAGTGGAATCCCATCGACGGGCGTGAGGATGAGTGGAATCCCCTCTGCATGAAATGAGGCGTGAGGATGAGTGGAATCCCCTCCGCGTGAACGGTGATGAGTGTAATCCCACCGTCAGGTAATGGTTGTGTTGTTGGATGTGATTTCCAACGGTTATCCGCGTATTCGAGTCATAGCTAGGTGGCAATACGAATTGTAGATTATGATGCTCATATGTTGGTTATATGTGTTTCTATATGTTGTGGTTATGGACTTGTTGAGCATGGTTTGACTTTGATAATATGCCCATGCATCATCTTTTATTTTGGCTCTTGAGGATTGGAGGTAAGACCATGCATTCTATTTTGATTCTTGCTCATGCTTTGACCCTGCATTGTCGAATGTTTGTTTTATGAGCATGCCCTCACTAAGCTTTTATGCTTACGCTCCTTTTTGTTCGACAATGCAGATCAGTAGCTTGTGGGTGGCAAAGGCAAGGAAAGGTCTCCAAGGGTTGCTTTTGGTTAGCCCAAGTATGATCTTTAAGTTGTAGATTGTAATAGTCAAGCAATGAGATAGGTGTTGTTGATGTGAATGCCTTGTTGCATGTTGATGTTGGTTGGCTTTGGTTGCCTTGGTTTGCTTGTAAACCATGTTTAAATTACCTATCTTAAATGTCTAATTGTAAACCTTGTTTATGTTGCATGTCTTGAATGCTTATATGTTTTGTTGGCTAAGGCATGTAACCTTAAAAGCTATGTATGCTTCCTTGTGGTGAATGTATGATCTTGTGTTTGGATGCCTATCTTATATCTTGTGTATCTTGAGCATGGTTGCTATAGGATGTATGCCTCTAGAATATGCTTGTAAGTGGTGTATGCTTCTTGGAGTTGTTTAGGGCTTTTGGGGTTGATTGGAGATGTTTAAAGTTGGTTTTGGGAAATTGCAGACAACCAGTGTTTCGAAATGGGCTGAGTTGTTTCGGAATGGGCATGGCTCCAGGGACCCCGTATTGGAACTCGTTTCGATACGGTTTGGCCACTGTGAACCCCTGTTTTGAAACAAGTTTCGAAACACTTTGGCTACTGGAAGTGCTTGTTTCGAAATAGGTATCGAAACGCCTAGGCAAATTAGGGCCCTATTCCGAAATGGGGTGGATGCGTTTCGGTACGGGTACCTGGCTTTTTAAACTAGAGCCCGCGTTTCGAAACGAGTGACGTCTGTTCCGAAACGGGTGGCTGGAAATGGGTCTTTGGACATCTCTAATGGGCCTCAAGGGTTGAGCTTAGGCTCGGTTTGTTGTAGGGCTTTTTGTGGGCCTCGTTTTCCGCTATCGTGATCACTTAGGTAATTAAATGCCTCTAGACAAGATGTAAAATAAATGAAAAAAAAAAATTAGGGTCGCTAACCGAGGTGGGACCTTCACAGGTTTCATATCGGTTTTCCCCGTGTTGCCTACTCGAACCGGTCATCCGACTAGACCGGGGCGAGGGGGTTACATTTGTTGGTATCAGAGCCTAAGGTTACCGAGACCTTGGGCAGGTAAGTGAGATAAGTTGAGTTTTATGTATTGAAATGCACGGTGTTTGCTTGCCAGGCATGTTTGCTTGTTTATCAAGTATGCTTGGTGTATGTTGTTTGAACGTGCGTGTGTGTTGCTTGAAGCATGTTGAGTAGAGTCCCGTTGCTTCTATTACATTGAAAAAAAAGAGATTTTTAGTGAGGGGAATCATACTTGAGCCACTTGGACCCTTTCCTTTGCTAACCCAGTTGTATGTTAGTTTTCTGTCGTTGTTGATTTATTGCTTTTTAGTAGTTTGAGGCCAAGAAGTGGGCCGAGAATCGGTAAGTGGAAGTTGTGGTTTCTGAAAATGTGGATGATGTTGAGGGAGTTCATCGCTATAGTCAGAGAAGTATGGTTGTACCGGTGTTGAGGTACAATTTGTTTGTTTGAGTCCGTATGTTTGTGGGTTGATTCTTGTTGGTGAGGGACGATGTGATCGATTCTGGTATTAGTTGGTAAAAAGAGGTGAAGACCTATGAGTGAGGTTCAGAGTGGTATCGATGTTATAGTAGATAAACCCTTGGTACAGTTTTGAGCTTGTTCCCTCCGGTTGATTCTAAATCTGTACTTCTGTGTGTTGTTAGCAAGCATGCAAAGTTTTAATGTGCCCGGTGAAGTGTTAGAGATAGGTACGAGTACCTTAGTTCTTTTGGCGAGATTAGGGTAAGGGTCTCGTGTGAGTAATCTGAAATTTAGAAGTGTTAGTTGGTGACCGTTGGGGTTCGGCCTGTGGTTTTAATACAAGACAGCCGACTAGTGTCCGTAAGTGAGAATCGATTTGTGTGTTTGGGCCATTGTGCATCTGAGATTGTCTTCTAGCAAGAAGGAGAGATGAAGTCACGTCCGATATAGTCGAACCGAGAAGGAAGTCTTGAGCTTGGACTCCAGATTGTTTGGTAGTGGGATGTTTCGAGTCGTTAGGACCGATGTTATAGAACAAGTTCAAACATGATTGTCTGCGAGTGATCAGAACTGCATTTTGAGGTTTCGAGATGCTCTAAGAACGGTTTTAAAGAGCTAGCTTATGTTTGGAGGACCAGCCTGAAGACAAGAGGGTCGAAGACTAACAGTTGTGTACTTGTGAAGTTGCAATTTCTGTGGATTCGTCCGTTTGTGTGAGCATGCAAAGAAATTAGATATACTTGTTGAGATCTTAGACGTAGGGACACATGTGACTAGACCTTTTGGTGAGATTGTGGTGGTCAGAAAGATGTACAGAAGGTGTTTGTTGATGGTTCAGGGTTACGTATTTCTAGTAGATGTGAAGTAATTATCTTTTTACGGTTTCGATGTAACTTTTGGCATGGTTTGGCTTGTAGCACACAAAGCTAGAGTATACCCTGAGACAGAGAGAGAGTTGCCTTGAAGTTGCAGATTTCTGTGAGACTGTAGTAGTAGGTGAGGATGTGAACTTCTTATCGAATGTTGATCCAGCCTTAGAGGTTGAAGATTGATCGAGTTTAGTTGACAGGCTTGTCTAGCAAATGTGATGGATTTGATTTTTGAATGAAGATTAGACCAGAGAATGTTAGAATAGTTTGTGTTTTCCTAAAAGTGTTTGGAAGAATTGTCCGGTTTGTCTCTTGACAGAGAATAAGAGTTTGTTATTGAGACCGTCTCCGAGTTCGCTCCTGTTTTGTTGCTATGTATTTTATGGTTCCCGAAAGAATTGAGAGTGTTGAAGAATCGACTTCGAGATTTGTTAGATCGTAGATTCATTAGGCCTAGTACCTCATCTTAGAGTACGACAATGAAAATTGTGAAGAAGAGAGAAGACAATACGAGAATGTGTTTAGATTACAAGCAGTTGAAACATTTGACATTGAATAGTTAGTATATGTTTCCCAGCATCCGTGATTTGTTGATCAGTTAGGGTGTGCTCCAGTCCTTTCGAAGATTAATTTGAGATCCGTTTACTACCAGTTGAAAGTGAGAGAAGTTGAAGTACCGAAGACAGCTTTCGAGGCAAAATGTGATCACTTTGAGCTCCGAGTTATGCCGCTTTGTTTGACTAGTGTGTTAGTTACTTTTATAAAGATGTCGAGTAGAATATTTTCTGAGCTCCTTGATCAGATTGTAGTAGTTCTCATAGATGATACATGGGTATATTCACGTACCGAAGAAGACCATGACAAGCTTTGAAGTTAGTGTTGTAGATCCTATTAGAAAATCATTTGTATGCCAAGTTGAGCAAACGTTAACTACGGGTTAAGGAAGATGTTCTCCTAGGACATGTAGCTTAGCCGAGTGTATTAGAGTAAATCCTAAGTAGGCCGAAGAAGATGTGATTTGGAAGAAATTGAAGACTGTGACAGGTATCTATAGTTCCTAGGTCTAGCATTGTTACTTTCAGAGAATTGTAAATAGTCTTTTAAAGATAGCTGCTCCTTTGACAATTTGCTACAGAAGAATGATCAGTTGTGTGGTCAGATGCGAGACAATGAGCCCTTGAGAAACCGAAAGAAACTTTGAAGAGAGCTTCGACCTTGAATCAGCTTATATCAGAGAAGGAGTTTGTGAACCATAGTGATGCGTTACATGTAGGGTTAGGTTGTGTGCTTACGTAAGACAGAAGATTGTGACCTATTCATTGAGATAGTTGAAAGACCTTGAAAAGAATTATCCGACACTAGACATAGAGTTAATTACAGTTGTATTTGCTTCGAAGACTTAGAGACAAAGTTGTACAGTAAGAAATGCACAGTATATACACATCATCAGAACTTGAAATATTAGACGACTTAGGAAGGGTTGAAACTTGAACAGCATGAGTTGTTAGAATTGCTTGAAGACCGTAATCTCAAGATTGAGTATCATCCGAAGAGAGTTAACGTAATAACCGATGTTCCAAGTTATGCTGTTGATAGATTAGTAGTAGAGTTGCGAGCTGTGTTTGCCGGATTCAGTTACCAAATAATAGTAGTTTCGTGGCCGAGCTTCAGGTAAAATCTACTTTCAGTCAGAATACTTAAAGAGAAACAGTTGCAAGACAGGTTCTTGGCACCTCACATGCAAGACATAGTGGAAGGAAGACCTTCAGAATACAGTTTCAGAGATGATAGAGTTTTGCATTATAGAGACAGAATAGTTGTACCGATTGACATAGTGTTTTGAGACGTATTGTTTTGGCCGAAGCACACGGCAGTTTATTTGTATTGCATTTGAGTGGTATGAAGACGCATTGTGGGTTGAAGATGAGTGCTTCTAGATTGAGTTGATGTGTGACGTTGTTCAGTATGAGAGAAAGTGTGTAAATTGCCAGCGTGTCAAGACCGAGCAACAGTTTTCTTCTAGTTGCTACATCCGTGGGAGGTTCTTAATGAAAGTGGGTAATAGAGATTCGAGATTTCGACTAGATTTTTGGAAGACGTTTGCATAGTGTTTGGTTACCTGTTGAAGTTAGATGATCAGTCAGGGAAGGTTATGAGTCAAGTATTCGAACAGTGTTGTATGAGTTGTGAATCAGACTAGTTCTGTTGTTTATTTGTTGCGGTTACCACCAGAGTTAGAAGGGGTTTGTGATGTGTCATGTGTATCTATGATTCGGGAGTGTGAGTCAGATCTGTCCCGTGCTATGTTGTTGAAGAGATTGAGTTGAGTTTTAAATTGACATGCCTTGAAGGAACCAGTTGAGATCTTAGCATCAGATAGCTAGTGTTGTGTGGTAAGTCTACCGAGTTGGTTAGTATGTTGTGGTGAGAGACAAATGTGTAGAGGAGCATGTTTTAGTGGCTCTTCATGTTCGATGAATTTCAGGGACGAAATTCCTTAAGTGGGGGAGAGTTGTAACACCCGGGTTTAGGGGTCGGGTGAAAATAATATTTTAATATTATTTCAGGTTCAGTTTTATAATTAAAATAATCTTTTGGGCCTCGGGTTTCAAAAACAAACATTTTGTGTTGGACTAAATTGAAATGAAATTCAATTTGGATGGTTTTTAAAGAAAATG
The DNA here is from genome assembly GCA_030270665.1 of Hibiscus trionum. Taxonomy (NCBI): domain Eukaryota; kingdom Viridiplantae; phylum Streptophyta; class Magnoliopsida; order Malvales; family Malvaceae; genus Hibiscus; species Hibiscus trionum. The sequence continues at coordinate 14,483,307 of BSYR01000051.1, forward strand.
GGAAATAGCCATTCATTAATGGAAATCTTGTAAATAACCTCACTTCCAATTTTAAAGCCCCTTTTTAATTTAAAACACCCCTTTTCATCATCTTTCACTATTCATTTTCTTCAACCAACGACAAAGAGAGCTCTCATCCTCCTTTCACTATTCCATCACCTAGCTCCTCCATTTTAGCTCGTTTTTTAAAGGTAAACACATTTTCAACTTGTCCTCAACTTCCTCTCTTTAAAATTACAACTAGATTTCATTTTGGTTCAAGTTTTTGAATTTGAGTTTTTGAAAGATTTGAATAAAAATGATATATTTATTGTTTTTAACTTAAGATTTTGATTTAATATTGTTAGATATGGTGTTTATGAACCAAATGGACCAACATATATAATTTTTGAGGTGTTTTATAAGAATTCCCGAAATTGGGTTTTGGTGGGGTTTTAGGAGTGTTTTTAGTTGAGTTTTGGGTGTGTTCTATGTTGGAATTTGAGGGTTGATGTTAGGGTAATAGTTGGGGGTTGTTTTGGAAGCATTTGGGGATGTTAAATGTGTTGAAATCATGAGTTTATGGCTGGGTATAAGGGCTGCTCGGGTTTGGTGATTTTGGGGATTGTTCATGGCTTGAATTGTTGTGTTTGGTGTTTGATTAGTATTCCGGGTTAGCTAGTTTGATGTTTGAGTTCATTTGAAGTTGTTTTTCTTGTGTTGAGGTGATTAGGAGCGAGATTTTGTGTTGGTGAAGCCTCGGGAACAAATCCGGAAATTTGAAGGTGTTGGTTGCTTTGTGTTGAGCTTGGAAATGAAGGTGAGTGGTTAAAATGTTTTAAATGGTTTTGAGCAATTGGTTCAAGCATGTGGACTAGGTTGGGATTGGTAGACCCACCTAGATTTGGGATTAGGGTGGTAGCCTAATCCCAAGCTTTGATTAGAGACTTTGGTTGCACTCTTTAATGGTTGATTATGCCTCTTGATTAATTGTGATTGTGGTGTTATGTATAATGTGATATACATGTATATTGAGGCTTGGATTGATGCATTGTCATATGCATGTTGATGATAGGTATGATGTGGATATACATATGAATGAAATATGATGTGATATTTGTATTAATGATATACATGTAGTGTTGACATGTGAAATGATATTATGAGGTGGTTGCATGATCCGAGGATCATGGTGAGTACATGCTAGGCATGGAAATGTGGTTTGTGCATGACGGTAAGTCATGGTGAGTACGTGCTAAGCACGGAAGTTGTTATGAAATGATATTGTGAAAGATTAATGAAATGTGTAGTATTGGCACTAGTATGCTTAGGTACAAATGATCGATCATTAGGATGTTTAGTGTGCACACGTGAGTCAAAATGCGCGCGTGGTCTTGATGATGGTAGTCATCAAGATGGAGTACGAGTTCGCCCGGAAATCTTCTTATATATATTAGTCGGTGATGAGTGGAATCCCATCGACGGGCGTGAGGATGAGTGAAATCCCCTCCGCGTGAAATGAGGCTTGAGGATGAGTGGAATCCCCTCTGCGTGAACGGTGATGAGTGTAATCCCACCGTCAGGTAATGGTTGTGTTGTTGGATGTGAGTTCCAACGGTTATCCGCGTATTCGAGTCATAGCTAGGTGCCATTACGAATTGTGGATTATGATGCTCATATGTTGGTGATATGTGTTTCTATAGGTAGTGGTTATGGACTTGTTGAGCATGGCTTGACTTTGATAATATGCTCATGCATCATCTTTTATTTTGGCTCTTGAGGATTGGAGGTAAGACCATGCATTCTATTTTGATTCTTGCTCGTGCTTGAGCCCTGCATTGTCGAATGTTTGTTTTATGAGCATGCCCTCACTAAGCTTTTATGCTTACGCTCCTTTTTGTTCGACAATGCAGATCAGTAGCTTGTGGGTGTCAAAGGCAAGGAAAGGTCTCCAAGGGTTTCTTTTGGTTAGCCCAAGTATGATCTTTAAGTTGTAGATTGTAATAGTCAAGCAATGGGATATGTGTTGTTGATGTGAATGCCTTGTTGCATGTTGATGTTGGTTGGCTTTGGTTGCCTTGGTTTGCTTGTAAACCATGTTTAAATTACCTATCTTAAATGTCTAATTGTAAACCTTGTTTATGTTGCATGTCTTGAATGCTTATATGTTTTGTTGGCTAAGGCATGTAACCTTAAAAGCTATGTATGCTTCCTTGTGGTGAATGTATGATCTTGTGTTTGGATGCCTATCTTATATCTTGTGTATCTTGAGCATGGTTGCTATAGGGTGTATGCCTCTAGAATATGCCTGTAAGTGATGTATGTTTCTTGGAGTTGTTTAGGGCTTTTGGGGTTAATTTGAGATGTTTAAAGTTGGTTTTGGGAAATTGCACACAGCCAGTGTTTCGAAACGGGCTGAGTTGTTTCGGAACGGGCATGGCTCCAGGGACCCCGTATCAGAACTCGTTTCGATACGGTTTGGCCACTGTGAAACCCTGTTTCGAAACAAGTTTCGAAACACTTTGACTACTGGAAGTGCTTGTTTTGAAACAGGTATCGAAACGCCTAGGCAAATTAGGGCCCTGTTCCGAAACGGGGTGGATGTGTTTCGGTACGGGTACCTGGCTTTTTAAACTAGAGCCCGCGTTTCGAAACGGGTGACGTCTGTTCCGCAACGGGTGGCTGGAAATGGGTATTTGGACATCTCTAATGGCCCTCAAGGGTTGGGCTTAGGCTCGGTTTGTTGTAGGGCTTTTTGTGGGCCTCGTTTTCCGCTATCGTGATCACTTAGGTAATTAAATGCCTCTAGACAAGATGTAAAATAAATGAAAAAAAATTTAGGGTCGCTAACCTAGGTGGGACCTTCACGGGTTTCATGTAGGTTTTTCCCGTGTAGCCTACTCGAACCGGTCAGCCGACCAGACCGGGGCGAGGGGGTTACATATTTATTTTTTCAATTATTAAAAATATTAAGTAATTGATAATTTATCAATGGCTGAAAAATACCACACATATCCGAGTATTCCCCAATCCTCCAATCAAACTCTTAATTCCCTTAAATTTCCAATGGCGCGAAAAGCTAAACCCTTAAATTTTTCAATGGCACCAAAAGCTAAACCCTTAAATTTTTCTTAACCCTAAACTTTAAATCCTAAACCTAAACCTATAAACCATAAACTCTAATATATATATATATGTATGCATGTATGTACCTATCAATGTATGAACCCTAAACCCTTAATGAATTTCCCTAAACGATAAACCCTAATTCCTAAACCTAAACTCTGCACCATAAACCCTAATATATGTAAATATATATGTATGTACCTATCAATGTGTGAACCCTAAACCCTTAATGAATTTTCCCTTAATCACAAACCCTTAAATCTTAAACCTAAACCCCTAAACCCTAATGTATGTAAATGTGTATGTATGTACCTATCAATGTATGAATTATGAACCCTTAATAAATTTTCTCTAAACCCTAAACCTTAAACCATTAAATCCCAAACATAAACCATACACCCTAAACCCTAATCCCTAAATCCTAATGTATGTAAGTATGTATGTATCTATCAATGTATGAACCCTAAACCATTAATGAATTTTCCGTAAACCATAAACACTTTAAATCCTAAACCTTAAACCCTAAACACTGAATCGTCCAATATTTTATAATTTTAATTTGATATTTCTATTCATTATAGCCCTTAAATCTTCATTTCAATTCCAAATTGACCCATACTAATTGTTTTTTTAATTAGTCCAATAATATAAAATTTTACTTTGACATTTTGTTCATTCTAGTCCCTAAACTTTATTTGTATTCCAAATTGACCACTTTTTATTTTTTTAATTAGTCCTATGTTTTATAATTTTAATTTGATATTTTGTTCATTCTTGTCCCTTAACTTTATTTTAATTAGTCCGATATTTTATAATTTTAATTTGATATTTTGTTCATTCTAGTCCCCTGAACTTTAGTTTAATTCCAAATTGACCCATATTTATTGTGTTTTTTAATTCGTCTGATGTTTTATATTTTTAATTTGGTACTTTGTTCATTTTAGTCCCTTAACTTTATTTCAATTCCAAATTGACCCATATTCATTGTTTTTCTAATTCGTCCAATGTTTTATAATTTTAATTTGATATTTTCATCATTCTAGACCCTAAAACTTTATTTTTATTCCAAATTGACCCCTATTCATTGTTTTCTTTAGAATTAGTATAATGTTTTGTAATTTTAATTTGATATTTTTGTTCATTATATAGCCCCTAAAACTTTATTTTTATTCCAAATTGTCCCCTATTCATTGCTTTTTAATTAGTCCAATAATTTATATTTTTAATTTGATTTTTTGTTCATTCTACTCCCTAAACTTTATTTTTATTCCAAATTGACCCACATTTATTTTTTAATTTTTCCAATGTTTTATTATTTTAATTTGATATTTTCTTCATTCTAGTCCCTTAACTTTTTTTTGATAGAAAGGAGTTGGGTAAACCTATAGGCCTCGTTAAAAAACCCCTAAACCTAAATGGGGGGAAATAGTGCCTATCGGAATACCAAGATAAAGAACAACGCGAGCAAAACCTCGTCTACATAAGCCTAATCACAAAAATACCATAATCATGCCTCTAAACACCACGAACAAGCGACAAGAACAACCCCCTTAACCCCCTTAACTTTATTTTAATTCCATATTGACCCACATATATATATTTTATCATGTTTTATAATTTTAACTTGAAATTTTGTTCATTCTAGACCCTAAAACTTTATTTTTATTCTAAATTGACCTCTACTTATTGTTTTTTAACTACTCCAATTTTTATACTTTTAATTTGATATTTTTGTTCATTATAGTCCTCAAAACTTTATTTTTGTTCTAAATTGACCCCTTTCATTGTTTTCTTTTAAATTTGTCTAATGTTTTATAATTTTAATTTGATAATTTTTTCACTATAATCCGTGAAACTTTATTTTTAATCCAAATTGACCTTTTTTCAGTCCAAATTGACCCTTTTTCATTATTTTTTAATTACTCCAATATTTTATAATTTTAATTTGATATGACTTTAAATAATTAACTCCAAATCAATGACGATTGACGAAGGCCAACCTAAAGTCTATCGACTACTTATACGGTTGTACCGAACTCAAACTCAATGCGAATTCCAATCCCGAAAATAACCCGACCTGAATTACCCAACCTGAAACTACCCGACCTGAAATTACCCGACCTGAAATGCACCCGACCTGAAATGCACCCGACCTGAAATGCAGCCGACCTGAAATGAACCTGACCTGAAATGGACCCGACCTGAAATGGACCCGACCTGAAACAGACCCGACCTGAAATGGACCCGACCTGAAATGGACCCGACCTGAAATGAACCCGACCTAAAATGGCCCGACCTGAAATGGACCTGACCTGAAATGGACCCGACCTGAAATGGACCCGACCTGAAATGGACCGGCACCCGACCCGAGTCGAGTCAAAACAGAATAATGACCTGTACCTGATAGTACCCGACCTGAAACCCATCTGATTACTTGTTTTTACATCCCTAATGATCGCAATAATTTTCGTTATGTCCGCAACCGCGATAATCGCGACGTGACTGCAAACGCTATTTAAATCCTTGTTGAAGACACTCTTATTGACATTGGGTTTCCTCTTAATCGTATACGTATTAATATGCACTGCATTTTCACCTCCTTCGTGCAAATTCAGTGGAATGGTGATTTGAGTTGACCCTTCAGCCCTCAAAGAGGTATTAGTCAAGGCAATCCCCTTTCAAGCTTGCGCACAACGGAATTCCTATCTCGCATCTTTTTTTTAGACGATCCAATTCTCTATGTCAAAGCAAATCTAGATCAAGTCGTCATTATTGATAATTTGTTGACCACTTTTGGCCTCTTTTATAGGCATGTTGTAAACAAGCAGAAAACAAAGCTACTCTTCATATAATAGTGATGTTAATATACAACATTCTTTGAACGAGCATTTGGGTTTTCCGATTGTCCCTGATCTCGGTAAATATTTTTTAAAAAAAAATTAGGCCTCGTTAAAAACCCCCTCTACAGTACTCAACATTAGAAGATCCAATGCCAACCCCTAAGGGGGGAAAAGAGTATCCACTATAATTATCCATTAATAGCATCATCAATTACAATTTGTTCAATACAATTTGGGCATTCAGAATAAAAAAATAATTATATCGTTGATCACTAAATGCCCAATGTGCTAAAGTAAGGATTGCCTTATTTGCTGAACGATGAATATAGGCAACCGATATATGATGATGCCGCTGAAGAAGATCCTTCACCTCGGTCATGCTTTGGGCCAACACCGATCTACCTTGAGCTCTAGATTGAAAAAGATTCACAACATTTGCAGCGTCTCCCTCAATAACAACATCCTTGATCCAATGCAAAGAGAATAGTCGCATAGAAGGCATGACGTTCTACAGTCTTTGCTTATGTCGCCCTTAGTAACGTGCGTGCACATCCTGCTATTACTAGGCCACGATGATCTCTCGCTAGTAGTCTCATCGCTCCAAGACCTGTATGAGATTGATACATACCATCAACCGTTAGTTTAATCGTATCTAGAGGTGGCTTAGTACACACATTTGTTGCTCATGATTGCGGAAAACCAGAAGGTAATGGTGCTATTGCGGCTCCATGAAGCTCTTTGTGTAAATGTTGAGCGTTCTCCACAATAAGAAAAGCCGGTTGCAACTTTTTGTCATGCACCAATGTGTTGTGTCTGTTTCAAACATTTCAAAAAAATACAACAAATCCAACATGTAATACTCATTTTATGTCTGGACTATAATTTTATTCGAATAATATTATTTGTTAAAAAAGATAAGATAATGTTATAAAAAAATAATGTTGTAATGCGTGGATGCAATGCAAGGCATCCACGCCAAAAAAACCAATTGACTCACCCCCAACCCCATTGCTATAAATAGGGGGAGGGGAGGCATGCCCAACATACGGAAAATTGAGCCAAATTTGGCTAAGAAAAAAGCCATGAAATGGCTTCACCTCGGGGCAGTGCCCTTTGAGGTTCGAGAGCAGTGCTCTCTCTGGAATATTTTTTCTGGGACAGTTGGTTCGATCGAAGGTCCTGAAGAGGTTCGTTCGAATCAATTTTTGAGTTATGATGAGATGATGCGAGGATCATGCTAAGGGTCGGTTAGAGTTCTTCATTCGAGCTTCTAGTAGGGTATTTTTGTTCTTTATCCACGTATTTATTTTAATGTCGGCTTTTTGTAATAAATATTTTTGTATGAAATATAAGATGATCTTATATTTATTGGTATGTTTTTTATTTTATATGTCATGTTTTTATATTTTATTTTGTATGCCATGTTTGAATAAAATATATTTATTTATGTTGTTGGATTGAATGTTAAGTTAAAACCTTTTAGTAGGGATTATTGTGAAAAACATACTCCGAACCGTAAGGAGTGCCGCTTTCCATTAATACCTATTACAAAAATATTATTTTTATTATAAATCATAATTTTCAAAATAGACTCCTTTCAGTCGAGAATCTAACAGAAATTATGCCCCGGGCGTAGGGGTGTAAATTTCTTCTCTTAAAATATAAAATATCATTTTTTTTAAATTATAATTTTCAAAATAGATTCCCTTCATTCAGGAATCTAACGGAAATTATGCTCTGAGCGTTGGAGTGTACGTTTCCTTTCATAAACATATATTTTTAAATATTGTTTTAAATTAAGGGATCACAATTTATAAATTAAATTCGATTTTATAATTTATGTCGTTAAAATAATTTGTAATCGACTAGGTACCAATTTTGGGCGTTTTGGGGGTGCTCACCCTTCATCACACGTAACCGACTCCCGAACCTATTTTCTAGTTTCGCAGACCAAAACTCGTTTGTTTTAATAAAAACAAGTTTTATTAAAATAACCGGGTTTTCAAGTGATCCAATCTCACCTAAAGTAAACAAAAAAAGATTGGTGGCGACTCCCACGTTGTTACAGCTTGGCGACCCCGCTGGGGACACTTTTTTTAGAGTCAAGCCACAAGTCGATTATTTTTTGTTTTAACAGATGAAAATGATTATTTTGATTTAATTTAATTTTGTGATCACTGTCCATTTATTTCTAAATTTTCTAAATTTTTTATAAAATCCGTCTTTTGAGTTTACATATCATGAGCCATGTACCCGGGTTCCGTCCCTCTTAAGTGGGAGCGAGAAGTTACTCCTTCGTGAGGTACTCCCTCCGTGCATGATGGTAGATCGCTTCCGGGATACATATGTACCTTTTTCTTCATGAGATTTTTATCTCCGTGCAGACCTAGGAAAATGTATCCTCCCGAATTGATTTCCTAGCGACAGTTCGGGTACCGTTACTTTAGAACCAAAACCACATGTAGTGAACCTTAGGAGCCAACCCTTTAGAGCCATACTGAATCTCTGCCCGTTAGCGGTCACCCTGTTTAGGTTTTATGCCCTCATATACCATTTATGTACAAATTTCTTATTATTATTTTTTGTCCTATTCATCATTCGATTTATTCATTTGTTTCTTTTATTATGAACTAACCATTTTTCTTTTCGGTGATCATACTACATTAAGACATTCATTTCGCATTAATTGCATGACACCACTATAACATTTAAAATTTTTTTCATTTCACCAGCATGAAGTATTGATTCATGACTGGTTCCCAATTTGAAAGAAATATTTATCATCGGGAGAAAATCTACCAGGAGACATGAGGATCACGATGAACTAGACGTTATTGTCAGTACTTTTTCTATCCATTCTATTTCATATTTTGCTCTGCTTGATAATGGTTCAACTCACTCATATGTTGCGAGTTCGGTATCTGGGGGTCTTGAAATTCTGGTTGATAGTACCAATAATGTTTTCACTGTGCACAGTCTGGTGGGTAATCTCGTTGAGGTTACCAAAGTGTACAAGAATTGTCCTCTCGAGCTTAAATGAGAGATCTTTCCGGATGATTTGATGGAGTTACCATTTGGGGAATTTGATCTCATTCTCAGTATAGATTGGTTATCCACTCATCGAGTCACTTTAGATTGTAAAAAGAATAGGGCAACTCTAAGGACTTCTGTTGATCGTGATGTAGTTCTTGTTGGGGAGCGTATAGGTTTTCTATCTAATGTTGTATCAGCTCTCAAGGCTAAGAAGATGATCAAGAAGGGATTTGTTTCCTATCTTGCTTACATTCTTGATCTGAGGCAGTTTGATGCTGGGATGGATAAGATTCAGGTTGTGAGAGACTTTCCAGAAGTATTCCCGGAAGAATTGTCTGGTGTACCGCCGAAGCATGATGAGGTTGAGTTTGGCATTGAGGTTTACCCGGGTTTAGCTCCTGTGTCTATGGCTCCTACCGGATGGCACCGAAGGAGTTGAAAGATTTAAAGGTGCAGTTGCAAGAGTTGTTGGACAGAGGGTTCATCCGGCCTAGTGTTTCACCATGGGGAACTCATGTCCTGTTTGTGAAGAAGAAGGATGGGACACTTCGGCTTTGTATCGATTATCGAAAGTTGAATAAGCTGGCAATCAAGAATAAGTATCCCCTTCCTCGTATTGATGATCTCTTTGATTAGTTCCGGGGAGCTACGGTGTTTTCTAAGATAGACTTAAGATCTGGTTATTACCAACTCAAGGTTAAGGATTCTTATGTGTTCAAGACAGCTTTCCAAACACGCTACGGGCATTATGAGTTCCTTGTGATGCCTTTCAGATTGACTAACGCCTCAGCCGTGTTTATGGATTTGATGAATCGGGTGTTCCAACCTTATCTTGACCAGTTTGTTGTGGTCTTTATTGATGATATTCTGGTCTATTCCAAATTTGAGGCTGAACATGAGGAGCATCTTCAATTTGTTTTACAAACTCTTCGGGAGAAACAATTGTATGTGAAGTTCAGCAATGTGAGTTTTGGCTTTCGGAGGTGGTATTTCTGGGATATGTAGTGTCAACTGCAGGTATTCAGGTTGATCCGAGGGAGATTGAAGTCATTATGAGCTGGAAGCAGCCCAAGAATGTTTCCGAGGTCCGAAGTTTCTTGGGTTTAGCCGGGTATTATCGGATGTTTGTGGAGGGTTTCTCTATCATTGTGATTCCTTTGACTAAACTTCTGAGGAAGGGTATTCCCTTTGTTTGGGCTGAGGCCCAACAGTCTAGCTTTGAGAAGCTTAAGACTGTGTTGACTGAAGCACCGGTTTTGATCCAGCATGAGCCTAGTAAGGCTTACACCGTTTATAGTGATGCTTCTCACACTAGATTGGGATGTGTTTTGATGCAGAAGGGGAAGGTAGTGGCTTATTCGTCCCGGCAGTTGAAAGCGCATGAGTGTAACTATCCTACCCATGATCTTGAGCTTGCTGCCGTGATTTTTGCTCTCAAGATCTAGGGACACTATCTCTACGGAGAGAAGTGTTATATCTACACAGACCATAAGAGTCTGAAATATATCCTCACCCAGAAGGATCTTAATCTGAGACAACGTCGTTGGGTAGAACTTCTCAAGGATTATGACTACGAGATTTAATATCATCCAGGCAAAGAAAATGTTGTTTTCGACGCCTTGAGTCGTAACGCCATTTCAAATTTGAGAGCTTTGTTTGCTCAGATGAGTTTGTATGATGATGGCAGTCTTTTGGAAGAACTTCGGGTTATTCCTACATTGATTTCTGATATTCGAGCTGAGCAGCCTAGTGATCCGTTTTTGATGCATCATATCAAAGAGGTGCAAGAAGGTACATCTCGGGATTTCTCTATTGATCAGGATGGGGTATTATGTTTTCGTGGCCGGTATTGTATTCCGAGGAAATCTGGGTTAAAGCAGATTATTCTTAGTGAGGCCCACGACAGTCCTTATTCTATGCATCCTGGTGGGGAAAAGATGTATAAGAATCTTCGTGTGAGGAATTGGTGGAAGGGTCTCAAGCGTGATGTTGTGGGGTTTGTGTCCAAGTGTCTGACCTGCCAGAAGGTCAAATCAGAGCATTAACGTCCATTTGGGTTACTTTAGCATATTGAGATCCCTCAGTGGAAATGGGAGCGTGTGACTATGGATTTTGTTAGTGGTTTTCCTTTGACTCCGTCAAAGAAGGACTCTATTTGGGTTATTGTGGATCGGTTGACTAAGTTCGCGCACTTCATTCCTGTTCGAGTTGACTATTCCTTGAGCAAGTTAGCTCGGCTCTATATCTCTAAGATTGTTCGCCTTCATGGGATACTGTTATCTATTATTTTCGACCGGGATTCTAGGTTTGCATCGAAATTTTAGAAAGCTTTACATACTGCTTTGGGTACTCAGTTAAGTTTCAGTACTTCTTATCATCCGCAGACTGATGGTCAGTCCGAGCAAGTGATCCAGATTCTTGAGGATATGTTGAGAGGTTGTGTGGTGGATTACAGAGGCAGTTGGGAGGATTTCTTGCCGCTTGCAGAGTTCGCCTATAATAATAGCTATCAGATCGGCGTTAAGATGGCACCGTATGAGGCTCTGTATGGGCGTGAGTGTCGTTCACCTATTGGTTGGACTGAGTTGAATGAGTACATGTTGTTGGGACCTAAGATTGTACATGAGGCTAAGTAGACTATCAGATTGATTTGAGATCGGCTTAAGGTTGCTTTTGATCGACAGAATTCTTAGGCCGATTTGAGACATCGGGATATTGAGTATGAGGTGGGTGACCAGGTTTTCTTGAAAGTATCTCCGTGGAGGAAGGTAATTCGATTTGGTCAGAAAGGCAAGCTAAGTTCTCATTTCATCGGAACTTATCGGATTATTCGTCGAGTTGGATCAGTTGCCTATCAGCTTGAGTTACCACTTGATCTTCAGCGTATTCATGATGTCTTCCACGTCTTTGTGTTGAGACGTTATCATGTTGATTCGTCTCACGTTCTTCCTGTGGAGGAGATTAAGATCCGTCCTGACTTGCGTTTTGAGGAGGAACTCGTTGAAAATCTTCCTTAAGATAATAAGGTTCTTAGGAGGAAGATCATTAAGATGGTCAAGGTCTTGTGGCATGGATGTAGTCATGATGAGGCTACATGGGAGCCCAAGGCCGTTGTCAGAGCCCAACATCCGCATCTATTTGATCCAAGTAAATTTCGAGGCCGAAATTTCTTTTAAGGAATAGAGAATTGTAACACCCCTATTTTTCCCTAAAATTAAAAATCCTAATTTATTAAATTCGTAGATTGAAACCCTAGTAATTTAAGGATTTTGATTTTGAAACCTAATTTGATTTAGGGATTAAATTGGAGAAAATTGAAAGTTAAGTGATCTAATTGTTAAAACTAGAACTTTGGGGACCTTTTTGTTAAGCGGGTAAAAGTTGAAACCCTTGCTTCATGATTTACCCATTCTTTAGGGTAAAAAGCCTTGTATGGCTTTTCATCTGCCATATTTTCAAGTCAGTCGCACCATCTCCCTCTTTCTTTTCTTTTCGAAACCCAAGCCCTCGCCCTTCGTTTTTCGTTCACCCTCCGATCAAGGGTCGATCGATGGCCGTTTAACAATTCGGTCCCACCTTTCAACTCCCCTCGTTGTTTCGAACAAAACTCGTCCTTCAATCTCCCTCACCGACCGTCTGTTTGCTCGGAAATGGTACAAAATCGTTCGAAAAAACTTTGATCTGCCTCCTCTTCGTCGTGTCCCTCGTTCGAAACCATTTGGGTAAGCCTCTTGTGTTCGTGTTGTTGCGTGGTGTATGGAAACAATCGGAAATCCTCTTATGTCGATCGATGGCCGTTTAACAATTCGGTCCCACTAGAAAGTGTTGCCGGTGAGCCACGTCGTCAAGGGTTGTAAACCATAATAACCAGATCTGTGCAAAAGGGGGTATGGGGTTCGGGCTTGCATTATGTGAGTTGGGTTCAAGCACAAATCTGTGGTGAGCCAAGTGTATGGAAGGCCCGAACCGGACCAAGTTGCCAAACCAGACTGGTCCATTGGACCTAACCCGAACTGGATCGAACCGTTAGAGTGTAGCTGAACCGAACTGAACCAGTATCTGGACCGAACCGGGTGACGTCATTACTGACTGTGGGGTATGACGTCAACCCTGACCAGGATGATGTCACCGCCGACGTTGACCGTTGACTTTTTTTCAGTCAAAGTCAATTCTATATTTTTCGACGCCCCGATTCCAGATTCGCAGCTCGTTTTTCCAAATCCGATCCCGAATAGCTATTTTTGGGCCTTTTTAATTAATTTATGCTCAGTTGAGAAATGGTGAAAATTGATTTTTGAATCGGATTTCTTTTGCGTTCAGGTGACATAGATTCGGACACCGAAATTCTTCCTCCTCCTCTGCCTGGTCAACCTTTTGCATCTCAGCCTTCGAGTTCTGCGCGTACGTGTAATTAAATAAGTTCATGTTCAGTAGTTGTGGCATAGTAGTGAAATCTTACATAGTGTTACCCTTGTAGGTTTCGATCCTGTTCAGCCCGTTACTAGATCTGAGCGTGGGAGACGTCACTCCCGATGTTGAGCTGTTAGCTATTTGAGGTGTGTTCTTTACTTGTGGTATATTATCTGTGTTGTTGTTGTATGATGTCTGACTTGTGAAAATATGTTGTGATCTGAGCTATGTGCTATGCTTTGTGTAATTCTGTTAAGCATCATACATCGGAATTTGAATAACTTCTGTCGGATTAAATGCTCATGCATTTTCGGATTAATAATGTTTGCATTCGGACTAGAATCAAATTTCCATGTCATATCATTCGGGTTGGGAAATGTACGGAGGAAGATCAGTGGTTTCACCCTTCGGGCTGAATTCCACTTCGGACTTGGTGGCGATGTAGAGAGTGGTTCAATGGAACCTTACTCTTCGGACGGTGATGTAGATGGGTTCATGACATAGACTTAGGCGCATCGTGCTTTGTATATCTGTGTACTTAAATGACTATGTTGACTGTATGATTCTTGTGATATTCTTTCTGATGCACTTTAGAGACACACTGAGCTTAATAGCTAACTCCCCTTAGCTTTTATTTCAAATTCTCAGACATAGGAGTTCGGTACTTGGAGGACTACATTTTATCAGATTATTTACAGTTTTTAGTATCGATATTTTTAGATTTCAGATTTATATAAGTTATTTTATTATTTAGGGATTTTATGTAATTTCAGTTACTTTTACATTTATTTGAGACTTTAAATTGTTTTAGCATGCATGTGAATTTAAATTGGATATTTATGATACCTATACGACCGAGTTTTTTATTTGATGGAATTTAATGTGAAACGGTACCGTTTTTAATAAATAATCTAATTATTTAATTTTCGAAATCTAATAATCATTTTACTTGAGGGATACGTTTTCAACCCGACTTCTTAGATTCGGCCTATAACCCTTGGTTCGGGTTTAGGGGTTAGAGGAAAGGAGGATCCAAACGTGAATTCTCAGTAAAGAGTGCTTACTATCAGCTCTCCAATGATCGATGGAGTTGGAAATTAATCTGGAAGTTACCTTTTCCTGAGAGAGTGCGGGGCTTCCTTTGGCCGGATTGCTCACCAATTCCATTCGGCACAAAAGGCGTTTGGACTCAAAACTCATCTTCTATCGAGTGTGGTGTTGCTGATGAAACTCTTTTGCATATCCTTGGGGATTGTCCTTCAATTCAGAACTGATGGTCGTCCTTTCCACAAGAATCTCTGTGTGATGACTTCTTCACTCTTTCCCTTCATGGGGTTTCATCCAATCGTATATGCTCTATAACGGGAGGTCCTTGGCTACTCTTTATCTCCTTGCTTCTTTCGCAAACCTGGAAGAGACGTAACTTGCATGTTTTTCAGGGTGACAACAACTCTCTGCTCCATTGGGAGCCTTTATCTACAACACCTGAGGCCTCCTCCTTGCCTGAAGTTGTACATTGGAAGCCTCCACCGAAGGGTTGGGTTTGCATCAATACAGACGAAGCTATCTCCTATCTGTTAATTTTCTAGTTTTGGTTCCTTGGGAGGTGTTATTCGTGATCACGATTAGGGATGTAAAAACAGGTAATCGGACAGGTTTCAGGTCGGGTTCTGTCAGGTCGGTTTCTGTCAGGTCAGGTAAAATCGGATACAGGTCATTTCAGGTAAAAAAAATTGACTCGACTCGGGACGGGTGCGGGTCCATTACAGTCGGGTAATTTGCAGGTCGAGTCCATTTCAGGTCGGGTCAATTTTCAGGTCGGGTCCATTTCAGGTCAAACTCGTTGCAGATCGGGTAAAATCAGTTAATTGGCAGGTAAATTGCAGGTCGGGTAAATTTTAGGTCGGGTTCATTTCAGTTCGGGTTCATTTCAGGTCGGTTTCATTTCAGGTCGGGTAATTTCAGGTCGTCGGGTTCATTTCAGTTCGGGTTAATTCAAGTTCACCAAAAATGAACAATTTTGAATAAAAACAAAGTTTTATGGACTATAGTGAAAAAATAATAATAAATAAGAGCTAATTTGGACTAAAATAAAGTTTTATGGATTATAATAGGCTCAATTTTGAATAAAAACAAAGTTTTATGGACTATAGTGAAAAAAATAATAAATAAGAGTTAATTTGAAGTAAAAATAAAGTTTTAAGGACTCGATTGAATTGAATTAAAACTTAAAGGACTTGAATAAAAAACTTATATAATATAAAGGGCTTTATTTATAATTTACCCCAAATTGAAATTCAATTTGGGAATTGAGCGGTTTCAAAATAAATTTTCCCACCCATATATATTATAATTTAATATTATTTATTAATTATTATAATATAATATAACTTATTAATTATTATAATAACTTTATAAGTATAAATATACATGATTATGTATATATATATATATATATGTATTTTTATGTATTCACATGTATATAAATTACAATATATAATTATATATTATACAAACATGTATGTATTTATGTATATGTAATGTATTATACATAAATACATGTATATGTATATACATAATACATACTATGATACTAACAACATACATGTATATATACATGTGTGTGTATATATATATTATACAAACATATGTATATATTAAATTATTAATACATTATACATATAACATATCATACATAATAATTAATACATATTATACAAATATATGTATGTTAATATTTAATATATAATGTACATGTATATATATATGTATATATGTGTGTATATATGTATATAAATACATAAATATACATATAAAATATATGTGTATATATATATATATATTTATAAAATTATAAAATATATGTATTTATATATGTATTTAAATACATAAATTGAATTGAACTCAATTGAATTGAACTAAAACTTAAAGGACTTAGAGTTTAGGGTTTAGGGTGTTGTGTTAGGATCACGAGCTATTATTTTTGTTTATGGTTTAGAGTTGAAGGGTTTAGGGTTTAGGGTGTAGGGTTTATGATTTAAGAGATATGGTTTATATTCGAGGGTTTATGGTTCATATTAGAGTGTTTAGGGTGTTGCATTAGGGTTTATGAGTTATTAATTCATCATTGTTTATGGTTTAGGGTGTTGCATTAGGGTTTATGAGTTATCATCATTGTTTATGGTTTAGGATGTAATGTTTAGGGTTTAGGGTTTGAGAGTTAGTGCTTATATTCGATGGTTTAAGGTTTATGGTGTTGTGTTAGAATTACGAGTTATCATTATTGTTTATGGTTTAGAGTTTAAGGGTTTAGGGTTTATGGCTCATATTAGAGTGTTTAGGGTTTATGATTTTAGAGTTAAGGGTTATATTCGAGGGTTTATGATCTAGGGTTTGAGAATTATCATCATTGTTTATGGTTTAGGGGCTAGGGGTTAGGCTTTAAGGCTTTAGGGTTTATGGTTTAATGTTTTGTGAGAATGATTTAGGGTTTAGGGTTTAGGGATTGATACATAAAACCAAAAGTCAAAACCATGAACCCTAAATAAAAAGGCTTCCTAACCCTAAATCAATAACCATAAACCCTAAACCATAAATATTAAAACCTTAAATATAACCCCCTCGTCCCGGTCTGGCCGGATGACCGGTCCGAGTGGGCCACACGGGGAAAACCGAAGCGAAACCCGTTAAGGTTCTCCCTCGGTTAGCAACCCTATTTTTTTCTTTCATTTTAATCTTGACTAGAGGCGTATTAAATCCTAAGTGATCACGACAGCGGAAAACATTCATAAGAGAAACACGTTCGGACCACAACCACACAATACAGTCTATTTTAAGCTTACAGGGCAGGCCGTATCGATACACCAATCAAGGGTATCGATACGCCTTGACTTGGTCAACCCAAACAGTCAACTCGAAGAAGACCGTATCGATACAGCCCTTGAGCGTATCGATACGCCCTCTTCAGTCAACATCTCATGGTCAACGAGATAAACCCGTACCGATACGCCCCAACACCGTATCGATACGCCAAAAACTCCCCAATTTCTCAGAATTCCAGTGACCAAAAACCGTATCGATACACCCCCGTGTATCGATACGCCCAGCCAAAACTGAGCTCTGCAGGCGAGACCGTATCGATACGGCCCTTAGGCGTACCGATACGCCCTGCTCTACAATTCCACAATTTCCAACTTAACGACCCCAAACACGACTCTAGATGCACTTTTAGACTCTTCTATGCACATACAAACATTTAAGCAATCATACATGAGCCTTAGGTAACAACCAAACATGAGGCAAGGCATTCATACATGGAATTCAAACAAGAGCACTATTTTAGCATAAAAGGGCATACATAAAGGCTCAAAAAGCCCCAAAAGGCACAAGTCAACATATAAGAGGTTTGCACTCACTAACAAGGCAACCTAGACACCTAAAGGCATGCCACTACACACAAACATTCATCATAGCATCCATGCATTACAAACCATAATCAATCCAAAACATCAACTTATAAATGAGTCATACATAGCTCATACAAAGACCCTTGCCACAATGCTAACTAATACGAAATTAACAATCGTACTTGAGCCACAAACTTGGAAAGCCCTTCTTGCCTTGCTCCGAGCTAACACCACGCTAATGATCTGCATTGTTGAACATTGAGAGCGTAAGCTATAAGCTTAGTGGGGGTGCTCTAAAACGAAAAACGTCAACAATGCAGGGTTCAAGCATGTAAATCCTAATCTCACATACATCATACATTGGCAAAGTAATCGAGTAGACCTAGCTAGTCTTTCAAGTGGCATAAAATGGTTTCTCATATCCTACCAAGCTCAATCATCATATAACAACACCACATATCAACATCATATATCACAACACATGAACAAGTTTAATTGGCCACTATTAATTACCCGGATGTGCGGATTAAACCTCAACAATCACATTACCTCGGTGGGATTACACTTATCACCGGACCTTGCATGTGCGGGATTCCACTCATCGCCACATGCCCTACGGATGGGATTCCACTCATCATCCCGTAGAAATATATAAAAGCTTCCGGTGGAATATTACATCACCGTACTCCTCCTTGATGACTTAACGCCATCAAGGCCACGTACGTTTTGACTCAATTTGTGTGCACACTAATCCTAATGATCGATCATTTACAACCGGTAATTTATTTAGTGCCAATTTTCACAACCACATCACATATCATCAACCACATCCCATGCTCATCACATATATACATTTCATGATATACATGCACCAATTCAACCACATTTCACAAGAGCATAGATAGGCAAACACAATAGCATTTAATGGAATCAATGTCTAGAATTAACAACTTGAAATAAAGAAATGGCCTACCAAGCACATTCCACACACACACTCTACACACGCTCGAACCAAACTTTAAAACAAGTTTGAAACCACTCACCGCCCTTCCTTAGCTACCGAAAAAATTCTCCTACGAGCCCGGTTTCGGTCCCGATGCCTCTCCAACGCTTCTTCTTGCTTCTAGCCACACAAAACACATTCGTTACTTCACAATTCAATGCTAAAACTCAACCATCAACTCACATCACAAACACAAGCCAACTTCAACCGAATTCCAATCCAAAAATACCCATTTTCGAGCTCCCCTAAAACCTTGCTGAAATTTCCATTTCTCATCACCCAAATGACCCCCAATAGGTCCCAAAACATCCTCCTAACCTATATAAACCATCAGCCCTTTGTTTCCAACCTAAAACCCACCAGAAACCCAAGTTTTGACATCCCAAAAATGGCTCCAAGAACCCACTTCGGGTTTTCAACAAAACTCAACCAAATTGACATATGTTGAACATTTTAACATGAATAAACAAAAACCCAATTCATCATTTCAAAACAAAACGAAAATCACCATAAAAACTCAAACTTTAACCAAACCCTAATTTTCAAAAGTTCATAGTTTTTAAATCTAAAACCATGGATAGTTAAAGGATGAAGAGGAGAGTAAGAAAATGTTTTTACCTCACAAAATGGCCTTGGAATGAAGTTGAAAATCAATGGAATAGTAACTTGGGTGTTAGGGGGTTTGAGAGCTCTTTCCAACGTTGAAAAGGGGAGGGGACAAAGATGATATCTTTTTTTTTGTTCCTTTTGTCTCCAAAAAGTTGTCTTCATTTTAAAAGTTTGGGTTAAATCACCAACAAGGTCCCTCCTTTACTATTTAAAGCCCAATTAGATCCTAATTAAGGTTGAATTGATTTAATTTAATTTTATTGACTCGGACTATAAACCCGACTAACTTCTAACCCCAAAACACGGGCGTTACAACTCTCTCCCACTTAAGGAATTTCGTCCCCGAAATTACCTGACTGTAATAGATACGGAAATTGCTTTTCCATATCCTCCTTCCTCTCCCAAGTGGCCTCGTCCACACCTCGACGTTGCCACCGCACCTTCACTAACTCAATCGATCTACCCCGCAACACCTTACTATCAGAAGCTAAGATCTCAACCGATTCTTCCTCATAAGTCAAATCCGGATTCAGTTCAATCTCTTCTACGGGCATAACATGTGATGGATCGGCCCTATACCTACGGAGCATCGAAACATGGAACACATCGTGTATCTTCTCTAGCTCGGATGGCAAACTCAGCTGATAAGCAACTGGGCCAACCCTCTTCACAATCTCATACGGTCCTATATACCTCGGACTCAACTTCCCTTTCGGCCAAACCTCATCACTTTCTTCCACGGAGACACCTTCAAAAATACCTTCTCACCCACTGAGAACTCAACTTCATTCCTCTTCAAATCGGCATAGGACTTCTGCCTATCCGAAGCAGCTTTTAAACGGTCACAAATCAATTTTACCTTGTCAGTTGTCCCCTTGAGCAAATCCGGCATAGGTAACAACTTCTGTCCCACTTCGGCCCAACAAACTGGAGTCCTACACTTTCGGCCATACAAGGCCTCATACGGAGCCATCTGAATGCTCGACTGAAAGCTATTATTGTACGCAAACTCTACTAGAGGCAAATGCTTCTCCCAAGTACCCTGAAAGTCAATGATACAACAACGCAACATATCTTCTAAGATCTGAATAACCCTCTCTGACTGACCATCTGACTGGGGATGATAAGACGTGCTGAAATTCAAACGGGTACCCAAAGCTGTATGCAGACACTCCCAAAATCTAGAAGTAAATCGCGGATCTCTATCTGACACAATGGACTTCGGCACACCATGCAGTCTAACAATCTCACCAATGTACAAATCTGCCAATCTATCTAAAGTGTAAGTAGTATTGACTGCCAAGAAGTGAGCACACTTCGTAAAACGATCCACAATCACCCAAACTGAATTCTTCTTCGTAGGAGTCAAAGGCAAACCCGAAACAAAATCCATGGTGATGTTCTCCCATTTCCATTCCGGAATTCTCAACGGCTGTAACAAACCTGAGGGAACCTGATGTTCCGCCTTCACTCTCTGACACACTAAGAACTTACTCACAAAGCCGGCTACATCTCTCTTCAAGCCAACCCAAAAGTACTCATTCTTCAAGTCACGATACATATTCGTACTTCCAGGATGCATAGCAAACGGACTACAGTGGGCCTCATTCAAGATCGTACGTCTCAAGTCACTGTCCTCTGGCACAACTATTCTATCCTTGAAACACAAAACCCCATCAGTACTGAAACTGTAATCTGAAGATCGACCTTCGGCTATATCTTGCACGTGAGGTGCCAAAGATCTATCTAAGAGTTGTTTCTCCCTAATCAACTGACCTAGAGTAGGTCTAACCTGAAGCTCGGCTACCAAGCCTCCATCTCCGGACAAACTCAATCTAGCAAACATGGCTCTCAAGTCCACGGCTATCTTCCTACTCAATGCATCGGCCACCACATTGGCCTTACCCGGGTGGTACTCAATGGTAAGATCATAGTCCTTTAGCAACTCTAACCACCTACGCTGTCTGAGATTCAAATCTCGCTGAGTCATAATGTATTTCAAACTCTTGTGATCGGTGTACACTGTGCATTTCTCACCATACAAATAGTGCCTCCAAATCTTCAGAGCAAACACAACTGCAGCTAACTCTATGTCATGGGTCGGATAGTTGCGCTCGTGGGTCTTCAACTGTCTTGAGGCATAAGCCACTACTCTCTTGTCTTGCATAAGAACACACCCTAGCCCTACATAAGATGCATCACTGTAAACTACATAGTCCTTCCCGGACTCAAGCTGAATCAAGATCGGTGCTTGGGTCAAAGCTTCTTTCAATTTCTCGAAGGCTTTCTGTCTTGCATCTGTCCACTCAAACTGAACACTCTTCTGAAGTAACTGTGTCAATGGAGCGGCTAACTTAGAGAAACCTTCTACAAACCTTCTATAGTATCCGGCTAAACCTAGGAAGCTACGTACCTCCGTCACGGACTTCGGTTGCTTCCACTCAACAATGGCCTCAATCTTCTTCGGATTAACTCTAATCACATCGGCTGACACTACATGTCCTAAGAAGACTACCTCTCGGATCCAGAATTCACACTTGCTGAGCTTCGCATACAGCTGGTGATCTAGCAAAGTCTTCAAAACTAGTCTCAAGTGTCGGTCATGGTCTTCTTCAGTTCGCGAGTACACCAAAATGTCATCAATAAACACAACCACAAACTGATCTAGATACTGATGAAAAATCTTATTCATCATGTCCATAAAAGCAGTCGGTGCATTAGTCAACCCAAATGGCATGACTAAGAACTCATAATGACCATATCTAGTCCTAAAGGCCGTCTTCGGTACATCAACCTCTCTTACCTTAAGCTGGTAATAACCCGATCTCAAGTCAATCTTCGAAAAGACTGAAGCTCCTCTCAACTGATCAAACAAGTCATCAATCCTGGGCAACGGATATTTATTCTTCACTGTCAACTGATTTAATTGTATGTAATCTATACACATTCTCATGCTTCCATCTTTCTTTTTCACAAACAAAACTGGTGCACCCCAAGGTGAAGAACTAGGCCGAATGAAACCTCTATCTGTCAATTCTTGCAACTGTGTATTCAACTCTTTCAATTCTTTCGGTGTCATGCGATACGGAGCAATCGAAACAGGAGCTGAATCAGAATAAGTCTCAATGGAGAATTCTACCTCTCTATCCGGTGGTAACCCTGGCAACTCTTCCGGAAACACACTAGGAAAGTCGCATACTATCCGGATGTCCTGAGGTCTAACCTCACTCATGTTAGGGTTCATCACATACGCTAAGTATGCTTCACACCCTAACTCAACTAACCTCTTAGCTTCTAAAACCGAAACTACATTGGATAAGAACTTCACGTTCTCACCTACCACTACGATCTCATAGTCATCTGAGAGCTTCAAAGAAATCCTCTTAGTTTCAAAGTCTATCCTAGCTCTATGCTCCGTGAGCCAGTCCATACCCAGAATCACATCAAAACCATAGAAAGGAAGCTCCATCATATCCACTGGGAACACATGCCCCTGAACCATCAACGGACACCTTCGGTACATCTTCCTAACTACTACCGTGTCCCCAAAGGAACTAGTAACACTAACTCCTACCTCTAACATTTCACAAGGCAAATTCAAAGACTGTGCATGCTCACTCAATATGTAGGAATGTGTAGACCCAGAGTCAATCAAAGAAAGCAAACCCAAAGACTGTATCGAGAAGTTACCTGTGATCACATCGGTGTCATGATGATCCCCGCGCTGAGCATAAACCCTGGCATGTCCTCCGCCCTCCGGCTGAACTGCAACTACATGTGCTATATTTCTCTGGCCATCATTCCTTGGCTGGAAATTTCCTCTACCGCGCTCGCGGCCTCTCTGAAAGTCGTTGGCTCTAGCAGGAGCCTGAGCTGGTGCCTGTCCCACCTGATATGGACAGTCACGTCTAATGTGGTCCCTAGCCCCACAACTCCAGCAAGAATGAAAATTTCCCCAACACTCACCGGTGTGGTTCCTCCCGCAAGTAGCACATGTGGGCAACTTCCCACCAGCTCTATGGCCCTGATGGCCCCTACCGTGGTTACCGCCACCACGCCTATGATCATACTAATGTTTGTTGTCCTGATGCCTCTTGGCATCACCTCTATCAAAGTTACTGGACCTCTTACCCGAACTAGATCCACCAGACCGCCTGGTCAAACTCAAACTGTGCTCCAAGTCCTTGGCCCTCGAGACCAAGACATCAAAATCAGTGTAGTCCGATGCTAGGGTATACGTCTTGATCTCTTCATTCAGTCCATAACGAAAACGGTTGCAACGTTCCACCTCAGTAGGAACAAGCTCAGGTGCATACTGACTCAATCTGACAAATCTAATCTCATAGTCTGTCACGGACATACTCCCCTGAAGCAAAGCCATAAACTCTCTCTTCCTCTCATCGAGGTATCACGGACCCAGATACTTCTTTCGGAATGCTGTCTCAAAGAACTCCTAGGTAATCTCGGCCTCATCCATACCCGAAGTAGCGGTGACCCACCAGGTGTAGGCATCACCTTGAAGCAAGGACTCAACACATCCCAACTTGCGCTCACCAGCACATCCCATCTGAGCAAGGATACGGACAGTCTTCTCAAACCATAACTCGGATCTCTCTAGAGTAGCACCTCTGAACTCTTCCGCCCCAAAACCACGGAGTCTCTCTAATGGCAACCCAGTGCCCTCACCCTGATGGTGTGCTGCTGCCTGACCTCCAGCTACTGCAGCCTGAAATGCCCCGGCAATCGCTTGAACCAACGGAGCTAAGTCAATCTCAGCCGGTCTTTGGCCACCTTGGCCACCTTGTGGTCCCTCTCCTTCGGCCCCGACCTCACCTCCCGCTCTTGATGGAGGAGGTGGTGGTGGTGGAGGTGGTGGAGGAGCTCCAACTCCAACCACAGGCTCTCCCACTTGAGCCTCAACCCTAACTGCTGGCTCAACTCCTGGAGCCGCTGCCCGTGGTTCCGGTCGAACCGTCCTAGGCCTCCCACGTTGTCTCATGATACAGCAACAAGGTATAAACTACAACAAGAAACAGATAAGGATTACGTTAGCCAAAGCAAGGGTCCAATAGTGCTCAAGTACTCCTCTTTCCAAAAATCTTTTTAAATTAAGTAATAGTAGCAATGGGCACACACTCCACACCAGACACAACAACGCATGCTTCAAAACATCATATGAACAGTCAAATATCAAGAATTCTTGGCAAGACATGCATCGAACAACACAATCATTTAACACATCAAGCTTACCTCACTTACCTGCCTGAGGTCTCGGTAACCTCAGGCTCTGATACCAACAAATGTAACCCCCTCGTCCCGGTCTGGCCGGATGACCGGTCTGAGTGGGCCACACGGGGAAAACCGAAGCGAAACCCGTTAAGGTTCTCCCTCGGTTAGCAACCCTATTTTTTTTCTTTCATTTTAATCTTGACTAGAGGCGTATTAAATCCTAAGTGATCACGACAGCGGAAAACATTCATAAGAGAAACACGTTCGGACCACAACCACACAATACAGTCTATTTTAAGCTTACAAGGCATGCCGTATCGATACACTAATCAAGGGTATCGATACGCCTTGACTTGGTCAACCCAAACAGTCAACTCGAAGAAGACCGTATCGATATAGCCCTTGAGCGTATCGATACGCCCTCTTCAGTCAACATCTCGTGGTCAACGAGATAAACCCGTACCGATACGCCCCAACACCGTATCGATACGCCAAAAACTCCCCAATTTCTCAGAATTCCAGTGACCAAAAACCGTATCGATACACCCCCGTGTATCGATACGCCCAGCCAAAACTGAGCTCTGCAGGTGAGACCGTATCGATATGGCCCTTAGGCGTACCGATACGCCCTGCTCTGCAATTCCACAATTTCCAACTTAACGACCCCAAACACGACTCTAGATGCACTTTTAGACTCTCCTATGCACATACAAACATTTAAGCAATCATACATGAGCCTTAGGTAACAACCAAACATGAGGCAAGGCATCCATACATGGCATTCAAACAAGAGCACTATTTTAGCATAAAAGGGCATACATAAAGGCTCAAAAAGCCCCAAAAGGCACAAGTCAACATATAAGAGGTTTGCACTCACTAACAAGGCAACCTAGACACCTAAAGGCATGCCACCACACACAAACATTCATCATAGCATCCATGCATTACAAATCATAATCAATCCAAAACATCAACTTATAAATGAGTCATACATAGCTCATACAAAGACCCTTGCCACATTGCTAACTAATACGAAATTAACAACCGTACTTGAGCCACAAACTTGGAAAGCCCTTCTTGCCTTGCTCCGAGCTAACACCACGCTAATGATCTGCATTGTTGAACATTGAGAGCGTAAGCTATAAGCTTAGTGAGGGTGCTCTAAAACGAAAAACATCAAAAATGCAGGGTTCAAGCATGTAAATCCTAATCTCACATACATCATACATTGGCAAAGTAATCGAGTAGACCTAGCTAGTCTTTCAAGTGGCATAAAATGGTTTCTCATATCCTACCAAGCTCAATCATCATATAACAACACCACATATCAACATCATATATCACAACACATGAACAAGTTTAATTGGCCACTATTAATTACCCGGATGTGCGGATTAAACCTCAACAATCACATTACCTCGGTGGGATTACACTCATCACCGGACCTTGCATGTGCGGGATTCCACTCATCGCCACATGCCCTACGGATGGGATTCCACTCATCATCCCGTAGAAATATATAAAAGCTTCCGGTGGAATATTACATCACCGTACTCCTCCTTGATGACTTAACGCCATCAAGGCCACGTACGTTTTGACTCAATTTGTGTGCACACTAATCCTAATGATCGATCATTTACAACCGGTAATTTATTTAGTGCCAATTTTCACAACCACATCACATATCATCAACCACATCCCATGCTCATCACATATATACATTTCATGATATACATGCACCAATTCAACCACATTTCACAAGAGCATAGATAGGCAAACACAATAGCATTTAATGGAATCAATGGCTAGAATTAACAACTTGAAATAAAGAAATGGCCTACCAAGCACATTCCACACACACACTCTACACACACTCGAACCAAACTTTAAAACAAGTTTGAAACCACTCACCGCCCTTCCTTAGCTACCGAAACAATTCTCCTACGAGCCCGGTTTCGGTCCCGATGCCTCTCCAACGCTTCTTCTTGCTTCTAGCCACACAAAACACATTCGTTACTTCACAATTCAATGCTAAAACTCAACCATCAACTCACTTCACAAACACAAGCCAACTTCAACCGAATTCCAATCCAAAAATACCCATTTTCGAGCTCCCCTAAAACCTTGCTGAAATTTCCATTTCCCATCACCCAAATGACCCCCAATAGGTCCCAAAACATCCTCCTAACCTATATAAACCATCTGCCCTTTGTTTCCAACCTAAAACCCACCAAAAACCCAAGTTTTGACATCCCAAAAATGGCTCCAAGAACCCACTTCGGGTTTTCAACAAAACTCAACCAAATTGACATATGTTGAACATTTTAACATGAATAAACAAAAACCCAACTCATCATTTCAAAACAAAACGAAAATCACCATAAAAACCCAAACTTTAACCAAACCCTAATTTTCAAAAGTTCATAGTTTTTAAATCTAAAACCATGGATAGTTAAAGGATGAAGAGGAGAGTAAGAAAATGTTTTTACCTCACAAAATGGCCTTGGAATGAAGTTGAAAATCAATGGAATAGTAACTTGGGTGTTAGGGGGTTTGAGAGCTCTTTCCAACGTTGAAAAGGGGAGGGGACAAAGATGATATCTTTTTTTTTGTTCCTTTTGTCTCCAAAAAGTTGTCTTCATTTTAAAAGTTTTGGGTTAAATCACCAACAAGGTCCCTCCTTTACTATTTAAAGCCCAATTAGATCCTAATTAAGGTTGAATTGATTTAATTTAATTTTATTGACTCGGACTATAAACCCGACTAACTCCTAACCCCAAAACACGGGCGTTACATTAAACCCCAAAATCCAAACACTGATTGAAACAATAGCACTAAACCTTAAACCTAACCCTTAAATTAGGGACGAGATTGGTTAAAACTGACTTAGGGACGAGATTAGAAATTCTTAAAAACCTTGAGGGACCTGGGGCGTGATTTCAGAATGCGGAAACCCCTAAAAAGAAACTCAAAAACACGGGAGGACTCTTTGGGTGATTAAACCATTTTTAAAATGCAAAAACACTATAAAAAACATTTATACCCTTTTAGCCAATTTTTCGAGCTCAGACCTAAAAAAAACTCTCCCTCCCTTTTTTTAAAAAACTCTAAAGCCGGCCTCCTCCACCCATGTGCCGGCCACCGATAGTCGGTGCCCGCGAAACTCCACTCAGTCCCCAAAAAGGAAACTTCGACTCGGTTAAAGGAAACAAACCTTTTCTAAAAACAAAACCGAAAAAGCCCCCTTTCTTTGAAACTCAAATCGGAGCCCTAAAAAATTTCCCGGTTGAGATCTCGATGGCTCACCCCGACGAACTTCCCGACGAAAGCCAAGGGTTTATTGCCGGCACGATCCGAAGCAAAAAAAGATGGAATCGGCTCCCGAAAGGTAAAATCGAAAAAGCCTTTCTTTTTATTTATTTTTTTGGAATTGATTTTTGTTTGCATGCAATTGAATCGAAACCAAATACTACCTCAGAAGGCTCTGTATGTTATTGATTTCTCTCTATAATTTTTTTTTTACCTTTGAACTGTTTTTTGTTATTGATTTCTGTGGAAAAATCCCGAATGATTTTTTTGTTTACAATATTATGCTCACTGATCTCTCGTGTTAAATGCTCTCTGATTTTTCTTTGCGTTGATGCTCACTGATATGTTTTCGATGCTCTCTGTTTTTTTCTCTCGTGTTCTTGGTTTCTTATATAACTGAAGAATCATAAAAAGAGCCATGCTTAGAAATAATTCATCTGATCTCTCTAAAGCTTTTGTCTGGTTGACCTTTGCATCTTGATTTAATTTTTTGTTTTTTCTTGCTACTTCGGGTATTCTAATACTCTGTCTTTTGTCTGAGGTATGCCGGAGAAGCCCAAATCGGAAGGTGAGACACGGTTAGTGGAGATGGAACACGGCGTGGGTGCGTCGGAAGGAGAGGTCGTGGCTCGACACGCGCGCGTCGTGCAACGAAGGGTCGCGCGTGGGGGATCTGAAATGTTCGTCATCTCGTTTGGGGACCGTTAGATCGACTCGATCTAACGGTCGACGTTGTGCGGCGCTGGGGCTCGATGACACCCTCATTAGGGTTTTGGTCTGAGGTCGCATCTAGACCGTCAGATCTACAATAGATCTGACGGTTGTGAGAGCTTGCGGCGCGAGGAGGGTAGGGGGCTCATCTAGGGTTTCTCTTTCGGGCTTCATCTGGACCGTCGGATCTGTCTCAGATCTGACGGTAGATATTTGGTTGCGCATAAGGAAAAGGGGATTAGGGGTTTTTTATTTGGTTGGGCTATGTATTTTATTTTAGGTTATGTAAACGGGCCGTTTTTGGGCTGAATATTATTATTATTTTTTTGGGTTTTGTATATGGACTCTATTATTTATTCTTAATCAATATTATTTGGGCTTTTATTTATTATGTTCAATTCTTATTTTCATAATAATAATAATAATAATAATAATAATAATAATAATAATAATAATAATAATAATAAAGATAAATATAATAATAAATATAATAACAATAATAATGAATAATAATAAGTATAATATCTATAATAAATATAATAATAATAAAATCATACTACTAATAGAAATAACAAATGATATAAATAATAATATGATAGTAATAATAAAAATGATATAACAATATGTAATAATAATAAACAATAATAATAATAGTAAATATAGCAATAATAATTACTAATAGTAATTAATAATAGTAATAATTATATACAAATAATCATACTAACATAATAATAATAAATAGATAATAGTGGTAAATAGTAATAATCAATGTAATAATAATAATAAAAATAATGCTATATAATAATAATGAATGATAGTCATCATGATGATAATATTTATAATAGTAATAATACTGACAGAGTAGTAATAATATAAGGTGATAGTAGTATTATTTACCTACATACATATATATGTGTATATATATATTTTCTTTTTTTTATTTTCTTTTTTTAATTACCTAATAAGCCCAAGGTAAACACAAATTAAAGGGGTTCAAAGTTTGGATAAAATTAGTGATTACATGTTCGATGTGATTAATAATTTTATCTTTTTTTAACTGAATCACAAATGATGAAGTTAACAAAATATATAAGTTAACATATTGAATTAAACAAAATATAAGTTAACAAAATAAAGAAGTTAACCAGATTAATCCAAGTCAGTTATCCAGATTAAGTTAACAAAATAAAGAAGTTAACCAGATTAAGTTAACAAAATAAAGTAGTTAACCAGATTAAGTAACAAACTATATATTACATAAATTTTATGATTTTACTAATTATATATATTGACAAATATTATTTACTAATATAAGCATAATAAAATTAATTTTATGTTAAACATAATACTAATGTATATTATGTATTTATGTTAATTTTATTATACTTATTGAAGCATAATAAGTTTATAATGAACATAATAAAGTTAACAAAATATATATTATATAATAAAGCATAATAAGTTTAATATATTATATTAATTATATAATACTAATATATTATATACTAAGTAAAAATTAAGACAAACTTTTAAGAGTATAATATTATTTAATATAATGAAGTTAACAAATTTCTAAGTATATATTTTTATTATACATAATGAAGTTTACAAATTAAGACAAATTTCTAAGTATAATGTATGATAAAAAAATTCTAAGTATAATGAAATTAACATAATCTATTAATAATTTTATTAAGTTTATAATGAACAGTTTACACTTTAAATTATTTAACATTTTTAGCAGGTCTACATTAGTTCAGGTCAACAACAGTTCAGGTTCAAAACAGGTCGGGTCCATTAACAGGTCGGGTAAAATCGGATCTCGGGTCGATTCAGTCGGATAATATCAAGTAATTTGCCAGGTCGGTCTCGGGTTCGGGTTCGTTTCAGTCGGATGCAGGTCGGATTTCAGGTCAAAATTAACATGTCAGATTCGGGTTCGGGTTGTTTTCAGTCGGACGCAGATCGGGTTCGGTTGCTACAGTAACAGGTTTAACTCGGGTTCGGGTCAACAACAGTCAGTTACAGTTCGGGTTCGGGTCATCGAATTCTCGAGTCAAATCAGGTTCTGACTCGAGCAGATTTCAGGCAGGTTTTCAGGTTCTGACTTGTTTTTACAACCCTAATCACGATGGTACACATATGCTCTCTTTCACTGAACATATAGGCGCGTCGACAACTTTGCAAGCCGAATTATGGGGCATTCTCGAAGGCTTGCGACTAGTTTGGAAGCATGGTTTTGAATATGTGCAGGTCCAATCTGATTGTGCTGATGCTATTTCGCTTCTCTCCCCGCCTTCCATTCATAGTTCTTTTGCTCTTGTAAGATCCATCGTGAATCTCTATGACTTTGTACAAATACAACGTGAGGGCCAACATGGCTGCAGACTTTATGGCCAAGATGGTTCCATTACCTAACCTATCTGTTTCTGTCTACTCCGAGCTCCCTCATAACGAGATTCTTTTGGCCCTCCCTATGTTCACCTAAGGAACTCGTAATATAATGGCTATCACTTCATTTTTATTCTAAAATATATAATATTAGTATTCTATATATTGAATATGGAAAGAAAAAAAAAAAGTTTCCACAAGTGATATTATTTAAGGGTTTAAGATTTTAATGTAAAGTTTAGGTTGCAAGGTTTAGAATTTAAAGTTTAAAGATAGAATTTAGGATTCAAGGTTAGAGGTTTAGGATTTTTAAGATTAAGATTTCATATTTTAACTTTGAAATAGACGTGCTTATATAAATTTTATTTATATTGACAATGTATCAAATATGAAAATTAGGAAAATGATGATTTGGAGATCAAGTCCAACTCTAGGAAATGATGTTTGGGTATGGATTCTTGTTCCAAAGGTTAAAGAATCATGTGGAAGCCATAATCGCCCAAAATTTTCAGATGCCTATACCATTATCATATGTGGTATGAAATATGATTTCTGCTCTTTATCCCGTATGAAGCTGCTGAAACTATGAAAATGATTGGAAATACATGAATTGATGACTCTTAAACAAGAACAAGGCAGTGAATTTTAAACAACAACAGGTTGCTCCCCTTCAAACTCCGATATGACAATTAATGAATCCGTCATTCCTAAGGACAGAGGATCTGATTTAGGAGTTGGGTTAATAACCTGCACTTGTAACAAACAATGGATTTATCAGCTATTAAACCATTGTTTTTCTTAAACTACTCCTACCCAATCATATCTTCAAACATTGAGGTCTGGTTTTCTAAATCTATGAAAAATATGTTCGAAGATCCGAGTATACTTATAACATACCTTCTTGTTGTCTTTTATATATCCAATGGCAACTTCTTGTCGCAAACATGCCCTTTCGGATAGCTCCAAGAACGTCGGGTTCTCCCCTTCTTTCATGTAGAAGCTAATATCCTGTCAAGAAACATAGTTAAGTAGTAAATGGGGACTTCTTCATCAGAATAAACGGCAAGAATGGTTCTTGCAGGTTACCACACGAAAAAAAGGTGATTTGGTCACTATACCAACAGATACGATGAGTTACCCCGACCTGAACACGAGTATACTCATTTTTTCTGAAGTTTTTTCCATATGTATCGATTACGAACCTCAAACACAAGTACTTTTAAAAAACAATGAGGAGTCCAAGTAACTTGCCTTAAAGGGTAACATGGTTCTGGTGCCTTACCGACAAATACGATGTCCATTGCACATGGAAGATCATACTTTCATGCCAATATCAAATAGTGTCAATTACAGGTCTCAAACACGAGTACTTTGACCCCCAAAAACACTGAGTAACTAGCCTAAAATGAAGTACCGATGTCCGATGCATTTTCAGATATGAATATAGAAATATAACCTTCCAAAGATCTTCCAAATAGAAGAAAAACTTAGAATCTATTGAACATACCCGCATTGAACATGTATCTGAACTCACACTCATAACCAAGTCTGAGTTCACAGTTTAAACACCTCCCTTCATTTTCAGTAAGTTCAAAAATGAAAGTACTGCATAAAATTAATTGCCTTTACCTTCACGTATATTTCGTCACCTTCGGCATTCAAAATGTCTTTCCAAACCTCATTTAAATCGCTGTGTTCGGCCACTGCAATCCAGAAGAAACTGTTATTTCCTGAGATTACACATCAAATTACCGGAACAATATAAATGTTTATATAACAATATAATTTTGAGACCTTGAGCTGTTACGAGACTCATCACTTCCTCTGCTGCAATATATGTCAAGCTTCGCTTGAGTTTTGTAATCTGCAGGGTTCAGACGGATTTCAAGATAGATGAAAAACCTTAGAAATACAATGATTGTATTATAAGAAATTCTAGAAATTGCTAAAATATGTTACTTGTTTGCCCAATTTTGAGTCACCAATCTCTGCAACTAGATTTTGCACCTGCCAAACAATATACTCAAGTTTAACTTGGAATTAAAAAATTCAAGACAGTGGCATTATCAATATATTGAACCAAGCACACCGTCACTCCAAGTTTGTTGCAAATGTTTTCTGCAAGAAGAAGCGAGTATGCGGATTGCTTGTCTGTCCTTGATGGATCTGAAAAGAAAATAGTTAGTCCGAATATTAATTTACCAATAGAAACATTCTTTAATATATTATCATTACCTATGTTAGGACTAGGGTGTGAGTGTAAGATATAGGTATATGTTTCACATATATATTCAACCTTTTCTAAGATCATAACCCCATACCCATGCTTTGACATACATCAAACACCGGTGTCAAACACAGGAACTTTAAAAAACGAAGAGTCAGAATAACATTGATTATTACCTCCGACAAGCCATTCTTTATCGGAAATCACAACAATAGAAAAAGGAATATGTTCCACATTCTTGATGGAATTTTGTATATTCATTATGGTTGCCTGTAAGGTATCGTAGTTCATCGAGTTCCCAATCTGCAATTCAAGAAAATAAAACGACAGATCAGACAGAAACTGTAAAAGGCCTAGCGTCACTGTCCTTCACAAACCAGATAACATAGGACCGAGAAGTTCAATATGATTGAAAGAACAGAGAACATACCCTATGGTTAACCTTGACATGTTCTAGTTTTCTTTGACCGGACATGAAGCTTGCCTTCTCCCTTTCTTCTAATGGTACGTCCGATAATATTTCCTGTAAATTGTGGATAGCACATGAATAATCTAAAACTCAATAGATGTGAATATATCGGAGTTATTTTTCACCAAGTGTTACTCGAAGAAATAACATTTTGGAGAGAAAAAATCACAATCAGTCTGACATGCAACCAAATGCATAACTTGAAGGTGTGCATTAAACTTAATGGTTATGGTTGAAATCTGAAAAAAAGATAAAAGCATACCAACACACTTCCAGGTCCAAGATAATTATCGTACTCTTCAATCATTTGTACCACATCCGGCCGCCATCCAAGCAAAAGTATGCATTCTTTAGGCCCTAGACTTTGATCCGATGCCTACTTCAAAACCAAAATAACATATAAGCGGACTTCCAGGGCATTCAACAGATGCTATCACTTAAGGAACTTATCTCTTCGGAAAACATACCTTTGATCGTCGTTTGTTGACACGTTTCACAATATTTAACATCTTTTCTTTCCTCAATTCTAAAGCATCCTCTACATTGTTTCTGGAAACCTCCAAACCATTTACCGTGCTGGTTTCATCTTTTGTGACATTTGACAGTGTAAGTTGTTGTTTTGTTGTACTGTTAATAGGGGCAATTAACAATATCTACACGAACAAAAGAAAAATACATTAGGAAGTATACGGATATGACCAGGGAAGGATGCATAGACCTGAAATTTCTGTAAAGCAGTTCTTTTCAAACAAAATCTTGGCAAGTACTCATACTACATCATGTTAAGAGATGGTCACAAGCTAGGTTACTGTCTTTGGAAGATCACATTCCCATAACCATGTCTGGATAAGCCTCGGACATAGATGTTGGACACGAGTACTTAGAAGAAAAATGAAAAATCAATGCAATATAGGCCACAAGTAATTTTCCAAGCTATCTACAGTTGCATACAGTCAGATATACAAACGATTTCTTCAATTGTGAAAGACTAGGAATATCTAGAAGGTGTATAAAACAAAGTCAAGATACTGGTAACAAGCAGGACATTCTCGAATTATAAGTGTTATTTCTTCTTAAAATAGTGATATGGAGAACCGGATATTTTTGTACAATAACATTTCATGATGTGAAACTATGTAGCTAACTTAAAAAGGTTAGATATGAATATAGAAGTCCAAAAAACCGTATAGTCCACGTACTTTGTCAGTTTGCCGAAGAATTTCATCGTCTCCAGGGTGGAAGTATATCTTACCATTCCGATAAACACCGCAAACGACTGCCTGAAAAGAAACCAACATAAGAAAATAGCACAGAAGTTCTTCATACTGATAAGTACCGAGTTTTAACACAAACCGTTACCTCTTGAAAACCACGTCGTATTTGTCTGTACGTCAACCCTGTTAGACTTGGAAAATGGTGAAGACTGAATACATTTTCTGCAACATCATGATATAATTAGTCTTCGTGTAGAAACCTACAACATAGTGATATGGACAAGAAATGGACCCATAATGATATAATTAGTCTTAATATGGTTTTATTGACCAAGAATGAAAACTACCCTCCTAATTTTAACGGATGTTTAGATTTATGACCATCCCAAATTATGTTAAAGCAAAAATAAACAGGAAATTGCAATCTATAAACTTCCATTAGCTTTCCGATATCAGGAAAATAAAAGTTGTCAGCAAGAACTCATATCATACTTCGATAATTAAGCAAGTGCCTATAAATCTTTATGAGCCCCTTTTGCCGAGAACATTGAACAAATAGTTTAGAAGCAATATTTTCCACCGGCTCCACTTTCAGTCCGGAGATGGACTTCAAGAGCTCACATGTGTTGGGATTCGAAACCTGCATAAAAAATGGCAAATTAAAGGCAATAGATCTTAGTAACAGAATATTTTGATCCTATGATTATGCAAATGTGCATACCTCCACAATTGTGGGGATGGATTCCATCTTGGGAATAGGTTGAATTGCCAGTACAGAGAGAAATGCATCTGTATCAACTCCGTACCTAATCAGTTAACGAGCTGCAGTCACTAAATTTCCCTGAAGAAATTCCTGTATTATGCACTAACTGAAAATGAACATGCAAAAGAATCGGCTAGAAATGAGCATAGTGGAGCCTAATAGCTTCTGCCACTGCTATCATCTTTACTTCATTCCTTAATGCAATATACAACTCTTCCGGCATTCATAGTTTTCCAAACCTGTGTTTGTCCGAGTCTTTATTTTTCTTTTAAGTACCCATATCTGGACATAGGTACGTGAAACCCCCAAGAATATCCCAATACATTGAAAATTTATAAGAAAAAAAATTAATATATCAAGTACGAGTTAAGGTTAAGGGCCAATCACTGCTAGGTTTGATTTAGAAACTTCTAATAAACTGACATTGTAAGTAAAATTTCAGCCAAACTTTGCATCATGCGGCACTCGAAATAAAATCATCATGGAAATGTCGAAATGATATAATGTAACATTGACAAGAGAGGATCGTCAAAAAAATATATATTTCATCTAAATTGATAGAGGTCTTACTGCTCTCCTTTTGTTGCAAGAATGATAATGGCACGTGACTTATTAGCTGCTGCTCTTTCAAATGATTTTGTCATGCTAAGGCTACAACTGCACAAGTAGAACCGATGTTTAAGAAACTGAAGCTTCATTTCAATTAGAATTTGAATCTTGTGAAAACCCAAAGGGATTGGAAGTTTATGGATTGAACCAAGAAGTGAGTAAAACGGTTGAAGTTAAAAGATTCTGAGAAACAACAGCTAATTATGTAATCTTATGCACGAACACATACCGATTTGTGGAGTCTAGTAGATTAAGTATATTATATTACTCTGACTGTTCCCTTTTTCAAAAATACCCGCGGTCAGCACTTGTGTATGACACATACTTGGACATGGATAGGAGGATACGATCCTCCAAGGGCCCTCCAAAAATACATAGAAAACTTAGGTATACTCATTTACTCATGTCCAACACTCTGAGTCTAAGTAACATAAGTATGCATGAAACAACAACAAACAGAGCCCTCAGTAGAAAGGGTCAGTTATTTGATCTCACATTGTACTCAATTCAGGTTATATCTTCAGTTTGATCAACAAAGATAGGTCCTAATAGTTTCTGCACATTTCTCCAGCTGCTTGTAATTTTTTACATAAGCATTGTCTACTAAAGTGCATCACCAACAATTAACAAGGGACGCCGTGTCATTAACATGGATTCTAATTTAACCGAGATTTTTATGAAGATGTAGAAGTGTTTTACACTGGTTGTTCATCTCATGCTATGGTCCTATGTTGCTCCAACTCTTTATTTTCTCAAAGTACCCATGTCAGATACCCATATTTGACGCATATCTAGAGATAAGTATGGGGATAGGATCTTCCCAGAACTCCCCAAATACATGAAAATCTTGCGAAAGCAAATGAATATATCGTGTCAGATATACCTCTTTGAAACTATATCAATATGCTTAAGATCCTTGGCAATGTTGTCCGCAAGCTTGTCTATTTGCTTCCTCGGTAGATCAGACAGAAGAAGAATCCTTTGCCTCCTACAAGAGCACAATACATGTAGAAGTTGATAATTTTGCATGCAAGAAAAAATAAACAAACAAAAGTGGTAGCCTACGTTGCTCAGGCTCTTCATTTTTATTAAAGTACTCGTGTTCGACATGAGTATCGGGATATAACCTTCCAAGGGCTCTCCAAATATACGGATAATTTTATAAAAAAAAAACTAAAAATACTCGTGTTGGACATATACCTGTATATGACACTAGACCTTGAGTAGTTGAGTTCAAATAATATAGGTGGCAGCATAACAGTTTACCTGGCTGTAGCAGTACCTAAACGAACGGCAAATTCGTGATAATTATTTAGCTGCTGTAGTATGAAAGCAAGGCGACTATTTGCACCACAAATGATGATATGATCACTCTCCAAAACTTGTATTTGTGCACCTTCCCGGATTTTTTGCATGTTGTTCTGTCACTCGAAATCAAAAGTCACGGGTATTGAAGGTAACTTAAATAAATACTACGAGCATTGGAAAAAAGAGGGTAAAATTTGCTATAGACAAAAGTTCTTACTCGGAATTGTTCTGTCATTGTACTTAACAACCGAGAGTAAAATAATATGCCCCATATAGCAAGAATGAAGCCAATAACACGTTCTACACGGGTTGTTTGCTGCAGTTCAACACATGAATATGTTTTTCAAATTCGAATTTTAATCACACAAGCAATATGAATGCTGTCATATCTTAAAGCAACCAAATGATTAGATACATAACTGACCACATACTTTTAAATGGGTTGACGATGAAA
Organism: Hibiscus trionum; assembly: GCA_030270665.1. Taxonomy (NCBI): domain Eukaryota; kingdom Viridiplantae; phylum Streptophyta; class Magnoliopsida; order Malvales; family Malvaceae; genus Hibiscus; species Hibiscus trionum. The sequence continues at coordinate 14,521,397 of BSYR01000051.1, forward strand.
TGAGGCATGCCCACGCCTCCCAGCAGCAATCCTCAAGCGATCTCGTATTTTTCCTATGTTATTCAAGGCATAACTACTGGATTAGCAAACAAAACTACCATTTGCGGATTGGAAGCAAAGAACAAATGATATAGTTGGAAAAATGCTAAAAGCGGGTGAACGAGTAACAAACTGACTGGTGTGTGATTTCCATGTTTTCTTATAGAGGTTTATTCCACAAACAAATACATAGACCACAAAAAGATAAAACGAGCAGGATGGCAAAATTGCTCCAACATTTTTTTTCTTCTTAAGTAACATATCCGAGTCCAACGCTTATTTGACTCATATTCAGAAAAGAGTATAGGGAGATGATCCTTCAAGGTCCCACCCAATACATGGAAAACTATTTTTCTTAAATAATTAGCATACCTTTACCAGACACTCACCCAAGTCCGAGTGACATAGGTGCAACTTTTCTTAGGCAGAATTCTCCTATATACAAACCCATCAACAATGATTGATTCCATACAATACAATTTCTTCTACATTATTAAATTACAATTTCTTCTACAATACAAACAATCTGATTCGGAATCAATGAGACAACTAAAATTACAACATGCACCACATCAATGCTTACAATTATACAACCTTTCACTTAGTCTTATAACTTTGATAAATTCAAGATATATTGAAGTTTAAATGAATATAAGACGCGATAACAGCAGAAGAAAATTCAAGAAAAAAAAAACCCCGATTGGCCTCACCTCAAGCTTGATTTTCAAAATGTGCCTATATAGGGTCAGGTCAGAACCTGCTGGGCTTGGATTTTTTTGCCAACCCTAGTTCCAAGTACCATGTCAAGACAACCAATATGACATGTATAATATTATTTACTTCTCGAGTTTCGCTTTACTGCTGATCAGATTATAAAACCAAACGAAGAGACGCTAAAGGGGCACAAAATGTAATTTTTCTGAGGAACATATTCTGAAGTATAAAAGTTATTGCAGCAAAATTAAACCTAATGAAACTTCTGGCATTTAAAGTAGACATGCTACAATTATCTATAAAATAATTATTAGATTAATAGAGACTAATTGTACATTACCTCAACTTGAAGAAGAGCAAACCACCGATAATAACAAATGAGAAGCATGCTAGAAGTAGAGCCACAAGAAACCTACAAAATGTTTGAAACAAGTGAATAAGTCGATCTTAAAACATAAATTCAGAACTATAAGTCCATACAGATCAAGATTGGAAGAAAAGCTATTTTGTTTTGATTCTTCATATTTCTTGAAGTACCCAAGTCCAACACCCGTGCCGTATACATATCCAAACATGGATGAAAGTATAACCCTCTAAAAACTCTCCAAATACATGCAAAAATTATCAAATTGGATATATCTGTGTTGGACACATATCTATCACTTACACCCAAGTCTGAGTAGCACAAAATCAAGATTGGAAGGTTGGCATAATTTATTACTATTCAGTCAATATCGGGTTCGTAACATACTTCGTTTATTACTATATATCCAGTCATAATTAATAACCAAACAGCATACAAAATGTTTAAGTTGGTAGGTTTGAGGAAAACCATCACTGTGTCTCCAAACACCATGTCTCCAGTGTTGAGAAAATGGAACATATGCGTGTCAAACACATGTCCATCACACCTGAATTCAAGTAATAGCTAAGGAGGGCCGCCTACACATAACCTATGTCCGAATAATGTTGCATAAACTGATCATTCTTAATTTTTGAACAATCAGATTGCACACCATCAGATTTTGATCATTGCAATACAGAATGGTCAATGATAGTGCCTTATTACCAAGTCTGACCACTGGTCGTAGAAATTGACCGTTAGAAACCACAGAAAGCACCAAGAATACAACTCAAATCCAAAAAAGATCTAGGATTATAGGTTTAACTTACGTGGCAATATTTTTCTCCAGTTGAACGTTAAATAAATATATTAACCGAGCAAAGTTCCATTTAATATCTTGAATCGAAGGCAAGGAGACGTTCAAGTTAAGAGGCATCGGTTTGTTCAAGGAATTAGAAATGCAGGCAAGGGGTAAACTTCTAGCTGCCAAAGTTCGAAGTAGATGCGGAAATAAGTCTTGGACCATCTTTATTAATGTGTTGGCAAAATCTAATTGCATAAGTCTCAGTAAGAAAAATGCCGACAAAGTCCCACTGATCGGTTTAGCTTGATGACCCTGAAGCAGCAGTGGTGAAAATCAAGAAATTAGGCCATTGAAAGCTGCAAACTCATGGTTATACCATCCAAGAATCGAAAAAAATGAGAAAGCAGCAAGTTTCTACAAGACAAACTAATGGTAATGTAGAAATAGCAGGCACAAAGAGTGGACATCTCATTCTTTACATTCAGTCAATAACGCAGATGAAAATTTGAGGTGCAAACTGTTATTAGTACAACCTTCCACCAAAGTGCAGCAGCCAAATGGAACAAGGTATAATTTCAAGCATCACCAAATAATTCCATAATTAGCAAGATAGCAGTATAATAATTATGGAATATTGTAATAAACAACGTCAAAGGACTTCTCGTTACTCACTTTACCTAAAAGTATTCCGTAAATGAACAGTGGCTAGTGAAAGCAGGCCACATGAAAAAGCTAATTTTGAGTGTCATTGAATAATTATGTAAATAGCAAGATTACATTATTGTAAGTATGGAAGATTGTGATAAATAATGTTAATGGACATAAATATTCATTTTCCGCAAATAATTCTGTAAATGAACAGTCACTAGTGCAAGCTTCCACTACAATTACAGCAGCCAAATGAACAAGGTAATAGTGAGCATAACCGAATAATTCAGTAAATAGCAATATTTTATGATTGTAAGATGCATGGAATACTTATACTGTAATAAACAATGACCATTCACTTCAATATTCATTTTCCGGAAATTATTCTGCAAATGTAACAGTTACTAGTGCAAGCTTTCACTACAATGACAGCAACCAAAAGAACAAGGTAATTTTGGGGATCGCCAAATAATTCCGCAAATAGCAAGACTGCAATATAGTATGAAGTCCAGAATATTGCAAGTCAACAGACTTCAATATTCATTTTCAAATGAAGAAAGAAGATCTTATTTTCATGTAGGAAACTTCAATATTCATTTTCAAATGAAGAAAGAAGATCTTATTTACATGTAAGAAAGAATATTGAAAATATTTCTTCACATGCGGAAAGGTGCCACTAAAAATGAAGCTTCCGCACAGCATTGGCAACATTTCAGTAGAGACTGACGCAAACTAGATGAGACTTTTATCTAAACCTCTTTACAAGTACTTTCATCTAAGAAACAATATAAGATGCAGTTTAGAAACAAAGCAGGTAACGGTAGAATATACTGTAAATATGTTAGATAGGATAACTTAGTTCTTATGGTAAGATATCTTAGCATTTGTATTTAGAGTAGTATCTTATGTATTTACTGAGTAATATTTAGTTTCTTAGATTACTTAGTTACTAAAGATACTTAACTAAGTCTCTATATATATTCTCTTATTCCTATGAATAAAATTAAGTGTTTTTCCCATTATTCTACATGGTATTAGATTATGTTGATCCTTTTCTTTTTTCTCTGTCGATGACTTCTTTTCTTCTTCCTTTCTCGATTCAGTTCTAATTCGAGATGGATTATGAAAACTCAGAAATCAGTTCTCCAAATGTTTCTCGACCTTTTGATTTCTCCTTGTCCGATGCCTCTATTTCTCTAATCACATCCTACAAACTAAATGGAAATAACTATCTTCCTTGGTGCACCCATTGCAAGAAGGCTGGTCATGTGTTGGAAAAGTGCTGGAAATTGCATGGGAAACCAGCAGATTGGAAACCTTGTTCCTCTCGTTTTCAGAAGGCTGCAAATCTTGCTTCTGCTGAGAATTCATCCAATGGCTTTAGCCCGCAACAAATTGCCGAGCTTCAACAAATCTTTGGTCGATTCTCCTCCTCCTCTGCTTCAACAGCCTTGACAGCTACTGAAGGTAATTCATTTTCCTTCATTCCTGCACCATCTTCCTAATGGATTGTCGATTCTGGTGCATCTGATCATATGTCAGGCAATCTTAAGTTGTTTCAGTCCTTCTCTACACTCAGCTCACCTTGTTACATTAAGATTGCAGATGGTTCACTTTCTAAAGTTACTGGAAAGGGTTCAGTTCAGATTACTCCCAAGCTAGTTCTTTCGATTGTTCTCTATGTTCCTAATTTGAGTTGCAATCTGTTAGTGCTTTTGTGAGAGATGTTAATTGTGATGTACATTTTGGGGTTGATGGCTGTGTTTTTCAGGAACAGAACTCGAGAGTGGTGACTGGCAATGCTAGGTTGCATAATGGTCTTTATACCCTTGATACTCAGCCTTCTTCATCATCCAATTGCTCTAGTGCCCCTCACAAATCTGCCTTATCTTCCATCTTTAATTTAGATCCTGTAATGTTCTAGCATTTTAGATTAGGACATGCCAATTTTAATTATATTAAAAGGATGTTTCCTAATCTTTTTCTCAATAAGAGTCCATCTTCTTTTACTTGTGCTATATGTCAATTGGCCAAATACACTCGAACCATTTATCTGCCTGCATGTTTAAAATCAATTTCACCTTTTTTCACCATTCACAGTGACATCTGGGGCCCTTCTAAAGTCCCTAGTACTTCTAGATCTCGTTGGTTTGTTTCATTCATTGATGTTTCTCTCGCACTACTTGGACATTTTTAATGAAAGAGAAATCTGGCATTCTTCCTATCTTCCAGAATTTTTACACCATGATCCAAACTCAATTTACTACACTTATTAAAATTGTTAGGAGTGATAATGGGAGTGAGTACCTTAGCAAGTCCCTAGGGAATTTTTTCAGGGAAAAGGGGATATTTCACCTTACCTCTTGTGTTAATACACCCAGCAAAATGGTGTATCCGAAAGAAAGAACAGACACCTCCTTGAGGTCACCTGTTCTCTTTTGTTTTCAACTAATACTCCTAAAATGTTTTGGGATGCTCTTCTTACAGCCACATACCTTATTAATAGAATGCCTAGTAAACCCCTAGGGTTTAAAATCCCTACACAGGTTCTTTCTCAGAAATTTCCTCACTTTTTACCTTTGTCTTCTACTCTTCCTCTAAAAGTTTTTGGTTGCACAGCTTTTGTCCATGTGCACAGTCCCAACCGCAGTAAACTTGATCCTAGATCTTTAAAATGTATTTTCCTAGGGTACTCCTCAACACAAAAAGGTTACAGATGTCATTGTCCTTCAACTCGAAAGACCTATATTTGTTCTGATGTCACATTTTTTGAAAACCAGCCCTATTTTGATAAGACTAAAATTCAGGGGAAGACATACCGAGAATTTCAGTCCTTAGGTGACCTTCAACTTCTTCCTATTTTGCCTATTCTGGAGGGTGACATCTCTAAGAGTTCATCTCCTTCTTCTTCACACCAATCCAGCCCCCTAAATGAAGTTGATATTGTCTCTAACACTCCGGCCCCTAATCCATAGAACATTTCCCCTGCACAACAAATCAGCTCACATCCTAGCCCTTATAAAACACCTCCTCCAACTCTCAAAGTCATTTCTAGTTTATCTCCAAACCTTGTAACACCTTTTAAACCACTCAGTGTGTATACCAAAAAGAAAAGAGTTCTTCTTGAGGCTGCTATTCAACCTAACACTTGCCAAGAACTAATCTTGAGTCCTACAGCTATTGAAACAGAAGGTAACAATCTTACTCAGAATTCCTCCAATGCTGGTTTAAATGATTTCCCTATTGCTATTAGAAAGGGAGTAAGAAAATGCATTATTCATCCCATCAATAAATATGTTGCCTATGAAAAACTTCTACCTCATTTTAAAGCTTTTACAGCCAGCCTAGACAGTGTACAAATTCTAAATACAGTAGATGAAGCACTTAAAAATCCTGAGTGGAGAAAAGTTGTGGAAGAAGAAATTAAAGCACTGGAAAAGAATCAAACTTGGAGTCTAACCAGTTTACCAGAAGGAAAGAGAACTGTTGAATGTAAATGGGTATTTGCAGTGAAATATCACTCGGATGGCAGTGTAGAAGGACACAAAGCAAGGCTTGTAGCCAAGGGATTCACTCAATCTTATGGGGTTGATTATCAGGAGACTTTTGCACCAGTGGCTAAATTAAATACAATCAGAGTTTTGCTATCAATTGCTGTTAACAAAGATTGGAAATTACACCAATTGGACATCAAGAGTGTCTTTCTAAATGGGAATCTTGAAGAGGAGGTATACATGAAAATTCCACCAGGCTTGAAGGAAAATTCAGCAAAGGGGACAGTGTGCAAGTTGAATAAGTCTCTATATGGATTGAAGCAATCCCCTAGAGCTTGGTTTGATCGATTTGCTAGAACCATGATTAAGAATGGGTTCAAGCAAAGCCAAGCTGATCATACATTGTTCAAAAGGGTGGCACCTAATGGCAAAATGACTCTCCTAATAGTCTATGTCGATGACATAATCATCACTGGAGATTCCATAGAAGAAATAGAAAGACTGAAGACTGATTTAGCAAGGGAATTCGAAACAAAAGACTTGGGAAGTCACAAATATTTTTTAGGCATGGAGGTGGGAAGATCTGAAGAAGGATTAGTGATCAATCAGAAATATATTCTGGATCTTTTGACTGAAATCAGAATGCTTGAATGCAAACCAATAGAGACTCCAATGGAGCCAGGCTTAAAATTCAATAAGGATGAAGAAGGCAGTCCAGTAGATAAAGAATCTTATCAAAGATTAGTGGGAAAACTAATTTATTTGTCACTTACTAGACCTGACCTTGCATATGCAGTGAGCATTGTGAGTCAACACATGAGTGACCCTCGAGAAGAACATATGGAGGCAGTGAGGAGGATTCTTAGATATCGAAAATTTTCACCAGGAGATGGACTTATATTCAGAAAAAATCAAGATAGAACTGTGAAAGTGTACACTGATTCAAGCTGAGCAAGTGAATTAACAGATAGAAGATCTGTAAGTGGTTATTGTGCATTTGTGTGGGGCAACCTAGTTACTTAGAGGAGTAAAAAACAAGCTGTGACATCTAGAAGCAGTGCAGAGGCTGAATTTAGGGCCTTAGCCCTGGTATTTGTGAAGGAATTTGGATTCAGAGACTTATCATTGAACTTTGACTCAATGAACATTGATAGTCAATCAGCAATGAGTATAGCAAGGAATCCAGTTCAACATGATCGAACTAAACACATTGAAATAGATAGACACTTTATCTATGAAAAGGTCAATGGAGGGACAGTGAAGCTGAACTATATTCCTACAACAAGTCAGATTGCTGATGTGTTTACCAAGGCACTTTCAAGAGTTACCTTTGATGGCTTCTTATCCAAACCAGTTTGAGGGGAGTGTAGAATATACTGTAAATATGTTAGTTCGAGTAACTTAGTTCTTATGGTAAGATATCTTAGCCTTTGTATTTAGAGTAGTATCTTATGTATTTACTGAGGAATATTTAGTTTCCTAGATTAATTAGTTACTAAAGATACTTAACTAAGTATTTATATATATTCCCTTATTTCTATGAATAAAATTAAGAGTGTTTTTCCCATTATTCTACAGTAACCAACCCGATAAATGCAATCATTGCTGATATTTTAGGATATGCCGTTAGTCTCTCTCATATCAATAATGATATGTTGTGAGCTCTGCCCAACCACTTTCATCTAAGAAACAGTACAAAGACATGATATAGAAACAAACTTGGTAACCAACCCCATAAATGCAATGGTTGCTGTATTTTAAAATATATGCCATTAGTCTCTCTGGTAGCAATAATGATATGCCGTGATCGCATATTACAGTCGCTAACGGGCAAACAAAAGATTAGGCAGCATCAGTATACCCAAATAGCTCCATCCGGATCCACTCCAGAAAATAAAGAAAGAACAGAAACAAACAATCAACAGGCAGATGCGTACACCATTCGAAATTGAAACTGTCAATATAGAAGATGTTCAACTTACAGAAAAAGTAAAATATATAATAAATCTAGGTCCATGTAACAAATTGAAAGATCAAGAAAGCATATTATTAACACTTCCAAAATCCGAGATCTAAGACTTACCAAATAACTATTCTGTAGGTCCATCCTAAAGAATTTGACGTTTGAGTTATTTGAAATGAACTCCGACTTATCACTTGCTTTTTGACGAGTAAAGTTCTGTTTTCCTGTAGAAAGAAAGGTATCATAATTCTTATGAAATATGAAAAAATGGTTTTTAAAAATTAACTGAAAAAGAAGGAAGAAGAGGTTCTAACATACTTTCTGAAGGAAAAAAAACAATTGGCCAATTCGCATACATATAAACTAGAAAACACAACTGGAAGTGTAACTACAAACCCGTAAAACACAAACTTATAGACAAGCTGGGATTAGCTTGAACAATTAAAAACTGACCACAATCAGTAGTTATGTTATGCGGACTCATTTTATGTCACAATCTGAAATTCCAAATTTAAATATTTACCCATGTGATAGAAAAATTCAACAGTGATTAAAACAGTAAGAGTTCCACAGTTAACATCAAAAGATAAAGAACCTAACATAGGTTTCGATTTGGCCAGTTCATAATCAGATGACTCAGACTCACCTCTGTTGTGTATAAAGTTACACATGTTAGATGAAGAGTTGTGCAACCAAAAGCAGCACAGTTCTGATCTCCGGGAAAATATCATATTCTTTGAGCCTCTAATGCCGTGTATTCTACAACAAAATTCGGAAGGAAAGTACATAAACGGGAAAGAAAAGGCAATACTTCAGAGTATATGCTATGTTGGAAGCCATGAAACTTCCTTCAAAAATATATAATTATTTGGTTGTTCGATAAAAAAGACAAGGGAGAAAAACCAATTTTGTCTATTTTGAAACAGTTTAACCGCACATCGATACTTGCAGAACCGACACCGGCATTGGCATCACCATACTACAAGAACTAGTCAACCTGTTTGTTTAGCTTTTACAAAGTGCAACCGTAAAAACTACTGATTTAGTTCCAAAACTTGCTGTTACTCGGGCTCATTTGTGAGTGCAGAATACAGATATGCGTCCAACATAGGTATATTTAATTTGATAAGTCTTTCCGTGTATATGGAGGGTGCTTTAAGAGTCATAGCCATATTCATGCGGGCACGAGTACTTCAAGAAAATTAAAGAGGTGGAGCAACATAGAACTTGTTGTATATTTGGTGGTTAACTATCATACATTGTCTAAGGCAGTACAAGAGCTTCAAAAATATGTATTGTGGTATCTGAAACATCATTCCAGTTCTGCCTACAAGCTCTTTTAAGGTTTAAAACAGCGCAACATATTGATGTTGCAATGTTACTACTTACTTGCACTCCGATCTGAGTGTCGGATGTGAGTTTGTGTCCAACACAACTATGTTTATTTTTTCTAAGTTTTTCAATGATTTGGAGGGCCTTTTGAGACATATCCAATATCCATGTCCTGACATAGATACTTCAAGAAAACTAAAGAGTTTGAGCATCACAGAACTTGTTGTATATAATGTCAATTCTTAGACTTAGCAAACCTGGTCCAAGGCAGATTAAAAACTCATAGAAGGACCCGAAGAAGAACTAAATCTTTAACAGCATTCATAATCATGCAGAGAATTCGATATCAATGAGTCCATCAACATTGAAAAACCAGAGGGGGAGAAAGACTAGTTGCAGAAGCTCAGGTTCAAAACCTAAACCAGTTGAGCTAAACTTGGAAGATGAACTGAATTAACTAATAGAAATAAGCTTCAGGTTGGACAAATCGAGTGTATTAAGTTCATAAGGCCGGCACTAATTACTACTACCAGAAATTCAGTGAAACCCAGATATTTAACTTGAATAAATCATGTTGGAAACAAAGAAAAAGAAACAAAAGGTACCTGGTTGAAGAAGATGATGTTTGAGTGAGCCTTGGGGGAAACAGCCATGGATGAGGGCTTTGAAACTGACAAAGGAACATCCTTTAGTTTTGGTGACGAAGAAAAGGATAAAAAGAAACAATTTTTTTTAGAAAAACAAGTTGAAAAGCTAAGAAACTTTTGAATAGACAGACAGAGGAGTTAGATCAATGTGTTGGGATACTTTATCTGAAACCAAAATTTGAAGACAAAAATAAAAAGCTGAGAGTTTGGATGGAAGTGAAAGTGGACCACTTTGGCACTTGTCCACTCCATTTCCAACTTACAAGCTCCCTAGTCACGTTCTATGATGTCAGAGATTGTTGTTTTAAGGTATAATTTTAGGGTTAAATCTTACTTTGGTCCCTGAAGTTATACTTAATTTCCATTCTAGTGTCTCAAGCATTTTCAGTTCAATACAGACCCCTCAAGATTCCGTTACGAAAAATGACACATGTTTGCCATTTTGCGTCATTTTTTTTCTTTCTAAAGCGGTAGATGATTTGTAATTTAAGGCATGTGCATGGAAAGAGTTATGATTAAGTAAAGGAATAGAAAGATCTATTAATTAATTGAGTAATTAAAGATATTTATATTGTCTAATTTTATATGGGTTTGAATTTCGATATTTACTTTGAAATGTAATATATTTCTGTTTAATCAGAAATAATGGAATAGAAAATCGTTTAATTTCAAAATTAACAAGATTTAATAATTAGTTATTTTAAAATTTGATAGGAGTAAGATTTAATTTGACAAATATTCAAATTAGTATAAATTAAAATTTTTATTAGACAAAAATACTTGGGGCACAAGCCTCTCATTTTTCCCTTGATAGCTTTCTATCAAACTAAACAAATATTTTTAGATACTAAAATAATAAGGGTAATTATACCTTAAATTCTAACCACATACTCTAAATTTTAAACCTTAAATTATAAATTTTAACTATATACCCTAAATTCTAATTTCTTAAATCTAAACTCATAAACTATAAAACCTAAATTAAATCTCTAACCCTTAAAATTAGGACACTTGTTGAAACAAAATGTTTCCACCGCCAATACAACATATATTTTCCAAAATAATAATTACGTACAACATTGGAGTAAAAAACACTTCACCCTATTTAACATTTAAAAAATCACTTTTTATGTTAATTGAGTTTTTAAGCTAAATTAACATATTGTATGTATATTATATAAGAGAATGTGTGATCAAATAGGGACAGAGCATAACGAAGGCCCAAGGGCCTTGGCACCTGCCCAATAATTTAAAAATTCTTAATAAGCCTTTTATATTTTTAAATTTTTTTAATTTAACCACTCAAATTTCTAGAAATTCATATTAAATATTTAATTTTTAAATATTTTAAAATAAATCCTCTAAAATTTTAATTTGCCCCTTACGTTTTTTGGTCTAATTATATTTTAGGTCCGTAAAGATTTAAATATTAGATAAATTAGGCATTATCACTCAATTTTGAGTTTAAATACTTAATAAATCTTTATATTTTTAAGTTTAACCATCTTAGCTATGTCCCTATGATCAAACATATCATGTTAAAAATTACTTTTAATTATATATTTTAGTTAATCATTTATATTGTTAATAATTTTTATTAAGTTTTCTTAAATATTGAACTTTATTTCAGTTGGCACGTTGCTACAACAACTGAAAATTTTGGATTTAACTATTGATTTTTTGTGAAAATTTATCAAAAATATGAGACAATTAAAATCTTTTTGTTTAACTATGTGTATTTGACTTATTAATTTACTAATTTGAATCAGGTTTTGTAGAGATTTAATATGGGGTTACCTTTTTAACACAATTTTCTCCATTAATAATATTAATATTCGAATCTCTAACTTTGTTTAAAGGACTTAACATCTCATCTCGTTAGATCAACTAAATTGGTAATGAACTAAGTTTTTTAAATAAAAACATATCTGATTTTCAACATTTTTAAGGCCAATAACCAAATCTCTAACTTTGATTTTAATACAATATGATCAGATCGAAAGCTTTAAAGGACATGTGGGGCATGGCCCATAAATTTTGAAAAATTAGATTTTAGTCTCTTAAGTTTTTAAAAAACTTAACTTGACCCCATATAATTTTTGAAAACTTATATTAAGTTTCATATTTAAAGTTTTAAATTAAATATCTTCTATAATATTTAAAAGTTCTCGCTATGCCTCTAAAAGTTCTAGCGAGACCCTAAATTTTAAAAATAATGTAAATAAAACCTCTCATTTTATTGAAATTTCAGTTTAAACCTCTATTAAAAAAAATTCCCACAAACTCTTTCGTCAAGTTCACCACTTAATATGATTATACGATATTATAATACGAGAAAATATTAAAATATAATCTTTGATTTGAATAATTTACAAATGTAGTATTATTTTTAATTAGTATAGAAAACTTATAATTCAAGTTTAAAACACAAATAATTGAGTGAAATATTATGGCTCAGGGGTATCACAATCCCTTAAACTTTTGGGGAAAAAATCAATTAAGCCCTAAACTTTGTTTTTGCACCCAACTAAACCCTTATACTTCAAAATTTCATCAATTCACCCCTTTGACCAACATTGACTGTTAAATTTAACAGTTTTTTGGACCAGTTGGTACAACATGTCGTGTTACAGTATTGTCACTTGACATTTCCATAATTATTTTATTTTATTTAAAAAATATTTCAAAGTTCTAAAAATTCTAAAAAAATTTATAAAAATTATAAAATATACTTTTTAAAAAAATATGTAAATGTCACATGACAAAATTGTACTATATTACATAACGGTAATATCTCAAGAAAAAATGTCAGAAACTGATGGTCTAAGTTAATCAAATGACTTAATTGACAAAAATTTAAAATATAAAAATTTAATTGGATGCAAAAAATTTCAAAAGTTCAAAGACTTAGAAAAATCAAACATCAAAGTTGAACTTATTTTTATTAAGTAAATAAGTAATGGACGAGATTGGGATGTTTGAATCCAGCTACATCTACGCTTCCGATCTCAAATTTACATTTAATTACCGGCAATCTTGTCCATGAAGGTTAAGTGCATTGAAAAAAAGGGTTAAATTCTCATTATTTGACAGTTAAAATGTCCGAATAATGAAAAAAAAAGTAGATTATATAGTTGGTCATCGAACTATTAAATTTTTTTTTGAATATGTTGGTATGATGCAAGGGTAGCATCTGTTTAACTGTTTTAGTCTTTTAAAAGACGACGCATACAACATGCATTACTAGTGCTCGAATCTGAGTTCCAATGGATAATAAACATCTACCTTTGCTACCAGGACACAAAGGGATGGACAACTATTAAAAGTTTTTTTATTTATTTTAGTCATATAAATTCAAAAACCTACAAAATGACCACTAAAATCATATTCCATTCCTCCTATTTTGTCACCCATGGTAAATTACATTAGTGACATGTGGCAAAATGTGTCGCCACGTGATGGTTTGATTGTTAGGTGAAAGTAAAACAAAATTATTGAACCCATGCCATTCCAACACCTCATCACTGCACCTACTTTTGCAATTCGTATTATTATTACAATATCTGTATTTTAGGTTGAACATTGTGTTTAAATAGAACTAAGAAGCTTTAGGTTAAGTTAAAGTTAAAATTAATTACATTAAATATATATATATATAATATTATTTCTAATAAGAAACATGTCTCTAAATTGTGTAAAATGTACTTTTTATGATTGTTCTTCAATTTAGTAGTTTAATTGTTTGTGATGTTGTATTCTGAAATTAAAACTGGAGTCGCCATCGATTATTTTTAAAAATAGTAGATCGGACATTGAAAATTGAGTTCGAGAGTCGGTTTCATATGAGAAAGAATTAACACCCCACAACACTCAAAATTAGTACCAAATTAATTACTGTTTTACGAATATTGAATTTTACGAGTTAAAGTGACATTATATCAAAATTTGGTTATACACGCGAGTAAATTTTAAGGGCTCCGTTATTTGAGAATAAACGAAAACCACCACCAATACGCCTGTTACTAGCTAAGTTTATCCTCGAATAAAAGGGCACCACATTAACAACTTATATCCAGTTATGCAACATCAGAATAAAACATGGCATGACTTATGAATAAAAGACATAAATAAAAGTATGAATATTAAATGACAATATACCATACAAAAAATAAATATATGTATGCATATATTAAGGTGCAAAACTATATATATATATATATATATATATATATTTATATATAGGGTTAGAATCAACTTACACTGTGTAAAACTCTTTAAGTTTTACACCTTTTTTGGATCGTTGGATGGGGAAAATAGATGGTTGAGATTAACTTCGTGTTTTTAATTCCCAAGTGATAATCTTCACATATTTTACTGTTAATCTCATCCATCCGTTTCACTCATCCAACGATCCAAAAAAGGTGTAAAACTTAAAGAGTTTTACACAGTGTAATTTGATCCTATCCCATATATATATATATATATAAAAGAGTTACGATCAACTTACATAATGTAATTTTTTTTAAGTTTTACACGTTTTTTGGATCGTTAGATGGGAGAATGAATGACTCAGATTAACTTCTTACTCTTTTTTTTCAAATGATAATCTTCACATATTTACTGTTAATCTCATCCAGTCGTTTCACTCATCCAACGATTCAAAAAACATGTAAAACTTAAAGAGTTTTACACTGTGTAAACGGATCATATCTCTCTATATATTACATATACATATACATATACATATTATGTGACATGCATTATAATTTATAAGGAAATAAATAAACTATATACATTAAAATGTACTACTGTAGAAAGCTATATATATAACATACAACTATATTATAAATAAAAAAAACATACAGCTATAAACTATATATCACATTTTATTTTAAAACCCAAAGACTGATCAAAGAACCAAACTTTAAATCCTCTTCTTGTTCTACCCATTTTTCAAGATTTCGACGACTTACCACTGCAACGGTCACCGGCGAACTCAAACGTTTCCCCCAAATCACTTTATTTTCGCTCTTAAAACCGAATCTAAGCTCTAATCCTTCAAAAAACACCCCGATCTATTTTGATCTAAGGGAAATCAAAACCAAAACTTGTTTTGTGTGTGAAAATCTTTTTTCCAGATTCGAAAGCCTTTTTGAAAGGTCGTCGGTCATCAGCGACGACGTCCTCAGGTAACCGTAGACCAGAAGATCGAACGGTGCTCAGGTAAAACAAACCCTAATCTCCCTTTTTCCATTTTTATTCCAAATAAAAATTTTACTTCTGAAATTGCTTGAAGCTTTCTCCTTTTTTTTGTATTGATTGTAAACTGCCTTACATTTATTTTCTCTAGGATATATATATCCTAGAGATGGGCACGGCACCCAGACCCGACGGGTTTCGACTCGACCCAGCCCGTTCGGGTCGGATATTTTTATGAAAAAATTGGGTTCGGGTCGGGTTCGGGTTTTAGGGTGAAAAAATCCGACTCGACCCGACCCGGGACTAATAGTGTAATTTTCCCTTAATTTTTTAGGGATATTTGTAATAATACCCCCTCTTTATATTTTTTTTATAATTAGGTACTTAAAATTAATTTTTTATTTACATTTTAGTACTTAAAATTATTATTTTTTATAATTATGCCTCTTAAAATTATTTTTTTACAATTAGGTCCCTAAAATTAATTTTTTTTTCTATAGGTCGGGTCGGGGTCGGGTTTAGAATATTTATTTTCGGGTCGGGTCGGGTTGGGTTTTTTAAAGAATTGGATCGGGTCGGGTCGGGGTCGATTTTAGGATAATTAGTTTCGGGTCGGGTTCGGGTGGGCCAAAAACTCGACCCGACCCGACCCGACCCGTGCCCATCCCTAATATATCCATTTACATGCTTAAAACAATAAAAGGAACCTACTGTTGGATGGATTGTTGATGTCGGATTTGATTTTTTTCCATGCTTCTGTCCTTTTTTTGCATGTGGTGGTTGAAGGGCGGTTGTCGTACACCGACGGGAAGAGCTCAACCGTTGATGAAGCCACATGGACGGCGGAGATTTCAAACGCGTTAGACGCGTGGGCGTGTGCAGGAGTCGAACTGTCCTTCACGCGCGCGTGAGGGTCTGAGTAGCCTCTCCTATTTCAATCTAGGCAACGACCAGGATGCGGCTGCGCAGGAAAATAAGGGATTAGATCATATTAGGGTTTTATTTATCTTGGGCCTTATCAGGACAGTTATGTATGGGTTATGTAATGGACTTAAAATTATAAATGGATTGAAATTCTTTTTATTTAATGGACTGAATTATTTATTTATTTATTTATTTATTTAATTAGTAATAATATATATATATATATATATTTGATTTTTGTTTAATATAACATAATAATAATATTATTAATAATAATAAAAATTAATAAACGCGGATAAATAATAAAAAAGGCAGGCAAAATTAATAAAAAAAATCAAAAGTACTAATTTTGTCCAACTTTCTTGTTTGGATCTCGAATCACCATGCAGTGAAGGTCCTACTGATGGACGAAAGTCTTGACCGGAAAAGCA
The DNA here is from genome assembly GCA_030270665.1 of Hibiscus trionum. NCBI lineage: Eukaryota > Viridiplantae > Streptophyta > Magnoliopsida > Malvales > Malvaceae > Hibiscus > Hibiscus trionum. The sequence goes on from BSYR01000051.1 coordinate 14,537,936, forward strand.
CTAGTCGCCAAAGTTTGAAGCTGTTCTTCTCATTATGAAATTCTTCAATTTTCTGCCAAAATTTGGAGTTTGAAATTGTTATTCTCATTACAAAATTCTTTATCTCTGGGGCCCGAAGTTGTTCTTTTTATTACGAATTTTTTTATTTCCTTTACCAAAGTTGCCTAAGCATAAAGACGTTCTTCTCCTTATGAATTTCTTCAATCTTCTACCAGAGTTCAGAGTCTGAAGATGTTCTTCTCATTACGAAATTCTTCATCCATCCGAGATCCGAAGTTGTTTTTCTCATTACAAAATTTTTCATTCCTCTACTAAAGTTGCTGAAGCTTGAAATTGTTCTTCTCATTATTAATTGTGCAAACAAACACCTATTAGAGGGATTTGTGTTTGCTTTTCTTATCTCTTTGTAAAAGAGGATTTGATCAAGGCTTTGGGTAGAAAGCTTGATCGGTGTATAAGGGTTTCCTCCTAAGCCTAGAAAAGGGGACGAATCAATAGTGGATTGATTGGAAATCCTTAGTGGGAAGCTAAGGTAGTGGATGTAGACCTTGGTTTGAAGGTTGAACCACTCTAAAATCATTGTGTTCTTTATATTTTAGCTTCCACACCAAATCCACCAAAAATTCTACCTCTCCACCACTTGGTGAGCAACATCGGTTGAACGAATCGAGCACCTTACAACTCAACATAATTCCCTTTATTAAATCATTATTAAAACACCCAAAATTAGAGAGAAATCTGATAAAAACATTTTGGTAAAATTAGCTCCTTAAAGATTCAAAGTTTCAATCCTTTACAAAACAGTCACTAGTCAACTTTTGCAAAAACTGCGATTTGGTCACTACACCGAAATGTAGTATTTTCAAATCATATTTTGTAAAATTGTTTTCACCATAATCATTCATATAATAAATGAGGATTTTTAGATATTTTTCCATATTTTTAAAGCATCCCGAACTAGGTGTTCCCTAAATCTCCCTTAAAGATTCGAACCGTTCTCGACCGGCCCGATCCAAAATCTAAAACATCTAGGCCCAAAATCAGGGCATTACAATCTTTACCTTCTCTTGTGCAAATCTTAGAATTTTGGTAAATGGAAAGTTGTTCATCATCCAAGGATCTATCAAGCATGGTAAAAAAACGAATGGAAATGGTGGAGTTTGGAGAAAACGGGTTTTGGTGGGGGTTGAGGAGGAAGAACGAGAATTGAAGATTTATCTTCATTTCTTGTTGTTAAGCTCTTCCCTTTATATTCCTTAATCTTCCAGCAATGTTGTAACTTGTTTTGCAACATCTCCTTGAAGTGAAAGAGGTTGGAGAAGCTTACAAGGTTCAAGGGAAGAGGAAGACTTGAGGTTTGGGCTAGGAGCTGTTTTCGCAACTGTAGGAGTAAGGTTAGTACACCTCTAACTCCTTTGTCTTCATAGAAATCATAAAAATGATACCTTGTATGTATTTGATGATTTTGTTGTTTTTGGTTGCTCAAGCCTTGTTAATAGTAAAATTTGTATTTGGTGTTAAAAACGTGTAAAACTGGTAGAAAACCACCTAAAATCACTCTCATAATATGTAGGATTTATTTGAAGGTTTTTAAGGATCGTTTGGGGACCCTTGATATGATTTCGAGTTGTATGCTCGAAGTTCTGGGCTCGAGTACATGTACGGGATGAACTCGTATTGGTACCCTATGTAAACGTTTATGAACACCTGGGTTTTATGAAGGGTGTACCGGTACAGGCTTCAATATGTACCGCTACGGGATTCAAATGTGTACCGATACAGGTCGTCATATATCGTTATCTCCCCAACGCCCTTGGGTTATTGGGATTCCAGTAACCAAAATTGGTACCGGTACGCGCGAGGACGTATCGATACTGAAGAACGTGGCAATTGATCGAATAAAACCAAGAGGGGGGGTGAATTGGATTTTTGAAAATTGCGGCGGAAGCTAATTGCAAAGATAAAAATTGCAAGGCGATTTAGAGTGGTTCGACTTTCTAACCAAAGTCTACATCCACTACCTTAGCGTCCACACTAAGGATTTCCCACAAATTCACTAATTTGTCTTTCCTTTAAGGACAAGGAGTAACCTTACACACTTCAATAGACTTATACCCCAAAGTCTATTGAATCATATCCCAAAGTTGGATACAAATGAGCAAACTAGAAAATCCTCACTAGGAATGTGTTTGCAAAGTTTAAGCTCTCTCACACACCCGAATAAACACTAGAACACGAATTACAACGAAGAACACTCTAGTGTTTTTCAAGAAAGATCGAAAAATAAGCTCAAAATAAACTCTTGGAAGCTTGAATGCTTGTATATGCTTTCTTGATGTTTCTTACTCTTTCTTGATGCTTCAATATTGATCCAAAGCTGTATTTATAGTGTTGTTTGAGTATCTAGCCGTTAGGAGCCGTTGGGGGGTCTTTGGAGCCGTTGGGAGTGTTTATTTTTGACCTTTAAAAGCTCCCCTGCATATAAGTTTCGAAACCTTTACCAAGGGTTTCGAAACTTTAAGATTAGATTTGAAAAACTTGACCGTTATTTGAAAAACTTGACCGTTACAGGCCAAAGGTTTCGAAACCTTTATAAGGTTTCGAAACTTTCAAGCCAAGGTTTCGAAACCTTATGAAGGTTTCGAAACCTTCATAAGGTTTCAAAAACAGAGTGCTACTGCCCAGTATAGTTTCGAAACTTTCTCATAGTTTCGAAACTTTCCTTCCAAAAAGAACATTTTGGGCATTTGTCGACTTTTAAAAATGTAGTTTGATATATGTACTAAGTCGTTCTTTTTCAAAACATTTTGTCAAGTTAAAATCGAGTTTTTGACAAATTTATTTCTTTAAAATCACTTTACAAATTTTTACAAATTAGTCCTTTTAAATTTCTTTTAAGTTATATCAAAATCAAAATAAGTTCAACAATCTCCCCCTTTTTGATATAACAAAACATTTTGTAAAAATTTGTTTTTGAATAAACTTGTTAAATTTCCAAATCTCTTTCATAAGCTCCCCCTTAATAAATGTCTTTATGAAATCTTTTAAAATTGTAATTTTAAAGACATATGAAATAATTTGGATAAAAACTTTGATAAAAACAAATTTGCTCTCTTAAACTTCTCCCCCTTTTTGTTATAGCAAAAAGGATAAATGGCTACACAAGCAACAAAAACGTTAATAGATCAATATAATTAAATAGCATATCATCCATAAAGCATATCATTCATAAAGCACATCATCCAAGATTTATAATCCAACAAAATAAAATTCATAGAAATATTCAATCAAAGAGCATAATATGTCTTAAAAACAAAGACTAAAGCGTAAATCAAAATAAGTCTAAAAATGTACCAATAACATCATAAAGTCATATAGAATGCAAATATAAACTAAACATCATCGCGAGGCATCTGTGGTGGAAAGAAATGAGAGTGGATATCGTACATGTCATGCTTCAAGGATGTAACACGATCATCTATGCCACGAAGATGAGCATCTATGCTATCAAAGCGCGTGACCATAGTCGCATACATACTCCCTAAAGTAATCGGAGCTGGTGCCGGTGCCGGAGCTAGTGGAGCCTCTCCTATAGGATCCTCTCGATCATCAATCTCCTCTAAATCTCCTCTATGAACCCAACCGTGATCTCCATGATACCATTGGGCTTTGTGACAAGATTTTAGGTCAATAAAGCTCTTGTTCTTAACTTGAGGATCTAAGGAAGTGTCTATGTTTAGCTTCCTAAAGATGTGGCTAAGAACATTCCCAAAAGAGAGAGAGAATGAGGTAGGATTGTTGATGATTTTAATGAGGTTTAAGAAAATGATGGTAGCAATATCGGGACGAGTTCTATCACGATATTGGCGTAGCCACCAATAATCACAAGCTCTCATACTAGTGGCTTTTCCGCCGGAGGGACGGAAGAACCAAGTAGTAAGGAGTAGAAAGAGGCGTTCCTCTAGAGGAAGATGGGTAGGACTACCATCCGGGAAGGCGGGAATGTTGTGAGCATCATTTTCGTTTGAACTACCATTTAAAGGAACACCTAAGTGATCGACTATGTTTTGAGGTGTTAATTCAAATTCGGTACCCATGAGGTAAGAACGGATACCTATGATGGTGTTTCGCTCACGAGTTGATCGGATGAAAGTAGCATTAGCGAAAAAGGCACGAACTAATTTGCGATGGGTGTAGGGAGGAATGTTTAGATAATCAAGCCATTCCCAATCGGCAAAAAGTTCAAAGAGATCAAAATTAAATTCGGGAGATGTAAGAAAATCAAAGTCGATTGTTCTTTCTTCTCTAACTTTCTTATTCTCATAAATACCTTGATATCTCTCTAGATTTTCGGGATTCCTAAAGCAAAGATCCTCAAATTGAGGATTAGGATTAGAACCGGAATTTTGACCGATTTCATTGCGTTGACGCTTAGCTCTAGGAGGATTAGTTCTAGGGAGAATAACTCTAGGAGGCATGGTTTTGGTTCAAAAATTTTGGTTGGGGAATTTTATCAAACACTTTGTGGGCAAGAGTTTAAAGGTGTTTAAACAAGAGTTCTAACAAGATTGGGTGATACCTCCTGCAAAAACACAACATATATTGCAATATAATCAACCCACATTGTTCTAAAATTCACTAAGCTTGTTTCCCTAAAAAATTTTATAACCCTAAAATTCTCAAAAACATGAAGAAAAAGAAGTTTTAACAAAAATTTACCTCAAATATTTGATGAAGATGATGATGAAAGCCCAAAGGATTGCTAAACACTTGTAGATTTTGAGTAAGAGTTTTGAAGATTTTGAGAGAATTTGGGTTGTTTGGCCGTTTGATATTGGAAAGAATGAGTTTAGGGTTGAAAAAAATTGAGTTTATAAGCTTAGAAACCCGTAAGAACTCGACTGCTTTTAATGAAGGTTTCGAAACTTTGGGAAAGTTTCGAAACTTTCAGCCTAAAGTTTCGAAACTTTTGTTAAAAGTTTCGAAACTTTTGCCTCCAGTAGCAAAAGTTTTTCTGGGCACCCTAAAGGTTTCGAAACTTTGCTAAAATTTCGAAACTTTCTGGCCAAGGTTTCGAAACTTTGATGAAAAGTTTCGAAACTTTTGGTTCCAGTAGTCAAATTGATTCTGGAAAACCTATAAGGTTTCGAAACTTTGTATAAGTTTCGAAACTTTTGTCCTGTTTTGTCTAAAATTTCAGATTTTTGCCTCAATTTAGTTCCGAGTCGCATTCTAATATTACTATGATAATTATTAACATTAAAGACCGTTTTTGAACTTAAAACAAAGAATTTTACGCTTAATGTTGGATTAAAAAGTGACTATCTTAACTAATGTCACTTAAAAAGAATTTAATCATTTAAGCACATTAAATTGCTAGTTTTAAGACCTAAAGACATACATAAAACATATATGGTCAAAAAATCAAGCAAACATGCAAAACATAACTCCCCCTCACTAAAAACATTCATACAACATATGGGGAACCTCAAACATGTTTCAACACAAAATATTCATACAAATCAACATGTAAGAGTAAATTTTGCATAAAAATGTTACCACTTGAATCAAGATATGTCGATTGAGCTTCTTCAAGTGTCCTTCCATTTTGTGTGTCTAGAGCTTTCAAGTTTCTTCAAATTTGCATATCATGGCTCCAACACACCTACAAAAGGGAACTATGTATGTTTTGGTACCCAAACTCTTTTGGGTCCATAGGAGTTAATTCCTAGTATTTTAGTCCCTTTGGGTATCCATTTAGACAAAAGATCAAAATCTTTATTAGCAATGAGTCCTTTTGGAACCCAAATGCTCCTAATCTTCTTTCGATTAGGTGATCTTTGTCTATACCCATGATAGTTCTTTCTAACATAGTTGGGTCTTGAATTTTCACATTTTTCAACTAATTTTGTCCCAACTTTGTTGAAAGAAGCTTTAAGATCATCAAGTTCCTTTTGATGATCTTTATGGACCTTTGAAAGTAAGTTTTGCAAGTCTTGATTTTTCTTTTCAAAATCGTTTATTTAGACTTGCATTTTTTCGATTTTACTTTCAAATTCCTTATTAGTCTTAGAGAGAGAGTCATTTTCATTTTTTAATTTTGAAGTAATTTTTCTATTTTTCAAAATCAACTTCTCATACTCTAAGGCTAATTCATTATAAACCTCTTGTAATTCATCAAAAGTATAATCAAATGAACAAGATGAATTAGAGGTTACCATTGAGTCATCCTCGATAGCCATAAGACACAAGTTGGCTACTTCATCCTCGTCCTCGTCGGAAGAGTCATCGCTCCAAGTAGCTACGTGAGCCTTGTGCTTCTTCCTCTCATAGCTATTTTTCTTTAGTTGAGGACAATCGAACTTGATATGTCCCGGTTTGTTGCACTCATAGCAAATTAGAGGATCTCTCCCTTTGTTGCTACTCTTAAAACCCTCTTCTCTTTGGAATCTTCTTCCTTTGTTGGTCAACATGAAGTTTTTGAATCTTTTGGCAAACATAGCCATTTCTTTTTCTTCATCTTCTTCACTAGAATCATCATCCTTTTTGGATGCTTTAAGAGCAAGACCAACTTTCTTCTTCTCCACTTCATTCTTCTTTTCTTCCTTGCTCTTTGACATCATCTCGTGAGTAAGCAAGGAACTAATAAGCTCATCTAATTTGAGAACTTTGAGGTCTTTTGCTTCTATTATGGCCGTTTTCTTCGAATCCCATGAATCGGGAAGAGAGTAGATCATCTTCCTCACAAGTTTGTCTTCGGGGATCACTTCGCCATAACCTTTCAAACCATTTACGATCACGGAGAATCGATCGGACATGGTTTTGATGTCTTCCTCGGGGTCCATCTTGAAGTTCTCATAATTTAGATTGAGGAGTCCGATTTTGGTCTCCTTCACTTGATTTGTACCTTCATATGTAACTTCAAGTTTGTCCCAAATTTCTTTTGCATTGGAACAAGATGACACCCTTCCATACTCGTCCGGGCCAAGGGCACAAAAGATGAGATGCATAGCCTTTGCATTTGTTGAGAATCCCTTGTCTTCTTCAACGCTCCATGATTCAATATCACTCGTTGGTGCTATGTATCCTCTCATGATGATTTTCCAAGCTTCAAGATCATAAGCTTGGATGAAGAGCTTCATGCGGTTTTTCCAATAGGCATAATTTACTCCATTGAAGAAGGGAGGCTTGTTGGTGGGTTGAGAATCGCCCCAAGCTACAATATTGGAGGTGGATGCCATGGATGACTTTGTAGATGATTGCACACTTCTTGGATCTTTTTCAAGAGGTTGTAAGACCTTCTAATGAACCAAGCTCTGATGCCAATTGAAGAACGTGGCAATCGATCGAATAAAACCAAGAGGGGGGTGAATTGGATTTTTGAAAATTGCGGCGGAAGCTAATTGCAAAGATAAAAATTGCAAGGCGATTTAGAGTGGTTCGACTTTCTAACCAAAGTCTACATCCACTACCTTAGCGTCCACACTAAGGATTTCCCACAAATTCACTAATTTGTCTTTCCTTTAAGGACAAGGAGTAATCTTACACACTTCAATAGACTTATACCCCAAAGTCTATTGAATCCTATCCCAAAGTTGGATACAAATGAGCAAACTAGAAAATCCTCACTAGGAATGTGTTTGCAAAGTTTAAGCTCTCTCACACACCCGAATAAACACTAGAACACGAATTACAACGAAGAACACTCTAGTGTTTTTCAAGAAAGATCGAAAAATAAGCTCAAAATAAACTCTTGGAAGCTTGAATGCTTGTATATGCTTTCTTGATGTTTCTTACTCTTTCTTGATGCTTCAATATTGATCCAAAGCTGTATTTATAGTGTTGTTTGAGTATCTAGCCGTTAGGAGCCGTTGGGGGGTCTTTGGAGCCGTTGGGAGTGTTTATTTTTGACCTTTAAAAGCTCCCCTGCATATAAGTTTCGAAACCTTTACCAAGGGTTTCGAAACTTTAAGATTAGATTTGAAAAACTTGACCGTTATTTGAAAAACTTGACCGTTATAGGCCAAAGGTTTCGAAACCTTTATAAGGTTTCGAAACTTTCAAGCCAAGGTTTCGAAACCTTATGAAGGTTTCGAAACCTTTGCCCAGGTTTCAAAAACAGAGTGCTACTGCCCAGTATAGTTTCGAAACTTTCTCATAGTTTCGAAACTTTCCTTCCAAAAAGAACATTTTGGGCATTTGTCGACTTTTAAAAATGTAGTTCGATATATGTACTAAGTCGTTCTTTTTCAAAACATTTTGTCAAGTTAAAATCGAGTTTTTGACAAATTTATTTCTTTAAAATCACTTTACAAATTTTTACAAATTAGTCCTTTTAAATTTCTTTTAAGTTATATCAAAATCAAAATAAGTTCAACAGATACCCTCTAGCCCCTTTGGGATTTCATAGAGCAAATTTTGTACCGGTACAGGGTCCACCCGTACCGGTACCCTGTGTTGGTGTTTTGGCGTATCGGTACGCAGGATAGGGTATCGGTACCCACTACATTCTTCTTGAAATCTTTGATTTTAAGTTCGAGAGATTGATAATTCGAGGACTATGACCCAATGGGTTTCTAAGGTGGTAAAATGAATTGTAAAATTAAGAAACCGAGAAATCAACCTCTTATTCAACCATAATGTGTAATAAACTTGGTAATTTCCTTGAGTGTTTTGGTGATATAGCAACCATAGGGTTGTATTGGTTCCTTGATGCTATTGCGTGCCATGAAGGCACTTGTTTGGTGGAATCCAGATACCCAGGTAACGTGTTGCAACACAATGGTAAGAACTGAATGGAGGATTCTCGATGCTTTATGTCCTTGGGCCACCCTCCGAGTGATTGTGTCTCGATGTTTTGTGTCCCTAGGCTTTACTCAAGGTTTGTGTATTGATTGTTGATATAACTTATTGGATGTTGGATGCTTGTGGTGATCCTTATACCATGTCATCATTTTTAGATACATGCTTATATTTATGATTTGCATGAAGCATAGTAGAGTGATAGTGTACCCACTGAGCTTCGTTAGCTCAGCGTTCAGAATCGATGTTTCCATTCGCAGGTTACTAGGTTGGCACGTACATTGGAAGAGCACCATCAGTGTAGGTTTTAGCACATCGTTTGTTCAGAGTACAACACTTAGGTCTTATTGGGCTATGTATTCGTAGTTCCTTAATATAATGTTGTAACTCTTATTTTTAGATTGTAATAAGCAAGCGAATGTTTTATTATTTTAACTATTTGGAGCACCTTTTGTAAACGTTTTAAATTGTTTAACTTTGTTTTAACTTTTGGATTTGAATGTTTTATGGTATGAAACTCTTTTTGGCTAAACTAGGTTGAAATTTGTGGTAGAGGTTTGGGCTTAAGGCCCAAATGTGACCTCCGAGCTTAGGGTGTTACATATTTCTACCCTATTCAGGTATCAATACTTATTTATTTATTTTTTACATTTTTAAAATATTTGAGCCTTCAAGAAGTAGCGATACCACCATATGTGGGTGTAGATACTTCTACTAAGGTATCACTACTCTTAACACGATATTAATACTCGAACCTATTTCTTGAATTATGAAACAAAGGCTACAAAGGGTACTAATATCTTTGTAAGTTACTACTACGGTACCTCAACAACGATTTTCAAAAATATTTGGTTTGCCCAGAAACTTCAATAACTTTGTAAAAAGGCTCATTTTCTATTAAAGATTGGTTGTATTGAATGGTTGGATTCATGAATCAAGGCTTGTTTGATTATTATAATCATTGTACTCTTAGTTACAACAATTCCTTTGTAGGCTCACTATGTTTACTAATTAGAAAATTTTTAATTTAGTCTCACTCTCGATCTAATTTTCTAATGTAATCTTCTGTCCAAATAATTCTACCGGATCGGGATACAAACCCACTTGATTCTTCTAACATGGTTACCCCTTTCACCAACAAATACGATGACATCGAGACATGGAAGAAAGGAAAACGTTCTAAATTCCAACATATAAAGTCTTATATCGATGTTAATGTTGAAATTGAACCCACCCTCTATGTCGTAACATGCAAAGAAGCCGAATATTGTAAAGAAGCCGTAGCAAAAGTGAGGACAAATATTATACGAAACTGACCAATTCATGTGGAACTCTACTTCATCCTTTGAATATACTTTTTATACAAGGTTCCTTCGAAACCAAATATTCTCTCTTTCGACATAATGAAATATGCTCGTGATTTTTTTTCTTGGCTTTTCCATATAATTTCTAATGTTTATTTTCCTTTCTATTCTTGCGATTTTTTATTATCTAGTCATTTTCGTTTTTGACAATTATAACACACAAAAATAAAAATAAAAATAAAAATTGATAGGTGGGTGACCAAGGGCCCCTCCACCCCTCAGGTAACTTTGTCCCCGGTCCATAATTCCTCTTTCCTGTAGATATTTTATGTTGCTAGTTTGTTGGTTTTTAGGCTTTTTTGTAAAGAAGGGGATACTACCTTATGTTGTAACACCCCTAACCCAGTCTAGGAGATAAACTATATTAGAACGTGATACTAAACAAACATACTCTCAAAGATGGAGTAAATTAAAACTTTTTAAAGGTTTCCAAAGAACTATCTTCTACAACAAAACGAAAACAATCAATATTCCTTATGTCATTCACAAATTATAAGTTATAAATACTAGATTTCTTCCTTGAACCCAAGCATTCGATCAGACATGAAATTATTTTCTCTTATTAGAGAAATTTATTTAACATTCTTATGTCAATTCAATATTCCTTATCTTGCAAGTTACTTAGCATAGTATCGTAGTCAATGACCCTTATCTCATAAGTCACACAAATGATACAACATAGCTTTTCGGAGGTAGGCATTAGAATTGAATACACATGTTCAAACAAAGGATATATAAGACCATATAGATGACAATTATTTGTCACTCAGTATTCAAATTGCTTCTTTATCTTGTGATTTTCTTATTAACTTTCTATCAATCAATTTAACATACGTTGGTTGCCAAAACTTCCAAATTAACATTTGAACTTATGTATACTCATTAAAGCATTCGAACTCATTAAAGCATTCGAATTCCTACATATGATCATGGACATGCTTATCAAAGCATTGAATCAAATAATTGGCCATAGACAGACTTGTCAAGACTTCTGAATTAATCAATCGATCATAAGTAAGTTTATCAAGACACTCATCATAAGTAGTAAGCATAAGCATGCTTATCAAAACATCAATTCAAGCAATTGATCATAAGTAGGCTTATCAAGACACTAAAACAAGAGTGTCCCATACATTTAACTAAAGACTTTAAGAAATTAATAGCATGTCATTCGAATGGCCTTAATAACAACATGTATATCCATATAATCCAGGACAATGTCATGTATACTAGTATTATAAGCAAATCCTTCAAAGAATTATTCAAGTTTCATTAGATTCACATTTCCCATTAGGCGGTTTATTATATATCTTTCTTTCATAGAAATTAAAGTTATCAATTTATTAACTTAACAACATAGCCTTAAGAGTCGAATCTAGCATAGTAATCTAATCCTCTAAATTCAATATCAAACAAGCAGTGTAACCCCCTCGACTCGGCCCGTGTGAAAGACCGAACCGAACGAGTTACACGGGGAATATTGAAGTAAACCGGGAAGTTTACTCCAATAAACAACCATATCTTTTTCATTTTATCTTTTCTAGATGCTCATTATCGCCCTATGTGATAAACATCTCAACGGAACAATTTGCAATTCAAACAAACAACGATAAAGGATTCAATTGAACACAAGCACCTTTTAGGGACCATATTGTAAATTTTCTAATTTACAAGGGCTCTTTCCAATTTTAGATTGCCAACCTTTAATTAATTACATTACATGCCACTATGTCAAAAATCAGTTCTAAACAATCATTGAAACTAATTAATTTTCATTCACAACTATCATGGATTGAAATGTAAAGATTCAAAACAATCAAAGATGCTTTTAACTACATTAACAGCCAACCGTATCGATACCTTAGAGAGAGTATCGATACGCCCACGACAAACATGTTCCTAGATTCAAATTCAACAAGAGTGTGTCGATACCCTCTAAGCTTGTACCGATACCCAAAAATCAGTAGCATAAAACTGTATCGATACGCCCCCGTGTAACGATACGCCCCTTCAATTTTGCTTGGTCCGTATCGGTACCCTTCTTACCGTACCGATACCCATGACCTGTAATGTCTTATTTTGCTAGTTTTTCCCACTTTAGTCTGCTCTAAAGCATTCTAACAAACTTCAAACATGCATACATCATACTTTAATAACAAACCTCAATCATAAATGGAAATTTCATCATCAACGCATAAAAGTAAGCAACAATCAATTCTATAGGCATGCTTCCTAAACAAAATGACCACTCAAGACTCAAAATGCAAACCAAAGCATAAACCCAACAAGTAATGTCCATTTACAAGTCATATAAGGCATCTCAAACTTGCCCAAAAACAGGGAGTTCCAAATACAATCTCCCAAACATAAAGCATTCTCTCATTGCCAATTTATTACTAACGTGTAAACGTAAAACCATACTTGAGCAAAGTTCACTCCTTGGTAATTCTTTATTGCTTCCTTGCTGCCCCAAAAACTATTTCTCTGCATTGTTAGAAAAAGAGAGCGCAAACGTATAATGCCTAGAGAGGGATGCTCCAAAACAAACCAACAACAACAATGCAATTAAAAACCGTTTTCTCATTTAAAAGTCTCTATCTCATCATGCTCATTCTATCTCATGCTTGAAATCATTTTCAAAGCAAAACCTCATCATTTAAACCACATGTACCGTCTATCTCAAGCATTAATTAAAATGCAAAGTCCCTCATCGCCGGAATCTCACATCGTCAAGTCCTACCCCGATGGAATCTCACATCACCGGACTCTCTTGACGACATCTCTCATCGCCACAAAGCTTCGGTGTTTCACCAAGACCTACCGTGGTGGAATCTCTCATCACCACACTCTCACTTTGGAACAGGATGACACTACCCACATTGCCCGAACCAAAGAGCACGTACGAATTTTGTATATAATAGTGCACTTCTCATACTATTGGTCGACCAATTATATCCGGTAACAATATTCTCATCTCATGCCAATATACAACATTTTAACATCATTTCACTTACTGTTTTCAGTGCATCGTTACAAAACATTCTCATCCCATTTCATTAAGCGTATAAAAGCATAGAATTTTCTCAACACATTCTATATCTTCAAAATAATTATTCAATCTCATAGGATCACATAAACCATCAAATCATTTCTCAAAACATGCATAATACAGTAAGTTCATATCTATCTTCAAAACATGAGCATGATCATTAAATTAATAGGATAAAAATCGAGAAACGAGGGTGAAACAACTCAAACTTACTTCCGAGCTTAGATTAGTGTTTCAAACTCAATCTAAACCCCCAAACATTTCTTTCAAGTCTTCGACAAAACTTTAAAAACAATTCCACTCACTAATTGTGCCTCACTTGCTTTGCCGAAGCGAAATCAAGCTTCCGAAGCTTTCGAGACGTCACAAATGTTTCCGATTCAAACCCCTTGGTTATACCACATAAAAACAAAGTATTAATGCATCTCAATACATTAAAATCACCAGCAACCAAGACTATCTCATTGCTCTGCCCAAAATCACTAAATTGCCTATTCGAAAACCAAAAACATCTATGATTACTCTCTAAACTCAGCCCAGCCAAAATCTAACACTTCAATCTAATTATAATCATCAATTAACATCTAAAAACAACATAATTGCATTCATAAACCTCAACAACACCAAAACCACATTATCAAGCCAAAAATTTAAATCTAACAACCTAAACAACTAGAGATTCAATCTATTTTGGGATTGTTATGATAAATCCTTTATTTCAACATCATTTAACATCGAAATCCTGATTAAAATCAATCTCAAATCACTCAAAACAGTACCTATTCGAAAATCTTGAGAAATCATCATTTAAAGCTAGATTTACCAATTTTCATCAATTAAAACTCAAAACATCGTTATTAAACATATTTAGAGAGCTAAAGACTTGGGAATTTTATTAAAGAACCTTGATTAGAGGAGTTGAACGAAATTTACCTCTAACCTTTGTCTTTTCCTTCAAATGACACGATTTGATGAAAGCTCTTCAAGATTGCTTTAAGGTAGATGATGAGAAAACCAAGGAAACCATTTGTAAAACAAAAAGAAATGGAAAGATGAAGATCTCTTGAACTTTAGATAGAAAATAGAGTGTTTGGTTGTTTGAGAAAATAAGATAAATGAAGTTTACGTCAACTCTCTTTTGGATGATAAAATCTCTTTTAATTTAAAAAGTCTCTTTTAAATTTTTTTTAATAAATTATTTAAACTGGTCAAATTAAAAGAAAAGGTTCTTTAATTAAATGGTAGCTCCCTAAAGATTCTAAGTTTTGGCCCCCTTTCAAAACAGCCCCTTTTAAAACAGATTTTCCATTTTTACAAAATAGTCACCAACTCGAAATCTCAATCTTCCAAATGCCTTTTTCGAAATTGACTCTATCAACCATTTATATATATATTTAGATGATTTTAGGAACTTTCCCCAAAATTTTATCATAAACCGAACCCCATTTTCCCTGAACCATTCTCGAGAACTCAGATCTCTAGTTTAGGTTCTACTAACCCCGAACCAACGCTAAAAACTTCTAGGCCCAAAACTCGGGCGTTACAGGCATTACAGCAAATACCAAAATAGGGATACTCAAGGTATTGGAACAAGGGTACACAAAGTACCAATTTGACCATTATCAAGCAGAGGCACTAGTAGTACCAACTGATCATTTGATCTTTAACAACAAGCGGACCGTAATCCAGACTAGCGAGAAGTACCAATTTGACCATTATCAAGCAGAGGCACTAGTAGTACCAACTGATCATTTGATCTTTAACAACAAGCGGACCGTAATCCAGACTAGCGAGCTCGACGGACTATATGGCATGCCAATTGTACCTGCGACTGACTCGAGACCAAGGCTTTTATATATAAACATTTCATCTTTCTTATATTCAAGGGAGCATAGCTCTGAAGTATGTTATCACATTTATAACTCATTACCCTTTGTCATTTTGAGTATTACTTGTTTACCTCCTGTAAAACAAGGCATTCATTCCCATTTCTTCAAGTAGCATCTTTGCTAAATCATATTCAATGCATTTATTATGAGCCTTTTTATTCAACAAGCATTTCATACAAACTTTGACTCATTATTTCGAGTGGCATTAAGCCATAAACATAACATTATATTTCCATAAGCACTATTTCACCAATTTCTTTCATGCCACCATAGCATGTTCATAGCAATATATTAAGCTTAACTACAAGTATGTATCAAGCTAGTATTATTCTTACAAGTAAAGCAAGAAACCATTTCATTCATTTCTCAACCCATCATTCTTTTCTAATCAACAAATCTTAGCTAAGTTTACTATCATTTCTAATATCATTTCACCTTCACGAACTTAGCCAAGTGTTATTTTAACATTGGCTTAATCACCAATAGGTAGAATCTTTCTAACAGAATTTACATCATTCATCTTATCAATTTAAGTTTAGCAAGCATTCATTTGAGAGCATTCAATCATTGTCTCCTCTACTAATTAGCACATTTTACAAGCTCGTAATACATCATTCTAGGCAAACTCAAGCATCTATATGCAATTACTACTAATTCAAGCATGTCAACAAGTTCAATCAAGACATACTAAGACCAACTTATGTATGTACATACATTCTTAAACACAGAATCTAACCACGAAGTAAGCCTTCCACCAATTTCAGATTTAAAGTACTTTTCATTAAGGCACTTACCAAGTGTCCAAGCTTAGCCATTGTAACGCAATTTAGCCTTGATAACACACAAAAGTCAATTAAATCATAATGAATATGTTCGGGATATTCTATTTTACCCCGAGACTTTAAAACTACACTCACATGTTATTCTAATGTTACAGAATACCTGAATCCACAACTCCTTATATTCCTAATTTGATCCTCTTTCTAGTCTTTATGCCATTACTCCTTTCCTTAGCAATATGTACCTCTTAATAAATAACGAATCATCAATACTAATTCAAATCATCATTGATTTCAATTAAGTAAAACAACTCAATCTCCATAAGCTTTCGTTCATACACATAAGCAGTCTTTATACTCACATGTAGACATGCACCTATACACATTATGATCCAATTTACTTTCCTACATAATTTATTCTCAAAACAGTTCCATTCCCCCAAACAATCTCAAGCATACATTCATATCAGTCCAGTTACGTACATATACACTCAATTCAGGGCAGGTTTCTTGTACATACATTTAGCCATTCGAACTGATTATTTCATGCTTACAATATACACCAAATTGTTCAGTATCATTCATACTCGCATGCCAAATCACAAACAGACTCCAAATGACTTCAAAGTATGTTAATAATCCCAAATTTCGTATTTACGATGTATATATTTTAAAGCAATCTATTAGTGTTCTTATTCAAGCTAAATAGCCCTATTTCATGTATATATAAATATAGTCTTACTAATACAAATTTATTAATTCATCGATAACATCTTAATCAAACTATAATTCAAGCATACAATTAACTCTCTTTTAAACAGGTCGGAACAGTCCTTGCATTAGCATTTTAATTAAACTGTCTCGAGTACCACTTTTATACAATAAAACAGCCCCTGAATTTATATAAATATATATACATAACTTAACAACCTATCATGCTTTCAAGGTACTCAAAAACAATCCATAGTGAACATATATATGTGCAATTTCATCCAAACATATATATATGCACTCAAAAACAGTCTAAACATGTCCAATACAAGTCACAACAGTCTTCTAAACATGCTTCCACAATCTGAAAATTGCAAAACAGTTCATAACATGATTATTCTAATTTGAAACAGTCCCTTATTATAAGTATTTACCAATGCTTACATAACAGTCCATTTAACTACGTAAAACAGTCTAAATTCTTGCAAAAACAGTCTCAATTCATTTGGATACCTACATATATATTTACCTATCAAAAACAGTTTCGAATTGTTCTCAATTCTGTAGAACGGAGCAGGACATTAAACACCTTATTCAAACAGTCATTAACACTTTTAATTCACAACAGTCCTTAGTACCCAAAAATTTCAATAAAACAGTCTCTAAAACTTATTCCCATGTATCCTACAGCTCAAATAACTTTCCAAACAGATTTTCCCTGCTTTCGAAACCACAAAAGCAATCCCTAACAGTGTACATTAGTGTAAAACAGTCCTCATTCTTTTAATGTATTCATTTTCTGCATAACACAAACCGGATACATGTATTCATCTCCAATTCTAGATATAAAACAACCCTAATTTTATATGAACAATCATTCAACAGTTCCGGTTACAAGCAAAACATTCAAAGGGTTTACAAATCTTGTGCTTATCACAAATTCTCTCTAACAATTACTTACTACACATGAAATTTTCCCTATAAACAACCGAATCACAATCCAATATTTCAATATCCGAATTCCATATGAAACACTCAACCATCTAACAATTATTCAAGCCTAATTTCACATGAATAAATAAAGAAAACAAGGCAGTTACCTCCAAGCAATACTCTATATGCATATCGTCCTTCAATTGAGCTAAATCAAGCTTAAGATAAACTTTCTCACACATCTCACTAAGCTTCAGTTTTTGGCTTTGAAGGAGATAAAATTTGGTCAATTCTTCTCTCCTTCCTCAAATGCCGTCCAACATTTCTCCCCCTTCACACATGCCATTTCTCCAATCATGACATGTGTGAATGCCCTTCATAACTTTGAATCTTTGCATGCAATCACTAATTCTGCATTGAATTCTCTTAGATCCTTTTATTATTACTCTCTAGTTCTTTGTAAATGCAATTAAGTCCAATCAATTCTCAATTCATGCTAGATATTCTAGGATACATTTTTAGGGTATTACATAGGTCTCATTAAAAATTTCTCTAAACTTAGTAACTATGGTAGTACTATAGAAAGAAAAAGTGAGAAACCCTTGACAACGTCAGAACAAAAGACGCAAATAAAGCTACAAAGCAATCGGAATCAAACCGAACATAAATCGAACATTGGCCGGTACAAATCAATTCCCAATCGCCCCCATGCACTTGCCCGAAACCTATGGCATCATTCTGCAACAAACAATGCACCTCATTAGGAGGGTGAACATACGGAATAAGATCAAAGGTGTCCGTTGGTGCAATTTTGGCCAATCGATCAGCTACAGTATTGTCTGAACGACAAACATGTGTGAATTGCACTTCCCATTGCTGGTTGCTCAGCTCGTGTATGTATGACAGAAGGGTCGGAGCTCCAGTTTTCACATCGGAGCTATTCGCCAACCGATTGGCATTCAGACAATCCGATTCCACTTGTAGACGCCGAAACCTCAACTCCCAAGACAAAGACTTCCCATTGTTGGTTTTTAGGCCTATTGTCTGCTCCTAGTCTTCACTTATTTTTGTTATTTAACATTAAAAAAAATGGGCTTAAACTTGAGAAAACGTATTTAAAAATTTTAATTACAACCAAAGTAATTAATATTCTATTTTGATGTTCTATTTTTTAAACAAGTATCTATTGGAATTATTGTGCTTTGGTGTATTGTTTTAGCTTATAGTTATTTTTAAAAATCTTTTTCATAAATTATATGTAATGCAAATGTAACTAAACTACATACATATAGATATATTATATTAATTAAAATTATTAATTAAGTCAATCGAGTTGATTAAATTGTTATCATTTAATTTTTAATGTAATTATACAAAAAATAGTTAAGATAAAAATTAAAATGGATGTAAAATGTTAAAATTTTGTATTAATCGGAACAAGTTGATATTGACTTGAATAAATCGAAACACATTGAAGTGATTGAAACACGCCAAAATTTTAACACAAATAATATTTTTTAAAGAATTAGTATGACTTTATTGATGAAATCATACTAAAAAAAACATAGACACGTGACTCGTTAAAAAACCATCTAAATCTTAGTAGAGAAAAAGAATTCAACATCTTAATGCTGAAATCTAAACAAACCAATAGATAAATCAAGCGAAAGCAAAATACGATACAACCAAAAATAAAAAATACATAACTACCCAGGACGCCATAGCACCTTAAACAACACTTGCATCAAAGGCCTACGCCACACTAAGCAATTTACTACAGCTGATAAAAGTAAGAGCATGAATCCATCGCAACAACCAAGGCAACATGAACACTTGAACCTCTTCAACCAAGAAACGAAAATCACCAGGATTATCAATAAGCTCTTCAGTAGAATATCAAACAGTGCAGACTAAAGTGACATCTGAATGATAAACAATCATATCGACAGTCAGATTAATGTCATGTTATCAACCAAATGATTCTGATTTCTTGGAATAAAATGGATGCACCAATCCAATCCAGTACACAAATTAGCACACGAAACCACGATAGATTTTATGAAACTAGGAGCTGAGAAAGGGTTCTGAATCCAAGCAACCACAATGCCACAATCACTTTCAATGATCAACTTAATATTCTGATTCCATGTTGGGAAATAAATTACAAGCAGGCCATTTTAACAGCAAATAATTCAGCAGTGGGGCATCAGAACAGCCAATAGATTTTGAGAAGGAAATTAACGAGCGACCGGAATGATCTCTCAAAAGTCAAAACATTGTCGATCCCTGTAGCCCCAAAACTACCAATAATAACGTCATCTATGTTGAACCTAAGTGTACCAAAAGGGGATCCCGCACTAAATCATTAAGAGACAATTTCGCCTTCACCCACCAGCTAGTTCTTATAATAAAAAGGTCAAAAGACTTACTGCAACCGCGGGTTTACCTTTAAACACTATGTCATTACGATAGAGCCACACATACCATATGAGATCTAAAAATCCAGAGCAGCAAGAATCCCATAATAGAATCAAACTTCTCGGGTTACTAGGGACTACAAAATGAATCCCCGAAGACTGCACCACTTTTACTATAAAAACCAAGTGAAAGAACCACATTCGCAAAATAAATGATCAATCGTTTCAGAACATGTTAAAAGTCAGCTAGTATAGTTTGTTAGTGAAGTTAGTTAGGGTTATCCTAAATAGCTTTTCAAGTTAGTTAGGGTAGTTATCCTACCTATTTAAGGTTTAACTCATAACCGTGTAATTTAACACCATTATAATAAAAAGCTTTCATCTCTTCTTTCTTCATATCCCAGTTGTTAACCATTCTTGATTCAAAACTCAAGCTTCTCAGCATCTCAACATGGTATCAGAGGTCACTCGGGATCGATCGGATGGTGTTCCCTCGTTGATTCTTGTGCGTTGAACTACATGTTTTCTTGGATCTTTTTTTTCTTGTAGTTTTTTCATTGTTTTTATGTTTTCTTGCGACAATAGAGACCGACTCCAATCATGTGTTGTATCTACATCCTTCGGATACGCCAGGAACTCTGTTGGTTTCCCATCAGTTAACTGGAATTGAGAATTATAGTTTGTGGAGTAGGTCTTTGCGTATTGCAATGCTCGCGAAGAATAAAATTGGTTTCATAGATGGTACTTGCACCAGGGAAAGTGTTTCTGTTAATTTGAGGTCACAGTGGGATAGGTGTAATGCCTTAGTTCTTTCTTGGATCTTGAATACTGTTAGCCAAGAACTCTCTGCTGGGATTGTGTTTGCTTCTTCTGCTTCTTTGGTTTGGAAAGATTTAAAAGAAAGGTTTGATAAGATTGATGGTTCGAGGATTTATTTTCTTCATCGAGAAATAGCTGCACACATCAGAGACTTTCTTCAATATCCATCTATTATACTCGTTTGCGTTTGCTGTGGGATGAATATGATGTTCTTGTTCCTTTTACAACTTGTAATTGTGAAGCATCCCAGCAAAATACAGCTCATGTGAAACAACAAAGGTTGTTTCAACTTCTTATGGGATTAAATGACACCTATTCTATGGTGAGAAGCCAGATTTTACTAATGAAGCCGTTGCCTTCTGCAAATGAGGCATACTCGATGCTTGTTCAGGAGGAAGGACAACGTTTGAATTCTAGTTCTTCTAGTGTTTTGACTGAACCTACAGCTTTGTATTCAAGTGTGCAACAAAGGAAGAAGTTTAATGGTGTATGTGACTACTATCACATAAAGGGGCACAAGAAAGATTCTTGCTACAAGCTTATTGGATATCCTAATGAATCCAAGTTCCATAAAAGGGGGCCATATAATAAATCAGTTGCTAATTATGTGAATTCTAATGCTAATGCTTCTTTTTCGAGTTCTAGTTCTAATTATGTGAGTTCTAATTCTAATGGTGTATGTGATTCTCTTGAGTCTCAAAATGCTTTGGCTAGTCTTGCTCCTGTGCCAACTTTTACTCATGACCAATATCAACAAATATTGAAGTTGCTTGGCAAAGAACCTTCATGGCAGGCTAATATGGCTGGTTCAGATATTCAAGCTCACATGGCAGGTATGGTTCATGATACATGTTCTTCAGAGTGGATTCTCGACACTGGAGACACGAATCATATGACTTTTAATCATGATTTTTTGTCTTCTATTATGCCTTGCACCTCTTCTTCAATTGTTCAATTGCCAAATGGCAACACTGCTTCTGTTTCACATATTGGAAAATATGAATTGTCTTCCACAGATGTTCTTAATAATGTTTTACTTGTACCTAATTTTACTTATAATCTGATGTCTATTTCGAAGCTTACCATTGACCTGCATTGTATAGTTGTTTTTTTCCTGATTTTTGCATCTTGCAGGACATTTACAGTGGAAAGATGAAGGGGATTGGTAAAATGAGAAGAGGCCTTTACGTTTTACAACCTTCCAGTTATTCTGATCCCAAGTTACTTGCTGATATTCTGCGCATAATTCATCATGTCACTTGTTTGTCTTCCATTTCTTCTACTGAAAATTCTGCTAGCGTTTGGCATGCTCGTCTTGGCTATACTTCTTTTTCAACTTTGTCTAAGCTTCCTTTTGTAAACTGTAATAAACATCAAGTTGAAATACAACAATGTGATATTTTTCCTTTGGCAAAACAAGCTCGTCTCCCTTTTCCTATTAGTCATACTCGTGCTGATAGTCCTTTTAGTCTTATACATATTGATTTATGGGGCCCGTATCATGTTAGTACTCATAGTGGGGAGAGATTCTTTTTAACTGTTGTTGATGATTACACAAGGATGACTTGGATTTTTTTGCTTAAGCTTAAGAGTGATGCTTTAGTTGCTCTTAAACAGTTTCATGCTCATGTCTATACCCAATTTGCTTCTAAAATTAAGGTCATACGTAGTGACAATGGTACTGAGTTCTTTGCTACTGAAGGAATTGATTTTTTCTCTTCTAATGGTATTGTTCATCAGCATCCATGTGTCTATACACCACAGCAGAATGGTGTTGCTGAAAGAAAGCATAGGCACTTGTTAAATGTTGCTCGTGCTTTAAAATTTCAATCTAATGTGCCTACAAAGTTCTGGGGAGAATGCATTCATGCTGCGTGCTATATTATCAATCGTTTGCCTACTGTTGTCTTGGAGTGGAAGTCACCTTATGAGTTGTTGTTTCAGAAGAAACCTTCTTTCAATCATTTTCGTGTTTTTGGATGTTTGGCCTATGCCACTGTTCCTCATTGTACAGATAAATTTGCTCCAAGGGCTATACCCTCGGTCTTTTTTGGCTATTCTCTTGAACAGAAGGGTTATATCCTTTTTAACCTAGAAACTAAAAGTTTCTTTGTTAATCTAGATGTAGTGTTTCATGAGAGCATCTTTCCATTTAAGTTCTCTTTTAAAATATCTTTTTTTTTCTACAGATTCCTCCAATTCTGATTTTTTATATCTTCAAGAGGGAGATGCTCCTCATGTTGTCGAGCCAACTTTGCATGCCGATCCTCACGTCTCACGTGCTGTGCATGAACAGCCAGCCTTGAGAAGGTCTTTACGTGCTACCAGGCCACCCACGTGGTTAAACGATTTTGTGTGCTCTAATCAGCCTGATACTGATTTTGCAAATCCATGTGCTATTTCTAATTGCATCTCTTATAATCACTTGCCTTCTCATACACGATCTCTTGCTGCATCCTTATCCTCTACTATAGAGCCTGCATCTTATACTGAAGCTGCCAAAGATGATCGGTGGATTGAGGCAATGAAACAGGAAGTTGAGGCTCTTGAAGCAAATGGGACATGGGAGTTAACACAATTACCACCTGGGCATAAGCCTATTGGCTGAAAGTGGGTATATAAAGTGAAATACAAAGCCGATGGAACCATTGAAAGGTTCAAAGCCAGACTTGTTGCAAAAGAATACAATCAGCGTGAGGGCCTTGATTATCAGGAGACCTTTTCTCCAGTTGCTAAACAAGTTACTATTCGTGCTGTTATTGCTTTGGCTGCAATGCATGGATGGCCATTATTTCAGATGGATGTGTTTAATGCCTTCTTACAAGGCGATCTCTATGAAGAAGTCTATATGAGTCTTCCTGAAGGTTTTCGCAATCAAGGGGGCAATATGGTGTGTCGATTGAGTAAATCCTTATATAGATTAAAACAGGTCTCGAGGCAGTGGAACCTCAAGCTGTCAGAAGCCCTTATAACTAATGGATATAGTCAAAGTCTTCATGATTACTCCATGTTTACAAAGAGGGAAGGAGACAAGGTTGTGATCGTCTTAGTCTATGTAGATGATCTGCTCATTACAGGAAATTGTGAAGAAATGATCAACAAATTGAAAGATGTTCTCAACAAGAATTTCAGAATGAAAGACCTGGGAAATCTTAAGTATTTCCTTGGCATAGAAGTGTTGAGATCTAAAGAAGGCATAATACTTAGCCAACGCAAATATGCATTAGAGCTCATTGCAGACACAAGTTTAGGGGGTGCTCGAAATGCTTCGACTCCTTTGGAGGTCAATCAGAAATTGACAACCACTGACTTTGATAAGGAGAATTTCAGCAAGGAGTCAACTGAAAGTGACGAGCCTCTTGAAGATGTAACAATGTATCAAAGGTTAATTGGGAGGCTTTTGTATCTCACCAATACACGACCAGACATTGCATTTAGTGTGCAACATCTAAGTCAGTTTATGCAGGCACCAAAGAAGAATCACTATGAAGCAGCCCTGAGAATTGTAAGGTACATAAGGAAAAATCCTGGACAAGGGATTCTTTTTGCTGCTGAAAATGAGCTGAAATTTGTCAGCTATTGTGACTCAGACTGGGCAGCATGTCCGATGATACGACGATCAGTCACAAGGTATTTCGTTAAGCTTGGCAAGTCACTGATTTGTTGGAAATCTAAGAAACAAAATACAGTCTCAAGATCGTCCGCTGAAGCAGAATACAGAGGGATGGCAGCTGCTGTTGTAGAGATCGTTTGGATACAAGGGTTGTTAGAAGAACTTGGCATGAAGCTCGAGGTACCTGCCTTGCTCTTTAGTGATAGTCAAGCTGCACTGCAGATAGCAGCTAATCCAGTTTATCACGAACGTACCAAACATATAGAAATCGATTGTCATTTCATTCGCGAAAAAATTCAAAAAGGGATTGTCAAGACAAAGCATATTTCAACCAAGGAACAACAAGCTGACATTCTTACCAAAGGTCTTGGAGTTGCACAACATGATTATCTATTTGGCAAGTTGGGTGTGAAGGATGTGTTTCACCCTCCAACTTGAGGGGGTGTGTTAAAAGTCAGTAGTATAGTTTGTTAGTGAAGTTAGTTAGGGTCATCCTAAATAGCTTTTCAAGTTAGTTAGGGTAGTTATCCTGCCTATTTAAGGCTTAACTCATAACCGTGTAATTTAACACCATTATAATAAAAAGCTTTCATCTCTTCTTTCTTCATATCCCAGTTGTTAACCATTCTTGATTCAAAACTCAAGCTTCTCAGCATCTCAACAGAACATCATAAACAGAAAGAACAGTCGATAGAAGGATAATTCAAAACACCGTGCTTTGAGAGTTCACTTTAGGGTATGTTTGTTTCAATGTAATGGTTTTCCTGAAAATGTTTTCATAACTTTCCGCTGTTTGGTTCATGGAAAAATGAAAAAGTCAAAGGAAAACCAACTACAGTCAATGAAAAACAGACCTTGTTTCAGTGTAAAATGACTAACCCATTGATTTTCGGTAGGTCGCTTTCCTTCCTCCCATTCTCTCTACAAATACTAACCTAAACCATGAACCTTAAAACCTAAACCCTAAATACTAACATAAAAGCTAAACCCTAAACCTTAAACCATAAACATTAAATCCTAAACCCTAAACCTCAAACCCTAAACATTAAACAATAAATGTTAAACCCTAAACATTAAAAACCATAACCCTAAACATTAAAAACCATAACCCTAAACACAAACCCCTAAACCTTAAATGTTAACATAAACATTGAACACTAAACACTAACACAAACCCTAAACCCTAAATATTAACATAAACATTAAACACTAACATAAACCTTAAACCTTAAATGAGAGCTTAAACCCTAAACCTCAAACCTTAAACACTAAGAAATAAATGTTAAACCCTAAACATTAAAAACTCTAACCCTAAACACAAACCCCTAAACCTTAAATGTTAATATAAACACTAACACAAACCCTAAACTCGAAATATTAACATAAACACTAAACACTAACAACAAACCATAAACATTAAACACTAACATAAACCTTAAACCCTAAATAAGAAATTAAACCCTAAACTCTCACTTAAACCCTAAACACTAAATGTTAAACCTAAACCCTAAACCTTATATACTAAACCCTAAACATTAACACAACCCTAAACCCTAAACACTAATCCATAAACACAAAACCCTAAATGATATATCATAAACATAAACTCTAAACTCAAAAACAAAACCCTAAACCCTAAATGTTAAACCATAAACACTAACATAAACCTAAACTATAAACATTGGTTCATAAACACAAAACCCTAAATGCTATATCATAAACATAAACCCTAAACCCTAAATGTTAAACCATAAACACTAAATGCTAACATAAGCACTAACATAAACCTTAAACCCTAAATGTTAAACCCTATATATTAAACCTCAAACACTAACATAAACCCTTACCTTAAACACTAACCCATAAAACCTAAATGCTAAACCATAAACCCTAACTGCCAACATAAACCCTAAACCTTAAACACTAACATAAACCTTAAACCATAAACGCTAATCTAAACCCTAAATCCTAAACCTTAAATACTAATCCCTAAATGCTACCATAAACACTAAATACTGATCTAAACCATAAACCATAAACCATAAATGTTATCCTAAACCCTAAATACTAACCTAAACCTTAAACCATATTTTGGTTGGAACTTGTTTTTACCATTATCGATGCTTGTTTGTGGATTGTTCATGAAATTTTCAGGAAACTCTACCAAACAGTGTAAAATGAATTGTACAACATCATCCAAACACCGGAAAATGGTTTCTGCAATTAGTTTTCCAACAACTGTAGTTCATTTTCCAGAATTCATTTTTCGGAAACAGTTTTCAGTGAAACAAACAGACCCTTAGTGGGAATTCTACCATCAATTACTTTACACCAATTTAAGACCCATACTAGTATGATATTGAAAAATAATGCTTTTGAAAAATACTTTTAAGAGTGTTGTTAGAAAGTAATTTTAAAAAGTTAATTGTAAAATTTTAGTGTTTGGCATTGCTGTCAAAAAATACTTTTGAAAAGATAAAATGTCTATTTTAGACATGATATTGTAAAGTAAAAATAATTGAACGTAAATGATGTTTAAATTCATTATCATAAAATTTATTAATATTATCATATACAAAAAAATCAACTTAAATATTAAAAATATAAAAATCACGACGATTCATTAGTAATTTATATATCTATAATATAAACTTTAAATATTTTATTACTTATTTATATGTAGAAAAATTATAATATTAAAGTTTTTTATTACTTATTTTTATTTAAAATATTAAATTTTTAATAATTATTATATTTAATAATTATTTTATTTAACATTAAAATATTAGTTTAATATAATAATAATTATTCTATTTAATATTATTTAATATATTATTATTATTAATAGTGTTAATAACTAAGGATAAAAAAAATAAATTTACACCTAAAAGTGTTCCACTCAAAAATTAGAAATCTTAGCTTCTGAGGTTAGGTGGAAAATCACTTTTTTAAGTGAGTTTTCACAAATGTTTGCATTGCTTATGGATAAAAGGTAACTTTTTAAAGCAAAAAATTCTTTTTTAAGCAATGCCAAAGGGGCCTGAATCACAATCTCACTCGAGCCATAAAACACGTGTGTTTGTGAATATGCTAGAATAAAAACCTTAAATTTCTTTAGGCAGAATGACTTTTTTCCCTAACAATTTTACAAATCTAATCATTTTAACCCTTATATTTTTATTGTTTTTTCAAAATTTTATTTTCTATTAAATTTATTCAAATGTGACAGAACATTAATAATGTTCAATTGATATAAATTATTTGTTATCTTTTATTGTGACAACAAAAAGATTGAAAATAATAAATATTATCTTTACTAAAAAATGCTAAAATCAACCTTTGCAAGATCTACTAATTAGTCTAATGCCAAGAATACATAATGTTTTATTTCGTGTGAATTCGAATTCTGACATTTGCCGAAAAATTTAATAGCTCTCTATTTAACTAAAAATCAACTACTTGGAGCTTTTAATATTTTTTTAATCTTTTACGAAAAATTACATTACAATTAAGATTAACATTTCAATTAGGAAAAGTTAATTGACATTTTTACCGTGGTTGGAAAAAAAAACAGGAATATTGTTGTTGAGATATTTATTTCAAAGCTTGTGATACTTTGTTTTTTATTTTATGACCTATGCTGATTATTACAATATCGGAGAAGTCGTCAAAACTACATGTCAACTTAACTGAACAAAGGAAAAAGCGTCATGAAAGCATGCCGACTTCAGGTCGCCTACAGTAATCATTACAAATTATTTTAACAAAAACTATTAGTTACTTCATTGATTTGATTGGAATCACTATATGTCATAAAATAAAAAAATCACAAATATTGAATAAAAAACTCAACAACAATATTGTTGCAATTTACACGTCGTAATTAAGTTAATTTGACTAAACTAGTAAATTTATGGGACCAATAAAGTCCTGCAATTCATTTTTCTAATGTTAACTTGAGCAAGGGAACAACAATGATTAATAGCAAAATAAATGTACAAACTATATATGTTTATTTTAGGTGTCTGTTGAGTGTCTAAAAGTTCTATTATTTACACCCTTTTTAACCCATATTTCTGCTGAATTCAAGCATCATTTCATTGCATTTAGGTTAGTTTTCAGCAAAACATCACAAATATATAAAAGGCACAGATTCTACTAAAAATGGCTGTTTTTGGCAGGTTGCCGCCATCGTAGACGGTGAAGGCAGGCGCAGGGCAGAGAAGCAGGAAAGCTGAACTGGACAAGCAGACGAAGAAGACGAAGCTTTCATGGACCTGTCGTGACAGCAAGGTGACAACAACTTTATGGAGAGGAAAAACAAAGTGGACCTCGATAGATAGAGAAAATTATGCTCGTCTGTCGTGTGAAAACCATATATTTTTCCAAGCCCCGGATCAAAAGATATGACAAGCCGAAGCTCAAGGAAAAGAAATCCCAAGAAACAAGGAGGCGGCTGAAAAGTAGGATACTTGGAGATTAAGTCTTTATTAGAATCTTACTTTTAATTAAAGTTGTAATCCTTGTTACCTTAGAATACTTGAGCCCAAAGCTTATATAAGGGCATAGATTTTAACCTAGGAGATGATCCAACACCCAAGAACCCATAACCGATAACCAAAACCCCCCTGCCGTTTACCCGTCGTCGACATGTTCTAAAACCCCCCTAGGGCCACGGGTTGTTTTGTAAAGTAGTTGCAAGGGTTGCTTTTGTTTTAGGAATTTTCAGTTCAATAAAATAAACTTCAAGTTCTCTTATTTTGGTTATTAATATCTTGCAAGAGCATCGGGAGAGCATTGTGAGGTTATCTATTTACTTAGCATCGAGAGAGTTAAGTATACGAAAGAAATAAGAGCAAGTTCTCTAGTTTATAGTTGAACTATCTCGTGCCTAGGGATAGGGCGAGGTTAAGTGGCTAAAGAAGAATTCATACACATCGGTGTTCATCCTTCGATTCACGCCGGGAGGTATCATCAAGACGTGATCATCGACAGACTTGGACCTAGGGATAGGCCAAGGCAGATCTGGGATTCTTGCCAAACTTGAAAGTACTGAGTTGAGTGTTTGCTGCCGCGACAATCAACGGACTGCTGCCGCGACAGGTGCTGCCCGCGACAGGCGCGACGACAGAACTGGATTTCCTAAACTCTGCACTACCTGCACTACTGAGCAATTCAATACCAGCCCATTCTCTCTATCTTGATTTCTCTACTTTTATTTTCCAGTATTCTTTATTATTTTCGTGACAATATCTTAATCTATTCTTTTCCCCTTGTGCAGATAGCGAAGGAAAGGGTTAGCCCAGTCCCTGTGGAGACGATATCCGATACTCTAGTATCACTTTACTACTTGCGTCGTGTACACTTGCACTACATTGCGATAGACACTTTTACACGCAACAGTGTCTAAAATATTTTTCTTTCAAAACAAGTACCTAAAGTTTCATTTCATTAATTTTAGGTTTCTGGTCATTAACGAAAATTAAAAAATTCGTTATCCAATCAAAACATGAGACGTGACATTTTTTTTTTATTTTCTTTAGTTTTTTTAAAAAAAACCTTAACATATTAAATTTTTTACAAAATAGTCTGTTGAGTGGATCGTAGAATCGATTTAAGCCAAGAGGGGGTGAATTGGATTTTTAGATATTTTGATGGTGGAGTGGAAAATAAAAATTTGCTAGACAAGAGATTTAGAGTGGTTCAAGTTCCAATTGAACTCTACATCCACTACCTTAGCTTCACTAAGGATTTTCCAACAAGTCCACTAGTTGATCTTCCCCTTTTCTAGGCTTAGGAGGAAACCTTTAGAAGATGGTCAATTTTTCTACCTAAAAATTGACTCAATCCTCACTCAAAGATTACAAAGAAGTTTAAGGCTAATAGCTAGTATCTCTCAATAAAAATGTAGCCTTTTTACAAGCACTCAGCTCAATTGAATAAATAAGATTGGAAATACAATGTTCTACAATTGGGGTTTACAAGAAAATATGGGATTTTAGCACAATAGCTTGAATTTGATGTTTGGGTATTTCTTTTAGGATCAATAGTTGTTGCTGGTGCTTTTAGAAGTCCCTTTTATACATTCTCATTGAATTCTAGCCGTTGGGGTGTTATCTTCCCTCCATAAATGCAGTCCGCAACTACCCATTCCAAAACGCCCGATCTTGTTTCGAAACAGACCAAAATAGAAATAGTCGTTGGGGTGCAATAAATAGGCCATACCGAAACGGACACGATCGTTTCGGTACGCTAAGAGCCTATTCCGAAACGTGCTGAAGCCCGTTTCGAAACAATTTGCCACTGTCAAAACATGTATCGAAACGGCTTAAAAGCGTTTCGATACGCTTTAACTTTATTATTAAAATTAGTTATAAAATTTCAACGGTCATATTTTGAAATCAAGTTTGAAATACGTTTCGAAACGTTTGAGGACATTTCGATACTACCGTATCGAAATGGTTCAAACCGTTCCGTTGTTCTTCATCCGTTTCGAAACACAAAGACCTGTTTCGATACACCCGTATAGGAATGGGAAAGCTAGTTTCGAAACAGAGGTTAACAGTTTCAAAACGTTCCGAAACGCCTAAAGGTCGTTCCAAAACGGTGACTCGAAAATCACTTTTTTGACTTGGTAAATACTTAGAGAAATTTGAGTGAGCTTAAGTTTTGACTTTGACAATTTTCTTTGAACACATAGAGAGGTTTTGAGGACTTAAAAATTCATTTTCTCATTTTCAATTTAGTCCTTAAATCCTTTGTTATATCAAAATTAATTCATTAGTTTTACAATCTCCCCCTTTTTGATATAACAAAACCATGTTTGAATTTTTAAGAATTTTGAAATCTTTCAAAAAGTTCTGACTCCCCCTCAATGTAAGATAGGCTTTTAAGTTTGAAAATATTTAAAAATCAAGTGTTTGAAACTTAAAAACAACTTTAAAAATATTGTGGCTCTTAGATTACTTCTCCCCCTTTTTGTTAGATCAAAAAGTAATAATCAAGGCTAATCATGAGAAGAAACAATATTATAAGCAATAAACCAAAACAACATAATTATCATAGATAGCAATAAGGTTCAAGAAATAACATGAAAAACATAAATACTTAAAACATTAGAGTTCAAGCTCAATCCCAAAAAAAAAAAAATCAAAGCATATGTCTTGAAAAACATAAAAAGATAGATAGGTGCAAACTTAATCCTAATATGAAAGACTAATATGATATGCAATATAAATCCTAAGCCTCGTCATCATCTTCACCACCATCATCAAGAGAATCACAATTGTCTTTATCTTGAGCACGACGATAGTTCCTCTAATCACCATAGAATATGGAGAAAGATAAATCCATAGATGATTTTTGATTCTCAAGAGCGGAGACGCGTTCCTCCAAATATTGCATGCGAGTGTTGATAGCACCAAAACCCGAAGCCATGTTTGTATCGATCGAGTTGAACCGCTCGGTAAGGAACGCCATAAGTGCTTCATTGTTAGGAGCCGGAGCTTGAGATGGAGGCTCAACTTGAGGTGTCGGAGCTCGTCTATCAACACAAACCCATTGGCCAAGAGTATAGCGAAACCCGGACTTGATAAGAGAAAATTCACCAATCTTTTTCTTGCGAGGTTCCGGAGAATCATAAGAGCAGTCAAAGTTGAGGGTACCAAAGACATAGCTTAAAACAGCCCCATAAGTGAAGGATGTAAGTGCATCGGTGTTGTGAATCTTCACTTGATGAACCATCTCGGCGAACATGATTTTGACCAAGTTCGGGCGTTGTGCTTTGCGAAAACACTCCAACCAAAAATAATCAACTTGACGAACGTGAGCAAATTTACCTCCTGAAGGGCGGATGAACCAAGAGATCATCAAATGGAGGAACCGGTCATGAGCATCCAATGTGAGAACGGATCCGGGGTGAGCACCAAATTGTTTCTCATCCTCAATACCTTCATCTTTGAGCCCAAGAGCTTTCTCTAAAACGGATATATTAATAGTGAATTTTCTGCCCAAAAGGTACGATTCAATCCCAAGGACCTCGGTATGATCTTCATTGTCAATGAGAACGATATTGGAGTAGAATAGCAAGACCGTGTTCTTGTAGACAACATCCAAAATGTTCACAAAGGCCAAGAAGCTCCATTCTCGCAAGAGAGCTAGATAGCAGAATTCAAAGCGCTCGGAGTCAAGGAACGCGATATCCACAACTCGCTCTCGGTGAACGGCTAAATCTTTGATGATTTTGAAACGGTCCTTAGTTTCTTGATTCCTTAGACTCTTTTGAAAAAGGAGGGTAAGGTTAAGACAAATATCTGCTTGGGTTGAACCTTCACCCGTTTGAGTCTTGCGTTTCTTGGTAACGTTTTCCATGAAATTCCTAAAAACCCAAAGCAAGCAAAAAGAATTTAAATGTATGCATTTAAATCCTTAATTAAATCCAATGAAAAATCTCATTAAGGTTTTAAAGAAAAACACTTTAAAACGTATATACATATAACAAAAGAATTTTTGAAGAAGAAACAACTTTTGAAAAACAATAAAAAAATACGAGTGAAAACAAATATATTAGAATCAAAAATTGAAGATTTTAAAAAAAATTACAAGTTTTGAAGAACCCAAGTTGCAAAACATATAATTTATACAAAATTAATATTTTCTAACCTAAGATACGAATAAAATCAAAAAAGAAAAGAAAAGGATGAAAAATACCTTAAAAATGGAGTTTTGGATGAATGAATGGAAGAAATTGCACCAAATTGTTGAAGCTTGCTTAGACTTTAGTTTGTGAGTAAAACCCCTCAAGATTTTATGAAAAACAATGAGGTTTAGAGGGTTTTTATAGAGAAAAACCGGGTTTAGGGTTTTTAGGGTTTTTGGGAATTTTAATGAAAAGTGAATTTTATCAATTAAAGCCCTTAAAAAGCTGTTCGGATACGCGTTCCGAAATAGGCACGACCGTTTCGAAACATGCATATCGAAACGTTGAATGATGTTTCAAGTATTGTTGACCGTTCCGATACAGCTTTGACCGTATCGAATCCCACGTGATAACCCGTATCGAAACGCTTTTGGGTCGTTTCGATACATTCCTTGGCAGAGGCAAAATGTTTCGAAACCCTTTAGGGTGTTTCGAAACACCCTGGTCACAAGGCTTTCTTTTAAGGCACCCGTATTGAAACATATTGACCCATTCCGATACGCCTAGGCCTGGAGGTGCAGATGATGCTGTAAATTGCAGAAAAAGTGAATTCTAATAAGTCTTAGATGCATAAATGCTATGTATGAGCAAGAGAAACATGTAAAAACATAAACATACTCCCTCTAACTATAAGCATGGATGAAATTAGAATTAAAACACATAAGCATGACATTTTGCAAGAATTCAAGCAATTTAAGCAGAAAAAGGTCCTAAAAGGTCAAGATAGGCTAGTTAGACCTAACTCTCTCCTAAGGGACCAAAACTGCTCCTTATCTAGAGGTTTTGTAAAGATGTCCGCTAATTGATTTAAGGTTTCTACGAACTCTAAAACAACATCTTCCTTAAGGACATGATCTCTAATGAAATAATGCCTTATTTCTATGTGTTTGGTTCTAGAGTGTTGGATGAGATTTTTGGTTAGGCATATAGCATTAGTGTTGTCACACTTAAGGGGTATGGTTTCAACGTTAACTCCGTAATCTAAGAGTTGTTGCTTCATCCAAAGGACTTGAGCACAACAACTCCCTAAGGATATGTACTCGGCTTCGGTGGTAGTTAGAGCTACATTATTTTGTTTCTTCTAGAACCAAGATATGAGCATACTACCTAAGAATTGGAAAGTGTCAGAAGTACTTTTCCTATCTATTTTGCAACCCCCATAATCCGCATCCGAATAAGCATGAAGGTTAAAGGTTGAGTCTTTAGGGTACCAAAGACCTAAACAAGAAGTATATCTAAGGTACCTAAAGATCCTTTTAACGGCTATAAGGTGAGACTCTCTAGGACTAGCTTGAAACCTAGTACACAAGCAAACATTAAACAATATATATGGTCTACTTGCGGTAAGGTAAAGCAAATGTTCAGTCATAGAGCGATAAAGCTTAGAGTCAACACACTTACCTCCTTCATCTTTGTCAAGCTTTGTAGATGAGCTCATTGGTGTAGCTTGAGGCTTTTCTTGCTCCAAGCCAAACTTCTTGAGCATATCTTTCGTGTACTTTGCTTGATTGATGAAGGTGTCACCCTTCCTTTGTTTGATTTGGAGTCCTAAAAAGAATGAGAGCTCCCCCATCATGCTCATCTCGAATTCACCTTGCATTAACTTAGCAAACTCTCCTTGGATGGATCACCCAAGATTTCACCACCTTTGACATAGTTGTACTCCCTTGGGTAGCTCACTTCTTTTTTCTCAAGAGCCAAGTCCTTCAAGGCTTCAAGAGGTGGATCTTGTGCATCTTCTTCTTTAGTTGGAATCTCATCCTCCTTTGAAGTTTGTCCTGCATTAAAGGCATTAAAGATTCCTACACCATCATCATCACAAGATTCCTTCCTCGGAAGAAGGTTATTATCGAAAACCACATGAATAGATTCATCTACAACTAAAGTTCTTTTGTTAAACACACGATAGGCTTTAGAGTTTGAAGAGTAACCTAGGAAAATAGCTTTATCACTTTTTGCATCAAATTTACCTAATTGTATTTTTCATTTTTTAAAACAAAACACTTGCAACCAAAAGGATGAAAATAGCTAATGTTAGGCTTTTTAGATTTTAAAATCTCATAAGGAGTTTTCTTTAAAATAGGCCTAATCATTACTCTGTTAATAATATAGCAAGCGGTGTTAGTGGCTTCCGCCCAAAAATACTTAGATAAATTATTTTCACAAAGCATAGTCCTAGCCATTTCTTCTAAAGTTATATTTTCCCTTTCAACTACCCCGTTTTGTTGAGGAGTTCGAGGAGCCAAAAAATTATGGCTAATCTCA
Source organism: Hibiscus trionum (assembly GCA_030270665.1). Taxonomy (NCBI): domain Eukaryota; kingdom Viridiplantae; phylum Streptophyta; class Magnoliopsida; order Malvales; family Malvaceae; genus Hibiscus; species Hibiscus trionum. The sequence continues at coordinate 14,573,275 of BSYR01000051.1, forward strand.
TTTTCATTAAAAAATTCATTAAAACCCATAATTTGAAATTCCGCTCCATGATCACTTCTAATATGTGAAATTTTAAGTTCAAGATCATTTTAGGTTATTTTTGAAAATGTAATAAAGTTTTCTAAAGCCTCATCCTTGGTGCTTAAAAAGAGAACCCAAGTATATCTAGAGTAATCATCAACAAGCACTAAAGCATGTGATTTTCCACCCAAGCTAGTTGTCCTAATTGGCCCAAATAGATCCATATAAATTAATTGCAAGCACCTACTTGTAGAAACATCATTAATGGATTTAAAGGATGATCTATGTTGTTTACCCTTAGAGCATGCATCACATATTTTATCATTTGAGAACTTAATCTTGGGTAAACCTCTAACTAGATTTAGAGAAACTAATTTTTCTAAAACACTAATGCTAGCATGTCCTAGTTTTCTATGCCATAACCGTGCATCATTTTCATCTTGAGCAACAAAACATGTAACACCTGGGTTTGGGGGTCGGTTGGAATTAAAATAATAAAATATTAATTTGGGCCTCGTGTTTTCAAAACAAATGATTTTATGTTGGGCTTATTTTGATTTAAAACCTAATTCCATGGATTTTAGGATTTTTGAGATAGTCATCTTATTAATGGCAAATTGGTAAATATTTTGAATTGTAAAATAAAAACACTCTTATTTCAAAACACCCAAACTATTCATCAGCTCCTACCTTCAAGCTTTTCTAACATGAAAAACCCCTCCCCTTCAAGTTCACTATTTCATCATCTTTCTTGCTTGTTGTTGGAGATTTTTCAAAGGTAAACCCATTTTTGAGCTTTTGATGTATGTTGATGTTATGTGTTAAGAGCAAGTTTAGACTCCTATGTTTTGGTAGATGTTTGCTTAAGGATTGCTTATGCCTAGTATGTTGGCTTTGTGCCTTTTATGAATGCTTAAGTGTATGTTCTTGTTGAAGCTTGAATCTTGAATGTTATGTATGAATCTTTTGTTGAATTGATGTTTCCTATCTATGTATGGCTTTTGTATGTATGAAGTGTGCTAAGTATGCTTGTTGTGTGTGGTTTTGCCTTAGAGTGATGCATGTTTGGTTGTGGGAGGTTTTAGTTGGTGTTTGAGGCAACCTTGTGCCATGAACCAGCTAAAACCTGTTTGTTCGCAGCAGGTGTATCGAAACGGTTGGTCCCGTTTCGATACGGCCTCTTGTTCCAGGCCAGGCGTTTCGATACGCAAAGGGGGCGTTTCGATACGATTTTGCTACTAGAAATCTGAGATTTTGACGAGAAATTCAGAGTATCGAACCGGTCCTAGGTGTTTCAGAATGGGCTTCGTAGCGTTGACCACGAGATGTTGACCGATGAGGGCGCATCGATACGGTCAGCAACCGTTTCGATACGGTCTCCTCGGGTTGACTTTGGCCAGTTGACCTAGTCAAGGCGTATTGATACACCCTTTGGGCATTTCGATACGGCCTGCAGTTTAAGTTAAAATGGGCTGTTTTTGATCTGCTTCTTGGTTGTTTGCCTCGCTTGTTTTCTTCCGCTGTTGCTTGTCACATAGGACATATTAATGCATCTAGATAAGATAATAACAAAAGAAAAGTTTTCTTGGGTTGTTAGCCGAAGTGAAGCCTTAACGGGTTTCGCCTCGGTTATCCCCGTGTAACCCGCTCGGACCGGTCAGTCGCCCGAACCGGGACGAGGGGGTTACACTTGTTAGTATCAGAGCCTGAGGTTTCCGAGACCTTGGGCAGGTAAGTGAGGTAAGTTAAATTCTTGTATTGAAATTGCACGGTGTTTGCTTGCCATGTAAGCATGATTGCTTGTTTATCAAGTATGCTTGATGTTTGCTCGATTGATGTTTGAGTGTTGTTTGAAGCATGTTGAGTAGAGTCTCATTGCTTCTATTACATTGGGAAAAGGGTTTTTAAGTGAGGGAACTTACTTGAGCCACTTGGACCCTTGCCCTTGCTAACCCAGTTTTTGTATGTTGTTGTTGTGTTGTAGTTGTTAGCTGTGAGCGCGTATGTCGAGGCCTAGAGGTAGACCGAGGTTGGTTCGCCAGGAACCACGTGTTGCGGCTCCTATTAATGAGCCGGTGGCTAGAGTAGAGGCTCCTGTGGAAGAGCCTGCTTCTTGAGTCGGAGCTCCTCCACCACCACCACCTCCTCAGCCTGAAGTGGGAGGCGAGGCTGGAGTTGAGGGAGCAGGACCTCAGGTTGGTCAGGGTGGCCAAGGTTCTGCAGGAATAGATATGGCTCTGCTAGTTCAAGCTATAGTGGGAGCGTTTCAGGCCGCAGTTGCCGGAGCTCAGGCTGCAGCTCAGCCGAGAGGTGATGATGCTATCTTACCGTTAGAGAGGCTTCGTAGCCTAGGAGCTGATGATTTCAGAGGATCTACACCTGAGAGATCTGAGTTGTGGTTGGAGAAGACAGTCTGTATTCTAGCTCAGATGGGATGTGTTGGTGCTCGTAAGTTGGGCTGTGTAGTATCGTTGCTTCAGGGTGATGCCTACACCTGGTGGGTCACCATTACTACCGGCGTGCCTGAGGCCGAGATTGGTTGGGATTTCTTTGAGACTGATTTCAGGAAGAGGTATTTGGGGTCGAGATATCTGGATGAGAAGAAACGAGAGTTTATGGCTCTTGTTCAGGGAGATGCTTCAGTGACAGATTATGAGATTTGTTTTGTTCGACTGAGTCAGTATGCTCCAGAGTTGGTTCCTACTGAGAGGGACCGTTGTAATCGGTTCAGATATGGACTACATGAGGAAGTCAAGAGGTACACCTTAGCTTCAGATTATTCTAATTTTGATGTCTTGGTCGCTAGGGCCAAGGACATCGAGCATAGCTTGGGGCTGACCAAGCGTTCAGGAGGATCTAGTTCTGGGAAGAGGCATAACAACTTTGATCATGGTGATGCCAAGAGGCATCGGGCAGTGGACATCAGTTTGATCATAGGCGTGGCGGTGGCCACCTTGGTAGAGGCCACCAGGGCCATAGAGTTGGAGGGCGTTTGCCCGAGTGTACTCTTTGTGGAAGACAACATTCAGTGGAGTGTTAGGTAATTTTCATGCTTGCTGGAACTGTTGATCGAGAGACCACTTAAGGAGAGAGTGTCCGCATCAGGCGGCACAGACACCAAATCTAGCACAGGCTCCTGCGAGAGCGATTGACTATCAGAGAGGCTGTGGGCGCGGTCGTGGTTACTTCCAGCCGAGGGCTGATGCACCTAGGATAGAGGCACTGAGGAATCTTGCACATGTAGTGGCGGTTCAGCCAGAGGCCGGTAGACCAGCTAGAGTCTACACACAGAGAGAGGCAGGGAATGACACATATGTGATAGCATGTAATTTTGAGTTACAGTCTATATCTTTGCTTTCCTTAGTTGATTCGGGTTCTACGCATTCATACATCTTGAGTGAGCATGCAAAGAAGTTAGACATACCTGTTGAGATTTTAGATGTAGGGATGCATGTGACTAGTTCCTTTGGTGAGACAGTTGTAGTTAGACGGATGTATAGGAGGTGTCCGTTGAAGATTCAGGGTCATGTGTTTCCTGTTGATATGATGGAGCTTCCGTTCTATGGTTTTGATATTATTTTGGGTATGGATTTGTTGGTTGAGCATAGAGCTAGTGTAGATTTTGAGACAAAGGGAATTTCGTTGAAGCTTTCTGATGATTACGAGTTAGTAGTAGTAGGCGAGAACGTTAAGTTCTTTTCGAATGTTGTGTCAGCTTTAGAGGCTCATAGGTTGATGGATTCCGATTGTGGAGCTTATTTAGCGTATGTGATGAATCCGAATATGAGTGAGGTTAGATCGAAAGATATCAGAACAGTTTGTGATTATCCAGATGTGTTTCCAGAAGAGTTAACAGGTTTGCCTCCTGACCGAGATGTAGAGTTTGTGATTGAGACTGTTTCAGGGTCTACTCCAGTTTCTATTGCTCCGTATTGTATGGCTCCGAAAGAGTTGAAAGAGTTGAAAAGCCAGCTTCAGGAGTTGTTAGACCGTGGTTTTATTAGGCCTAGTAGTTCGCCTTGGGGTGCTCCCGTGTTATTTGTGAAGAAGAAGGATGGCAGTATGAGAATGTGTATTGACTACAGGCAGTTGAACCAGTTGACAGTAAAGAACAAGTATCCGTTGCCTCGTATAGATGACCTGTTTGATCAGTTGAGGGGTGCCTCAGTGTTTTCGAAGATAGATTTGAGATCAGGGTACTATCAGTTGAAGGTGAAAGAGTGTGATGTTTCGAAGACAACCTTTAGAACTAGATATGGTCATTATGAGTTCCTTGTGATGCCGTTTGGGCTCACGAATGCACCACCAGCTTTCATGGATATGATGAACAGAGTTTTTCGAGACTATCTAGACCGGTTTGTATTTGTTTTCATAGATGACATTCTTGTGTTCTCGAGATCAGAAGAAGAACATGATGAGCACTTGAGACTTGTTTTGCAGAGATTGATGAGTAACCAGTTGTATGCTAAGCTTAGTAAATGTGAGTTCAGGATTCGAGAGGTTGTGTTTCTTGGCCATGTAGTATCAGCTGAAGGTATCCGTGTTGATCCGACGAAGATTGAAGCTATTGTTGAGTGGAAACAACCTAAGTTAGTGACAGAGATTAGGAGTTTCCTAGGATTAGCTGGTTACTATAGGAGGTTTGTTGATGGTTTCTCTAGAGTAGCTGCTCCGTTGACTAAATTGTTGCAAAAAGGAGTTAAGTTTGAGTGGTCAGATGCAAGACAGAAGGCTTTTGAGAAATTGAAAGAAGCTTTGACGAATGCTCCAGTGTTAGTGCAGCCAGTTTTAGGGAAAGAGTTTGTGATCTATAGTGATGCTTCCTACGTAGGTTTAGGTTGTGTTCTGATGCAAGAAAGAAGATTGGTTGCCTATGCTTCAAGACAGTTGAAGGTGCATGAGAAGAACTACCCTACGCACGGCATCGAGTTAGCCGCAGTTGTGTTTGTGTTGAAGATTTGGCGTCACTACTTGTATGGTGAGAAGTGCACAGTTTACACTGATCATAAGAGCTTGAAGTATTTGATAACTCAGAGAGAGCTGAACTTGAGACATAGAAGATGGCTTGGATTGTTAAAAGACTATGATTTGACTATCGAGTACCATCCGGGTAAGGCAAATGTAGTAGCCGATGCGTTGAGCAGAAAAGTTGCAGTAGAGTTGCGAGCTATGTTTGCTAGATTGAGTGTATCAGATGATGGTGGTTTGATTACCGAGTTGCAAGTGAAGCCTTCTTTGATTCAGATGATTAGAGAGAAACAGTTGCAAGATTATCTTTAGTTTCTCATGTTCAGGACATATCCAAAGATAGACCGACCGAGTATAGTTTCAGTGATGAGAATGTGTTGTGTTTCAGAGACAGAGTTGTAGTACCTGAAGATGTTGAGTTGAGACGTACGATTCTGAGCGAAGCACATTTGAGTCCTTTTTCTATGCATCCAGGTAGTACTAAGATGTACCGTGATTTGAAGAATGATTATTTCTGGGTTGGTTTGAAGAAGGATGTAGCCGAGTATGTGAGCCGTTGCATGGTTTGTCAGAGAGTAAAGGCAGAACATCAGGTTCCTTCAGGTTTGTTACAACCCTTGAAGATCCCGGAATGGATATTGGAGAGGATCACTATGGACTTCGTGTCAGGGTTGCCGTTGTCTCCTTCGAAGAAGAATTCTATTTGGGTGATTGTTGATAGATTCACTAATTGTGCCCAATTCTTAGCAGTGAACACCACAAATTCTTTAGACAAGTTGGCGAGTTTGTACATTCGCGAGATTGTAAGACTTCATGGAGTTCCAAAGTCTATTGTATCAGACAGAGATCCGAGATTCACTTCGAGGTTCTGGGGTTGTTTGCATAGTGCCTTAGGTAGTCGTTTGCATTTCAGTACTTCTTATCATCCGCAGTCAGATAGACAATCAGAGCAAGTGATACATATTTTAGAGGATATGCTCCGTTGTTGTGTGATTGACTTCCAGGGTTCTTGGGAGAAGCATTTACCCTTAGTTGAGTTTGCTTACAACAACAGTTACCAGGCTAGTATACAGATGGCTCCTTATGAGGCTTTGTATGGTAGACGATGTAGGACTCCGATCTGTTGGGCCGAAACGGGTCAGAAGTTGTTACCTATGCCAGATTTGCTTAAGGGGACTACTGATAAGGTGAAGTTGATTTGTGACCGTTTGAAAGCAGCTTCCGATCGTCATAAATCTTGCGCAGATTAGAAGAGAAAAGAGGTTGAGTTCTCAGTGGGTGAGAAAGTGTTTCTGAAAGTATCTTCGTGGAAGAAGGTAATGCATTTTGGCCGGAAAGGCAAGTTGAGTCCGAGGTTTATTGGTCCGTATGAGATAGTTGAGCGGATTAGGCCAGTAGCTTACCGTTTGAGATTGCCTTCGGAGTTAGAGAAGATCCATGATGTCTTCCATGTGTCGATGCTTAGGAGATATAGGTCAGATCTGTCTCATGTTATGCCCGTTGAGGAGATAGAACTGAATTCGGATTTGTCTTACAATGAAGAACCGATTGAGATACTTGCTTCTGATAGCAAGGTGTTGTGTGGCAAGACCATAGAGTTGGTCAAGGTGTTGTGGAGACAAAGAGGTGTGGAAGAAGCCACGTGGGAGAGGAAAGCTGATATGCTTGAGCAGTTTCCGCATTTGTTTCCGTCAGGTAATTTTGGGGACGAAATTCCTTAAGTGGGGGAGAGTTGTAACACCCGGGTTTGGGGGTCGGTTGGAATTAAAATAATAAAATATTAATTTGGGCCTCGTGTTTTCAAAACAAATGATTTTATGTTGGGCTTATTTTGATTTAAAACCCAATTCCATGGATTTTAGGATTTTTGAGATAGCCATCTCATTAATGGCAAATTGGTAAATATTTTGACTTGTAAAATAAAAACACTCTCATTTCAAAACACTCAAACTATTCATCATCTCCTACCTTCAAGCTTTTCTAACGTGAAAAACCCCTCCCCTTCAAGTTACTATTCCATCATCTTTCTTGCTTGTTGTTGGAGATTTTTCAAAGGTAAACCCATTTTTGAGCTTTTGATGTATGTTGATGTTATGTGTTAGGAGCATGTTTAGACTCCTATGTTTTGGTAGATGTTTGCTTAAGGCTTGCTTATGCCTAGTATGTTGGCTTTGTGCCTTTTATGAATGCTTAAGTGTATGTTCTTGTTGAAGCTTGAATCTTGAATGTTATGTATGAATCTTTTGTTGAATTGATGCTTCCTATCTATGTATGGCTTTTGTATGTATGAAGTGTGCTAAGTATGCTTGTTGTGTGTGGTTTTGCCTTAGAGTGATGCATGTTTGATTGTGGGAGGTTTTAGTTGGTGTTTGAGGCAGCCTTGTGCCATAAACCAGCTAAAACATGTCTGTTCGCAGCAGGTGTATCGAAACGGTTGGTCCCGTTTCGATACGGCCTCTTATTCCAGGCCAGGCGTTTCGATAAGCAAAGGGGGCGTTTCGATATGATTTTGCTACTGGAAATCTGAGATTTTGACGAGAAATTCAGAGTATCGAAACGGTCCTAGGTGTTTCGGAACGGGCTTCGTAGCGTTGACCACGAGATGTTGACCGATGAGGGTGTATCGATACGGTCAACAACCGTTTCGATACGGTCTCCTCGGGTTGACTTTGGCCAGTTGACCTAGTCAAGGCGTATCGATACACCCTTTGGGAGTTTCGATACGGCCTGCAGTTTAAGTTAAAATGGGTTGTTTTTTATCTGCTTCTTTGTTGTTTGCCTTGCTTGTTTTCTTCCGCTGTTGCTTGTCACATAGGACATATTAATGCATCTAGATAAGATAATAACAAATGAAAAGTTTTCTCGAGTTGCTAACCGAAGTGAAGCCTTAACGGGTTTCGCCTCAGTTATCCCTGTGTAACCCGCTCGGACCGAGACGAGGGGGTTACAAAACATGCATGGGATGAATGAATGTCATCTAGATGCACCATATATATGTTTCCTATGCGATGACTAATGAGCATTGTTTTATTAGATTTAATGTCAACATTTTTACACTCATTTTTATCAAATAAGACATTAAACCCTTTATCACACAATTGACTAATGCTCAATAAATTGTGTTTTAGACCATTGACATACAATACATTTTCAATGAGTATGGTAGAGTGATTACCTATGGAGCCAATACCTTCAATGTGGCCTTTGGAGTTGTCACCAAATGTCACTACTCCACTACTTTTTGGCTTTAAGTTCATGAATCGACTCTTGTCTCCGGTCATGTGCCTCGAGCATCCACTATCAAGGTACCATGAGTTTTGGCTTTGTGCTTTGGCCTTGTAGCAATGCTCCCCCTACAAACAAAAAGTTAAGCTTTGAATTTTGGTACCCAAATCATTTTGGGTCCATGAATGTTAGTTCCCAAATACTCGGTTCCCTTAGGAATCCAAGATGAAATGGATACAATATTGTTAGAAACTACAAGTTCCTTGGGAACCCATACACTTCTAACTTTCTTGTTCTTGTGATACTTATGGGAGCCTCTTTGTTTGTGGTCAACAAAGTTTCTCTTCACTTGTTAGGATTTTGAAGAAGATGCTTTTTCAAAACCGTTTTTCCTTGGTTAGAGAAGCTTTGAGTTTACTCACCTCCTCTTGGTGGTAAACATGGTATTTTTCAAGAAGGTCATTTAAATCATTTGATTTCTTTTCAAACTCATTTGAGGAATTTTGTAAAACTAAGACCTTCTTTTCTAATTCTGAGTTGGTTTTAGAAAGGGAGTCATTTTGGGTCCTTAAAACCGAAATCATTTTCTTATTTTTTAAAACCAACTCCTTGTATTTCTCAACAACTCATCATATACCTCTTGCAAGTCATCATAAGCATCTTGAAGTTCATCAAATGTAAAATCAAAGTAGATGAGTTAGGGGTTACCATAGAAGAATCCTCATCAAGAGTCATGAGGCAAAGATTAGCCACTTCATGTTCCTTATCCTCGGATGACTCCTCATCACTCCAAGTAGCAAGCTTGGCTTTGAGCTTCTTCTTCTTCTCAAAGCCCTTCTTCTTGAGTTGAGGGCAATCAGAACGTATGTGACCCTGCTTCTTTCACTCAAAGCAAATGATCGGATCCCTTTCTTCTTCTTTGCCTTTGTTCTTGAAGTCCATCTTTCTTTGAAATTTTCTCCCTTGGTTGGACTTCATGAACCATGAGAATCGTTTGGCTATCATAGTTAATTCCTCGAAATCTTCCTCCTCACTAGAAGAGCTCTCCTCTTGTAGAGAGGCTTTGAGAGCAACTCCTAGCTTCTTCTTCTTCTCTACCTCATGCTTCTCAATCATTCTCTCTTCCTTCTTCTCTTCCTCTCTTCCTTGCTTCATGATCTTGTGTGTAAGAAGAGACTCAACAAGCTCATCAAGCTTCAAGGTTTTCAAATTCTTTACTTCAATGATGGTCGTCCTCTTACCATCCCAAGACTCCGGGAGAGAGTATAGAAGCTTCCTCAGTAGCTTATCTTGGGGAATTACTTCACTGAATCCTTTAAGGCCATTGACAATGATCGAAAACCGATCAAACATCTTTGAGACGCTCTCATCGGGGTCCATCTTAAAATTCTCATAACTCAAGTTTAGCAACCCAATCTTCGTCTCTTTCACATCGCTAGTGCCTTCATAAGTCGTCTCCAAAGTTTCCCACACTTCGTTTGCGCTTTCGATAGATGAAACCTTTGAGTAGATATCCGGACCAAGTGCACAAAATATGATATGTAGAGCTTTGTCGTTGACTTGCATCTTTCGTCTATCTTCCTCGGTCATTTCTGACTTTATCTTCGGCACTAGTCTTCCTTCATCGGTTCTCTTAACCGAAATGTAGGATCCTTCTTCCACTACATCCCAAACCATGTAATTCGTTGACTTGATGAAGAGACGCATCCGATTCTTCCAATATGGGTAGTTGTCCCCATTGAAGAATGGTGGTTTAGTGGTTGATTGTGACTCATAGAGGTTGGAGTAGATGTCATGGCTTGTCTTTAGAATAGATCACACTCTCCTAGGAACTCCTCTTATGGTTGTTAATCCTTCAAAGAGGTAGGCTTTGATACCAATTGTTGAGTGGATCGTAGAATCGATTTAAGCCAAGAGGGGGTGAATTGGAATTTTAGAAATTTTGGTGGTGGAGTGGAAAATAAAAATTTGCTAACAAGAGATTTAGAGTGGTTCAAGTTCCAATTGAACTCTACATCCACCACCTTAGCTTCACTAAGGATTTTCCAACAAGTCCACTAGTTGATCTTCCCCTTTTCTAGGCTTAGGAGGAAACCTTTACAAGACAGTCAATTTTTCTACCCGAAAATTGACTCAATCCTCACTCAAAGATTACAAAGAAGTTTAAGGCTAATAGCTAGTATCTCTCAATACAAATGTAGCCCTTTTTACAAGCACTCAACCCAATTGAACAAATAAGATTGGAAATACAAGGTTCTACAATTGGGGTTTACAAGAAAATATGGGATTTTAGCACAATAGCTTGAATTTGATGTTTGGATATTTCTTTTAGGATCAATAGTTGTTGCTAGTGCTTTTAGAAGTCCCTTTTATACCTTCTCATTGAATTCTAGTCGTTGGGGTTGTTGCCTTCATTATTATAGCCGTTGGGGTGTTATCTTCCCTCCATAAATGCAGTCTGCAACTACCCGTTCCGAAACGCTCGATCATGTTTTGAACAGACCAAAATAGAAATAGCCGTTGGGGTGTAATAAATAGGCCGTACCGAAACGGACACAATCGTTTCGATACGCTAAGAGCCTGTTTCGAAACGTGCTGAAGCCCGTTTCAAAACAATTTGCCACTGTCAAAACCTGTATCGAAACGGCTTAAAAGCGTTTCAATACGCTTTAACTGTATTATTAAAATTAGTTATAAAATTTCAACGGTAATATTTTGAAACCAAGTTTGAAATACGTTTCGAAACGTTTGAGGTCGTTTCGATATTGCTGTATCGAAACGGTTCAAACCGTTCTATTGTTCTTCATCCGTATCAAAACACAAAGACTTGTTTCGATACACCCGTATCGAAACGGGAAAGCTAGTTCCGAAACAGAGGTTAACAGTTTCAAAACGTTCCAAAACGCCTAAAGGTCGTTCCGAAACGGTGACTCGAAAATAACTTTTTTGACTTGGTAAATACTTAGAGAAATTTGAGTGAGCTTAAGTTTTGACTTTGATAATTTTCTTTGAACACATAGAAAGGTTTTGAGGACTTAAAAATTCATTTTCTCTTTTTCAATTTAGTTCTTAAATCTTTTGTTATATTAAAATCAATTCATTAGTTTTACAATTTCTCCATTTTTGATATAACAAAACCAAGTTTGAATTTTTAAGAATTTTGAAATCTTTCAAAAAGTTCTGACTCCCCCTCAATGTAAGATAAGTTTTTAAGTTTGAAAAGATTTAAAAATCAAGTGTTTGAAACTTAAAAACAACTTTAAAAATATTGTGGCTCTTAGATTACTTATCCCTTTTTTGTTAGATCAAAAGGTTTTTAAGTTTTACATAGTCTCAAATTCCTAACCCAAAATCCTCAAATTGCTACCGATGTCGTCATCGATATTCTCCCTAGATGCCGCCGCCCATTTCTACCAACCACTCATCGACGATAATCGATGGTAGGTATGTTGATTGGCTTCTTTTCGCTAGTTCGACTTCCTTCAACATTAGGTACGTTGTTCGTTGACTTTCAGCGATGGATGATTGAGGAAAATAGAAGACTACATCTTTGGCGATTGTGGTGGGCTTCGACGAGACTACCGACGACAATTTTGGATTAGGGAATTAGGGGTTATTTTATGAAATTTAGGGTTTTTTAAATTAAGTTAAAAATAAATTAAATCAAAAAATAAAAGATAACTATAGTTAACGGTTAAACACCTAAAATTAACGAAATAAAACGTTACACACTTTTAACAAAAATAATAATTTAGACACCGAAAGGTAACATGTATTGTAATATCTTATTTTTCGGGTAAAGTACACAAATGACCACTAAACTATCCCAAAAATAAAAAATGATCATCAAACTTTTAAAAGTTACGTAATGTGCATTAAACTTTAGTTTTTGTTACAAAATGGTCACTAAGCCGTTAACTATCGTTAAGTGAATGGCATGACAGTTACGATAAATTGAATAATAACATTTAGTCCTCCATTTTTACACATTCAATCAATTTAGTCCTGATTTAACTATCCTTACTGATGTCTAAATTGATTAAATGTGTAAAATATAGAGGATTTAATGTACTGTCATACAAATTTTTGTAACTGTCATGTCACCCAGTTAATAACAGCTAACGACTCAATGACCATTTTGTAACAAAAACTAAAATTTAATGCCCATTATGTAACATTTTAAAATTTGGTGACCATTTTGTATTTTTTATAATAGTTTAGTAACCATTTGTGTACTTAACCCTTTTTTATTTGAACCTTTCAATGAAAACTCGAATCTTAATTGTTTTTTTAAAAGTAATAATGTAAATGATTTGGAGTTCAAATCCAATTAGATAATAAAATCTTCCAATGAAAACCCAAATTTTAATTCTTCGCCTAGTTACTCGGAGAATCACTTTTAAAAGGAAAAAATCTAATTGATATGAAGTTGGAATTCCAACGTCACAAAAGGATAATGCCTTTTTTTAAACGCCAGACAACTTACTCCCAATTAACCTGATTTGTTCCATAGCTTCTTTAAAAGCAGTTCCACAAAATTGCTGACTGCGTAAGTAGAACAAAACCAACTTCCTTTCTGCTAAAAGGTCCACTTATTGTTCCCATCCAATTTCTATGGCAAGCAATGAAATGTGGGACACAGAGAAAATTGATGATGCTATCAATCATGTATGATCTTTCCTTGCCCTAGGGCTCGAGTTCAATTCAGATTTCCGGTTTCTAATATGTTATGTTCCGTTTTATAGCAGCCTTTTCATGTCTTCTCCCAATCTTCTAGGAAGTGACAATCAGACTTCTTTGGGTGCATGTTGTGACATATTTTGCATTATGCAACTTCACGGTCACAGATGTGGTGAAATCAGTTCAAAGGACCGGTTATGGTTCAAATGTAGAGAAATTAACCCATCATAATGGAGAATGCTTTAGTCCTCAATTTCCAAACCAAAATATTCCTTCAGGATACTTTTAGGAGTCCTTCCGAATCCGTTGGCCACTTCTTCCATTTCTTTGAGTCTCATGACTTCGTATTTTATTTGATCGACTCTGTTCAAGACAGCATTCAAAGATGCATCTGCTTCATTTCCAGGTGGTTGATCCTGAAGTTCAGATCTCTCCTTCTCAAGTTGTTGATAAAGATGGTGGAGGTAATTCTTCTGACCATAAAGACGTTCTTCTGCAATATTGTATTCTGTTTCCTGTGCCTTTCTGAGAGCCTGAAGAACCTGATCAATCTCGTATTCAAGTTTCAGGTATTCACTGTGATAATCAGAAGATATCGATAAAACCGATCCCAAACACGGTTTATTATCTACAGCATCCTGATGATTCGTTGGTTCTAGCTCTCCATTTACATTACAGAAGATACCTGCACAAAAACCAAAATGATGATTTTAGATTGTTGCATGAATTGACCATGCCTGTGAGAGAGAGTGAGAGAGAGAGAGAGAGAGAGAGAGAGAGAGAGAGAGAGAGAGAGAGAATTAATGCAAGGTACTACAGAACGATATCAAGGAACCTAGAAAAGTATCAGTTCTTCAAGCTCAGATATTTTAAATTCTCAAACTTCGATAAATTTATCTGGAATTCTCCGGCTAGTTTTGCACAAAATTACATTCTGTATATTTTGGTTACCCTCAAAGACCAGTCTAGTCAGCATAAGGGATTTAAATTGAGGTTGTGGTGGCATTGCGTTTATCGCGGTTGCGGTCATTGCGGGTATCATGCGACGGTCGCAAACCGCAATTTAAATCCATAGTCACTATATGCCAACAACATCCTAGTACAGAGTCACGAAGGCAATGAATATTATCAATAGCCCAAAATGACACCAACAACATAACAACAGAATTCATATGCAAATTCTAAAGTATAGTATAGACCTATGTTGCTTTGCCTTCATTTTCCTTGAAACACCTGTTTCTGATACACATTCGGACATAGGTATACATATATGACACTCCTAACTATGTCGGACCTATGTTACTCATACTAGAGTTTGAGTGACACAGGTTAGATACTATCTGTATCCACTAGGATGATTTTACAGAAAAGCCACTGTATGGATAATATGCATTAACATCTAACAGATTGAAAAGAAGAGAAAAAAATGAAGAAAAGAACAAAATAAACTGCCCATCTAAGAAAGGGAATAAGGGAGGTTCTTTCTTAAGCCCCTCAATATCCAAATCTGTAGCAAATATTTTGATGCAAATTAATATAATGAAATGTTGCATGAATTACTAGATAAAATGGTTGTCACTTCATTCGTTTTCATATGCATAAGATTTACAGTTAAATTACCTGTTGAAATAGCGGAATCACTTTCTTTCACTTTCCAGATATCTTCAAGAGAAGTCCCACATTTAAGCTGTTGTTAATACCAAAAGCACTTACTACCCATTTTCACAAACCCTCAAAAAGCAGAAAGAATTTTTGAAAAAACATGAAAGCTGTCAAGTCTTATAGATTATATCTAGAGTGCATTGACCTTACCTCTTTGATAGTGGACTCAATACGGTTCAATATGCCTCTTGTATTGGTGTTCTGCGAACCACGTAGAACACAGAGACCAATGTTAAGAATCTTCTCAATTTCATCTCGAGAATCTATGGATTCACAGGTTTTTAAAAGCATTGTCACATGTGTAACCAGAGATGTCTTTGTATCACAACGCCGACAATAGTACTCCGCATCCAACCCAATACTACCTCCAACTGTCCCAGCCATGTAAGACCGAAGAGCACAGTTTAGATGAGCAACATGCCCACATATATACCCATCTACCATTGCTTCACATTTGATATAACTGTAGCCTCCAAATTTCAAGTCTATAGTCTTGCTACACAGAATACAGCAACAATCATGACAGAAACGAGATTCGCTGCAGCAAAGATCACAAGGCAAGGAAACCAAAGAAGGGCTTTCTGCTTTGGCATGTAAACTGTTGCACTTCTTATTTCCGGCCTTACATGTCAAACCGTCAGACTGGGGGTCAAAGACTGGAACTTCTCTCTCATCAGGAGGGGCAACAGAGAAAGCCTGTGCCACTGCATTATTCATTAACAAGAAAAAATTTGATGGAAAAAAGAAAACAAATTTCATAGTTAGAACTAGACATCTTGAATATCCATCAAACATTGACTGTGAAAAAAAATGAAATATGATAAAAATTACTATAATTTTATCATTATAACCTTTGTAAGTTAAAACAAAAATGGAAAATCTAAATAAGAACAGAATCTTATAAATAAGTAATACTTGACTCACAGACCTCTCATTTTCTCTCTTCTTTCTTATCTTTTCAATTTGGAATGAACTTTTTGTGAATAAGTGTGCAAATGATCAACTTTCATATTTTCTTTCTTCCCGCTTTTCCCTTCAACAAAGAAAATGAAAAATAATTTTCTTTCGAACCTATGGGCTGTGTTCATCCAGGTTGGTTTACTACGGGTGGCTTGGGTGCATTCCCATGTTATGAACAGTAATACTTAATAGTGTAAGACGTAACTATTTTGCAGAGGTCTAAATTGGGCTGGAAGAAGTTATTGAAACTCTTTAATTCATTCAGTATGGGGGGAAATAAGACAAACAAGAGAAAGCAAATTGGCACGGGCTAGTATGAATAATTTCACACAACTAAACATGCCTTGATCTCCTGGATGACTTTGCTAGAAGGCTGCATACAAGAATTAGACTCGGGAATGGGACACTTGGAATCGGCGAATTGCCTATTCTGCAATCAGGCATAGGCGACCTGTGACTAGTGACCACCTTTTCATATGATTTGTTCCAAGTTGCTATGGGAGAAAGGAGAAAGTACAGCAAGAATGTGGTACATACAGAGCTGTTGCAAGCAGGCAAGAGGCATTGCACTCAACACGGTAAAAAGGGAAAGCTCTCATTTCTGTGACTTTATGTTTAGCATGGAACACATACATCTATTACCTAAGGAAAGGAACAATAGATGTAAAGGAGGAATTCAGTTACTATTGTTCTAGCCACAGTAAGATATAGATGGTACGGTTTCAGGAATTTAGCAGGGAACTCTTGGGCTCTAAGTGATTCTATGCATGCATAGCGGCTAAACTATTTTTGTTTTGCAAATCAGTTTGTATTGTAGAAGCTTATCTTCTTTTGGATAATTAAAAAAATTAAAATAACGAATGTTAAACGTAGAGAAATTTACTGGAAAAACTCTCTTATTTCTATACAAGAGGTTACATTCTTATATACAGCTTATGTCCTTAACTTAGGTAACTCTTAAGTTAGGAAAGAGACTATTCTAGGAAACTTAAAATCCCTTAAAGTTAGGGATTGTAACTACAAACAAGGATCTACAAAATCTTGTCTAATTATACATAGAATCTCTAATTTATGCGCATATTTCCTGACACTCCCCCTCTAGCTGGGGAATGGTTATCCTCCATTTTCAGCTTGCTAGTTAAGCTCTAAAAAATCTTCCCAGGTAGCCCCTTGGTAAGAATATCTGCAACTTGATCTCCAGTTGATACATAGGGAGTACAAACTAGGCCACTGTCAAGTTTTTCTTTTATGAAGTGTCTATCCACTTCAGCATGCTTTGTCCTATCATGTTGAATTGAATTATGAGCAATATTAATTGTTGATTTATTGTCACAGTATAGTTTCATTGGACCTTCCCACTTGACCTTTAAATCTTCCAAGATAATCTTCAGCCACAATAATTCACAAATCCCAAGTGCCATAGCTCTAAACTCGGCTTCTGCACTAGACTTGGCCACAACATTTTGTTTTTTGCTTCTCCAGGTCACTAAGTTTCCTCCCAAAAATGTACAGTAGCCTGATGTTTATCTTCTATCAACCAAGGACCCTGCATAATCCGCATCAGTATAGGCTTCCAATGTCAAATTTCCTCCCTTTCTAAACAAAACTCCTCTTCCTGGTGTGCCCTTCAGGTACTGTAATATTTGAGTCACTGCCCTTAGATGTGATTCTTTAGGGTATGCATGAATTGGCTCACAACCCCAACTACATAGGCAATGTCTGGTCTAGTGTGTGATAAATAGATCAACCTTCCCACAAGTCTCTGATATGAGCCTCTGTCCACTATTGCATCATTTGTTGCATCTCCAAGCTTGTGATTAACCTTTATTGGTATCTCGACTGGTCTGCACCCTAGTTTGCCAGTTTATGTCAGCAAATCTAGAGTATATTTCTGTTGAGATATGAAAATTCCTTGCTGTGAATATGCAACTTCAATTCCAAGGAAGTATTTTAGACTTCCAAGATCTTTGACTTCAAACTCCTTGATCAAACACCTCTTTAAGTTGTCAATTTCTTTCAAGTCATCCCCTGTGACTATGATGTCATCTACATAGACTATTAGGGCAGCAACTCCCCCTGAAGAATGTTTTACAAATAAAGTATGATCACCCTGACTTTGTCTGTAACCTAGCTTCACCATCACCTTGGTAAACCTTCCAAACCAGGCTCTTGGGGATTGTTTTAGCCCGTACAAGGCCTTTTTCAATTTGCAAATTGTTTGTCCACAGTTTGGACTAAATCCAGGAGGGATGTCCATGCAAACTTCCTCTTCAAGATCTCCATGCAAAAAGGCATTCTTGATGTTATACCGTTGTAATCTCCATCCTTGATTGGCAGCCAATGACAACAAGATCCTTACAGTATTCATCTTTGCAACAGGGGCAAAAGTTTCAAGGTAATCTATCCCGTAGGTTTGGGAATACCCTTTAGCCACCAGCCTTGCTTTATATCTCTCCAAGGAGCCATCTGATATGTACTTCATCTACAACCCACTGTCTTCTTTCCTTCTGGCAACTTCACCAAGTCCCATGTTTTGTTCTTTTCTAGTGCTTCCATTTCAACTTTCATAGCATTCTTCCAATTCTCATTTTCTAAAGCTCCCGATACATTTTTAGGAATGACAATGGAATTTAGGCTAGTAAGGAAGGCTTTATGGTTGGGAGACAAGTTTCTGTAGGATATGAACAAATAAAGAGGATTTTTTGTGGTACAAGTTCTTTTCCCTTTTCTAATTGCAATAGGAAATTCAAAATCCCTATGATCAGAATCAGGATTAGTATTGTCAATATTACTAGAATCAAAGATAGGTGCAGTAATTACCTCAATTTGTGGAGGAGGCAAGGGTGATGATTGAGCATGCACTGGTCTCCTTTTTCTCGAGTAAGTTTGTAGAGGACTAGCAATATCTTGAATTCCAGTCTTAGGTGTGGTGGGTTCAGGTTGTTGCTGGTCAAAAAAAGGCTGAGGATCAAATTCACAAACATATTGAGTAAAATCAGGCTGGGATTGGACAGGCTGGGCAGATTCAGAATCATTTTGGACAAGCTGGGCAAATTTAGAATCATTTTGGACAGATCCATAATCATTTTGAACAGGCTGGGCAAATTCAGAACCCTTTTGGATAGGCAAGGTGAGAGGTTGAAGAAGGAAATAATCTCTGTCCTTATCTTCTCTGAACAAAATCCCCCCCCTGAAGATAAGGCTGAGTAAAATAGTTTTCACTCTCAAGAAAGGTGACATCAACAAAAGTAAAATGTTTCCGTGTAGGTGGATGATAGCACTTATACCCTTTCTGAGTAGACGAGTACCCTACAAAAATGCATTTCAATGCCCTTGGATCCAACATACCACTATTCTGAGAATGAATATGAACAAAGGCAACACAACCAAATACTTTAGGCTTAAGGTGAAGTGAAGGGCTAAAGTTAGGATAGAAACTGTTTAGGACTTGAATAGGACTCTGAGAATTAAGAACTTGAGTTGGTAATCTGTTGAGAATATAGGTAGCAGTTAACACAGCTTCCCCCCAATATTGTTTAGGAACATTTTTTTGAAACAACAAGGCTCTTGTTATTTGAGGAACAAGGCCATTCTTTCTCTCAGCTACACCATTCTGTTGAGGGGTGTTTACACAAGATGATTCATGTATGATTCCTTTTTCTTGGAAATAGGAAGATAGGACATGGTTAAAGTAGTCTTTAACATTGTCTGACCTAAACCTTTTTATATCAGCCCCAAATTGAGTTTTAACCATGGTGTAAAAGGTGTTAAAAGTAGAACTGACATCAAATTTTTGTTTTAGAAGAAATATCCATGTCACCCCGAGTGCAATCATCTATAAATGAAACAAACAGTGGATGGTCCCCAAACATCACTGTGAATAAGAGTAAAAGGTGTAGATGCCTTTTTATTACTTATGGGAAAAGAAGTACGTTTGTGTTTGGCAAGCTCACATATGTCACAATGAAACTCTTCATTATCTAAAGATTTGAACAAGGAAACATAAACTTTAAAACTTTAAATGAAGGATGACCAAGGCAAAGGTGTGAAGCCATATCTGGTCTTTGGTGGTTTTAGATTTTGACATAAGAGAAAAAATGGATGATTTGGATCACTGACTGGTCCACTGGAGTTTTTAAAATAATACAATCCATTTTCTTCTTTAGCATGCCCAATCATCCTCCTCATTCCCTGTTCCTGAAAAATAAATTGTGTAGGATAAAAACAACACAACAGTTAGTGTCTTTGATGATTTTTTGGATAGACAGGAGATTAGTGAACAGTTTAGGCACATGAAGGACATTTTTAAGTGTCAGGGTGTTACTTATAACAATATCTCCTTGACCAGCCACGGTTATGCTACTTCCATCTGCAACTGTTATCTTTTTATTACTAGGACAAGGTATATAATTGATAAAATGTAGAGAGGAATTGGTCATATGGTCTGTTACTCCTGAGTCAATCACCCAGGAGCTTTGGGTAGGAAAATCCGAGACTTTAGATTTTTGAGAAGAGGATATACCTGAAAAAGCCAGACTGCATGTACCTGTAGAGAAAGGTTTTTCAAGAGATCCAAGTAAACTTTTCAATTTCTCTATTTCTTCCCTGTTGAACTCAAAGGGCTGTTCTTGGGCATCTTCATTCATCTGCTTCGTGGTATATGCCTTTCCTTATCCTCTTGATGATCCCTCTCTCTCAAAGAAACTTTTGTTTGCTGTTTGTGGCTTCCAATGAAGCTTCCAACACTTCTCTTTTGTATGGCGAGACTTCTTGCAATAAGTGCACCATAAAGAGTCTTTGTGCATCATTTTTAATCATTCTGATTTCTCTTTAAAGAACTGCAGTTCCAGGTTTGGTTTTCTTTCAGCCGCACCTCTGGTGTCTAGAGCTGAACTCTCCACTTGATTGCTCTCAATCATAGCCCCTCTTCTCCCTTCCTCAGCTCGAATGATTGCAATGACTTCATTTAGGGAGGGTAGCTCTTCTTTTCCAAGAATCTGGACTCTCACTGCATCATACTCAATATTTAATCCAGCAAGAAAATCATAAATTCTTTCTTTCTCAACAAACTTTTTTAGGACTGATGCATCTTCACTACACTTCATTTGAATACATTGGTAGTGATTCATCTCTTGCCATAAATTTTGCAGCAAGTTGGGGTATTCTGTGATGGATTTGCCTCCTTGCTTAGTGGATGAGATTTTGGTCTTGATCTCATAGATCTGGGCAACATCTTTAACCTTTGAGTAGGTTTGTTTTACAGCCTCCCATATCTCTTGGGATGTATTGAGAAACATACATCGTCACTTATTTCTGGTAGCATGGAATTCCATAGCCAGGACATGACTAGTGAATCCTACTCATCCCAAGCCTCAAATCGAGGGTCTCCCTCCTTAGGTACAGTTCCAAGGAGATGACTTAGCTTTCCTCTACCCTTCAAAAAGGTACGAACCAGTTGTGACCATTTAAGATAGTTTTTTCCATTCAACTTGTAGGCTGCCTATATGCTTTGCAAGTCACTTATCTGACTCGAATGGCTCCCTTCACTCACTGTGACTCCTTGCACAGTCTTAGTATTGCTTACATCGCCTCCCTCAACCATAGTTTTGCTAGGTTAACAGTGACACTTCACTGAACACTCAAAGGAAGGATTTTTAAGGGAATAATCGAGATTGGCAGAACTCAAAAAAGGATTAACAAAGCTCTGATGCCATGTTAAACGTAGAGAAATTTACTGGAAAAACTCTCTTATTTCTATACAAGAGGTTACATTTTTATATACAGCTTATGTTCTTAACTTAGGTAACTCTTAAGTAAGGAAAAAGACTATTCTAGGAAACTTAAAATCCCTTAAAGTTAGGGATTGTAACTACAAACAAGGATCTACAAAATCATGTCTAATTATACATAGAATCTCTAATTTATGCGCATATTTCCTGACAACGAATAAAGAAAATAATTTTCTTTCTACTTTCCACTCATTCCTATCCTCCCATTTTTCAATGCTACTATGCAATGTCTATTAAAATGAATTAAAAGTGTAAGACCAATCAATGAGATACCATGAAAAACATTTATTAAAATTGTATTAACCCAATGATTGCACTAATGAATATGATTGTCATAAAGAGCAGTGGGACTCTGATATCAAGCAGAAAAATGCTGATGGTTCACAAGAGTTGTTTTGTTATCTATAGATCTGCTCTAAGATGCAAAGAATGCAGGCAAGACACTAACAAGTTACTCAGTTTAAAAATGACTTGCACTTAAATTCTGTTGTTGGTCAGATAGGATAACTTCTTCATTAACAAAATTAAACTATACAAGCTGCCTGCATTCAGTCAACATCATTAGAAAAATGGTTTTTAATTCCATAAAACAATATTAGTAGAAATCAATAGCTTTGTATTCATTATATCCTGGGGTAAAACTTTCAATTATCAAAGAATGAAAAACATGTTAAGTGACTAGAAAACCCCAACCTTCTCGATAACAAATTACCATGGTTGATTCAACAACTTTCCCTTGAGTTGGCAATGTGATATTACCAACAGTGCCAAAATTTGGTAATATTAGGAGTAATTTCAATACCACTTATTTATTGGGTAATCTTATATAACCTTGGTAATGTGATATTTGTGACAATTTTAGTCCATTCTTAAGGACCTTGATCAATTTTCATTGAACCATAATGAAACAATATAATAATAGATTTTAATGAATAAGCTCTATACATTTTTTCTATTATTATTATATAATTATTATTATAAGTGAGTTTTATTCATTATTTAATTATTTGTTAGCTAAAGAAATGTAACATTTTGTATATTATCATCATCTTACCATATTTTTTTCTCTAATTTCATGATTAACTTTCACTCTCAGCATACTTTAAAAATATTTTTCATCCTTATTTATGATTAAGGACGATTTAGTAAAAAAAGCTATTATGTTGCCTTATATTGTCTCAACCAAATAAAAGAATCATACATTCTAACCAACTGAACCAAACAAGAAAATTTAACATTTCAGATAATGTGCTGAGTAACCTAAATAGGATAATTATATTACCAAAGATACACATTTTCTTATCCAAACGTCCCCAAGTGCAACAAAGGCTTAATATTGGCAACATGCCAAACATGTCCTACCAAAAGTATCAGACAATTATCAAGGTGGCCCAAAGATATTGGTTAACAGCATCTTGATACTCAAGTCTAAGTTGATCTCAGAGAATCAGTGTTAAGTATAGGATTTAATAAATATAGCAGAGAACCATTTTCCAACCAAAAAGGCTAAATAACTGAAAGACTGAAGCAAATCATATATATTGAGAATAAAGGACTATGACATTTTACATGTTTAAAAAATGCAGTGGACCACATAAATAATCACAAAAAACTAACATGAGAACATGGAGACAGTAGAATAGAATAAGAAAATCAACACAGTTATTGGCGCTGACCGTTTGTCAAAGAATGCTTCTTTGCAGGGACTTTCCAGCTGAAGGAAGCAAAAAATGCATTAATGTCTGCACCAGGGAACACCATTTTGATATACCGCTCGACTGAAAGCTTGCTTGGAAGACCACGTTTCCTGCCTGAGTCCACAAGCTTTTGGAGGCGCTTTGGAGGATACAAATACCTATCTAAGAAATGACCAGTAATGGCTACTCTCCTTCCCACCTTCCAAGTCCATATGTCACCCTTCTTAGGCCAATCCTCTGGAGCATAAGGCAAGCCAAGCCCAGATGCATCTGGCAAAACTGGATTAAGATGAAGACCGTTTTCTCTTCTGCTAGGCGTGCTTACATTATTTTCCATGGTATTATCAAGCTCCATAAGATTCAAGTTTAGCAGAAGTAGCCAAGAGCTAGCACACTGCACTCAATGCTATTTAAAATTTTTATATGTTCTGCAATTAAAAGATTACAAAACAGATCAGTTATTGCAACATAAAGTCCATCATTCATGATCCTACTAATATGACATCAAACAAAAAAAGATCTACCGCTGAAATTCATATTGATATAATTGCATCCACAGTGCATGTTAAATTTCAATGATCTGATACATATATAATGTCAATCAGAAATATTATTCTTTTTTACATATCTAGCAATTAAAATCGTTCAGATAGAAAAAATAGTTATACATTTTTAATTTACAAGAAGTCGTTATAAATAGTATAAAAATTACAAAAGTCATTTAAATTTAAATTCATGATTAAAAATTCAATGCAGGCTCCGTTAACATCCAAAAAATCAAGAAACTATTCTCAAATTCCAATTAACGTGAACCGTGTTTGGTGATTAAACATGAAATCTTAAGTT
The DNA here is from genome assembly GCA_030270665.1 of Hibiscus trionum. Lineage (NCBI taxonomy): Eukaryota > Viridiplantae > Streptophyta > Magnoliopsida > Malvales > Malvaceae > Hibiscus > Hibiscus trionum. The sequence continues at coordinate 14,597,123 of BSYR01000051.1, forward strand.
ATTGACGTCAGCTACAATCGAATTTTTTATCTTTTAACTTAATTATTGAAGAAAAAAAGCAGGGAAAAGGGAATTAAACAAAAAAAAAACCTGGAACTGTAAAAAATTTGACGGGAGAAAGATGGCGATATATGCACCTGGTAAAACTGAAATTAGCTTTTGGGTTTCTAAACTGGAAATCAAATAATCTCGACGTTTCCAAATAACAAAGATAGAGACAACAAATTATGGAGAAAGATGGTGAAGTTTGGGGTTTTGATTAAATGAAGAAAAAGGTTTATTGCTGGTTGAAGAAGATGAAACCCTAATTCAAAAGAGAGGAAATATTTAAAGTTGGGCCCGGCCGAGTTTGGATAATAATTTTAAGGATAAAATATGAACATGGTAAAAAAATTAAAATAAAATGGTAACTAAAATTTTAAATTTATAAAATAATAATTAATTTTTTGTTTTTTTAATAAAATTGTAACTCAACCATTAAGGGTGGTTAATGGCGGAACATTGCAATATAAAAATATAGATAATAACACATTTAGTTATTTATATTTATAGATTCAATCAATTTAATCCTAATTAAAAAATTTAACCCCTTTCTTCCTTCATTATCTTCGTCTTCTCAAAGCATCTCAAAGTTATAACAACTGAAAACTCCATGAATAATTATAAGGTGATACATGCATGAGTGGGGTCAAATTACTCATATTGGATAAGAAGTTGAAGTTGTTCGATGCAAGCTACAAGGGCCAAAACAATTCATGCATCGGAGGTGTAAAGCGATGCATTGTAGATAAGAAATTGAAGTTGTTTTGCAAGCCTGAAGCATCATCCGACTTGAGAGGACTTTTCAAATGGGATCCATACATTTCTGGGTCGAGTTGTCTTCTGAAGAATTGATTGTTATTCAATTAATTTTCCAACGCATCTTAAAACGCATCAATACAATGTCAAGAACTCAAGATATGTCTATTTTAATGAAGACTGCACATGCAGAAAACTAGATACAGGATTATTACGAGATTTTGTAATTTCGACCCAATATTTCTTATGTGAAGGCCTAGGACTTCAAATCCAACAAGGAGTTACATTATCCCATTATTATATTAGTTTTTAGAATATTTTATTATTATTTTTAATGTTATTTTGTTAGGAATAGAGTTTGATTCTATTTAGGAATTCCTACTAGTTTATTCATCCTTCCCCTATAAAAGGATGAGAACTTCTTCATTGTAAATTAGATTGAAGATTTGAGTTTTTAAATAAAAGGGTATTCTTTTGTGTACATGTTTACAAATGTCGGTAAACTTGTGTCTTCAAAGCTTTCTTCAACGTGTTCGACCGAGTTGAGCGAGGGAGAATCTTCACACTCCGGGTTGCCTATTTAATCGCGGGTAGGAGGGTCGGTTTTAAGCCGTATCACGAAGGTTGCCTAGTTAATTGCGACTAGGAGGGTTCTGCGGGCAAATTCCTCAATTGCACAAGCCTTTGTCATCTTCTTCTTCAAGCCATTGTCACCATCTCCACCAAATTCAAGTCTAAATTTTTAAGATTTGTTTTATATCCTTTAACTTTATCTTTATTGATATTTTTTTGTTGATTTCTTATTAATCTCCATTGATTCTATATTAGTCATCTTCTTTCTTTTACTTTTTTTTGCTAATTTCAGAATTTTCAAGAAACTCACAACAAGTTTCTCTTGATTTTTTAGATTTGCGCCTAACTTTCTTGTTCGAGTCTAAAACCCTAGGTTTACTTTCAAGTAACCAAATTGAAGGTTCCAACGCGCCAAGGCAGCCTCATATTATAAGGACTTCACCCAGTGCAACAGATAATAGTAATAATGTGGCAACATGGTAGACTGGTAAGTCACCAACCTTTACAACTAGAATCCCAACGATCCATGTCAATCACTTCGGTGGCCTCACCTTGAACCTAGGCCCGTACCAAAAGATGTGCAGGCCTTGTGATACTTTTTAAAATGAGGCTCTTAAAATATTTTATAATAAGATAAAATTGTAAAATGAGGCCCCAAATAGAAATTCAACCTTCAAAACACTAATTAAAAGTAGCAGCAGGAACTTTCTTTTTTAACCTTTAGAAGATGAAAATCACTAATTAGTAATTGAATCTAAAGTAATTGAAGAAGATTGAAATTAGGATAGACATAATAAGATTTTTTTACTCGTTAAACACCATTAATTTGGTGGTTTTTTAGGAAGAATTGATTACTGTAGAACTAATGTTTTGATATAATAATTGAAAAATGTTTTGGACTGATTTAAAAAGTATTTAAAACAATTTTCAAAGTCCAAATAACTTGAAACTATGTTTAGGGACATTTTCAAAGGGTTTTACATGTTTTCAAAGGCCAAACTACACAAAACAGTCCAGGCGTTTCGATACGGGGGATTCCAGTAGCAAAACGTTTCGATACGAGTATCGAAACGGGCTTTCCCTGGATGAGATTTTTGAGTAGCGTTTCGAAACGGGCTATGCCATTTCGATACGCCTACGTGGCTTCGACCACAACGGTCATAAACCCAACGACTATTTCCCAACTAACATTTAAATGCAGGGCGTTTCGATACGGGTCTAGGCGTTTCGATACGTGTTCCGAAATGGCCAAGGGCGTTCCGATACGGGTGCCTTGTCAGACTGCAACGACTCTTTCTACTTAAAGGGTGTTTCAAAACGGGTTCGAGTGTTTCGAAACGGTGAGCTACAGAACTGCATTTATGGTGGGAATTAAAGTCCTCAACGGCTCAAATTCAACCCCAACGGCTAGTAACAGCTATAAACTCATCAAAGAGTATAAAAGGGACCTCCAAGCATCAAGATACGGTTAATGCTCATATTGTTAATCAACAAATGATCAAGAATTGTCTTAGAGCTTAAATTGTCATTTATTGTATAGACAAACACTAGTGAGCCAAAATTGTCGAATTTGCTCAAGTGTTTTAGGCTTTGGGTGAGTGCTTAAATTGTGCAAACAAACACCTATTAGAGGGATTTGTGTTTGCTTTTATTATCTCTTTGTAAGAGAGGGTTTGATCAAGGCTTTGGGTAGAAAGCTTGATCGGTGTAAAGGGTTTCCTCCTAAGCCTAGAAAAGGGGACGAATCAATAGTGGATTGATTGGAAATCCTTAGTGGGGAGCTAAGATAGTGGATGTAGACCTTGGTTAGAAGGTTGAACCACTATAAATCATTGTGTCAATTATCTTTTTAGCTTCCACAACCCTTCCACCTAAAAATCCACCTCTCCACCACTTGGTGAGCAACATCGGTTGAACGAATCGAACTCCTCACAACTCAACAATTACAATTAAATTCTTGAGATAATAAGAGAGAAAATTAGAAGATTTTTAGGAAAATAATTTTTTAGGTAAAAGTTTTTTTTTTCCAAAGTGTGGGACCCTAAATTTTAAGGTCCTATGATGTGTCACATGCTACACTTGTGAATGGACGGGCCTGCTTGAACCTCAAATATGCTACTGGTAGTCAAGAGAGCTTGATGGAGTCAGCCTTGTTAACCAGTGATTAGAACCAGCCCTTCGAATATAAATTAACTCCACAATCTTTCCTCGTATGACATCAATCAACCATGTTACAAGTAATTCATGTGCATCTGATGCCCAACTGTGATTCTGAATGTTTAAATTTTGATGTCATATGGTTATATCTGACACCCTGAAATAATGAATTTGCCCAATTCTTGGGTTCACTTTGCTTGACCCAATTGTAAGCTTCTAGTAAAATCATTTTATTCTCTCAACACCTACATGAAAATCTTCAAGTTTAGGTGCATAAATTGCATGATGAAGGTCTTCAATAATGATACGTTTAACCTCACGAGAAAATTGCCCTTTTAAGTTCCTAACAAGATCCGACCCACATAGAAACATGTTGATCTTGGATTTGACCCATCCCCAAAACACATTGTTTCACCATGGGTATATAAACCCTCCTTCAACTGAAATTTGCTTCTTTTTTCCATTTTGTGATTTTAACTCTCTCACTAACACTATAACCCCTCTCACTCTCTCTCCACAAACCTCTTATTCCAAAAAATTCTCCCCAAATCGGATAAAAAAACCAAGTTTTCACTTGGTGTTCATCTGTGTTCTTCGTGAAAACGAAGAACACGATGAACACGACCAATGGTCACCGCCACAACCGCCGCACTGATTCTTCTGATCACCCTCTAACTATTTCCCATCGTTCATCGAACTCTGGAAATGATTCTTGGTCATCGCAGGCGATAGCCGTAGGGATGGGCATTTTACCCGACTCGAACAGGTTTCTACCCGACCTGATCGAGTTGGATTTTTTAATGAAAAAATTAGGTTCAGGTTGGGTCGGGTAGGGTTTTTATTAAGGGTAAAGTCGAGTCGTGTTCGGGTTTAGGTTTAAAAATATCCTACCCGACCCGACCCGGGACAAATTGTGTAATTTTCCCCTAAATTTTTTAGGAATATTTATAATAATACTCTCTCTTTATATATTTTTTATAATCAGATCCTTAAAATTAAATCTTTATTTACAATTTAGTCCTTAAATTTATATTTTTATGATTAAGTCCCCTAAAATTATTTGTTTACAATTAGGTCCCTAAATTTTTTTTCTATAGTTCGGGTCTGGTCGGGTTTAGTGTATTTATTTTCGGGTCGGGTTGTATCTGGTTTTTTAAAGAATATGTTTGGGTCGGGTTAGGTGTGGGTATATGGTATTTATTTTTAGGTCAGGGTCGGGTAGGCCAAAAACTCGACCCGTGCCCATCTCTAGATAGCTGGCTACCACATCAAAAACCTAAAAACAAAAAAAACTATTTTTTACTCCTAAAACTAGGCTCGACTCATCTGGATCTCCCATCTTCCCCTCCTAAAACTAGAGTCTACCTAGTCCTGAACCCATTTTCAATTCCACTGTCACTGGAAAGTACTCCGACCGCGAACAAATCTCTCCGACTTGATCTCTTTTTAAGCCTTAATTACCTTTTATTTATGTTTCCTTCAACACGTACTAATGTTTTGTCCTTTTTTATTTTGTAGGAATCGAAACGAGAACGAAATATATCTTCCCGGTGAAATTTCGGTGTCGATCTGCTTCTTTGATGAGCTCCAGTGACCTTTTGGATCCTGGTGCTGGTTCGAATTTCCGGCGACTCTTTGATTCTCGTCAATTCGAATCTCAAGTACTCACTCTCTCCCCTCTTTTATTATAGTGATTATTATTATTATTTAATTATTGGCATTCATTAAACAAATAATTTCTCTCTCTTACGCTAAAACATAATTGAACCAATTAGAAACCTTATACGCTATTGATATGCGTTGCACCTTTACACTAAATGTTGAGCAGCCTCTGTAACCGCCTAGAGCATCGAGATGCATCCGCTATGTACATAGCGTCAAGTTTCCTATTTACATAATTTGTGGTGATTTTATTCATATGTAATTTAATACTATTATTATGTATAATAATTTAGGAATTTTATAGTTTCGATTTTAACTTTGATACTTTCATAATTTGTAAATTTTAAATGTGTAATCTTACTTTAACAATAAGTAATATTTTTTCTTTTAATAATAATTACACTAACAACATTAACAAATTAACAAGTAAACAAGAAAAAATATTTTTATTTTTTAAAATAAGTAATAAATTAATAACAACAATAACATTTTTAGTTTTAATAATAATAACAATAATGATGATTATAATATTTTTAAGGGTAGAAAGTTTGAGGTTTAATATTTATAGCAAATAACAATAGTCAAATTAAGATGAGTAAGGTGTCTATTTCGCATGACAACACAAGCACACACACGGTGATTCGGGAAAAACAAACACTCGAAAGGGAAGCTCGAACTAAATCGAGAGAAAATAACACATAAACAACAATTAAAACTAACATCATAACAAGAAAATGAATCATGTAGCAAAACAATCTCTTCATAAATATTTACTTCAACTGAGTCATTGTTTTCGACGTCTTATCAAAAAAGAAAACGACATCATGTGTCTTGTATTAGGGGCCAAGGGAAAGAAGAATTGAACAAACTATTAGAAAAACAACATAAAAGACATAAGAACCAAATTAAGAGCGGAGAGAGGGAAATAAGAAGTAAACATTATAGAAAAGATGATGAAAAGATATCTAGCAAAAAAGAGAGAAAATAACGAGAAAATCATCGATCAATATCAGTCATTAGTTTTGACAGGAAAGAAAAGTTATAAAGAAAAAGAGGATGTAACAGAAATAAAGAATTAAAGAAAGAAAAAATAAAGATTGAAAGAAGAAAAAACAAAAGAGAGATAAACAAACACAAAGTTTGACACCACATGTAAAATTAGTGATAATTTAAACATTGTACCTTCAAATAAAAAAATTAATTTTTACTTTTTTCTAAATAAAATTTCTATAAATAAATTAAAATTAGGCTAAAGTACCAAAACGGTAACTGAACTTTGTTAAAAAAACAAAACGGTAATCAAACTTTCAAATATTACAAAATGACAATTAAACTTTATATTTTTTAACAAAATAATAATCGACCGTTAAGGGTCGTTAATGGGAATAACGTTGCAATTATGAAAAATTGGATAATAACACATTTAGTCCTTTATATTTATAGATTCAATCAATTTAGTTCTAATTAAAATAATAATAAATTTAACCACTTTCCTCCATATCTTCGTCTTCTCAAACCATCCCAAAGCTATAACAAACTCCATGAATAATCATTGAGCTATTGAACCCGTAAGCATATGGAATACAACTAAAAAATATAATTAATTAAGTTGAAAGTTTTTTCAGATTACAGACCTTAAGGATATTGTAAATGACATTAAACAAGAATGTGGAATACAACTGAACTACTCTTTGACTCGACGTGGAAAGAAATTTTCTTTGGGCAGCTTTAGGGTTCATATCAGGATGCATATAGGATCAGTTACCATCTTTAAGTGACAGGATAATAGAGACCAATCCTAGCAGTGTTACTACCTTCAAAACTAAGGAAGAATCAAGTTTCTATCGCCCCTTTATCTCATTTTCATGCCTCTTTGAGTGGTTTTGTACAAGGTTGCAGGCCTCTCCTTTTCCTTGATAGCATACCCTTGACGTCTAAATATCAAGGAATGTTGTTGACAGTAACTGCTGCAGACGGAGATGACGGTGTATTTCATGTTGCTTTTGCTGTTGTGGATGCAAAAACGAATGATAAATGGTATTTGTTTTAGTTACATCTCAAATCAATTTTGTCAATATCTTGTCCTTTAAAAGTTATTGTTGACAGACATAAGGTGTTGCAGTAGTCGATCTGAAAATTTTGAGTGCTCTTATCATGGTTATTGTCTGCGCTACTTAATTGAGAAACTTGTTAGGGACTTAAAAGGGAAGTTTTCTCGTGGGGTTAAACGTATCATGCTTGAAGACCTTTATCGTGCAGCTTCTGCACCTAACCCAATGATTTTACAGGAATAGGGAAAAGACTGAAAATATACGATTTTTTCCGAGCCAACCAACCGTCATTCTGAGTTGCAAGTTTTTCTCTTTATGAACTTCCACTCTTTCTTCCTCTTTAGAAAGCTTGAACAAGTTCTTCTCGTTATGAACTTCCCAATCTTTCTGCCAAGGCTAAACTAAAGACCGAACTAGTTCTTCTCATTATGAACTATTCATTCTTAGAGTTCTTCTCATTAGGATCTTTCACTCTTCCTTCCTCTTTAGAAAGCTTGAACAAGTTTTACTTATGAACTTCCCAATCATTTTGCTTGGTAGAGTCGTTGATTGATGGGATCTGGATACACTACACCAAACTTGGCCTATTGCGGCACTTTTAGCGGCGTTTTTTAGTAAACACCGCTAAGTTTGAACATATAGCGGCGTTTGTAGGAGAAATGCCACAAATCGATAAAATTAGCGGCATTTTTTTGTAAAAAACGCCATTAATGCTTATACTTTAGTGGCGTTTATAAATAAAAATGCCGCAATAAGTTTATGTATAGTGGCGTTTTTTTTATAAAAACACCGGTATATGTTTTAATAAAACGTGTCTTACTCTCTTATCTCCACCGGTTCACCGCCTCCAGCAAACCCTAGTGCCGCTCGCTTATCATCCACAAGTTCGCCTTTCCTCTCTTTTATCTTTCACATTTCTTTCGATTTATTAAAAAAATGATTTCAAGTTTATTTGTTTTGTAGTTCTTTTACTAATTTAGGGTTTAGAAGGGGTTGACACAGTTAAGTCTTTTTATCCAGAAAGAGAGTACAAAGAAATGGCTCTCCTCGCCTTTAATCCACTTCCCTCTCTATCTTCTTCTTCATTTCTATCTTGCTCGGCATCGTTGCCCATCGTTGTTTTACCAAGTAAGTCTGTTTTTCATTTCACTCCCCCGTCTCTGGGAATTTTCATCGAACACCTCTTGTCATTGATGTCAACATTCATCTTGTTAGAGAAATTTTTTATTCCTTGTCAGTTTCCAGGTTGCGGGTGAAAGCGGTTGGTTACCATCCTTCAAAATGTTCAATTGGCGCACAATTTGTCCCCAGCAAGAAAAGATCGGTGGCGACTGTGAAAGCGTCTGCCGAAAGTACCGATGGTGAGCAACAAGAAATGGAGGAAGTGATCTGTGTACTTCCCTGATTTTGCTATCTCGTAGGTGAAATGCAAGTTATTTGTTCCTTTCATTCTTTAATGCATCCCCTTCCCAGAGTAAGAGAAATTGCCGATTGCCGGTCGAACTTGTTCTGAATTTTTCATTTATAATTTTTGATGTTTGATCATGAATCATATATAAATATTTCTGATCCGAATATCATCGTTTTTACGAAGTATTTTTTCTTGTTCTTCGTTGTTTTGCTAGATCAACTAGATTTCGATTGGGTGCTTTTTTCCAAAAATTAACCAGGTTCATTTCTCTTCATCCATTTCGTTTAGCCTGCTTGTTTTCAATTCAATATATACTCATTGGATTATTTGCTTCTTTTATTTTCATTCATCATTTACTTCTTATTCTTTTAATTATATAACTTGAAATTAGAGTCTGACTTTTTAAACTAGTAAATAAATTAGTAGACAAGGTAGATTGCTCATTGTTATATATATATATAATATTTAACATTTTAATTTTACTCTAGATAAGATCAAAAGAAAATACAAAGATATACAAAAGCAAATAACAATAGCAGTATCTAGTATGAAGTAAGAGATTATTATCACATGAGAATCTCTTAATTGGTATAAAGTACTATAGGACCATTCACATGTTATCCAAAAAGGGTAAGATTAGACCCCATATTGTTTTTATTTTCTTTTGTCTTGTAGGAGTTTTGTCCCAAAAAAGAACATCTTATTGCAGAATATAGTCTCTCATGCATAGCTTGCAGGCAACAGAAAGTTATGCATGAGAGAAGACGGGAAACAAGAGTTTAGAAAGTTATGCATCAGTGCTTGTGTTGTTCTTCAAGGAAATTTGAAGATCTTATCTGCATTGTTGGCCTACAAGAGTTCAAGGTATTACATGTTCAAACAATCAAGGAATTAATTGAGAGTGGAATGCAACAAGAAGCACTAGCACTACTACCTCAAGAGTTATATATGGTATACATCGGGAAGGTATCAAATTATCATTTGTAGTATGCTATCTTGATTTTGGTGAGCTTCAAGAAAGTGTCTTTTTAGTTAATTTAGTATGAACTTGTGATTGTTGAATTAAAAACACTTTGTCGCCCCTCGACAATTCAATAATTTTATTTATTGTTAAATTTATTAATTGTCTTTGCAATGCGATGATTTGGTTGATAATTAGTTATCTATGTTCACCTTGATGATAACATTTGAAATTAGATGTTAGTTTATTCATTTGAAAGTTTAATTGATGAATTTTATTTCATTAATTAAAACAACAAAAATCCTACCACAAGCCACTCTTGCGGCGTTTCAAAAAAAAAAAAACACCGCTAAAAGTCTGTCTTTTGCGGCGTTTTAGAAATGAAACGCCACCAAAAGTCGGTCTTTTGCGGTGTTTTTTTCACAAACGCCACTATAGAACAGTTTCTCGCGGCGTTTGTTTTTCACAAATGCCACTATAGAACAATTTTTAGCGGCGTTCGTAAAATGTCATGGCCTTTTTGCAGCATTTCCTGCCCAAAAATGCCGCTAACTATTGCGATGCTACTTTAGCCAGCACTTTTTGCGGCGCTTTTCTTAGTGCCGCGGATGTTTTTAGTGGCGCTTAGAAACGCCGCTATAGAACAAAAAAAAAAACACCGTGAAAAACCTATTTTGCTGTAGTGATACCTAGAGAGCGTGTTGCAACACCATGGTTAAAGATGTCGAATGTATGTTTCCGAGGCTGTGTGACACCGAGCCTCTCCTAAAGAGGGTGTATGTTCCCAAGGCTTTGTAATTTCGGGCCTTACTCCAGGTTTGTGATTATGAGTTTGTGTGTTTTTACTCGGATGATCTGGTGAGATTCCAGGTATGGTTGGGCCTTGTGTGCCATGTATGATGACTAGCATGATGAGAACACGTGTTTAGGCAACTAGTGGTAGCGCCACAAGTTTATTTATCTCTCCTTATTGATCGCTAGCTTGCATGCTCATGTTTATGATTAGTATGAAGTATAGTAGAGTAAAAGTGTACCATTGAGCTTTGTAAGATCAGCGCTCGTAATCGTTGTTTTCGTGCGTAGATTGGTAGATTAGTCGGGAGCTCGAGGAGCATTATCCGTGTTGAGTATTCATAGGACCTTACGTGACCGAGTCTGTAACTTTATTTTGAAATATTATTTTGATATACAATATATAAACTTGGAGCTCGTATTTTGTAATGCGATTTATACTTCTTATTTATTTACATGAATTATGAATGGTTTACTGTTTTTATATGATGGCTAAATCTATGGTTTAAAAATAGTATTTTTGTTGGGTCAGATTTTGGGTGACCAGAATGTAGTGGTTTGGATCTGGATCAGGATTGGTGTAACCCCCTCGACTCGGTCTAGCCGATAGGCCGGTCCGAACAGGTTACACGGGGAAAACCGGAGTGAGATCCGCTAAGGCTCCACTTCGGTTAGCATCCTAGAAAATTTTCATTTAATTATCTTGTCTAAATATTGCATTTAGCTCTAAGCGCGAAGGACACAACGAAAAACGATAACGAAACAATACACGCAGAACGTATGGCAATCTTAAATTTACCAAGTGGCAAGTTAGTCCAATTGCATGCTTACGAAGCAAACCATTCATTAAAGATACATCTGAACTCAACAAGGAGGCGAACAAGCAATCGAGAACTAAAACACAACATCCGAGAACCTTTGAAGATGCCAAAAAGCCCAATCACTTGCATGCGTTTCGAAACAAGCTTGCAAGTTCCGAAACACGGGCTCCAATTTAAAAGCCAGACCAGGTCGTACCGATACGGTCCATGTTGAGTGTGTAAAAGTTCTATATTTTACCCCCTATTTAACCCATATTTCTGCTGCATTCAAGCATAATTCATTGCATTTAGGATAGATTTCATTTATACATCACAATTATATCAAATGGCACAGTTTCTACTGAAATTGGTTGCTTTTGCAGGTAGCTGCTGTAACAGATGGAGGGTAGTGGAGAAGCAGACGTTGGGCAGTGAAGAAGCAGAGCTGGAACTGGACTGCAGACGAAAAGAATGATGCTGCCATGGCTGCTGCCGTGGCAGCCAAGAACGACAGCGATGGTGAAGGGAAGAAGTGAAGTTGACGTCGACAAAAAGAGGAAATTAAGCCGGTATGTCATGGAGCACCCTTATATTTTTCTGAGCCATAGATCAGAATGAAGGCCAAGCCCAAGGTTCAAGGAAGAAACTCCAAGCAAGAAGGAAGGACGAATTAAAGATATATGCTCTGAAGATTTAGTCTTTAATAGAGTTGTATTTTAGTTTAAACTTGTATTCTTGCCATATTAGAAAACTTGAACCCAAGGCCTATATAAAGGCATGCAATTCGACCTAGGGAAGGATATCTTATTCTCTAGCCGTCTTCCCCTAAACCCTAGTCGTTTTCCCCTTTCTCATCATGTTCTAAACTTCCCCTAGGGCTAAGGGTTGATTCTGTAAAGTAGTTGCAAGGATTGCATTGTTTTAGGATTTTCTTTGTTCAATAAAATAGACTTCAAGTTTGCTTATTCTGGTTTTTCAACATCTTGCAAGAGTATCGGGAGAGCATTGTGAGATTACTCATTTACTTAATATCGGGAGAGTTAAGTATACGAAAGGAATAAGTACGGGTTCTCCAGTTTATGGTTGAACTATCTCGGACCTAGGGATAGGACGAGGTTAAGTGGCTAAGGAAGAATTCAACAACTTCGGTGTTCATCCTTCGATTCACGCCGAGAGGTATCATCAAAGATGTGTTCATCGACAGACTTGGACCTAGGGATAGGCCAAGGCATAACACGGATTCTTGCCAAGCTTGAAGTGCTGAGTTGTGTGTTCGCTGCCACGACAACAACAGACCGCTGCCGCAGCAGGTGCTGCCGCGACAGGCGCTACAACAGAACATAGGAGTCTTAGACATTGCAACACCTGCACTACGGAGCAGATCAATACCGGCCCATTCTTTACTCTGAATATTTTCATCATTTATTTTCAGTTTTCCTTATTATCTCGTGACAAACAATTAAACTATTTCTTTTCCCTCTTGTGCAACAATCTAAGGTTAAAGCTATTAGCCCAGTCCCTGTGGAGATGATATCTGATACTTACGTATCACTTTACTACTTGCGTCGTGTACACTTGCACTACATTGCGATAGACACTTTTACACGCAACAGTCCACTTTGTTCTGGTACGGGTGTCTAAAGTGTCGAAACATTTTGAAACTTGTTCCGAAACATGCACTCACAGAGGCAAACAGTATCGATACGGGTACCGAAACGGGAGCTCACAGTGTCAAATCGTACTGAAATGGCACCACCCCCGTTCCGATACGAGTATCCATGGAGCTACAGCCGTTCCGAAACCACCCCGAGCGTTTCGATACGCCTACTCACAGAGTGACCCGAAAACAAGTTTCTGCATCCTCAAACATTCCCAAACATGCCCCAAAACAACAAGAATTATAAAACATCAACCATACATACAATCTAAAGGCACCATGTCCTACAACAAGCATGATTAAACATACGGGCATGCATATGAGACATTTAACTATTAAGGAACATACATCCACATAAGAATTACATAAACAAGGTTTACATGCCTTCCACACAAAAACATTAACATTCAACATCATAAAAGCCAACATAGGAGTCTAACAAATGCATCTACAACACATAGCATCCCATTGCCATCTATTACATTATTTAAGAAAACCATACTTGAGCAGCAACACACGCTCTTGGGTGCCCCTTCCTTGCTCCTTGCTAACTTCCACACTAAAGATCTGCATTGTCGGAAATGAGAGCGTAAGCTTGGAATCTTAATGAGGGAGCTCAAAAACAAATATCAACAATGCATGGTCCAAAGCATGGTATCCATAAAACATCCACAAGGCATACATTTACCCAACATAACAACATAACCAACCGCTACAAGAATGTATGAACATGGCATCTTACCTCATGTTATGCTAAACAAGGATGTAATAAATCATCTTACACATCAACCACACATAAACAAGTATATTGGCAACTATATAGCTTACTCGGATATACGGATAGCTTCCGTTGGGATTTTCGCCCCAACGTACTCAAACAACAATATTACCTTTCGGTGGGATTTCACACATCACCGTTTCTTTACGGATGAGATTCCACTCATCATCACACATATACACTTTCTGGTGGAATGTTACTTCACCGTACTCCTCCTTGGTGACTACACATCACCAAGGCCACGCGCGAATTTGCCTCTTACCGTGCGCACACTCATCCTAATGATCGATCTTTTATACCCGGTAATTATAACTAGTGCCAACATACTAAACGAGAAAATCACCATGATTACACAAATCATGCAACACACTTACAAACCACCATCATGCAACATAAATACATCACAACATGCATGATCGAGCACATATCCCACAAGACTACATTTATGCACATTTAGCAAGGAATATATAAAGCTAAACAAGAGATTAAGCTACCAAATTAATCCCCACATTAGATTGGCCTACCTAGCACAATCTAATACCTCCACAACATACTTTGAACCAAATTAAAACCATTAAAACAGTCCACTCACCAAACACCCTCAATACAAGCCTAGAATGTCGATCAAGCCTCCAAGTTTCCCAGAATCGAGCCTGAAGATTCTCCAACGGTTTCCCTTGTTTCTAATCAACCAAAAACAGCGTATTACTCAACAAATCATCCACAAAACCACTGCCACAAATCAGATTACAATCACAAGGCCATTTCACTACATTTCCAACCCAAGAACTAACCAAAAATCTTCATTTTCGGACTTGAACACAACCCAGCCAATACCCATCGATTCCAACACCCAAATCATCACTAAACATGCTCAAAACAACCCCCAATCATAACCATACCATCAACCAACCTTCCCTCACAAAACTACCTCAAAACTCCAGATTTCTACCCTTAAACACACCCACAAATACCCATTTCGGGATTTCAACAAAACTCCACCATTTTAAGATATGATACACTTAAGGGCAAGACTATAACATATAATATCTTTACAAATCAAAAACCCATTAAAGTTTCCTCCTTTTACCTAAAATTTGAATACTTGAAGAACTTAAAAAATGGAGTTTATGAAAAACTAAAACCATAGAAACGTTTAGGATGAAGAGAAGTCAAAAAAATATTTACCTTGATGAAAACACTTGAAATCGATGAGGAATTTGATGGAATAGTAACTTGGGGTTGGGGAGGTTTTTGTGTCGTGAGATTTGGTTTGGAGGAAGAAGAAGATGGTGACTTTCAAAAAGGCACTTTTACATGTTTTATTTTTCCTCATTGTAAAATTCCCATTTTACCCTTAATGAATCACAAGCCCTTTTAAAATCAAAACCAAGCCCCTTTTATATTTAAACCAAGCCCAACGAATCGAACCCGATTTAACTCTCCTAACACCGACCCCTAAACCCAAGTGTTACAACTTTCCCCCACTTAAGGAATTTCGTCCTCGAAATTACCTGACGTGAAGAGATACGAAGACTGCCTCTCCATATCCTCGTTTCTGTAACCCCCTTAGCCCGGCCTAGACGGTTGACCCGGACTACGAAGATTACACGGGGAAAACCAAAGTCAACCCGAAAGTCAACCTTGATTAACGACCCTTTTTTTTTCTTTTTAAACTTGTCTAGATGCACATTAACCCTAGGCATTCTCTTGAGATAAGCATACTCAAAAATCACAGCAATCGGAAAACAATAAGGGACCCAATTGCACAAAATACGAATTTAGGGACCAATTTGTAAATTCTGAAAATTAAGAGGAATTTACCAATTTTTAAGTTACCATTATGAAATTAGTCATGTTTCATGCCTCTCTGCCAAATTTCATCTCAAATGGACATGTCAAACTCAAGCAATTGCACATACAAGAATCGGGACTAAAACGTAAAGCTTGCAAACCTCAAAACCATTCAAATTTTATGCCCAACGGTCAGGTGTTCCGAAACGGGTCTAGGACGTTCAGGAACACCCCTTGGCAGTAGCCAAAGTGTTCAGAAACGGGTCTAGGCCGTTCAGGAACACCCTGGCCAAAACAAGGGCCTGTTTCGAAACAGGCAAGGGTGTTTCGAAACACCCTGCCCAGAAACAGCAGATAGGCCTGTTTTAACACCTTTAAACCCCATCAAACATGCTCCAAACCATTCCACAATAAATCAACAACATGCCAAGCATCATACCTACCAATTTGCATCAAAATCTAGATACAAAACCACCCCTAGGTGCACCAACTCATTCAACACATCCAACACTCAATCATGCTTTTAAAACAAGAAGCATAGCATAACGACTTAAGAATAAGAAGACTCAACGTTGCAAGCGTTAAACCACATAGTTCAAAATCATAAACCAAACTTGTCCAACATACACAATCTCATTAAACATCAACATAAGAGATTCTCCCCCCCATTGCCTTTATTATCTATAGCTATTAACCGAGACATACATCTCAAATGGAGCTCTCCTTGAATCCCTTGCTTCTCGCTGTCCCACCTTCAAATATCTGCATTGATGGACAAAAAGGAGCGTAAGCACATAATGCTTAGTGAGGAATGCTCAAAACCAAAACACCATCAATGCAGCGAGTCATAAAACCTCTTTTAAAAGTAAACACAATTCGATAAACCAAAGCAATGTTTGAAAACCCCCTTTTAACAACATGCTTTAAATCATACATTGCTCAAACATGAAAAACCAACCCTTAGCTTAGAAAAGCTAAGTAATTCACTTCAAAGCACAACCTTGCAAAACCATCAATTTAACCATTCCATGCATGAACATCCTATGCAAAGTTAAATACAAAATCCTTGGAAAACACTTCCACTTCACCTCATACTTTTCTCATACATTGAAAATCATTTCAAAGCAAGAAACCTTTAAAAACCACTTACTCATTCAATATATCTCATGCATTAAACAAACGCAACATATGAACCACAAAATCAATATTTGCATTTCATGCCTTTAAAAACAAGTCTTCGCAAGACTTCAATGCACTAAAGAGATTTCATGCACACATGCACCATTCTCATTAGAAAATAAACTCTTGTTCAAGCTAACAAGTAAACATGCATTCATAGAACATTACACACTTCTCATGCAATCATGCATCATTTCAAGCATCTCAAGCTTCATCATATTCAAGAACATTATATTGGCTTCCAAATGATAATTCACAAACCATCATAACGCAAGACACAATCGGATACGCGGATTACAAGCGTTGTCCCCACGCTTCATACACACTACCAATCTCAAGGTCCCCACATGGAATTTAAACCACCATTATGACCTTACCATACACAAGGTCCTCATATGGACTTTTAACCACCATATGACCTTAACATTCACAAGGTCCTCAAATGGAATTTTAACCACCATTATGACCTTACCATCACTCATTGGTAGTTGTATAACATCACTAACGAGATCACGGGACATACACACAAGATCCACTCATGGACTTTACACCACCATTGTGATCTTACCATACACAAGGTCTTCAAATGGAATTTTAACCACCATTATGACCTTAACATACACAAGGTCCTCAAATGGAATTTTAACCACCATATGACCTTAACACAAGACCCACCCATGGACTTTTAACCACCATGGTGTTCTTAACCATCTCGTTAGTGTACTTGGATGGAGTCACCGGTACAATCACAACCACTCCACATCCAAGGCGACTTTATTCACGGTGCACCCAATCCTATAGCCGGCTAACTATATCCGATTCAAGTAACCAAGAACCACTTACATCACTTGCCAATATAACCAATTTACCACATTAATCCATTGTTTTACAAGCATAACCAAAATGCCAAAACCACCAATTACCATCATCAATCCACTGTTTTTGAAGCATTACACAAAGCCATTAAACAACATGCAACACTATGCAACAATTCCACAATTTCAATGTACAAAACCAAGGATCTCTTACCTTGAGCAACCTTCACACATGGCTTTCAAAACCAGCATTAAACCATGCTAAAATATGCTTTCAAAACAGAATTTAAAACATGCAAATCACATGCATTGCATCCAACAATCACAAGTGCTTTAAAAACCAATTCATAACACAACCAAGAGAGAAATTCTATTTACTTACTCTTGAGCTTAGCTAAGTTGTTTAGACTTAAACTAAGCTCCCAAAACCTTCAAACCTTTGTTTTAAAGCTGAAAACCCAACTTCACTCACCGATACACAAAACAAGGCTAGACAACAAGCCTTCCAAGCATCCGAAACCTTCAACGCCACCTCTATTGCTCACGGATCATTCTCCCCTGTTTCAAGCACATAACAACAGAGGATTAATGCATCATAATGCATTAAAAACACCAGCAACACACCTAAACTCGCTGCTTTTTGCAAAACCAACATTTCGGCTACCAAACACAACCGAAATCACCTCCAAACACTTCCAAGACTTAACCCAGCCAAGATCCATCACTTCTAACCATTTTTAAACATCAATTAACATCCAAAATGATCCCAAACACGTCCTTATACCTCCAGCATTAACAAAACACCAAGATCACCCCAAAAACCACCATTTTCACAAGTAGAAACTTAGGAAAATCAACCTATTCGGGATTGCATTGATTAAACCTCAATTTCTCATCAAATATACATCCATTTTACATTAAAAACACATCTCAAAACAGTACCCAACCATTTCATACGAATTTCATCACAAATTAACCAAATCTTGCATTTTAAAGCCAAGATCAAGAACACAATTGTAAAACCTTTAATAAAACACAAATCAAGGATTGAGAACTTAGGAATTTTAGTAAAGAACTGAGAATTTAGAGGAGAAGGACGTTCATACCTCTAAACTTGAGTTTCTCCCTTTTTGGAACCACAATTCTTGAAAATCCAATAAGCAAATGCTAAGGTTTTGTTGTAGAATTGATTAGAGATCAAATGAGGATTGAAATCAAATCTTTAGTTGTCAAAATCAGAGAGAATTTTGCTGGAGAAATGTGTTTGGGTTGAGAGAAAAGTTGAGAGAAAAGAAAATGGAAATTTAGAGAAAAGTTAGTTATAATGCCAAAATATCTTTTCCCTCCTTTTGTACTTAATTAAAAACCATTAATTAAATTGATTAATATTCAGAAAAATCTGGAGAAAATCTTTTGGGTAAATAGCTCCTTAAAGATTTAAAGTTTCAATCCTTTTTAAAACAGTCACCCAGTTTTCAAAAATTACATTTTGGTCACTAACCCAAAATGTCACTCTTCCAAACCTCATTTTGTAAAATTGATTTCACCTTTCTCTTATATATAATAAAAGAGGATTTTAAGACATTTTTCCATATTTTTAATGCATCCCGAACTAAGCTTTCCTTAAAACCACCTTTTATATTCGAACCGAAAATCCGACCGGTCCAGTTCAAACCCAAAAATTCTAAGCCCAAAATTGGGGTGTTACAGTTTCTCTCCCAAGTGGCCTCTTCCACGCCTCGGCGTTGCCACTTCACTTTGACCAACTCAATCTGTCTACCACGCAACACTTTGCTATCCGATGCCAAGATCTCAATTGGTTCTTCATCGTACGTCAAATCTGATTTCAACTCAATCTCTTCCACATGCATAATGTGCGACATATCTGATCTATACTTTCGAAGCATCGAAACATTAAACACATTGTGAATATTCTCTAACTCGGATGGAAAACGTAACGGATAAGCAACCGGACCAATTCGCTTCACAATCTCATACGGCCCAATGTATCTTGGACTCAATTTCTCTTTTCTGCCAAACCTCATAACTTTCTTCCACGGAGAGACTTTCAAGAACTCTCTATCTCCCACGGCATACTCAACTTCTTTCCTCTTCAAATTGGCATAGGATTTTTGCCTATCCGAAGCTGCCTTCAATCGATCACAGATTAACTTCACCTTATCCGTAGTCCCCTTAAGCAAATCCGGCATCGGTAACAACTTCTGACCTGCTTCGGCCCAACATATCGGAGTTCTACATTTTCTACCATACAATGCCTCATACAGAGCTATCTGAATGCTCGACTGATAACTGTTATTGTATGCGAACTCGACCAACGACAAGTGTTTCTCCCAAGTACCTTGAAAATCAATAATGCAACAACGTAACATGTCCTCCAAAATCTGTATAACCCTCTCTGACTGACCATCTGACTAAGGATGATACGACGTACTGAAATTCAATCGGGTACCCAAAGTAGTATGCAAACACTCCCAAAATCTGGCTGTAAATCTCGGATCTCGGTCAGACACAATCGATTTCGGCACACCGTACAGTCTCACAATCACACTGATGTATAAATCGGCCAACTTATCTAAGGAGTAAGTCGTATGGACAGCTACAAAGTGAGCACACTTTGTGAAGCGGTCAACTATAACCCAAACTGAGTTCTTCTTCGAAGGAGTCAAAGGCAAACCCGAAACGAAGTCCATGGTGATATTTTTCCACTTCCATTTCGAAATCCTCAACGGTTGCAACAATCCTGATGGAACCTGATGTTCTGGCTTCACCCTCTGGCATACCATACACTTACTCACGAAATCGGCTACGTCTTTCTTCAAACCAACCCAATAGTATTCATTCTTCAAATCACGATACATCTTTGTACTACCAGGATGCATAGCGAACGAGCTACTATGTGCTTCGGTCAAGATAGTACGTCTCAAATCGCTGTCATTCGGCACAACTTTTCTGTCTTTGAAACACAAGACCCCATCAATACTGAAACTGTAGTCCGATGGTTTACCCTCGGCTATATCTTGCACGTGAGGTGCCAAGGATCTATCTAACAGATGTTTTTCTCTAATCAACTGGCCTAAGGTAGGTCTAACCTGAAGTTCGACCACTAGACCACCATCACCGGACAAACTCAAACTAGCAAACATGGCTCTCAACTCTACATCTACCTTCCTACTCAAAGCATCTGCCACTACATTAGCTTTACCCGGATGGTACTCAATCGTGAGATCGTAGTCCTTAAGCAACTCTAACCATCTACGCTGTCTAAGGTTCAACTCTTTGTGTCATTATATACTTCAGACTCTTGTGATCCGTATACACTGTGCATTTCTCACCATACAAATAATGTCTTCAGACCTTCAAGGCAAACACAACTGCGGCTAGCTCTATGTCCTGTGTTGGATAATTTCGCTAGTGATTCTTTAACTGTCTCGAGGCATAAGCTACAACTCTTCCGTTCTGCATGAGCACACAACCTAATCCTATATATGAAGCATCACTGTAGATCATGTACTCTTTCCCCGACTCTGGCTGAATCAAAATCAGTGCATATGTCAAAGTTTCTTTCAGTTTCTCAAAGGCTTGTTGTCTCGCATCTGACCACTCAAACTGAACATTCTTCTGAAGTAATTTTGTCAAAGGAGTGGTTATCTTTGAGAATCCATCCACAAACCTCATATAATAACATGCTAAGCCTAGGAAACTACGAATCTCTGTCACAGACTTTGGTTGCTTCCACTCAACAATGGCTTCTATCTTCTTCGGATCAACTCTAATCCCCTCAACTGACACTACATGTCCTAGAAAGACTACTTCTCTGATCCAGAACTCACACTTACTCAACTTAGCGTACAACTGTTTGTCTAGCAAAGTCTGCAAAACTATCCTCAAATGCCTGTCATGATCTTCATCGGCACACGAATACACCAAAATATCATCTATGAATACAACCACAAACTGATCTAAGTACTGATGGAAGATTCTGTTCATCATGTTCATGAAAGCAGCCGGTGCATTTGTCAACCCAAACGGTATAACTAAGAACTCGTAGTGACCATATATAGTCTTGAAAGCTGTCTTCGTTACATCAACCTCTTTTACCTTCAACTGGTAATAACCAGATCTCAAATCAATATTCGAAAAGACTGATGCCCCTCTCAACTAATTAAAAAAATCATCGATACACGACAGAGGATACTTGTTTTTCACTGTCAACTGATTCAACTGTCTATAATCGATGCACATCCTCATACTACCGTCTTTCTTCTTTACGAATAATACCGGAGCGCCCCAAGGCGAAGAACTCGGACGGATAAAACCTCTATCTGATAACTTTTGCAACTGAGTCTTCAACTCTTTCAGTTCTTTCGGTTCCATACGATACGGAGCAATCGAAACGGGAGCAGAATCTGAGTTTGTCTCTATAGCAAACTCTACTTCTCTGTCAGGCGGCAAACCAGACAATTCTTCTGGAAACACACTCGGATAATCACACACTGTTCTGATATCCTGCGGTCTAACTTCATTCATGTTCGGATTCATCACGTAGGCCAAGTACGCCTCACAACCCAACTCAACTAATCTCTGAGCCTCTAAGGCTGAAACAACATTCGATAAGAATTTTACATTCTCCCCTACTACTACAATCTCGTAGTCATCCGCAAGCTTCAAGTAGACTCTTTTTGGTTCGAAATCTATCCTAGCCCTATGCTCTGTAAGCCAGTCTATACCCAAAATCACATCGAAGCCATAGAACGATAACTCCATCATGTCCATTGGAAATATATGCCCCTGAACCATTAACGAACACCTTTTGTACATCTTCCTAACCACTACTGTATCCCCAAAGGAACTAGTGACACTAACACCTACCTCTAATACCTCACAAGGTATATTTAACATCTTTGCATGCTCACTCAATATGTATGAATGCGTAGACCCAGAGTCAATCAAGGAAAGCAAACTCAGAGACTGTATCGAGAAATTACCTGCAATCACATCCGTGTCGTTCTGTCCATCTCACTGAGCATAAAATCTAGCCTGACCTCCGCCCTCCAGCTAAACCGCAACTACATGAGCTATATTCCTCTGGCCATCGTTTCTTGGTTGAAAGTTACCTCGACCGCGCCCACGGCCTCTTGGGTACTCAATAGCTCAAGCAGGAGCCTGAACCTGAACCGGTGCAAACCCAGCCTGATGTGGACAATCACGCCTAAGGTGATTTCTAGCTCCACAGTTCCAGCACGCATGAAAGTTTCCCCAACACTCTTCGGTGTGATGCCTCCCGCACCTAGCACACTCGAGCAAACACCCACCAACTCTCTGGCCCTGATGGCCTCTTCCGTGGTTACCACCCCCACATCTGTGATCAAAATGATGCCTATTGTCCCTATGTCTCTTGGCATCACCTCTATCAAAGTCAGCAAACCTCTTCCCTGAACCAGAACCACCTAAACGTTTGGTCAGACCCAAACTGTGTTCTATGTCCTTGGCCCTAGCGACCAAGACATCGAAGTCCGTGTAATCCGTAGCCAAAGTATACCTCTTTACTTCCTCATTCAACCCGTAACAGAAACGGTCGCATCGTTCCCTCTCAGTAGGAACTACCTCGGACGCGTACTGACTCAATCTAACAAACCGTATCTCATACTCGGTCACTGTCATATTACCCTAAAGTAAAGCCATGAACTCTCTCTTCTTTTCATCAAGATAGCGGGGACCCAAATACTTCTTGTAAAAAGCAGACTCAAAGAACTCCCAAGTAATCTCGGCATCTGGCATGCCGGTAGTAATGGTGACCCACCAAGTGTAGGCATCACCCTGAAGCAAGAAAACAACACATCCCAATTGGCGTTCTCCAGTACAACCCATCTGAGACAAGATAAGAACAGTCTTATCAAACCAAGCCTCTGATCTCTCGTGCGCCAACCCTTGGAATTCTTCACCTCCTAAACTACGAAGCCTCTCAAGTGGCAAACTGGTGCCCTTACCCTGAGGTTGTACCACAGCCTGTCCCTCGGCTACAGCTGCTTGAAATGCCACAACTATAGCCTGAACCAACGGAGCCAAATCTATACCGGCCGGACCTTGGCCAATATGAGGTCCTACGCCCTCAGCTCTCACCTCACCTCCCTCTTGATGAGGAGGAGAAGAAGGAGGTGGAGGAGCCTCCGCCTCTACAACCGGCTCAACTTCCGGAGCTGCTGCCCGTGGTTCCGGATGAACCACTCTAGGCCTGCCTCTAGGTCTCATCTTACGTCAAGCAAGATACCAACTACAAACAAAATAAACACACAAGGATTGAGTTAGCAAAGACAAGGGTCCAAGGCGCTCAAGTATTCCGTTACAAAATCTTTTCCAATAAAGTAATAGTAGCAATGGGAACCCAACAACTACACCTCAACTACGCCGAAACGGGAGCTCACAGTGTCAAATCATACCGAAATGACACCACCCCCGTTCCGATACGAGTATCCCTGGAGCTACAACCGTTCTGAAACCACCCCGAGCATTTCGATACGCCTACTCACAGAGTGACTCGAAAACAGGTTTCTGCATCCTCAAACATTCCCAAACATGCCCCAAAACAACAAGAATAATAAAACAACAACCATACATACAATCTAAAGACATCATGTCCTACAACAAGCATGATTAAACATACGATCATGCATATGAGACATTTAACTATTAAGGAACATACATCTACATAAGCATTACATAAATAAGGTTTACATGCCTTCCACACAAAAACATTAACATTCAACATCATAAAAGCCAAGATAGGAGTCTAACAAACGCTCCTACAACATATAGCATCCCCATTTCCATCTATTACATTATTTAAGAAAACCATACTTGAGCAGCAACACACGCTCTTGGGTG
Source organism: Hibiscus trionum (assembly GCA_030270665.1). Lineage (NCBI taxonomy): Eukaryota > Viridiplantae > Streptophyta > Magnoliopsida > Malvales > Malvaceae > Hibiscus > Hibiscus trionum. The sequence goes on from BSYR01000051.1 coordinate 14,621,454, forward strand.
CCCCTTCCTTGCTCCTTGCTAACTTCCACACTAATGATTTGCATTGTCGGAAATGAGAGTGTAAGCTTGGAAGCTTAGTGAGGGAGCTCAAAAACAAATATCGACAATGCAGGGTCCAAAGCATGGTATCCATAAAACATCCACAAGGCATACATTTGCCCAACATAACAACATAACCAACTGCTACAAGAATGCATGAACATGGCATCTTACCTCATGTTATGCTAAACAAGGATATAACAAATCATCTTACACATCAACCACACACAGACAAGTATATTGGCAACTATATAGCTTACTCGGATATGCAGATAGCTTTCGTTGGGATTTTCGCCCCAACGTACTCAAACAACAATATTACCTTCTGGTGGGATTTCACACATCAATGTTTCTTTAGGGATGAGATTCCACTCATGATCACACATATACACTTTCCGGTGGAATGTTACTTCACCGTACTCCTCCTTGGCGACTACACATCACCAAGGCCATGCACGAATTTGCCTCTTACCGTGTGCACACTCATCCTAATGATCGATCATTTATACCCGGTAATTATAACTAGTGCCAACATACTAAACGAGGAAATCATCATGATTTTACAAATCATGCAACACACTTACAAACCACCATCATGCATCATAAATACATCACAACATGCATGATCGAGCACATATCCCACAAGACTACATTTATGCACATTTAGCAAGGAATATATAAAGCTAAACAAGAGATTACGCTACCAACTTAATCCCCACATTAGATTGGCCTACCAAGCACAATCTAATACCTCCACAACATACTTTGAACCAAATTAAAACTATTGAAAAATTTCCACTCACCAAACACCCTCAATACAAGCCAAAAATGTCGATCAAGCCTCCAAGTTTCCCAGAATCGAGCCCGAAGCTTCTCCAACGCTTTCCCTTGTTTCTAATCAACCAAAAACAGCGTATTACTCAAAAAATCATCCACAAAACCACTTCCACAAATCAGAATACAACCACAAGGCCATTTCACTACATTTCCAACCCAAGAACTAACCAAAAATCTTCGTTTTCGGACTTGAACACAACCCAGCCAATACCCATCGATTCCAACACCCAAATCATCACTAAACATGCTCAAAACAACCCCAAGCATAACCATACCATCAGCCCAACCTTCCCTCACAAAACTACCTCAAAAACTCAAGATTTCTACCCTTAAACACGCCCACAAATACCCATTTCGGGATTTCAACAAAACTCCACCATTTTAAGATGTGATACACTTAAGGGAAAGACTATAACATATAATATCTTTACAAATCAAAAACCCATTAAAACCCATTAAAGTTTCCTCCTTTTACCTGAAATTTGAATACTTGAAGAACTTAAAAAATGGAGTTTATGAAAAACTAAAACCATAGAAACGTTTAGGATGATGAGGAGAAGTCAAAAACATATTTACCTTGATGAAAACACTTGAAATCGATGAGGAATTTGATGGAACAATAACTTGGGGTTGGGGAGGTTTTTGTGTCGTGAGTTTTGGTTTAGAGGAAGAAGAAGATGGTGACTTTCAAAAAGGCACTTTTACATGTTTTATTTTTCCTCATTGTAAAATTCCCATTTTACCCTTAATGAATCATAAGCCCTTTTAAAATCAAAACCAAGCCCCTTTTATATTTAAACCAAGCCCAACGACTCGAACCCGATTTAGCTCTCCTAACACCCGACCCCTAAACCCAGGTGTTACAATGATGAATGATGGTATGTTCTGATAATTATTGCTTTTGGGAGGATACTCTTTTTCTTTCTTTGTTGTACTTCTCTATAAAACCTTTGCTTCCTATTGCATCAGTACACTATCTCACATTCGGGCTCAACCCTTGTAACCTTTTTCTTACATTGTCAGATCTTTCGTTCTAATGCGCCTTTTCATGTTTTCAATTTAAATTGCTTTTCTCAAAGCGCCCTTTCGGGTTTTCACATTGGTTTTTCTTTTCTTTTTTCTTTTTTTAAATACACCCTTTTAGATTTTTACCTCTTTTTCTTCTTTTTCTTCTTTTTTCTTTTTTTTTCTTTTTCTTACAATGATGTTTTTCCTTGTTCCAAATAAGACCGACTTCCATTCTGATGGAACTTGTACTTGCCTCTTCATGAATTCAAAACACAAACTCTTTTCTTGCCATATCTCACCATGCACTTCTTAAAGCCTCGGGTACTGATGATAACTCCTTTCTTAGAAAGCCACTCTTGATATTTTCCGCTCAGCTTCTCTATCAACATTCTTCCTCATGGTTCAAAAAGAGATCATTAACTTTTGTTGTTATAGTTTGAAGACTTTATTCACCAGAATAAAACATATTCTCCTGTAATGTTCTTTTTTGTAGCATTGCCCCTACTTCACCCTTGAATTCAACTATCATTTTTTATCACTCTAACATAAGCTCAACAATCATCCTTGCTTTGATAAAATCTTCATTCTTGAACACAAATCATTAGTTGAATACACGAATTGAGTTTCTGATCATCAATACCCTTTCAATCCTTGTGTGCAAACACCCTTCCAATTCTAAGTCCATCTACTTTTGGTAACAAACAAATATTCTCAATGTGTCATCAATGAAGAATTGCATGAATGATCATGTATCAAGAGTGACTTGGAATTATATATCACGATGAGTATTGACTTGGAATTATATATCACAATTCTAAGTCTACTTGTGTCCATTTCAATGAATTAATTTTAAAAGAATAGGCTAAAGAATTAGAATATTTTCGAAAACGACAAACATTTACAAGTAAAAATCAAAATTAGTCCCCCAAATATCAAGTGCAATAGCGCATTTGCTTCAAATTTACAAATACTAACCCAAGTGAAGCTTATGTTTAAAGGATCTTGAATGTTGTGGCGATATGTGCATATGTGAAGTCCTTTATGGGCTATTAGGCTTTCAAGAGGAACATTTCCCACATGCCTAATTTCTATCCCATTTAAGTGGCTCTGTTTAACTCACAAACTTACCATGCCCCCATCTTCCCTATTTTCTGATCTCAATCAGGCATTAGAAGTGTGACAATCCTTGAAGAAAGGTTAACCTTGGTTGGCAGGATGTATTCTAAAGACAAACTCATCTTACTCAGATAACCATATATGATCAAAATGGTCTTTTGAGGCTTTTAATGTAGGCTATGGCTCACGGCTATGAGAGAAAGGAAATATAGACTCAAACAAATGTTTAAGGGTGATGAAACCAAGGATCATTTCTTCCAAGTGAAATCTTATTCTTGCACTCCTTACTATGAGTATGCTCCGATGAAATACTCTTTTCTTTTCTCTTTTCCCTTTTTATTCTTTTTTTGTGGATCTCTCTAATCCTTGTATTCGAACTTTTCGGCTAATGAAAGTTGTTCTAAGAACTTGTTCTTGAATCAATATCTCCTGTATTCAAGCATCTATGCATTGAAAATTCTTAAATATAATTGGATTGATAAAGAAAGGATCCTTGGCGGAGAGAGTTTTGGTTTTGATTTGCCAACATTAAGCATTCCGAGCACCTGTTTATGAATTAAGACCATGGTTGTGGTGGATAGATTTGTTAGTTTTGGAATAAATTGAATTGAGATGCAAGACCGTCTAGACCAGATCAAGTAGAACATGAGGGATCAAAATACACAGGCATAGAGAGAAATAATTGGCCAAATTACTATGTTGATTAGACTCAAGGATACTAGCAAAGACAAAGTTCCTAAGGTAAATTTGAATGTTGTACAACATCTCTCATGGGGTTCAGCCTGAAGGGCATCTTTTTGCAAAAAAAAAAAAGAGTTCAGATTAATATAGCTGGGGCATCTTCAAGAAATCTAGTAGATCTGAAAGTGAATTATGAAGGAAAATAATGGAGCGCCCGACTTTAATGTGCTGAAGGATTTTGAAAAAGTCAAAACGAAGATAGCCAAGCAGACAAGCATAGAAGGACTGAATAAAAGCCAAAATTTTGGTGTTTCCGCCAAAATCATATTGTTTAATGGTAAGGTAATTGTTAGAGGATGTAATAATTTTGGAAAATTGAGGTATTGCATACATTTGCAGAATATTTCTCTGAAGTGATGAAAGCCAAAGGTTGAATAGAGGATAAGAACTTTCTCGCAAAGAAATTACCTCCACTGAAGAAAAGAGGAATAGAGAGCACATCACTCCATAGAATACTATACATTCTCGAGATACAGAGTTACTAAACTTATCAGGAATACGCATCTAAGTTGGTGCAATCTCGTGGTCGGGTGTGAATATCGTAATGGATTTCATGATCATGACATTGAAAATTGTTTCCCCTTTAAACGTCGAGTTTAAAATTTTCTGAGCTAGGGGATTCAGGAATTGGAATCTGGAGATCATTTCATTAAGATTCGTAATTCCAAAGTTAATCACTTGATTGGAGTTAATACGATTGAGATGTGTAGGAATCAAGTGTTGGGAAATGTCAAGAAATAAAAGGGAAAGATGAGTGAGGTGAAATTAATTGAGGATTAGTGTTCATTTAAGAAGAGGCCTCGATTGGACATGTTTATTTTAATTTTCAACACATCCAAAAAATATATTTCTCATCCGAATCAAAGTTCTTCTACTCATGAGTCAGAAGACGTTTATAATTCTGTCAAAAAATTAACAGTTGATTGAAGAAACAAGCAAACTCATAGACAAGATAATTAAAGCAAGATGGGGCAAGTTGTCACTAGTTATAGAACTGCAGAAATTAGAATGATTGAAGAGCTTTTGTTGGAGTTATGTCTTCTTGTTTCGATTCCAATGAAAAAAAACACTCCAATGCATCTCAATTGGCAATCATTTTACATTATTTGATTGTTTTAATATTTCATTTATTCTTTCTTATCAGTTAGTTTTTGTTCTCCCATACATATATGTATATACCTTTTCTATTATTTTCTATCAGGACCATGAATATCAATTGCAAGAGTGACTTTGATTCAAATCCAAAGATCAATTTCGAGCAGCTTGTGTCTAGAGAAAATTGAATGTTGTGGGGATACTGCAAATGTGAATATCTTCAGCTCGATTTAGGCCAAGGGAAAGACAATAAAGAATTTTCAGGAATAATGGGAAAAATCCCAAAATACAAACTTTGAGTGAGTTTCCTCGCACACTTTGTTGTTTAAGAACCTTGAATGAAGTGATAACCCTAAAACATCTACCACATGAAGATAACTTTTCTTCAATGATATCCATGTATGGGAGGAAATTTGGCATTCTTTCATTTCCCTTGACAAGGAAAGAAAATAAGAAAATATCCTTTGATGTCCCCTTTGGGCCTAATAATTTTCTTTCGATTGAACCCAAACCAAGGATCGCCCCCACACTAGAGGGAAAAGAGGATGAAAGTTTGCTTACAAGTGAAAGATGTTTGGAGTATGAAACAAAAGTGAATGTATTGAGTACAAGAGCAAGAAAGGCAAGTTGAATGAAGGAGAGTATTCTAAATCAAGTAAAAAAAAGAAAAAAGAAAAAAGGAAAAAAAGAGGAAAAAGAAAAAGAAAATAGTGAAAAGTTTGTGTTCAAGGATTCAACTAATTCAAGTTGAAAATTGTCGACATGAAAGTTGAAGCAATTGAAAGAGAAAACACTGAGTTGAAAAAGTGCAAATTTCATAAAAGAAAAGCAAGAAACATATGTGAGATACTCCATTCAAATCGATCTACCAACCTATGCACGGAAACAACGATTTCGAGTGCTGAGCTTACAAAGCTCAGTGGTACACATCTACTCTACTATACTTCATACTAATCATAAAAATAAGCATGCAAGCTAGTCCGATCAATAAGGAGAGATAAATAAACACGTGGCGCTACCACTAGTTGTCTAAACACATTTTTTCATCATGCAAGTAATCATACATGGCACACAAGGCCCAAACATACCTAGGATCTTACCAGATCATCTGAGCAAAAGAAAACAAAGTCATAATCACAAACCTGGAGTAAGGCCTGGTGTCACACAACCTCAGGAACATACACTTTGAGTGAGGCCCAATGTCACACAGCCTTGGGAACATACACTCTCTCTGGGTGAGGCCCGGTGTTACACATCCTCGGGAACGTATACCCATACTCGACATCTCTCCTCGAGTATCTTCGAATGAGGCCCAGTGTCACACGACCTTAGAAACATACGTTCGGCATCTCTAACCATGGTGTTGCAACACACTCTCTAAGTATCCGAGTCCCATCAATCAACGACTCTACCAAGAAAAAGGATTGGGAAGTTCATAGTGAGAAGAACTTGTTCAAGCTTTCTAAAGAGGAAGGAAGAGTGATAGTTTACAATGAGAAGAACTCTAAAAATGAATAGATCATAATGAGAAGAACTAGTTCAGTCTTTGGTTTAGCCTTGGCAGAAAGATTGGGAAGTTCATCATGAGAAGAACTTGTTTAAGCTTTCTAAAGAGGAAGAAAGAGTGGAAGGTCATAATGAGAAGAACTTGCAAATCAAAATGACGGTTGGTTGGCTCAGAATATTTTTTGTCTTTTCAGTATTTGCCCTATTCCCGTTCCACAATAACGAGCAAAGAGGGGCAACTGTAATACACAAATTTTATCCAGGTATGTATATTATATTTCTCTCAAAAATAAATAAATAAACAAATATTAAAACCTCAAAAAATAATAAATGTCCATTTACAAAAATTTCCATGTACATATGAAATCCAAAGCCCGATTACAAGATTAATCCCAAAGCCCAAAAATTAGAACTGTTTCCAACCCACACTAGCCATTTCCAGTTCATTCCCGCCCAATTTACAGCCTAGGGGACACGTGGCAGATGTTCATTGGTCGAAGAAGAAGCACACATATTGTGCTTCTTCATTGCATTAGCTAGTAACATCTATTTAACAACTGTCTGTGTCATCATAAACATGACATGAGCAGTGACGTCATTCGCGGGCCACCTATATAAAGAAAAAGAGAGAAAAGTTAAAAAAATTAATGACACCATAATTGCTGCATTAGAAAAAGAATGAAATCAAATAGGAGAGATTAAGCTCACCGAAAAATTCAAATAGCCACCGGATATTCAGATGGTCACTGAAAGATTCGTTAGAGAAGGATGGATCTTGGTTTTAGTTTGGATTGAAAAAGAAAATAAAGAAGAACCGTTTAAAAAAAGATAAGATTCATGGTTTTTATCCAAATAAACATAAAATTCTTGAATTTTTATGTTTATTCGGATCAAAAAAGGTTTGAGTGAAGAACAAAAAGAAAAAAATTTAGAGAGGTTTTGGGTTTTGATCGATATAAACACCAAACCTTTGATGATTTTTTGTTTATCCGGATCAAAAATGATTTTTAGTGAAGAACGAATGATGAATTCGTGAAGAACAAATTGTTTGATCTGAAAAGTAAGAAATTTTCTAGGTTTAGGTGTTTGTTTTCTTGTGAGAATGAGAGAATTTGAGAGAGGAGTATGATTAGAGAGAGAAGAAAATTCTAAAAAAATGAAAGGAAAGATTCAAATTTGAACGGATCAGGGTTTATATACTCTGACCCGCGAGATGGTCCATATCCAGATAAAGATCCGCGCCCTAATATCCGGACCCTTGTAATTTGGACACTCAATTTTAATAAAATTCAATGTATTCCCCATTTTTTGTTGTTTCAACTTTTTATTTTTTCAATTTAGTCCTCATTCTATGCTTTAATTAATTATTCTATTTTGAATATGGTATGTATTTATTTTAATTGTTTTGATTGAATGTTTATATATTTGTACCATAAATATATGTTTACCATAATGTTTTTTTTCTTCATTTTATACATAATATATTTTTCTATAAATACTTAAGCTACATTTATATACACACCATATATATATATATTTCAAATGTTGATATATTATATGTATATAATCTATCCTTACCGTATTTGAATATTTTTTTTATATATGATATTTTATAATTATATGTAAAGTTTTTTTTATAATACATGTATTACATGTTTTCTTTAAAATTCCATTTACCTATTAATCTCTACCATGTATGTATATATTTTTAATGATAATACTACAATTATAACATTTGAAGTACTATTTGTGTAGTAAGACTTTTTTATATGTATTCCTCTTTGTTTAGTATTTGGGGTTTTTTTTGGGTGAAAAAGGGATTCCACCTTGCACCTTGCAAAACTAAATAACCATTTACCATGTTCATCATGAATGGCCCCTCCTGCGGCTGCCCTATTGCTACCAAAGTTACAAGCACCATTTGCATTGGCTTTAACACAACCTCGTCTTAGTGTATTCAAATTCCATTCTGCAGGCTCGTCCCCATGATGAATAACGCTCGTGTTACCCAAGCGAGCGAATACTCACATAGAGAACTTAGAAGCCATTCAACTGCAACGTGAAAGTAAGTCTCCCGAGTAAATGAAGGTCACATCCATGATGTTACTACACATCTTTTTCCATAGCTTCCAACTAACATTGGGAAACAAACAATCCCAAACAACAACATCCTCCACAAACTGCCATTGATTTCGAAGATTCACCATGAACCACACAACAAACGGTAAAGACATGATTTTCGATAGCTTAGATGGGCGAACAACACGTCTCCAAAAGGAAGCAACTATCGAGCAGTATCTCAAGGCATGCTCGACAAACTCCTTATCAGCTTGACAAAGGGAAAAAATGAGGCGAGCTCGCTAGATGTCTCCTAACCCTCTCCACGTTGGTAAGGAGTCGATCACTCTAGCTTGACACGAACGTGTTGCAAGATCTTTTTCTTCCAACTCGCATTCCAATCATTACTAGGCACCCAATCCTCATTCTATAAAAGTTTATCATAGGCCGCCTTGGAAGAGAAAACTTGATTGTCGGACCAACACCAGACAGAGACATCACTGCCCAAAAAAATATGAGGAGGTCGAATTGCAACAATACGTTAAATGATGTTTTCTTGGAGGAGAATAGGTAAACACGATAAATCTCATTGCCTAGCAACTGTCACCATAGATGCAACGTTGGATGGAAAAGTTGCACCAACACCAAGATAGTAGGCCACAAGGGGCCCCTCCTTTGCTAACCACATATCATACTAGAAATACGTAGAACCGCCATCCCAACTATTCCAATATACACTGTTATAAATCTTCTCCCATGTAGAACTAAGGCCTCTCCATAGCTGAGAGAAATTATTCTTCTGAATAGAGCAAGGGAGAGTACCCTACCAATTATATTTTAATTTGAGGACCCGGACCAAAAGGCGATCACCATCTGTGATCAATTGGTGACTGAGTTTCATCAAGAAAGCTTGGTTTTGTTTCTCCAAATTCTGTAAACCTAGACCACCACAACCAACTGGACATTGCACCATGTCCCAATTAACAAGAGAAATCCTCGATTGACCATTACTCCTATCTCAAACATATTGACGAATAAGCTTTTTAATGTCTAAGCAAAAGCCTTTTGGGAGACATGATGATTGCATAGTCTAGACAGGAACAACTTGTAACATAACCTTGGGGAGAGTAATACGACCCGCCAACGAGAGAGAACACACAACCCAACCGAAGAGACACCTTTTAGTCTGATCAATGAGATAAGTATACGTTGTCTTATTAACCAGGCTATGAAGGAGAGGAACTCTAAGATATTTCCCAAAGTCATAAACCAACTAAAAGCCAAAGTTGTACGCAATATTTGAAGATAAGTCATAAACCAAGAACAAAAATGATGAATAATATTTTTCACAACATTCACTTGTATAAGAGAAGCCTCAACAAAAAGAACTAAATCATATGAAAAAAATAAGTGGGACAAACCCTAACCATTACGTGAGAGGTGGATGCAATTCCAAAGATTGTCATTCACATGAGCAATAATGTTATGACCAAGCTTTTCCATGCAAAGAATAAAGATATACGGTGATAAGGGATCACCCTGACAAATACCTCGGGAAGGTATAAATTCAGTTGTCATTTCATCATTCCACAACACCTGAGTTGACACAGATCTAACACAATGCATAATCAGAGAGATAAACATGCTCAGAAGACCGATATCAACTAGAGTCTCTTAAATGAAATCCCATTCTAGGCGGTCGTAAGCTTTTTCTAAGTCCACTTTGATTGCCATCCAAGCTTTCTTACCAGTCTTAGATGCCATCGAGTGAATGGCCTTTAAGCAATGATGATATTATCCTGAATACACCCTCCCAAGACAAAACTGGCTTGATTCTGATACACCCAAGACGATAAAAATGGTTTCAAATGATTAACAAGAGTCTTGGGAATCACCTTATACAACACATTACACAAGTTGATAGGACAGAATTACTAAAATTTTCAGGTCCCTCCACCTTAGGAATCAGAACTAGGAGAGTCCGTTTAACCCACTTAACCAACGACTTGCCGCAACGAATCCTTTACAAATTGTACCATAGAATCCTATACAACAACCCTAATTTTCTGATTAAATGCCGTGTTAAAACCATCAATTCCAGAAGATTTCAAAGATACATGAAGAACACAACCTGTCGCACATCTTCTCTCGAGATCTCAACCAAAAGAGATTGTAGCTCGCTCGCGGCAAAATGCTAAAAATTCCCAAAACGAGCGTTGGAAGATTGCACACGTCTTTAACCGTTGAATAAAGATTGGAAATAACTGACAACTTCGGATTTGAGAACCGTTGGATCGTTGCACCATTCACCACTTCCAATTTTGAGACGATGAACGTTATTATACCTTCTTCGAGCCATGGTCGCTGCATGGAAATGCTTGGTTTTCTTGTCCCCCATCTCGATCCACTTATTTCTAGAACCACAAATTTCTTCTTGATCTAATACAATACTGAGATCATTCTTCAGGGAAAATTCAAGATCCTCAAGCCAAGAAGAGCGCGATTTTTCAAGAGGCTGTTCAACACCTCTAATCCTATCAAGTAACCGACATTTCTTTCTCTTAATGTTACCAAAAGTCTTATGGTTCTAGACTTTGCAAGATTCCTATAGAGTAACAATATTCTGACCAATGTCTCTATCCCCAACCCACAAGTCAGATACGAGTCTAGAGAAATCCAGATGATCACTCCAAGCATCAATATATTTAAAGGGGCGAGCTACAACATTAGGACACTACGAATGAAGAGCCAAAAGAATAGGCATGTGGCCCGATCCCAATAACTACAGATAATTAGGACTTTAATTAAATCAACATACATATTTAGAAAATTAATTAGAGACTTAGTTTTAGGTTCTTCAGTTAGGACTTTAATTAAATAATTTGAATATGATTTAGATAATTGTAGCAATTTAATAAATGGTGTTTAGAATATTTGGGAATCCAAATTTGAATGGTATCCAAAAGGAATTGGGTGTTGTTCAACATAGATTCTTAAATTGAATAAATAATATTGATTAGAACATAGAATATATTTAAGTGTTTAACTTAGAAATATTTTAGAGCCTTAAGTAAGACTAATTACTTAAATACCTAGAATAAATATTTGCATGAGAATATTATTTATGATTTGAGAATTCAATTAGGAATGATATCCTAAAGCAGTTGGGTATTATTCTATGTGAATTTTGAAATTAAATAATATTCATAGCTTAAAAAACTCATGAAATAAATAGAGCCTAATAGGTTATTGATTAAAATAAATCTCATTATTGGTTGCATACATATATTAGAACCTTTTATTATAAAATATATTTTAGGAATATAAAAGTGCGATACCCTGATCGTATATGGGTGTTTTCTATTTTATATTCAAAATAAAATATATTTTGCCGTAAAAGGAATATTTTCATTTTAAATATAAATACAGTTAGAAGTGAATGATTAAATTAAATTCTAATTATTATTTTAAAATTCTAAAATGCAACACGAAATTAAAAGGTACCGATTTCGGGCATTTGTGGGGTGCTAACCCTTCCCCATATGTAATGGACTTCTAAACCCCCAACATTTTAAATCTCTAGTTGTTTTTATGGTGTCCGGTCTACCAAAGTGACTGGTGGTGACTCCATTTTTATAAAAATCAAATTTAAGAGAAAACCCCAATTTAAAAATAAATCATCCACGCTATTTTAAAAATGATTTCGACAAGGGTTATAAAGAAATAAATTAAAAGGAAAGTGATTTCCTTCAGGGGTTGTGAGGAAATCAACAACATCCAAGTGAGTTGAACCAATAATGTCATAATTATCTTCATCATTTTCGCAAATAAAATTTATTTCTATTTTCTTTCCATTATCATTCAATGTTTGTTGCTAAATGATCACAATGTTTCAGCGTATGACAAGTATGTGAGAAATTGTTTGCACCACCACGTTGATAACATAAAGATTATAATTTCTTAATCTGATTTTTATCACTCCTATTAACCTTATAATTCTATTTCTGATGGGTATAAGTGTTCTTTAAATGAGCATCTTGTTCATATTTATGTTCATGGCCTCGACGCGACAAAAAATATTAATGTGACCATTATTCTTTATTTTATATATTATCGCATTAACTTTAGGGAATGTAGTGGAGTCAGTAGGACAATACTTATGATTTTTCATTAATAGTACATTGTTTTACTCAGGCACAAGAAGACAAGATATTAACTCAAAATATTTTAAACCTTTTTCCACGATATTGTGTATGTAAGAGAATGTAACCCCCTATACCCGACCTAGGCGTTAGGGCGAATCGAGCGAGCTACATTAGGTTTGCCGTAGCAAACCTAAACTGAATATCTCGAATTAGGTTCATATTTTTATTATTTTATCTTATCTAGATTCATCATTAGAACTTATAACGTTCAAATTGGAAATGGTAAAATTTGTGTCTGAATTAGACATCGAATCGACATCCAATTGTATGAATTTGAAATTTAGGGACCAAATTGTAAATCTAGAAAATTACAAGGAATTAATTAGTTTTAAGGTTACCAATCATTAACTAATCGATTTTAATGCTCACAAGTTCAAGTTTGGCTAAAACGGATCGATCGAATACATACAATTTGCATACATACGAATTAGAGACTAAAATGGAAGAATCTCAAACTACAACAGTCAAATAACTGACATAACAACCTTTAGTATCGGTACACGGGGTGTCGTATCAATACCAAGCTTCATAACTAGTGTTGTATCGATACAGATATACGCGTACCGATATCTAGGTCAAAATACACAAGGATCATATTGATACGACTAAGGGGCTTATCAATACCCAAGCTTAATTGGCCAAAATACATTTTTAGTAGACAAAACCTGTATCAGTACACTTTTTCGAGTCTCGGTACCTACGCCAAATTTCCACTTCTCAAACCTGATTCAAGTCTCGTGCACCGATATAGGGAGTCTTGTACTGATACCTAAAGGCCTGTAAAGCCCATTTCAACTGGTTTTTGACCTTTAATCCGATACAAACTTGTTCCAAACATCCTAGCATGCATACTAAACATATTTAACATACAAAGCTAACATCCACAATATAGAAAACCATCAAATATGTATTTTCAGACACAAATCATGCCTCACATGGCATATCAAGGAAGGAGAGCATAGCAATCAAGGATGACATCACATCAACATGCTTAGAAATCCAAAAAACCATCAGCAGTCAACATGATTTAACCCTTGGAATAGACATGACAAACAAATCATAAAAGCCCCCAAACTTGGACAACACATTACCTTATTAAAAAAAAGAATAACACTCAAACCATACTTGATAACAATAGTGTCTTAGGATCTCCTTGCTCCGAATGCTCCCTCGATTGTAAAATTTTTGCAAAGAGGAATGAGAGCGTAAGCAAACGTATGCTTAGTAGTGCCACTCTTCCACATTCATCAATGCATTAGAAACCTGAGTATAAAGTCAACACCCTTGAAATATCTTTTTAGAACATGGTATTCATATATAATTTCACTTGTTTCTCATATATTGGAAAATAATGTGACCATTAGATAAACCATTCTTTCATTAAAACCACATCAGATACACGAATTTCTCTGGTAGACTCACCTCTACCAAACCATACCTTGACCCGGATAGGCTCACCTCTATCCTACCTCAAGGTACACCATCAACTTGGGTAGCCTAGTTAAACCGTATACCACAAGTGGTAAACCAACAACCCGAGTAGCCTAGTTAAACCGCTTCCTCAAGGACCATGGTGCGATCGACTTAACTTATTATAGTGCACTTTAAACCCTATGCCATGAGAACTATATTCGATGCTTTATTTCCATTTGTCACATAGCCAACATACACTTTTAAACACATTTACTTGTTTTTTTCCATATGCAAAAATCACTTTGCCCAAGGCAACAACTACATTCTATTTAGGAACCATTTCTCAATTCTCTAAGGAATCCTTATACTTGATAAATAATTGCATATAATTTAAAATGTGCATAAAACACTAAGTAAACCAAAACATGTTTTTAAACCAAAACATGCAAAACAAGTCTCATATCAAACCGATACAAAAAAGGTGAAAATAGGGAAAACTCCATAATTTAAACCTCTTTATTGTACCAAAACACATTTGCACTCACCGATACATAACACATCGCTTTTCGTTGCGTTCCAAGCTTTCAAAACGAGCCAACTTCCAAAAAATGAGCTAGGCTTGACTCTCCCCTATTTTGGCAACACAAAACAAGAGGCAAAATGCATGAAAATGCATTCTCAAACCAGCATACCATCATCCCCCCGCAACCTCTACGAAATTGCATCCAAAAACCATCCGAAAACACTGAAAACTACTCCAAACAACATCCGAACGATCTCCAGCCATAACCTAACGATCCTAGCACCCTAAAAACATCAAAGAACATCCAAAAACATTTTCCAACCATCTTTATACCTCCAGAAATCAAGAATATATCAAAACAACCCTAAAACCAGTCTTAAACTACCTTATAAATTAGCCAATTAAATAGTTTCGAGATTCAATTATTAACCTATGATGAATATGCTGGCAGCGGTTCAAGTCTCACTCAAATCGGACATCAATAGGGCATTTAATTGCAATAATGAACATTAAAAGACCTAATTGCAATACTAGCACACTACAAGGACTTAACCCCCTTTTTATGTTACCAACCTTCAAATAATCAGGTTTCATGCATACATGTCAAATATCAACTCTATTCGATCATCCAAACACATATAATAACATCTTCAACATTTAGGGACCAAAACATAAGAAAACAAAACTTTGGATTAAGCCAATTAACCAAATTAAGGCTAACCGTATCGGTACACTATGGCCAGTATCAATACGATTTTGTTATTTTATAAACCCCAAATTATAGTAGCCAAAACCCGTACCTATACGCCCCCACGTACCGAAACACTATGCCATTTACACATGAACCGTACCGAAACGGGTCCCCGCGTATTGAAACGCTAAGCCTGATTTGGCTTATCCGTACAAATACGATGGTCCACGTACGAATACATCTGAACCTGAAATGTCCAATTTTGCTGGTTTAACATACTTTTAAGCAATCCAAATATCTTAAACACGCTTCTAACATATATCTAACATATTCAAGGATCGTTCCTCAACCAAGCATACCAAAATCAACATCAATTCATTGCATCATGATTCGATTGGTAAAATATAAGCATGCTTCCTATAAACCAAGCCAAGCAAAGCTCAAAAACCAAACCAAAGCAATTGCCAACCATTAGAGGCCATTTACAAGTCTAAAACAACAACTCAAACATGATTAAACAGGGAGTTTACACATATTTCCCAAATTAACAATGGATCCCCCATATCCCTTATTACTTATAGTCTAATTGAAAACATACTTTCAAGTGCTAAAGTTTTTTATGACTCTGTAACTCCCCGATTTTGGGCCTAGGAGTTAGCCGGGTTGTTTAGACGGTTCGTGCGAATCGGGTTAGGCAATCTATCTAGTTTCGGGAATTTAATCAGATTAAATGATTTTCGGGTGAAATAAAAATGTGGAAAATGTTCTAAAATATTAGAATAATATTTTAAAGGTTTTGATGGACTCAATTTGGCAAAAATAAATTGGGTTAATTGACATTTTTAAAGTGACGACTAAATTGTAAAATTTATAAAGTTGTTTGGTGACTAAATTAAAAAGGAGTCAAAACTTAGAATCTTTACGGAGCTATTACACCAAAGTGTTTTAATCATCTTTTCCCTTATTTTTAATTATTTTATAAATATTTTAAATAGGGTTATTGATTATAATAAAAGGATTTAATAAAAAGATTTCCTAAAAAGCCAAATCATTTTCTTACTAACTTCTCTTTATCACTAATCTTTTCTCCCTACTTTCCCACTTACCAAATTAAATTTCTTTCACAAAAATGATGAGGAATCAATTGATTTCATTTCCTTTTTGATTTCCTAAAGTGATCTTTGATTTTCTACAACAAATCAAGGGAAAAGTAACTTGTTAGAGGTGATCTTAATTCTCCTCTAATAAAAGGTTCTTTATTGAAATTCTCAAGTTCTTGACTCTTTTGTTTTGGTTTCTAACTTGATTTTATTAATAAATGTTGATATCTTGATTTAATTGAGATTTAATGGTGGTTTAATTGAAGGAATTAATTGAGAATTGAATTGGACTGGTTTTGCTGGGTTTTAGACTGATTTTAATCATAATCTTGATTTTTAATAATGTTGATAATTTGGTTTTATTAATGGAATCCAGAAACTGGGTGAATTGCTATATTTTTAGGTTGGAAAAATGGAGTTTTGGGATGTTTTTGTGGTTAATTGAATGCTGGTTCTATAAGGTTGTGTGAAGGATGATTTTAGATGAAAAATGATGATGTTTAGATGTTTAATTCTCTGGGTAAAGGCTGGTAGATGTTTAGATGAGTTTTGGCGTTGTTTTCGATTATTATAAAGGGGCGATTGTTGGTTTATTGATAGAAGAAGTGAAAGAGTGTTGTTGCTGAGATTTTAGATGCCTAAAAATGCATTAATACTCTGTTTTAATGTGGATAAAATAGTGGAACTGGATCAGGCATCGTTAGAAGAAGATTCGATAGCATTAGGTGCTTGAGATCGCTTCGGCAAGGCAAGCGAATCATTGTTGGTGAGTGGAAATGGTTTTAAAAGCTTTTCAAAGGTTGAGAAAACTTTTTGGTGGTTTATATTGAGCTTGATATGCTAATCTAAGCTCGAAAGTAGGTATGAAAGATTTCGCTCTCGGTTTTTGGTTTCCATTGTTTTATTAAATTCATGCTCATGCTTTGAAGATAGAAATGTTTTACCTACTGTTATATGTATGCTTTTGAAGTGAGAAATGTTAGTTTATCCGAATAAAAGAGTTAGTTTTGTAAATAAACTCTAGTTTAGTAGTTATATTAATGTCTCACACTTAAGGGATTAGAGTTAGTAGTTAAATGTAACTAGGACTCCTAATGTAACTAAAAGTTCTACACTTAGAGTCTTTAAATCAGTTTTGTAACCATGAATTATGTATGAATGAAATTACAGAATAAATATTATTCTGTTTCTCTATATGGTATCAGTCTAATTTTGATCCTTTCGAGAATTTTTTTCTCTGATGGTCAATCAGAATCAATCAATGTCAAGTGAGCTGCAATACTCCTCAACCTCTACTGTCGGTATGACAAATTTTTCAGAAGTAACAGGTGCGAGTGTTACTTGTCACAGATTTGTAGGTACCAATTATCTTGAATGGTCCTAACCTGTTAAGATTTTCCTTGTCGGTCGAGGAACTCTAGGGTACATCACTAGCAAAGTGAAGAAACCCTCTGATGACGATCAGGGTTTTGAGAAGTGGGCTCAAGAGAATGACAAAGTCATGTCGTGGCTGCTCAACACAATGTCTCCAGAAGTTGGATCTCAATTTCTTCTCTATGAAACATCAAGTGAAGTTTGGAATGCTGTTCAAGATACCTACTCGAGTACCAACAACAATTCTGAGTTGTTTGGTATTGAGAGCAAGGCTTCAAATTTCAAGCAAGAAGGGATGAATGTTACACAGTTTTATATTGCTTTAACAAATCTATGACATCAAATAGATTTGTTTGAGGCAAATGAATGGGAAATTGCCAATGATGTTGCATTACACAGGAAGATCACTACACAAAAGGGGATTTTCCAATTTCTAAATGGTCTTAACAGAGATTGGGACCCGGTCAAATCCAGAATTCTAAGATGCAACCCTTTACCTTCTCTTAGGGAAGTATTTTCTGAGGTCAAGCGAGAAGAAAGTAGAAGATCCTACATGATTCAAGATGCCCCTATTTTTTAGAGTTCTGCCTTAGTTACTCAAACTTCCTCTACTCCAAAAGGAAGGGAAGGATGGTGTGCGAGTATTGCAAGAAACCATGTCATTTGAAGGAGACTTGTTGAAAGTTGCTTGCAAGCCAACTGATTGGAAACCATCAGCCCAAAGGGTTCCTAGGGAATCTTACTCCAATGCAGTCACCACTAATTCAACTAGTGGTTTCACTAAACAGCAAATGTTAGAGTTGCAAAAGTTGTTCATCAAATTTAATGGTGCGAGTGATAGACATCTGGCCTTGGTGGAAGATGAAGGTAACCAGAATCAATCCTCCTCCACTGCTCTTCTTTCTACTACAAATGTCCTGACTTGGATAGTTGACTCTGGTGCTTCTGATCACATGACCAGTAACCGAGATTTATTCTCTACTTTTACTTCTTCTTGCTCAAAGAATTCTATTAGAACAACCAATGGTTCCCTTGCATCAATTAAAGGAACATGTTCTATTTTTATTAACATTAACCTTCTTCTTGAGGATGTTCTTTTTGTGCCTAGTTTGGATTGTAATCTGCTATCAATAATCAAGCTTTCTAAGGATCTAAATTGTTCATTTAGTTTTACTGATATAAGTTGTTTTATACAGGCACTGGCTTCGAGGAAGAGGATTGGCAATGCTAGATTGCAAGGTGGTCTTTATGTCATTTTCAGCACCAACAATTCTGCCCATACATCTTTACCACATTGTTTTAATTCCTTAGGACTGTTTGATCTTGTTATGTTATGGCATTTTAGGTTACGCCATCCCAATTTTTATTATCTTGCAAAAATGTTTCCAGATTTATTTATTAATAAAAAACCGTCTTCTTTTAAATGCTATATTTGTCCAATTGCTAAACAAACCAGAGCAACTTATTTACCATCCTCTCATAAACCCTACATCCTTTCTCATTAATTCACAGTGATGTTTGGGGTCCTTCTAAGGTGAAGAATGCTAATGGGTGTAGGTGGTTTGTCACTTTTATTGATGATCATAGTCGAACTAGGTGGGCTTATTTATTGAAAGAAAAGTCAGAAGTGTCTACTGTTTTTCAAAAATTCTACAACATGGTAGAAACACAGTTTCAATGTAAAATTTAGTTTTTTAAATCTGATAATGGGGGTGAGTTTTTTACACATTCTTTAGGTCAATTCTTTCTTGAAAAAGGTATAGTTCATATAAGCTCTTGTGTTAACACTCCACAACAAAATGGAGTGGCAGAAAGGAAAAATAAACACTTATTGGAAGTCACTAGAGCCTTACTTTTTATAAAACATGTCCCAAAGTTTTTGTGGGATGAGGCACTGTTAACAGCTACATACCTTATAAATAGATTGCCTAGTAAAGTCTTACATTATCAGTCTCCTAGGGATGTTTTCTTAAAGAATTTTCCTCATTTTAAACCCATGTCCCCAGTTCTTCCTTTGAGAGTATTTGGGTGCACTGTTTTTGTGCATAATTTAGACCCCTCTAGGACCAAATTAGATCCAAAATCTCTAAAGTGTGTTCTGGTTGGTTATTCTTCACTAAAGAAGGGCTACAAATGTTTTCACCCTCCTACTTGTAAATTATTTACGACTTTAGACATTACCTTTTTTGAACAGGAACCTTATTTCTCCAAGGATGCAACTCAGGGGGAGAATTACACTGATTTTCAGGCTATTCACAGTCAGGTTCTTCCTCTTATATCCTCTGATTTTTTTACCTTCTAGCTATCCTCCTTTACTTGATTCCCAAGTTCCTGTTGAACCTCCTAGATCTTCACCTTTATTCCCAAACAATCATTCCTCCATAAAAACTCCAGTTACTTCACAAAGTCAGCCTAAATCACCTTTACAACCTACTAAACCTTTACAAGTTTATGCCAGGAAAAGAAGGATAATACTAGAGACCATTTTGCAATATGGTATTTGTCGAGAATTGGACTTGAGTCCAGCTGCCAGTGAAGACAATGGAGGTAATGACTCGACTGAAATTCCTTCTCACTTGCTGGAATTTGAATATTTGCCTATTGCTAAGAGAAAAGGGGTTAGACACTGCACTAAGTACCCTATTCAGAGGTATGCAGCTTATGGAAAATTGATGCCTTCTTTTAGAGCATTTACAACTTGTTTAGATGAAGAACAGATTCCAAAATCGATTGAAGAGGCTTTATAGTGTCCTAAGTGGAAGAGGGTAGTTGAAGAAGAAGTTGAGGCCCTAAAGAAGAACAACACTTGGGTTGTTACTGACCTTCCTCAAGGTAAAAAAACAGTGGGCTGTAAGTGGGTATTTGCTATTAAATTCAATTCAGATGGTAGTATTTCGAGACATAAAGCAAGGCTGGTTGCTAAAGGTTTTACACAAACCTATGGAATTGACTACAAGGAAACTTTTGCCCCAGTAGCTAAACTTTATTCTGTTCGAGTCTTATTAAGCTTAGCTGTGAATTGTGACTGGAATTTGTATCAACTTGATATTAAAAATGCGTTTTTGAATGGAAACTTGGAGGAAGAGGTTTATATGTAGATACCACCAGGACTCGAGGAAGATGGAAATTGCCAAAAAGTGTGCAAACTCCATAAATCATTTCATGGCTTGAAGCAGTCACCAAGGGCTTGGTTTGAGAGATTTACCAGAGCCATTTTGGAGATGGGCTACAAACAGTTTTTGTCTGACCACACACTGTTTTCTAAGGTAACTAAAAATAACAAAAGAGTTATCCTTATACTGTATGTGGATGATATAATCTTGATAGGAGATGATGAAGAAGAGATATGTTTGTTAAAGAAAAAGCTGAGCAAGGAGTTTGAGATTAAAGACTTAGGAAAACTCAAATATTTCCTAGGCATGGAAGTGGCTAGATTGAGAAAGTGGCTGGTTATAAATCAGAGAAGGTATGTGCTGGATTTACTAGAAGAAACTGGGTTATTGGGCTGTAAACCATTAGACACTCCAATGGATGCTGGTCTAAATTTTAATAAAACAGATTTAGGGCCAAAAGTAGACAAAGGGTTATATCAAAGACTGGTAGGGAAATTGATATATTTATCTCTAACTCGACCAGATATATCATTCCCAGTAAACATTATCGGCCAGCATATGACTGATCCTAGACAGGAACACATGGAAGCTACAAAAAGAATATTGAGGTATTTAAAAGAGACACCTGGTCATGATCTGTTTTTAGAAAGAGTTTAGACAGAAGTATCAATGTGTTTTCATATTATAGTTGGGCCAGTGAACTCACAGATAGAAGATCTACCAGTGGTTAATGTACCTTAGTTTTGGGTGACTTAGTCACTTGGAAGAGTAAAAAGAAAACAATGGTTTCAAAAAGCAGTGCTGAAGCTGAGTATAGAGCACTAGCTTTAGAGATGTGCGAAGGAATTTGCTACTCATGCTACTTGAAAAACACATAATGAATCATGACAAAAAGTTTGAGATTTTGTGTGACAACAAATCTGCAATTCAGATTGCAAAGAATCCTATTCAACATGATCTAACTAAACATGTTGAGATAGATCGACACTTCATAGTAGAAAAACTCACTAATGGAGTTGCATCTTTATCCTTTGTTCCAACAGAGGAACAAGTGGAAGACATCCTTACAAAGGCTCTGCCAAAGATCCTATTCGATAAGTTTATGTTCAAGCTGGGATTATACAATGTATGCTCTCCAGCTTGAGGGGGAGTGTTAGTTTATCCGAATAAAAGAGTTATTTTTGTAAATAAACTCTAGTTTAGTAGTTATATTAATGTCTCCTACTTAAGGGATTAGAGTTAGTAGTTAAATGTAACTAGGACTCCTAATGTAACTAAAAGTACTACACTTAGAGTCTTTAAATCAGTTTTGTAACGATGAATTATGTATGAATGAAATTATATAATAAAAATTATTCTATTTCTCTATAAGAAATGTTGCATATGTCCATATTTTGATGACGATACATGTGTTTAGAATGTAGTATTCAACATGTTTGAGAAAATGCCTAAATAAATGGTTTAATATATTTGTGATACTTCGATAGAAATTGGTTTGAATGATGCATATGAAAAAAGTGAGGTAACATGGTTTAAAATTGTATATTGGCAAGTGATGAGAATTATTTGTTGTCAGATATAATTGGTCGACCATAGGATTAAAGTGCACTATAATATATACAAAATTCGTACGTGAGACAAATACTTCAGTTACACAATAGAGGTGAGTGTATTGATGTGTGGTAGAGGTGAGCCTATCACTACAGGTTAGGGGTGAGCCTATTACCGGACGAAGTGAGAATTTGGTGGAGGTGAGCCCATCATGAGAAATTCGTGTATCCGATGTGGTTATGTTACATTCTAATCGAACGTGAGGATAGAAGTGAGTCTATCTGGGTCACTTTAAATGCCAATATATGTGATTTTAATGTATCATGGTTTGTAAATGTGTTTTGTATATTAAGCTTTATACATGAGATTCTTGATACATGTTTTAGAAGAGATTTATCAAACTTGATTGGAAGAGAAATAGCAAGAGATGTTTTGAGCAAAGTGCTTGTTGAATGGCTTTCTTAATGGTTTTTAAAATGTATTGTTGATTGTTTTATTGAGCGGTCCTTACTAGAAATTTATGCTTACGCTCTCCCTTTTCAACAATGCAGAGAAATAGCTTTTCAAGACGGAGAGAGAGAAAAAGGAAGAGTTCCAAGACGCGTGTTTGCTCAAGTATGGATTCCGAAATTAGACTAATACGTAATAAGAGCAATGAGGGCTTAATAATAATTTGGAAGTATGCTATTGAACTTCCTAGTTTGTTGAAAGTTTATGTTGATTTTCAAGACTTGTAAATGACCTTTAATGTTTGGATTATGTTCGATTTGGGGGGCTATTGGGTATTATAAGCATGTTGGGTAGAAATCATGCCTATAGGTTTTCCTTTGTTGCCGCATTGCTTACGCTTTCGTATTGTAGTGATTGTTGGTTGATATGATGTTGTATGATTTTTGTGATATTTTTGTTTGAGTCATATGTGATGTTTGGGATTGATCCGAATGCATTTAGGGAGGTATCATAATGTTCCGAATGTGCAGATTTTGCATAACTACAGACAGGTTTCGAAACCTGGGCAAAAGTTTTGAAACCTTTAGGAAAATTTTGAAAATTTTGGGTTACTGGAAAAAGAAGTTTTGAAACATTTGGAAAAGGTTTCGAAAACTTTAGTTTGGTTTTTTCTGCAAAGTTTAAAAATATTATAATTTGGTCCCTAGTTGTTACATATGCAATGGAATGCGTTCGTATGATCTTTTAAAGCTGAAATTTGACATGTATGCATGCAACATGACTAATTGAGGATTGGTAAATCTAATTTTAATTAAGTCCTTTTAGTTTTACATATTTATGTTTTGGTCCCTAGTTGTTAAAAATGCTTAATTAAGGATGCAAAAGAACTTGGTTTTAGATGAAACTTCACATTTATGCTATAAATGGAATTAATGTAACACCCCTCACCCGAGTTAGGGGCGAGGAGTGTTACTTAGCAGGAAAACAAGCAAACAATGAATCAAGGTGCATGAAAATCTAGGCCAATTTAAAACTTTTCTAACTCATCCCTAAAGATGAGTTGCAACTAGATAGAACAATTGTACACATGCTTTACAAATAATTAGACAAGGCTATTAACCAATTCCAATAAGCTAGATCAAGCATAGAATTGAGATTAATTTGAACAAGCACGCGCAATAGGTATCAACATTCGAAAGGACACTTCAAGATCAAGGAACAAAGCATTCTCCTTAATTAAGCTACTAAGCATGGTTCGATATTAGGTACCAATTTTATTATAATTTGCACAACATGAGGTAATTTAAAGCAAGATCAATCGTGTCTCCAATTAAACTTGAATCAAGGTATCTATGTATAACAAACTATAAAAATTCCAATCAAAACAACTGAACATAACATATTGGTTCACTAGGTATGCTCACTAATAATTTAACTACCATTAGGATACAATGTTTGATCACAAAACATGCTTTTCAATCAAGACAATTGATCACATTCAAGAGAATTCAATAAGATAATTCAAAGGCATATCATACATTGCTATACCATTCGATCAAAGGTAAGCATACAAGATCAAGGTTCCATTTAAATAGGGTTCCAAAGCAACAAGCGTATATTGACCAAATATCAATAATTTCCAACCATAGCAATCATACATATTCAAGCATTGTAATTATCGTGATAACAAGAAATAATAGCATCATATTAACAAAACATGAACTAACAAGACATAATAGCCATATAAGTCTTACAATCAATAAGTTTTATACACACAAAATTATGAATCTCAAAGTAGAAAATGCATGAACTAACATGAGATCTAGATACATCTCAAAGTGCCACCAACTAAGAGAGTACAAAAACAAGTATAGGATCATACTTCAAGCTGCTCGTGTGTCTTGCTTCTGGATCAAGAAAGTAAACTTTCAACCTGGATTTGGGAAGAAGGAAAAAAAGAGTGATAAGTACAAGATTGTACTTAGTGAGGTAGCATCTAGAGCTAGCAAGTTATTATGTTGTCAAGTTTTAAAGGATTCAATCAAGTGCAACCTATCTAGGCTTAACAAGTAAAGTCAAGATATAGCTTAATATTTCAAGATCCATTCGAATGGCAAGCAAATAGAAATCAAGTGAATCAATCCAGGGTTTGCAATAACATACAAGTAAGCAATAAATAGTCAAGTATTAGCAATTTAAACAAGTGATCAATCAAGCCACAAAACAAGCATCTTGTACTCATAACTTGTCTTTCAAGCAACTATCATGATCAAATAGTATATTCATCATTCAAATCTAGATGATCTTATTACAAGCAAATTTAGTATAGTTTTGCCTTGGTATTTAGTTTCGTCTAGGTAATTGAGTCACCAACCAACTGTCGCCACAAGATGTACCGTAGTACTGGTCAAACCCTCCTACTGTCGCCAAATGACCTCAAACACTTCCCTCCAACTGTCACCAAATAAGGGCCTTGGCCTTAGACCGTAGTCCACCCGAATACAAGGAGCTATAGCCTCTATGGCATGCCTTCCTACCTAAGACTAACTAGCAACCAAGGGCTTTATCATTAAACTTTAATTATCAAGCTTTCAAGTATCAAAGGTTCAAGTCATGACCATTCATGTAACAAGCTTTCATTAAATCAAGTGTTTAAGACATAGTCTTGCAAGTAACAAGCTTACTCAAGTTCAAGAATGGTTTATCAAATTACAATTGCCCTTAGGCCGAATCAAGTCTTAGCTCTCATATATCATACATTATCATTAATTTAAGCAACCAACAAGATTATATACACATTTAGAGGCATTCGAATGAAGCAATTCAAGTAATGGAATACAAGCATTCAATCACATTTCATTAATCATTTACAAGTCAAGTTACAAGCATATACCACTTAATCTTTATATTATCCATTTTTCCCATAACATCAAGTTACCAATATATATTATATTCATTTCATAGAACCAAAAAATATGCAAGAAAGTTAGACATGCTTTTTGGTTAGGACCTAAGTCCTAACCCTATTTAAAACTACACTCACCATAATACTCCAAGCAAGCTTAATCTTGAAGAGCTATCCCCTTAAGCTTATATTTTGGATTTTTCTAAGATTGATTTGAGGTCCGAATATTATCAATTGAAGGTAAAGGATGTAGATGTGCTTAAGACAACTTTCCGTACGAGATAAAGGATGTCAGACAACAAGCTTTCGAGAAGTTGAAGGAAGTTTTGACACAATGTTGAGTTTTTAGAGGCTCGGTTCCTTCAACCGTTCTTCCTCGCCAAGTGGTGGAGAGGTGGAATTTTGGGTGTTAGTGGTGTGGAAGCTAAAAAGATTAATGACACAATGATTAATAGTGGTTCAACCTTCTAACCAAGGTCTACATCCACAACCTTAGCTTCCCACTAAGGATTTCCAATCAATCCACTATTGATTCGTCCCCTTTTCCAGGCTTAGGAGGAAACACTTATACAATGATCAAGCTTTCTACCCAAAGTCTTGATCAAACCTTCTTTACAAGGAGAAAAGATAAGCAAACTTAAATCCCTCTAATAGGTATTTGTTTGCACAATATAGCGCTCACCCAAAACCTAAAACACTTGAGCAAATTTAACAATTTTGGCTCACTAGTGCTTGTCTATACAAAGAAATGACAATTTAGCTCTAAGACAATTTCTTGATCATTTATTGTTTGACAATTGAAGCATTAACCATTACTTGATGCTTGGAGGTCTCTTTTATACTCCTTAATGAGTTTGTAGCTGTTACTAGCCGTTGGGGTTGAATTGGAGCCATTGGAGACTTTATTTTCCATCTTTAATGTTGTTCTGCAGCCTTCCGTATCGATACGCGTGGACCCGTATCGGTACGGCCTTCACCAGAAACTAGCCGTTGGGCTCTTGCCAGCATAGGCGTATCGATACGTTTGAGGGCATATCGGTACAATATGCCATTTAAATGATCGTTGGGAAAATAGCCGTCGGGGTTGTTAAATGGGTATCAGTACGCTTACTAGGCATATCGAAATGATCCCTTACCGTATCGAAACGACAAAGCCTGTTTCGATACGGGTTTTGGCATTAACCAAACCTGGGCAAAAATGTATTGATACGGGTTGGACCGTATCGGCACGGGCAGCTTGAAAAGTTAAGTTTGGCTATTTAAAATCAATAAAAACATTGCCAAAAACCTTTTTAAATACCTCAAACATATATTCAAGTTGTTTGGACTTAAAACCAAGTTTTAAATTCTTTTCAAATTAGTCCAAAACATTTTTCAATTATTATACGAAAACATTATTTCTACAATCTCCCCCTTTTTGATATAATAAAACAAACTTTAAAAATATGTTTAAAATTGTGAATAAGAGATTTAAAAATTTGAAATCGATTAAAACTCCCCTTATTCTATTTAAAATTGAAAATTTCAAACCATTTCTATTGAAAATTCAATTTTTCAAACCATTTCTCCCCCTTTTTGTTATATAAAAAAGAATTTAAACACTTTTAAGCTCAAAATAACAATAGAGGTTTAGACTTTGATAGTTTTAAATTGTTTGGTTTAAAATGGCTCCCCTTACTCAAAGCATCATTAAAATGTTAGTGTAACCCCCTTAACCCGGCCCAGACGGTTGAACCGAATTAAGAAGTTTACACGGGGAAAACCAAAGTCAACCCGAAAGTCAACCTTGATTAACGACCCGTTTTTTTTCTTTTTAACCTTGTCTAGATGCTTATTACCCCTAGATATGTTCACAAGAACAGCATACACCAAGGTCATACCAATCAGAGAACATTCAGGGACTCAATTGCACAAATTAAGGAATTAGGGACCAAATTGTAAATTTTGAGAATTACAGGGACTTAACCCAATTAAAAGTTACCAGTATGAAAGTAGTCATGTTTCATGCTTCACTGCCAAATTTCAGCTCAAATGGACATCTCGAACTCATCCAATTGCATAAACAAAGTTCAGGACCAAAACGCAAGGTTTTCAAAACATTTAACCAACAATTTCAGTGCCCAACGGTCGAGTGTTCCGAAACAGGGAGGACCTGTTCCGAAACGCGGAACCGTTCCGAAACTGGTACCGAAACAGGGCCTGGCAGTAGCCAAACCGTTCCGGAACAGTTCCTTCCGTTTCGGAACGCCCAGGCCATTTCAGGCCTCCGTTCCGATACGGTAGCACCTGTTCCGAAACAGGCTGCCCAGATTCCAGAATAATTGCTGGTTAAACACACATTTGACCCATCAAACATGCTCCAAAGGCAACCAAATCACACCAGCAAGTCATTTAACATACAAGGGACATAATTGCATCAAAATCTAGATACAAGACCATCCCTAGGTGCACCAACTCATTCAAAAAGTCCAACACTCAAACATGCTTTAAAACAAGAAGCATAACATAACAACTTAAGCATAAGGAGATTCAAACGTTGCAACATTAATCCACATGATTCAAAAACATAAACCAAACTTGTCCAACAAACACAACCTCATTAAACATCAACATAAGAGATTCTTCCCCCATTGCCTTTATTATCTATAGCTATTAACCGAGACATACATCTCAAGTGGAGTTCTCCTTGAATCCCTTGCCTCTCACTGTTCCAACTTCAAATATCTGCTTTGATGGACAAAAAGGAGCGTAAGCACATAATGCTTAGTGAGGAATGCTCAAAACCAAAACACCATCAATGCAACGAGTCATAAAACCACTTTTAAAAGCAAACTCGATTCGATAAACCAAAGCAAAGTTTGAAAACCCTTTTCAACATCATGCTTTAAATCATGCATTGCTCAAACATGAAAACCCAACCCTTAGCTTAGAAAAGCTAAATACACCCTTTTCAAAGCACAACTTGTAAAACCATCAATTTAACCATTCCATGCATGAACATCATATGCAAAGCTAAATTCAAATCCTTGGAAAACACTTCCACTTCACATCATACCCTTCTCATACTTGAATATCATTTTAAAGCAAGAAACCTTTAAAACCATTTACTCATTCTATCTAATACGTGCATTAAACAAATGCAACATATGAACCACATCATCAATATTTGCATCACATGCCTTTAAAAACAAGTCTTCGCAAGACTTCAATGCACTAAAGAGATTTCGTGTACACATGCACCATTCTCAATAGATAATCAACATTTGATTAGACTAACAAGCAAACATGCATTCATAGTACATTACACACTTCTCATGCAACCATGCATCATTTCAAGCATCTCATGCTTCATTATATTCAAGAACATTATATTGGCTTCCAAGTGATAACCAAATCCACTTTTCAACACAACATCCAATCGGATACGCGGATCACAAGCGTTGTCCCCACGCTTCATACACACTACCAATCCCAAGGTCCCCAAATGGAATTTTAACCACCATTTGACCTTACCATACACAAGGTCCTCATATGGAATTTTAACCACCATATGACTTTAACATTCACAAGGTTCCCATATGGAATTTTAACCACCATATAACCTTAACATTCACAAGGTTCCCATATGGAATTTTAACCACCATATAACCTTAACATTATCCATTGGTAGTTGTATAACATCACCAACGAGATCCGGGACATACTCCACAAGATCCACACATGGACTTTACACCACCATTGTGATCTTAACAAGCACAAGGTCCTCAAATGGAATTTTAACCACCATTATAACCTTTGCTTACCCAAGGTCCTCGAATGGAATTTCAACCACCATTATGACCTTAACACAAGACCCACCCATGGAATTTTAACCACCATGGTGCTCTTAACCATCTCGTTAGTGTACTTGGATGGAGTTACCGGTTCACTCACAACCACTCCACATCCAAGGCGACTTTATTCACGGTGCACCCAATCCTATAGCCGGCTAACTATATCCGATTTAAGTAACCAAGAACCACTTACATCACTTTCCAATATAACCATCTTACCACATTAATCCATTGATTTACAAGCATAACCAAAATGCAAAAACCACCATTTACCCTCATTAATCCACTGTTTTTGAAGCATTACACAAAGCCATTAAACAACATGCAACACTATGCATCAATTCCACAACTCCAATGTACAAAACCAAGGATCTCTTACCTTGAGCATCCTTCACACATGACTTTCAAAACCAGCATTAAACCATGCTAAAATATGCTTTCAAAACAGAATTTAAAACATGCAAATCACATGCTTTGCATCAAACAATCACAAATGCTTTAAAACCAATTCACAACACAACCAAGAGGGAAAATCCATTTACTTACTCTTGAGCTTAGAAAAGTTGTTTAGACTTAAACTAAGCTCCCAAAACCTTCAAACCTTGGTTTAAAAGCTGAAAACCCAACTTCACTCACCGATACACAAAACAAGGCTAGCCAACAAGCCTTCCAAGCATCCGAAACCTTCCACACCACCTCTAATGCTCACGGATCAATCTCCCCTGTTTCAAGCACACAACAACAGAGGATTAATGCATCATTATGCATTAAAAACACCAGCCACACAACTCAACTCGCTGCTCTACACAAATCCAACATTTTGGCTACCAAACACAACCGAAATCACCTCCAAACACTTCCAAAACTTAACCCAGCCAAGATCCATCACTTCTAACCATTTTTAATCATCAATTAACATCCAAAAAGAATCTAACCACGTCCTTATACCTCCAGCTATAACAGATCACCAAGATCACTCCAAAAACAACCAAAAACTCAAGCAAAACTTAGGAAAATTAACCTATTCGGGATTGCATTGATAAAACCTCAATTTCTCATCAATTATACATTCATTCAACATCAAAAAGACACCTCAAATCACTGCTCAAACAGATCATACGAAATTTTACCAAAAATCATTCAAATCTTGCATTTAAAGCCAAGATCAAGATTAAAATTGTAAAACCTTTAATAAATCACAAATCAAGGATTGAGAACTTGGGAATTTCAGTAAAGAACTGAGAGTTTAGAGGAGAAGGACGTTCTTACCTCCAAACTTGAGTTTCTCCCTTTTTGGAACCAAATTCTTGAAAATCCACTTAGCAAATGCAAAGGTTTTGATGAAGAGATGATTGAAGATCAAAAGAGAATTGAAATGAGTTATTTAGGTGACAAAATCAGAGGGAAAAGCTCTGGAGAAATATGTTTGGTTTGAGAGAAAAGATGAGAGAAAATGAAAATGGAAAATGTGGAAAAGTTAGTTAGAAACTTAGGAAAATATCTTCCCTCTCTTTTCCCTTATTTAAAATACATTAATTAAACCTTTAATATTTTAGAAAAATCTGGAGAAACTCCCATTGGGTAAATAGCTCCTTAAAGATTCAAAGTTTCAATCCTTTTTAAAACAGTCACACAGTTTTCAAAAATTACATTTTGGTCACTAACCCAAAATGTCACTCTTCCAAACCTCATTTTACAAAATTGATTTCACCAAACTCTTATATATAATAAAAGAGGATTTTAAGACATTTTTCCATATTTTTAATGCAACCCGAACTAGGCTTTCCTAAAAATCACCTTTTATATTCGAACCGCAACCCGACCGGTCCGGTCCAAAACCCAAAACTTCTAAGCCCAAAATTGGGGTGTTACAGTTAGTCCAACATATATGATCATATTCTAGTTGATATAAAAAAATAAATCAAATTAAACAAATAAAGCAACTAGATTTTTACCAACACTTGAACCCAAGGGAGGATGTGAAGCCTTCCTTCTTCAAGTGTTCTTCCTTGTGTGCATGGAGCTCCCCCTCATTGATTGGACTTGTTGAACATCTCCATCATACCTAATCAAGACAATCATACAAATTTTGGTATCCAAATTGCTTTGGATCCATAAACGTTAGTTGCACAAAATTTAGTCCCCTTAGGAATCCATTTTTCACTTTCATCCTTTTTAGTTGAAGTGGTTAGTCCTTTTGGGACCCAAACACTTCTAAAACATTTACCATTTACAAATCTAGGGGCACTAGATTGTCTTACATAAAAATTTGATTTTCCTAAATTAATTTTCTTTTGAAGTTCATTGAAAATCAAATCTTTTTCCTTTTTAAGATAATCAACTTCTTTTTGGTGATCATTTTTCATCGTTTGAAGCAAGTTTTGTAATATTAAAACTTTAAGCTCAAAATCTTTAATTTTTGCTTCAAACTCTAAATTGGTTTTAGAAAGCAAATCATTTTCGGTTTTCAACTTTGAAATCAATTTCTTATTTTTCGAAAATGAAGCCTTGAACTCAAAAACCAATTCATCATAGGCTTCTTGTAACTCATCGAAAGAATATGAATTTGAACAAGATGAGTTAGAAGTTACCTCCCCTTTATTGAGGGCCATCAAGCATAGGTGGCCTACCTCATCATCGGTGGAGTCTTCATCACTCCATGTGGCCACATATGCTTGCTTTGAAGATGATCCCTTCTTGTTGGACTTGTGGGATTCCTTCATCTTATTCCTCGATTCATGCTTGGATTTTTCCATTTTGCTCTTCATGAACCTGGCAAATTTGTTGAAGAGATAGGTCATCTCTTCATCTTCACTTTCCTCGTCATTTGAATCTCCATGATGTCAAGTGGAGGATTTTAGAGCAACGTCACTTGAATTGATGCCAAGCTCCATGATTTTCTTCTTTTCCATAGCTCTAATTTCTTCCTTCTTCTTCTCCTCTTCTTTTTTTCTTCATTATTTGGTGAGAGAGAAGTGACCCCATGAGCTCATCATTCTTCAAAGTCTTGAGATTTTTGGCTTCGATGATGGTGGTCCTTTTTGAGTCCCATGACTCGGCAAGGGAGTAGATGAGCTTTTGGACAAGCTTCTCTTCCAGAATGGCTTCTCCATAGCCTTCGAGTCCATTTGTGATGGCAGAGAACCTATCGAACATCTTCTCGATGTCTTCTTCCGGATCCATCTTGAAGTTCTCATACTCTAAGGAGAGGAGCCCAATCTTGGTCTCCTTAACTTCGTTGGTTCCCTCGTATGTGACTTCAAGCTTGTCCCATACCTCCTTGGCACTCTCAAAAGAAGACTTCTTCTGATAGATGGTTGGGCCAAATGCACAAAAGAGGATGTGCAAGGCTTTGCAATAAGCTCCATCTTCTTGCGATCTTCGGCTCTCCATTCCGCTTTGCTTCGTTGAGGCACAAATGGACCATCTTCAACTATGTCCCATAGCTTGTAGTCTCTTGACTTAATGAAAAACTTCATCTTTGTCTTCCAATGGGCAAAGTGAGTTCTTTCAAAGAAGGGTGGTTTGTTGATGGATTGCCCCATTGAGCCGGTTGTGTGAAATGATGATCGAGCTTGCCAGATCTTCTCAATAGGACGTTAATCCTCTTCAATTGAGCCAAGCTCTGATACCAATTGTTGATTTTTAAGGGCTCGATTCCTTCAACAGTTCTTGCTCGCCAAGTGGTGTAGAGGTGGAATTTTGGGTGTTAGTGGTGTGGAAGCTAAAAAGATTAATGACACAATGATTTATAGTGGTTCAACCTTCTAACCAAGGTCTACATCCACTACCCTAGCTTCCCACTAAGGATTTCCAATCAATCCACTATTGATTCGTCCCCTTTTCCAGGCTTAGGAGGAAACCCTTATACAATGATCAAGCTTTCTACCCAAAGTCTTGATCAAACCCTCTTTACAAGGAGAAAAGTTAAGCAAACTTAAATCCCTCTAATAGGTATTTGTTTGCACAATATAACGCTCACCCAAAACCTAAAACACTTGAGCAAATTTAACAATTTTGGCTCACTAGTGTTTGTCTATACAAAGAAATGACAATTTAGCTCTAAGACAATTTCTTGATCATTTATTGTTTGACAATTGAAGCATTAACCATTACTTGATGCTTGGAGGTCTCTTTTATACTCCTTAATGAGTTTGTAGCCGTTACTAGCCGTTGGGGTTGAATTGGAGCCGTTGGAGACTTTATTTTCCATCTTTAATGTTGTTCTGCAGCCTTCCGTATCGATACACGTGGACCCGTATCGGTACGGCCTTCACTAGAAACTAGCCGTTGGGCTCTTGCCAGCATAGGCGTATCGATACGTTTGAGGGCATATCGGTACAATATGTCATTTAAATGATCGTTGGGAAAATTGCCGTCGGGGTTGTTAAATGGGGATCGGTACGCTTACTAGGCATATCGAAATGATCCCTTACCGTATCGAAACGACAAAGCCTGTTTCGATACGAGTTTTGGCAGTAACCAAACCTGGGCAAAAATGTATTGATACGGGTTGGACCGTATCGGCACGGGCAGCTTGAAAAGTTAAGTTTGGCTATTTAAAATCAATAAAAACATTGCCAAAAACCTTTTTAAATACCTCAAACATATATTCAAGTTGTTTGGACTTAAAACCAAGTTTTAAATTCTTTTCAAATTAGTCCAAAACATTTTTCAATTATTATACCAAAACATTATTTCTACAATCTCCCCCTTTTTGATATAATAAAACAAACTTTAAAAATATGTTTAAAATTGTGAATAAGAGATTTAAAAATTTGAAATCAATTAAAACTCCCCCTTATTCTATTTAAAATTCAAATTTTCAAACCATTTCTATTGAAAATTCAATTTTTCAAACCATTTCTCCCCCTTTTTGTTATATAAAAAATAATTTAAACACTTTTAAGCTCAAAATAACAATAGAGGTTTAGACTTTGATAGTTTTAAATTGTTTGGTTTAAAATGGCTCCCCTTACTCAAAGCATCATTAAAATGTTAGTCCAACATATATGATCATATTCTAGTTGATATAAAAAAATAAATCAAATTAAACAAATAAAGCAACTAGATTTTTACCAACACTTGAACCCAAGGGAGGATGTGAAGCCTTCCTTCTTCAAGTGTTCTTCCTTGTGTTCATGGAGCTCCCCCTCATTGATTGGACTTGTTGAACATCTCCATCATACCTAATCAAGACAATCATACAAATTTTGGTATCCAAATTGCTTTGGATCCATAAACGTTAGTTGCACAAAATTTAGTCCCCTTAGGAATCCATTTTTCAATTTCATCCTTTTTAGTTGAAGTGGTTAGTCCTTTTGGGAACCAAACACTTCTAAAACATTTACCATTTACAAATCTAGGGCACTAGATTGTCTTACATAAAAATTTGATTTTCCTAAATTAATTTTCTTTTGAAGTTCATTGAAAATCAAATCTTTTTCCTTTTTAAGATAATCAACTTCTTTTTGGTGATCTTTTTTCATCGTTTGAAGCAAGTTTTGTAATATTAAAACTTTAAGCTTAAAATCTTTAATTTTTGCTTCAAACTCTAAATTGGTTTTAGAAAGCAAATCATTTTCGGTTTTCAACTTTGAAATCAATTTCTTATTTTTCGAAAATGAAGCCTTGAACTCAAAAACCAATTCATCATAGGCTTCTTGTAACTCATCAAAAGAATATGAATTTGAACAAGATGAGTTAGAAGTTACCTCCCCTTTATTGAGGGCCATCATGCATAGGTGGCCTACCTCATCATCGGTGGAGTCTTCATCACTCCATGTGGCCACATATGCTTGCTTTGAAGATGATCCCTTCTTGTTGGACTTGTGGGATTCCTTCATCTTATTCCTCGATTCATGCTTGGATTTTTCCATTTTGCTCTTCATGAGCCTGGCAAATTTGTTGAAGAGATAGGTCATCTCTTCATCTTCACTTTCCTCGTCATTTGAATCTCCATGATGTCAAGTGGAGGATTTTAGAGCAACATCACTTGCATTGATGCCAAGCTCCATGATTTTCTTCTTTCCCATAGCTCTAATTTCTTTCTTCTTCTTCTCCTCTTCTTTTTTTCTTCATTATTTGGTGAGAGAGAAGTGACCCCATGAGCGCATCATTCTTCAAAGTCTTGAGATTTTTGGCTTCGATGATGGCGGTCCTTTTTGAGTCCCATGACTCGGCAAGGGAGTAGATGAGCTTTTGGACAAGCTTCTCTTCCAGAATGGCTTCTCCATAGCCTTTGAGTCCATTTGTGATGGCAGAGAACCTATCGAACATCTTCTCGATGTCTTCTTACGGATCCATCTTGAAGTTCTCATACTCTAAGGAGAGGAGCCCAATCTTGGTCTCCTTAACTTCGTTGGTTCCCTCGTATGTGACTTCAAGCTTGTCCCATACCTCCTTGGCACTCTCACAAGAAGACTTCTTCTGATAGATGGTTGGGCCAAATGCACAAAAGAGGATGTGCAAGGCTTTGCAATAAGCTTCATCTTCTTGCGATCTTCGGCTCTCCATTCCGCTTTGCTTCGTTGAGGCACAAATGGACCATCTTCAACTATGTCCCATAGCTTGTAGTCTCTTGACTTAATGAAAAACTTCATCTTTGTCTTCCAATGGGCATAGTGAGTTCTCTCGAAGAAGGATGGTTTGTCGATGGATTGCCCCATTGAGCCGGTTGTGTGAAATGATGATCGAGCTTGCCAGATCTTCTCAATAGGACGTTAATCCTCTTCAATTGAGCCAAGCTCTGATACCAATTGCTGATTTTTAAGGGCTCGATTCCTTCAACAGTTCTTGCTCGCCAAGTGGTGTAGAGGTGGAATTTTGGGTGTTAGTGGTGTGGAAGCTAAAAAGATTAATGACACAATGATTTATAGTGGTTCAACCTTCTAACTAAGGTCTACATCCACTACCCTAGCTTCCCACTAAGGATTTCCAATCAATCCGCTATTGATTCGTCCCCTTTTCCAGGCTTAGGAGGAAACCCTTATACAATGATCAAGCTTTCTACCCAAAGTCTTGATCAAACCCTCTTTACAAGGAGAAAAGATAAGCAAACTTAAATCCCTCTAATAGGTATTTGTTTGCACAATATAGCGCTCACCCAAAACCTAAAACACTTGAGCAAATTTAACAATTTTGGCTCACTAGTGTTTGTCTATACAAAGAAATGACAATTTAGCTCTAAGACAATTTCTTGATCATTTATTGTTTGACAATTGAAGCATTAACCATTACTTGATGCTTGGAGGTCTCTTTTATACTCCTTAATGAGTTTGTAGCCGTTACTAGCCGTTGGGGTTGAATTGGAGCCGTTGGAGACTTTATTTTCCATCTTTAATGTTGTTCTACAGCCTTCCGTATCGATACGCGTGGACCCGTATCGGTACGACCTTCACCAGAAACTAGCCGTTGGGCTCTTGCCAGCATAGGCGTATCGATACGTTTGAGGGCATATCGGTACAATATGCCATTTAAATGATCATTGGGAAAATAGCCGTCGGGGTTGTTAAATGGGGATCAGTACGCTTACTAGGCATATCGAAATGATCCCTTACCGTATCGAAACGACAAAGCCTGTTTCGATACGGGTTTTTGCAGTAACTAAACCTGGGCAAAAAGGTATCGATACGGGTTGGACCGTATCAGTACGAGCAGCTTGAAAAGTTAAGTTTGGCTATTTAAAATAAAAAAAAAACATTGCTAAAAACCTTTTTAAACACCTCAAACATATATTCAAGTTGTTTGGACTTAAAACCAAGTTTTAAATTCTTTTCAAATTAGTCCAAAACAATTTTCATTTATTATATCAAAACATTATTTCTACACACAAGCTCCTGTCTTGATTCAACCTGAATCAGGTAAGGAGTTTGTGGTTTACAATGATGCATCGTATGTTGGTCTAGGTTGTGTGTTGATGCAAGGTGGGAAGGTTGTGACGTATGCATCTAGGCAATTGAAGGTGCATGAATGCAACTATCCTACTCATGATCTAGAGCTTGCTGTGTTTGTGTTTGCTTTGAAGATTTGGAGGTATTACCTTTACGGTGAGAAGTGTGGTCTACACATATCATAAGAGTTTGAAATATCTATTGTCTCGGAGAGAGTTGAATCTTAGGCAATGAAGGTGGTTGGAGTTGCTCAAAGATTACGATATGACGATAGAGTATCATCCTGGAAAGGCCAATGTCGTGGCCGATGCTTTGAGTAGGAAGGTGGCTGTATAGTTGAGAGTGATGTTTTCTCTGTTGAGCATATCGCGAGATGGTGGATTGATAGCTGAGTTACAAGTGAAACCTTCCTTGATATAGTTGATTAAGGAGAAGTAGTTGCTTGATGATTCTTTGGTGCCTCATGTTCAGGATATAGCGATGGTAGTGCAACGAATTTTTGTTTTAACGATGGCGATGTTTTGTGCTTTAAAAGTCGAATAGTTGTGCTGGAGGATGTTGAGTTGAGGCGCACTATTTTGACTGAAGCTCATATCAGTCCTTTTTCTATGCATCCTGGTAGTACGAAGATGTATCGTGGATTGAAAGATGAATACTATTGGGTTGAGTTGAAAAAGGATGTTGTTGATTATGTTAGCAAGTGTATGGTTTGTCAGCGTGTGAAAGCTGAGCATTAATTTCCTTCTGGGTTGTTGCAACCTCTGAGAATACCGAAATGGAAATGGGAAAGGATTACGATGGATTTTGTGTCAGTTTGCCTTTGATCCCGTCTAGGGAGAATTCTATTTGGTTTATCTCAGACGGATGGACAGTCGGAGCGACTATCCAAGTGCTCTAGGACATGTTGAGGTGTTTTGTTATAGATTTCCTAGGTTCTTGGGCAAAACAGTTGCCCTTAGTGGAGTTTGCCTATAATAATAGTTTCCATGCAAGTATACAAATGGCTTTGTATGAAGCTTTTTATGGAAGGAAGTGTAGAACGCCTCTTTGTTGGGCGGAGGCGGGGAAAAGGTTGGTTAACTTGCCAGATTTGCTTAAGGGAACGACTGAGAAAGTGAATCTTATTTGAGAGCGGTTGAAGGTTGCATCGGATCGTCAAAAGTCTTACGCAGATTTAAAGCATAAGGAGATTGAGTTTACGGTTGGAGATCGTGTGTTCTTGAAGGTGTCACAATGGAAGAAGGCGATGAGGTTTGGACGTAAGGGTAAGCTTAGTCCAAGGTTTATTGGACCTTATGAGGTTGTGGAGCGTGTTGGTTCTGTTGCATATCGGTTGGGTTACCTCCCGACTTGGAGAAAATTCATGATGTGTTTCATGCTTCGATGTTCCGAACGTATAGATCAGATCCATCTCATGTTATGCCTGTTGAGGAAATTGAGTTGAATCCGGATTAGTCATATGATGAGGAACCAGTTGGGATTCTTGATTCTAGTAGAAAAGTTCTTTGTGGCAAGACAATTGAACTTGTGAAGGTGTTGTGGTGATATCGAGGAGTTGAGGAGGCCACGTGGGAAAGCAAGGTGGACATGTCGAAGTAGTTTTCGCACCTTTTTCCTTCAGGTAAAATTTCGAGGAAGAAATTTCCTAAGTGGGGGAGAGTTCTAATGCCCCTGTTTTGGGCCTAGAGGTTTCAAGGGCGATTTGGAATTTGATGAATCTAGATTAGAGATCTGGGTCAGTTCGGAGTCGGTTCAGGGGAAATCTTAGTTTGGGATGTGATAAAATTGTGCGAAAAAATTCTAAAATCCTATTTAAATGTGTATTGAGGGAAAGTTCTAAAATCTTAGTTCGGTTTTGAGCCAAAACATTTTCTTACGTAACTACTATTCTCCAAAACTTTTCTCTCAACTTTCCCAGCAGCCAAACTCTGTTTTCATTACTAAAATCTTTAGATAATTGTCTCATCTCATTTACTTTTGATTCCTAAATGATGCCTATGGATTTCTACAACACTTAGCTAAGGTATTCTTGAAGGATTTCATCAAAATCATTGCAAATCAAGGAGAAAGCTTGTGTTAGAGGTGATCTTTCTTTTCTCCCCTCTAATCAAGGTTCTTTATTGAAATTTCCAAGTCTTCGTCTCTCTAGTTTTGTTTAATAACAAGATTTTGTAATTGAATTGATGAAAATTGCTAAATTAAGCTTTGTAAGATGGATTTTCAAGATTTTCGTTTAGGCATTGTTTTGATTAGTTTGAGAATGATTTTAAACTTGATTTGGATGTTAATTTGATGTGAGAGTAATGGTTTTGTAACAATAATCCCGAAATAAGATGGATCTCTAATTGTTAGATTGTTATATTTTGGGTTTTTGGGGTGTTAATGTGAAATCTGAGTTGCTGGAGGTATAAGGATGAAATTAGGATGATTTTGGATGTTGATTGATGGTTAAAATGCGAGGGGAGTTTTAGATTATGGCTGGGCTGAGTTTAAAGAGCAATTGAAGTTAATTTCGGTTGTTTTGGTTGGGTAATTTGGTGCTTTAGGCCAGAGCAGCGAGATTGTTTAAGTTGCTAGTGATTTTAATGCATTATGACACATTAATCCTCTGTACTTGTGTGGTATAAACAAGGGAGATTTCTTTGGAAGCAACCGGTGAAGATCTGGGGGCTTTGGACGCTTAAATTCGAGTCGGCGAATTTTGGTTTCGCGAGTCAGTTAGTGGAAATGAGTTTTTCAGCTTTGAAACACTACAAAGGTGGTTTTGGGAACTTAGTGTAAGCTTGAAACACTTTACTAGGTTCGGAAGTAAGTAAAATGATTTTCTCCCTCAGATTGTTCTATTATGAGTTTTGTTGATGCACTTGATTTTAAATGTGTTTTACATACTATTTAAAGCATGATTTAAAGTAAGAGATTTAATGTTTATGATGTAATATTGATGGAGGATGCACATGGTAAGTGATCCTTGTATGTATCTGCTTATACATGTTTTATGAAGCATGATTTGATGCTTGGAAATGTGGCTTATTGTGAATGCTTTGAAAACAGTGAGGTTTGTACTAAATGAGAATTATATTGGCAAGTGATGTTGTGAAAAGTGTTTTATAAATGAAATTGGATATAGTTAGCCAGCTATAGGATTGAGTGCACTATAAACAAGTCACCTTGGATGTTGAGGGGTTGTAAGTGTACCGAATACTCCATCCAAGTACCCTAACGATTGAGGAAAGTGTATAGTGTTCCGTCTCTCGTTAGTGGGGTTATACATCTACCGATGAGTGGTGTTGAGGGGTTTATACGGTGTATCGAATACTTCGCCACGGGTGTCACAACGGTAGAGGGTAGCTCCCGTGTGTGAACCTTGAGATGCCGATGAGAATGTATGAAGTGTTGGGACAACACTCGAGAATCCGTGTATTCGATATGGTTTTGAGAAATGAATATGTTGATGATCACTTGTGAGCCAATATAATTGATAATTTTTTATGAAATGAATATCGATGCACATTATGAAAATGCATGTATTACTCTTTAAGCTTTGCATATGGTAGATATGCATGGAAAGGCTTAAGTTGAGTGTTAGCAAATGGATTTGTTGTTGAGTATTTAATACTTGTTGCGTGATGTTTAACATGCTGATTTTGTTAAGGAAGTGCATAATTTTCAAAGATGGCATGATGGTTTTCTTGATAAGTACCCAAAAATCCTATATTTTTACCCCTTTTACATGGCAATTATGGCTTAACCTACACACATTTGAGCGGCATTATGGCCTTATATGCATTATTTACACTGCCATTACCTTTGATCATGATATTTGATTCATTTAATGAAAAGGTACTGTAATGCACGTTTGGTATTTACGCAGATTTACCCACTGTCCGAGCAGGTGATGCCGAGTAGGCAATGAAGAAGAGGAAAGATGGACCCCTGTCGAGCTCAAGTGATAGACCCCTGTCGAGGCAGTAGATACTCTCTATCGAGGCAGTACACATACCGACCTACTGGGGGGAAAAGCATTCAAAGTGATAGCCGATTTGAAGAGCATAAAACAAATTATTTTTCAACACACTTTGCATGGCAATCGGAGCACGAAAAGATGACGAAGCATGGGAGGAAGGTTAAAGATGGAATTTGGCATTAAAATTAAAGAGATTCACCTCTTTTGTAACGCCCTGGTTTTGGGCCTAGATGTTTTAGACATCAGATCGGACCAGTGGGAAACGGTTCGAATCGCGATAGGTGATTTAGGGAAATTAAGGATCGGGAAAGGATAAAAATATGGTAAAAATTGCTAAAATCCTCTTAAATCATGTTTAAGGGGTTGGTTAAATCAATTTTACAAAATAGGCTTTGGAAGTGGTACATTTTGGGTAGTGACCAAAATATAAAGTTTCAAAACTGTGGAAAAATGAAATTTTAAAAGAGGAGCCAAAAATCTTAGAATCTTTAGGGAGCTATGGTGCAATTACACCTTCCTTAAATTGACATGTGTTTTAAATGGGTTTTAGATAATTAAAATAGAAATGGTTTTATTTTAATTAAAATGAGTTAATTGAAAAATTGAGAATTCATTTCACGTAACTAACTTTCATTTCAGCAAAACCAATTTCCCAACTCTTTTCTCCAGATTTCTTTTCTCCCAAACACTCTCCCTTTGATTTCTAAACAAATTTCAAGAGTTCTCTTCAAATTCTTCAAGATTTGTTAAGGAAAACTTG
Source organism: Hibiscus trionum (assembly GCA_030270665.1). NCBI lineage: Eukaryota > Viridiplantae > Streptophyta > Magnoliopsida > Malvales > Malvaceae > Hibiscus > Hibiscus trionum. The sequence continues at coordinate 14,663,628 of BSYR01000051.1, forward strand.
TCAACTATTGAGGAATGCAAGGATTGAAGGTAAATCTCGTTCTCAACCTTCAATCTAGGTTCTTTATTGAAATTCCCAAGATCTTTGGCTTCTAATTGATGTTTTTGGGTGAGTTTTTATTATAGTTTTGATTTGAGATCAAAATCTTGCAAAAATGTGATTAAAATCTTAATTTTCGGATTGGATTTGACAAGCTCTGTTTTGGATTAGTTTTAATTGTGTTTTGAGTTGATTATTATGTTGAAAAAGGGGTTTTATAATATAGATCCCGAAATCCTTGGGATCCTTGAGTTTCTTGATGGTTTTAGTTGGGTTTTTGAGGTGAAATGATGGTGTTATGCATGCTGGAGGTATAAGGATGGGTTTAGGTAGTTGTTAGATGAGTTTTGTTGTTTGTAAATGGTTGAAAGTGATGTATGTTGGCTGGGCTTGGTTTAGGAAGCAATCGATTGAGTTTTCGATTATTTCGGATGAGTAAATTGGTGTAGTTTTGGTGAGTAACGAGTTTGAGTTTGGTTGCTGGTGTTGAAATGCATTTTAATGCATTTGGATCTCTGTTTTGATGATCTAAAAACAGGGTATCTTGATCAGGAAGCAAACGAAGCTTTTGTGGAGGCTTCGGAAGGGTGATTTTCGTGTTGGCGAGCAAGGTTTCGCGTATCGGTGAGTGGAAATGGATTTTCCAGCTTTGTAACGCTTTGAGCGTGGTCTTGGGAGCTTAATGTAAGTTTGAAACACTTAGCTAAGCTCAAGAGTAAGTGATTCGAAAGTCTCTCTCAGAATGTGCTATGTTTTTTGGGGAAAATGCACTTGAATTGAATGTGATTTTAGTTATTGTTTTAAAGCATGTTTTAAACATTGTTGATGATGGTTTTTAATGCCATTTTGTTAAGGATGCACTTGGTAGGTGATCCTTGGATTTATGAAATATATACAGTTGAGTTTAAGCATGTTTATGCTTGTGAAAAAGGCATTGTGATTTATGCTTGTAAAACAGTGGAATAATGTTCTTAAATGATTATATTGGCAAGTGATGGAAATGATTTTTGGTTACTTTAATCGGATATAGTTAGCCGGCTATAGGATTGGGTGCACCGTGAATAAAGTCGCCTTGGATGTCGAGGGGTTGTGATTGTACTGTATACTCCATCCAAGTACCCTAACGATTGAGGCTAAGATCACAACGGTGGATGGTTAAATCCCGTGTGTGGATCTTGTGGTATATGTCCCATGCTCTCGTTAGTGGAATTATACAACTACCGATGAGTGGTGTTGAGGGGTTTGATTGTACCGTTAAACTCTACCACGAGTGTCACAACAGTTGATGGCTTAATCCCGTGTGTCATCCTCGTGTAGTCTGGTAGTGTGTATGAAGTGTGTGGGACAACGTTTGTAATCCGCGTATCCGATTGTGTCATTTGTGTTGATTTTGGGTATGAATTGAGAATTGATCACTTGCGGGCCAATATAATGTTGTTGATTAATGATTTAAGCATGAGATGCTTGTGATTTATGTAAGATGCATGTGATGCTTGGTTTAAGCATGAGCAAAGGATTTTGTTGTTGTTTTAATTATGCTATGAACATGTGGTTTTAAAAGTGCATGGAGGCTTTAGAGAGCTTGTTTTAAGGAAGGCTTGAGTTGGTAAATGATGATAATATGGTTTTATAAAATGCATTGTTGAATGTTGGTTTTAGCGATCCTCACTAAGCTTTATGCTTACGCTCATTTGTTTCATCAATGCAGAGAATTGAGCTTTAGAGGCAGCAATAGTGCAAGTGGTTTCCAAGTATCTTGTCTAAACAATGTATGTGGTTTTACCTTGGTGTAATAAGAGGCAATGGGTGGGATTTCTACTCTCGGTTATATTTGGTGATGTTAAACACCTTGAGCATGTTTGGTTTGTTTATTTGGTATTGTAAATGGCCTTTGAGTATTGGTTTAAGCTTGAATATAGTTTTTAGCCTTTTTATTGTTTTAACATCTAGGAAGCATGCCTATAGTTCTAAAGCTTGTAAGTATGATGTTATGATTTATCTTGCATTTCGTTTTGGTGTCCCTTGATGTTTATTCATACAGTAAGTTTGTTGTGGCATGTGTTGGGATGGTTTCAGAGGTGAAGAGTTGAGAAAAACTAGCAATTTGGAAAATTGCAGGGCCATGCATTTCGAAATGGTGGCCTGTAATGGCCATGGTGTTACGGAACGAGTAGGCACGTTCCGGAACATTTCGCTACTGTAAATCACTGTATCGAGACGGATAATTTGGGGTCTCAGAACGCAATCTCGTATCGAAACGGTCAACATGGCTTTGAAACGACCGTTCCGATACGGAGACTTGTGTTCCAAAACACTTGACCGTTGGATGTTGATTTTGAATTGTTCCAGGTTTCTGTTTCTTACGTATTGGTCCCTTAATGTTATAAGTTTAATTGGTTGAGTTTGGATGATCCGTTTGAGTTGAAACTTGACATGCTGGCATGTTACATGATTAATTTTGGATTGGTAACTTCAAAATCTGGTTAGTCCTTGTAAATCTGGAAATTTACAATTTGGTCCCTAAAAGACAAAAGCATGCAATTGAATCCCTAATTGAACCCCGATCGCTGTGCCGTTTCCACCTATTCGCTTTATTCATCACATAGGATATTAATGTGCATCTAGAAAAGATAAAAAGAAAAAGGGTCGCTAATCGAGATCCACTTTCACGACTTGACTTTGGTTTTCCCAGTGTAATCTTCTTAGTTCGGGTCAGGCGTCTAGGACGGGCTAATGGGGTTACATTTGTTGGTATCAGAGCCAAGTTACGAAAGAATTGGGGATGATGGTAAGTGAAATTGGTATGATTGGTGTATGATTGTTTTAAAAAGCATGTTTTGATTGGATGTTGGAGCTTATGCCATGCTTGATTGTTGTAAATCATATGTGAGATAAATATGTTTGCATGTTGATAATGTGATAAGGATGTATGCTGATTTTAGATGACGTTAAGCATGATGTATATGATATGCTATGCTATGCTTGAGGAAAATCGGGGTGCCCATTGCCTTATTACACTAATTAAATGTTTTTGTGAACTTGGATCCTTTCTTGAGGCTGGCCTATATCATAATTTGATTTTTTTATTGTTATGCCTTGTTAAAGTAGCACTATGGGTCTGACGAGAGAGCTTAGGTCGAACACGGTAGTGCCTGCGGCTGAGCAGGGCGACCAGGGTAACCAAGGGGCTGATGTCCCTCCTGGTGGAAATTTACCTCCTTCGCCACCACCTGGAGGTGGAGAGCTGGAGCAACAAGGACAAGCTGGTTCTGTTTCGGGTGATCTAGTGCCACTGGTTCAGGCGATCACCAGAGCATTTCAGGCTGTGGTAGCTAGAGCGCATGTTCAGGTCCCTGCAACTGGGCAGGTGGGTTTGCCTTTGGAGAGGCTGAGGAGTCTAGGAGCTGTCGAGTTCTATGGTATGTCTCCTGAGGCGTCGGAAGCCTGGTTGACTAGCACGATCCGTATCATGGATCAGATGGGATGTAATGATGTGTGCAAGCTGGGATGCGTTGTCTCTTTGGTCCAGGGTGACGCTTATAGTTAGTGGACGACCGTCATCGCTGGTATGGAACCCAATGAGGTAGATTGGGAGTTCTTCCGAGGTTCCTTTAAGAGGAAGTATCTGGGAGTGAGATACTTGGATGAGAAGAAGCGCGAATTCATGTCGCTTGTTCAAGAAACCTATATGTTGATGAGTACGAGGTCCAGTTCGTACGTTTGAGCCAGTATGCCCTTGAGTTGATGTCGAGTGAGAGACATCGTTGTGATCGTTTTTGATACAGGCTGGTGTAGGAAGTCAAGACGTATATGTTGGCAATGGATTACATGGATTTCGATGTGATTGTTAGTCGAGCGAAGGACATTGAGCAGAATTTGGGCCTATCATCTCGTGGAGGTGGTTCTAGCTCTGGTAAGAGAGCAGCTGAGTCTAGTTTCGGTGGCAGACGAAACAAGAGAGGCCGAGATAGGAGATATCAGCCTGCTGCTAGGCGAGGCAATGTTGGACATGGTGCACAGGTTCAGGGAGACAGGATGAGGGCAGATTAGAACATGTGCTGGACGTGTGGTTCTCGGGGTCATCTGCGGTGAGATTGTTCTCGTGCGGCTAGGGAGGCTCAGGCTCCTGTTATGGTGAAAGAGAATTCTTGCTGGAACTGTGGTTCAGCAGATCATATGAGGAGGGAGTGTCCTCTGTTGGTCGGTGGAGGCCAGGGATGTGCACCTGCTGTAGTTGCACCTTAGAGAGGTCGTTGGCGCGGCCGAGGGAATTTCCAGATGGGAGATGAGGGTCAGCGAGGCATTGATCATGTTGTAGCAGTTCGGCCTGAGGGAGGCGGTCCTGCGAGGGTCTATGCTCAGCGCGAGGAGCGCAACGATACTGATGTCATCGCATGTACCTTTGTTCTCCAGTCTTTATCATTTTTGGCTTTGATTGATTCTGGATCCACTCATTCTTATATCTTGAGTGAGCATGCACATTTGCTTGATATACCTGTTGAGTTGCTTGAAGTAGGAATGCAAGTGATTAGTTCTTTTGGTGAGACTATAGTCACTAGGAAGTTGTATCGGAGGTGTCCCTTGTCTGTTCAGGGTCATGTTTTTCTTGTGGATTTGATGGAGTTACCCTTTTATGGTTTTGATGCAATCCTTGGTATGGATTGGCTATCTGAGCATAGAGCAGTGGTTGACTTTGATATTAAGCGAGTCACCTTAAAGCTTCCCGATGATTATAAGGTTGTGATAGTAGGCGAGAATGTGAAATTCTTGTCTAATGTGATTTCGGCTTTGGAAGCAAGCCGTATGCTAAGGTTGGGTTGTGAGGCTTATCTTGCTTTTGTGATGAATCCCGGTACAAAGGACGTACGTGTACAGGACATCAGAACCGTTTGTGATTTTCCGGGTGTCTTTTCGGAAGAGTTGTCGGGGTTGCCGCCGAACAGAGAAGTTGAGTTTGGTATCGAGTTGTATGAGAATACGACTCCAGTGTCCATTTCTCCTTATCACATAGCACCTAAAGAGCTAAAATAGTTGAAAACACAACTTCAGGAGTTGCTGGATCGAGGGTTCATCCGGCCGAGTGTATCACCTTGGGGTGCATCGGTGTTGTTTGTAAAGAAGAAAGATAGAACGATGCAGATGTGTATAAATTATCGCCAACTGAACAAGTTGACGATCAAGAACAAGTATCCTTTGCCAAGGATTGATGATCTCTTTGATCAGTTTCGAGGAGCTTCTGTGTTTTCCAAGATTGACTTAAGATCAGGGTATTACTAGTTGAAGGTAAAGGATGTGGACGTACCTAAGACGGCTTTTCGGACAAGGTACGGGCATTACATGCTCTTAGTGATGCCGTTTGGTTTGACCAACGCACCTGCTGCTTTCATGGACATGATGAATCGTGTGTTCCATGAGTTCTTGGATCAGTTTGTGGTGGTGTTCATCAATGATATCCTTGTGTATTATTGTACCGAGGAGGATCATGATAGACACTTGAGGATCGTTTTGCAAGCGATGTTGGAGAACCAATTGTATGCCAAGCTAAGTAAGTGTGAGTTTTGGCTTAAAGAGGTAGTCTTCCTTGGGCATGTTGTATCAGCTGAGGGTATTCGTGTTGATCCGCATAAAGTAGAGGCTGTAATGAGTTGGAAGGTGCCTAAGTCGGTGACAGAGGTACGAAGTTTCCTTGGTTTAGCTGGGTATTACCGTAGGTTCGTCGATGGTTTCTTGAAGATTGCTGCACCTTTGACCAAGTTGTTGTAGAAGAATGTTTGCTTTGAGTGGACTGACGCGAGGCAGCAAGCTTTTGAGAAGCTGAAGGAAGCTTTGATGCAAGCTCATGTCCTGATTCAACTTGAGTATGGTAATGAGTTTAGGGTCTATAATGATGTGTTCATCGTTGGTTTGGGCTGTGTGTTGATGTAGGAGGTAAAGGTAGTAGCCTATGCATCTAGGCAGTTGAAGGTGCATGAGCGTAACTACCCTACTCACGATCTTGAGCTTGCGCCTGTTGTGTTTGCTTTGAAGATCTGGAGGCATTATCTGTATGGCGAGAAATGTGTAGTGTTCACGGATCATAAGAGCTTGAAGTATCTTATTTCTCAGAAGGAGTTGAATATTAGGCAACGTCGTTGGGAGAAGTTGCTTAAGGATTATGATCTGTCGATCGAGTATCACCCGGGCAAGGCCAATGTTGTGGCTGATGCTTTGAGCATCAAAGTGGCTGTGGAGTTGAGGGCGATGTTTGCTCGCTTGAGCATATTGCGAGATATTGGTCTTGTTGCTGAATTGCAAGTGAAACCATATTTGATTCAGTTGATTAAGGATAAGCAGTTGCTTGATGATTCTCTTGTCCCTCATGTTCAAGACATTACAGAGGGTAAGCCTTCAAATTTCAGTTTTGATGATGATGGTGTTTTGTGCTTTAGGAGTCGAATAGTGGTGCCAGATGATGTTGAGTTGAGGCGCACTATTCTGACTGAAGCTCATAGTAGTCCCTTCGCTATGCATCCCTGGTAGTACGAAGATGTATCGTGATTTGAAGGATGAGTACTACTGGGTGGGGTTGAAGAAGGATGTTGCTGAGTTCGTTAGTAAATGCATGGTGTGTCAGCAAGTGAAAGCTGAACATCAGGTTCCTTCTGGGTTGTTACAACCTTTGAGAATTCCAAAGTGGAAGTGGGAAAGGATTACCATGGATTTTGTGTCTGGTTTGCCTTTGTAGCCATCAAAGAAGAATTCGATTTGGGTGATTGTTGATCGCCTCACGAAGTGTGCACATTTCATGCATGTGCATACTACGTATACCTTGGATAAGTTGGCAGATCTATATATTGCTGAGATTGTGCGGTTGCACGGTGTTCCAAAGTTCATATTGTCGGATAGGGATCCGAGGTTTACATCACGGTTCTGGAAATGTTTGCATCAAGCTCTGGGTACACGGTTGAATTTCAGTACTTCCTATCATCCTCAGACGGATGGATATTAGGAAATGTGATCCAAGTGATTGAGGACATGTTGAGGTGTTGCATTATAGATTTTCAGGATTCTTGGGAGAAGCACTTGTCGTTCGTTGAGTTTGCTTATAACAATAGTTATCAGGAAAGTATTCAAATGGCTCCATACGAGGCTTTGTATGGGAGGAAGTGTAGGACCCCCCTTTGTTGGGCAGAAGCTGGGAAGAAGTTGATTTCGATGCCGACTATGTTGAAAGGAACCACCGAGCAGGTGAAGCTCATCTGTGAGCATTTAAAGGCAGCATCAGATCGGCAAAAGTCTTACGCGGATCTGAAGCATAAGGAAATCGAGTTCGCGGTTGGCGAACGCGTGTTTTTGAATGTATCGCCTTGGAAGAAGGTGATGAGATTTGGGCGTAATGCTAAGCTTAGCCCGAGGTTTATTGGACCTTATGAGGTTGTGGAGCGTGTTGGTCCTGTGGCATATCGGTTGAGGTTGCCTTCTAAGCTGTAAAAGATACATGATGTGTTTCATGTCTCGATGTTGCGGAGGTACAGATCGGATCCTTCGCATGTGATGCCTGTTGGGGAGATCGAATTGAATCCGGATGTGTCATATGACGAGGAACCAGTGAGGATTCTGGATGTGAGCAGTAAAGTTCTTCGTGGCAAGACGATAGAGCTTGTGAAGGTGTTGTGGCGACACCGAGGAGTTGAGGAGGCCACTTTGGAAAGTAAGGCGGACATGCTGAAGCAGTTTCCGCACCTTGGTTTTGGGCCTAGATTTTTTAGACATCGGATCGGATCGGTCGGAAACGGTTCGAATCGCGTTAAGTGATTGAGGGAAATCAAGGATCGAGAAAGGATAAAAATATGGTAAAATTGCTAAAATCTTCTTAAATCATGTTTAAGGGGTTGGTCAAATCAATTTTACAAAATAGGCTTTGGAAGTGGTACATTTTGGGTAGTGACCAAAATGTAATGTTTTAAAACTGTGGAAAAATGAAATTTTAAAAGAGGAGGCAAAAATCATAGAATCTTTAGTGAGCTATGGTGCAATTACACATTCCTTAAATTGACATGTGTTTTAAATGGGTTTTAGATAATTAAAATAGAAATGATTTTATTTTAATTAAAATGAGTTAATTGGGAAATTGAGAATTCATTTCACGTAACTAACTTTTATTTCAGCAAAACCAATTTCGCAACTCTTTTCTCCAGATTTCTTTTCTCCCAAACACTTTCCCTTTGATTTCTAAACAAACTTCAAGAGTTCTCTTCAAATTCTTCAAGATTTGTTAAGGAAAACTTGTCAATCATTGAGAAAGGCAAGGATTGGAGGTAAATCCCATTCTCAACCTTCAATCTAGGTTCTTTATTGAAATTCCCAAGATCTTTGGCTTCTAATTGATGTTTTTGGGTGAGTTTTTATTATAGTTTTGATTTAAGATCAAAATCTTGCAAAAATGTGATTAAAATCTTGATTTTCGAATTGGATTGGATAAGATATGTTTTTGATTGGTTTTAATTGAGTTTTGAGTTGATTATTATGTTGAAAAAGGGTTTTGATAATATAGATCCCGAAATCCTTGAGATCCTTGAGTTTCTTGATTGTTTTAGTTGGGTTTTTGAGCTGAAATGATGGTGTTATGCATGCTGGAGGTTTAAGGATGGGTTTAGGTTGTTTTTAGATGAGTTTTGATGTTTGTAAATGGTTGAAAGTGATGTATGTTGGTTGGGCTTAGTTTAGGAAGCAATCGATTAAGTTTTCGGTTGTTTCAGATGAGTAAATTGGTGTAGTTTTGGTGAGTAACGAGTTTGAGTTTGGTTGCTGGTGTTGAAATGCATTTTAATGCATTTGGATCTCTGTTTTGATGATCTAAAAACAAGGGGATCTTGATCTGGAAGCAAACGAAGCTTTTGTGGAGGCTTCAGAAGGGTGATTTTCGTGTCGGCGAGCAAGGTTTCGCGTATCGGTGAGTGGAAATGGATTTTCCAGCTTTGTAACGATTTGAGCGTGGTCTTGGGAGCTTAGTGTAAGTTTGAAACACTTAGCTAAGCTCAAGAGTAAGTGATTCGAAAGTCTCTCTCGGAATGTGCTATGTTTTTGTGCGGAAATTACACTTGAATTGAATGTGATTTTAATTACTGTTTTAAAGCATGTTTTAAGCATTGTTGATGCTGGTTTTTAATGCCATTTTGTTAAGGATGCACTTGGTAGGTGATCCTTGGATTTATGAAATATATACATTTGAGTTTAAGCATGTTTATGCTTATGAAAATGGCATTGTGATTTATGCTTGTAAAACAGTGGAATAATGTTGTTAAATGATTATATTGGCAAGTGATGGAAATGGTTTTTGGTTACTTTAATCGGATATAGTTAACCGGATATAGGATTGGGTGCACCACGAATAAAGTCGCCTTGGATGTGGAGCGGTTGTGATTGTACCGTATACTCCATCCAAGTACCCTAACGATTGAGGCTAAGATCAGAACGGTGGATGGTTAAATCCCGTGTGTGGATCTTGTGGTATGTGTCTCATGCCCTCGTTAGTGGAATTATACAACTACCGATGAGTGGTGTTGAGGGGTTGTGATTGTACCGTTAAACTCCATCACGAGTGTCACAACGGTTGATGGCTTAATCCCGTGTGTGAGCCTTGTGTAGTCCGGTAGTGTGGATGAAGCGTGTGGGACAACACTTATAATCCGGGTATCCGATTGTGTCATTTGTGTTGGTTTTGGGTATGGATTGAGAATTGATCACTTGCGAGCCAATATAATGTTGTTGATTAATGCTTTAAGCATGAGATGCTTGTAATTTATGCTAAGATGCATGTGATGCTTGATTTAAGCATGAGCAAAGGATTTTGTTGTTGTTTTAATGATGCTATGAGCATGTGGTTTTAAAAGTGCATGTAGGCTTTAGAGAGCATGTTTTAAGGAAGGCTTGAGTTGGTAAATGATGATAATATGGTTTTATAAAATGCATTGATCAATGTTTGTTTTAGCGATCCTCACTAAGCTTTATGCTTACGCTCATTTGTTTCATCAATGCAGAGAATTGAGCTTTAGAGGCAGCAAGAGAGCAAGTGGTTTCCAAGTATCTTGTCTAAACAATGTATGTGGTTTTACCTTGGTGTAATAAGAGGAAATGGGTGGGGTTTCTACTCTCGGTTATATTTGGTGATGTTAAACACCTTGAGCATGTTTGGTTTGTTTATTTGGTATTGTAAATGGCCTTTGAGTATTGGTTTAAGCTTGAATGTGGTTTTTAGCCTTTTTTGTCGTTTTGACATCTAAGAAGCATGCCTATAGTTCTAAAGCTTGCAAGTATGATGCTATGATTTAGCTTGCACTTCGTTTTGGTGCCCATCGATGTTTATTCATATAGTAAGTTTGTTGTGGCATGTGTTGGGATGGTTTCGGAGGTGAGAAGTTGAGAAAAACCAGCAATTTGGAAAATTGCAGGGCCAGGCGTTTCGGAACACCCTTATCTGTTTCGGAATTGTAACACCCCAATTTTGGGCTTGGAAGTTTAGGGTCTGAACCGGACCGGTCTGATTTTCGGTTCGAATATAAAAGGTGGTTTTAGGGAAAGCCTAGTTCGGGATGCATTAAAAATATGGAAAAATATCTAAAAATCCTCTTTTAATATATATAAGAGAGTGGTGAAATCAATTTTACAAAATAAGGTTTGGAAGTGTGACATTTCGAAATAGTGACTAAAATGTAATTTTTGAAAAGTTTAGTGGTGACTGTTTTGTAAGGATTGAAACTTTGAATCTTTAAGGAGCTAATTTACTCAAGGAAGGATTTCTCCAGATTTTTCTAAATTTTAATGACTTAATTAATGTTTAATTAATTGAAAGAAAAGAGGGAAACAATATTTTAGCTTTTCATAACTAACTTTTGCTAAAACTTTCTCATCTCATTTTCTCTCAAAATTCCCTCAGCCAAACACATTTCCACAGCAACATTTCTTTTGATTTTCACACTAAATGATGAGGTTTCAAACATCAAATGATTCCTAATCCTTTCTACATCAAATCCTCTTCATTTGCTTATTGAATTTTCAAGGATTTTGGCTCTAATCAAAGAGAAATCTACATTTAGAGGTAAGGATGTTCTTCTCCTATAAATACTCAGTTCTTTACTGAAATTCCCAAGTTCTCAATCCTTAAATTAAGTTTTATAAAAGGTTTTAATGTTGTAATCTTGATTTTGGCTTAAAACTCAAGATTTGGATTAAATCTTGAAGAAATTCGTGATGAATGTTTGGGCTCTGTTTTGAGATGTCTTTTTAATGTATTTTGGATGTTTAATGATGTGTAATTGAGGTTTAATCAATGCAATCCCGAATAGGTTGATTTTCCTAAGTTTTTACTTGTGAAAATGGTGGTTTTTGGGGTGATCTTGGTGTTCTGTTATAGCTGGAGGTATAAGGACGAGTTTAGGCTCTTTTTGGTTGTTAATTGATGTTTAAGAATGTTTAGAAGTGATGGATCTTGGCTGGGTAATGTTGTGGAAGAGTTTGGAAGTGATTTCGGTTGTGTTTGGTAGCCGAAATGTTAGATTTGATGTGAGTAGCGAGTTTAGGTGTAATGGCTGAAGATTTTAATGCATGATGATGCATTAATCCTCTGCTTTGATGTGTTTAAAATAGGGGAGACATCTTCGGATCATTGTGGTGTTGATCCGGAGGCTTGAACGGCGTTTCGGCAAGTTTGCGAAACAGAATTGGTGAGTGAAGTTGGGTTTTCAACTTTCAAACCAATGTTTGAAGGTTTTGGGAGCTTAGTTTAAGTCTAAGCAACTTAACTAAGCTCAAGAGTAAGTTTTCGGAGAAACTCTCTCTTTGATGAACCATGAGATGGTTGGATGCAATGTGTTTAATTTGCATGTTTAAATTCTGTTTTGAAAGCATGTTTTAGCATGATTAATGCTGGTTTTGAAAGCCATGTGTTGAAGGATGCTCAAGGTAAGATATCCTTGGTTTGACATTAATAAATGTGGTTTTGATGCATAGTGATGCATGATTGTTTAAAGGCTTTGATTAATGCTTTAAAACAGTGGATTGTAGATGATAAATGATGTATATTGGCAAGTGATGTGTTGGTTTTAAAGTACTTGAATCAGATATAGTTAGCCGGCTATAGGATTGGTTGCACCGTGAATAAAGTCGCCTTGGATGTTGAGGGGTTGTAATGGTACCGTAAACTCCATCCAAGTACACTAACGAGATGTCTAAGATCATAATGGTGGTTAAAAGGCCATGAGAGGATCTTGTGTTGTGTGTCTCGTGTTCTCGTTAGTGATGTTATACAACTACCGATGAGTGATGTGGAGGGGTTGTAATTGTACCGTTAAACTCCATCACGGGTGTTGAGGGGTTGTGATTGTACCGGTAAACTCCACCTTGTGTGTTCGGTAGTGTGTATGAAGCGTATGGGAGAACGCTTATAATCCGCGTATCCGATTGTGTTTTGTGTTGAAAAATGGTTATGGTATCACTTGGAAGCCAATATGACATGTTGATGTTAATGAAGCATGAGATCCTTGTTGTGTATGCATTGTTGCATGAGAAATGATGTTTATGAGTTTAAAGGCCTTTTGAAAGGTGTTTTATAAAATGCATTATTGTGTTGTTTCATTAGAGCATGCCTCACTAAGAAAATGTGCTTACGCTCTCTTTCTTGAACCAATAATGCAGAAAATTGAAGTGTTTTGAGGGCAGCAAGGAGGCTAAGAATCCAAGGGGAAGCTAAGCTCATGTATGGTGACTTTTTCACACATTATTAGTTTTTGGTATTTGGCAATGGGAACCTAGGTTGTGTTTTGGGAGATGTTTTGGACTCCCTAAGTGTGGTATGATGCCTTTAATGTTTCGGACTTGTAAATGGCAATTTTGGTGGTTGCTTTGATGATTTGATGATTGGTTGGTTTTGAGTATTAGGTTGCATGCCTATAGACTTGTGGTTTTTCCTAATTGATGCCATGAATGTGTTTTGATGATGCAAATATGTTCCTTATATGTATGATGACTTGTTGGCATGTTAAACTAGCAAAATCTGCACTATCTGGGCAATCCGTATCGGAACGGGCACCCGCGTTTCGAAACGGGGGCCTGTAATGGCCTTCGTGTATCGAAACGGGTAGAGGCCATTCCGAAACGAATTGGCCACTTTCAAGCCCTGTTTCGATACAGGTCTCGAAACGAACCCGCTTTTCGGAACGGTCAACCCCCGTTCCGAAACAGGTGACCGTTGGGCACTGATTTGAATGGTTTAAGGTTTGTAAGCTTTACGTTTTAGTCCTGATTTTTGTATATGCAATTGCTTGCGTTTGAGATGTCCGCTTGAGGTGAAATTTGACAGAGAATCATGTAATATGACTAATTTCATAATGGTAACTTAAAAATTAGTTAAGTCCTCTTAATTTCGAGAATTTACATTTTGGTCCCTGATAGTTGTAATTTGTGCAATTGAGTCCCTTAACGTTTTCCGTTCGCTGTGCTTTTCAAGTATGCTCTTCTCAAGGCTACGCTTAGGATTAATATGCATCTAGACAAGTTTAAAAAGAAAAAAAGGGTCGTTAATCAAGGTTGACTTTCGGGTTGACTTTGGTTTTCCCCGTGTAATCTTCGTAGTTCGGGTCAACCATCTAGGACGGGCTAAGGGGGTTACAGGAATGGTGTCCTGTAATGGTCATGGTGTTTTGGAACGGGTAGGCACGTTCCGGAACATTTCACTACTATAAATCACCGTATCGAAACAGATCATTTGGGGTCTCGAAACGCACCCACGTATTGAAACGATCAACATGGCTTCGAAACGACTGTTACGATACGGGGACTTGTGTTTCGAAACACTTGACTGTTGGATGTTGATTTTGAATTGTTCCAGGTTTCTGTTTCTTACGTATTGGTCCCTGAATGTTGTAAGTTTAATTGATTGAGTTTGGATGATCCGTTTGAGTTGAAATTTGACATGCTGGCATGCTACATGATTAATTTTAGATTGGTAACTTCAAAATCTGGTTAGTCCTTGTAAATCTGGAAATTTACAATTTGGTCCCTAAAAAACCAAAGCATGCAATCGAATCCCTAATTGAACCCTGATCGATGTGCCGTTTTCACCTATTCGCTTTATTCATCACATAGGATAATAATGTTCATCTAGAAAAGATAAAAAGAAAAAAGGGTCGCTAATCGAGGTCCACTTTCATGAGTTGACTTTGGTTTTCCTGGTGTAATCTTCTTAGTTCGGGTCAGGCGTCTAGGACGGGCTAATGGGGTTACATCTTTCATAAAACAAGTCCAAGTCCAACTTAACTTCCTATTCAAGAAGGACTTTGCCCTACTTCTATTCCTATTTAAGCAAGGTTTGATGCAGACATAGAGGGAGGAAAGATCAGATATACTGACACTAAGGAGTCGAGAGCTTGAGATCAGGGTTTAGTCGTGTGTTCTCCATGTCCATCATATTCTAAGTTTTCTTAGGGTTAGGATTATTTTTTATTAGTTGTGAGAAAACAATTGTACTTTGTTCAAGTTTTTAATGTAATTTAGTTCAAGGTTTGTTTATTATTGGCATTGAATTCATTCTTGCAATCTCATCGAGAGAGAGTTTTTGAGGTTATCTATTTGTCTGGCCTCGAGAGAGTTAGACTCACGAAACAAATAATCAGGGTTTTAATCCCGAACGATGGAAGCTAACTCGGCTTAGAGATAAATTAGAGTTTCAACGGATAAAAGAAGCGTGAGATTGGTTGGTGTTTATCTTTAGTTTACGTCGAATGGTATTATCAAGGCCCATTCATCAGCACGGTTTCGACCTCAGAGATAAAGAGGAGCTATTGAAGGATTCTTTGCCAAACCTTGACATTAACTACCGACCAGCAACAGATTGCCAAGGAAGCACATCTTATTGTCGTGGCAGGATCGAAGGACACTGCCGATGCAGTTTCGTGATCATTGCATTTAAAGACCGAGACAAGTCATTTGGATTCCACACTACGATGCAATCTAATCCGACCCATTCTCTCATTTTGATTTCCCTAGTTTTACTTACTTGCTTTAGTTTATGATTTTTAGTTTAGTTAAAATCCAAAACCCTTTACTTGTGTTTTTACTTTTTCTTTTTCTTTTTCAGTGCGAGAAGATAATTGAAGGAAGCCATCCCAATCCCCATGGAGACGATACTCTGATACTTATCTTTATATTACTTGAGACGTGTACACTTGCACTAATTGTGGAGCACCTTTTACACGCAACAAGTTTTTGGCGCCGTTGTTGGGGATTGGCAATAGTGACTTTCAATTTAATTTTCTTACACTTTTATTTGCTTAAGTTTTTGAGCACTAATTACTTTGTGTTTTGCATTTGTGTATGACCAGGGCGAACCCGAAGTATTCACTCCATGACCTTGATCAAGAAATCGATCGAAGTTTTCGATAGAGACTCAGGCAAAAGATGGAACATCAAGTTGGCGCCAGCAATGCAAACAACAATCGGAATGCCAATGGGCAGCAACCTGCCGACGAGCAGCCAATTATCGATGTGGAGAAAAATGTCCCTGTAGGAGATGGAGAAAATCCGTGAATTCAATTCGCACCAGTACGAAACATAACATTTCGAAACTACCTCGAAGAGGGTCTGAACGAACTAAATCTTGGAGTTGTCACACCGAAGATTGAAGCCGCCAACTTTGAACTTAAGCTAGTAATGTTCAACATGATGTATACTATGGGGCAATTTGGCGGCTCAACAACAGAAGATGCCAGATAGCACCTCCAATCCTTCCTGCAGATTTGCAATTCATATAAAATACATGGAGTACATGAGGATATTTTGAGATTAAAATTATTTCCCTATTCACTGAGGGATAGGGAAAAAACCTGGCTAAACAGTATCCCAACAAGATCAATTGTGTAATGAAATCACTTCTTTTCGACAGGCTGACGACGAATCTATGCACGAGGCTTTGAAGCGATACAGAGAGCTGTTACACAAATGCCCCTTGCACGAATTCCAATTATGGACGCATGTAACCATGTTCTATAATGCTGCCAACACAGCAACTAGGATGATGCTTGATACCTCGACAAATGACATACTCCTAGAAAAAGAACCAGAAGAAGTGATGGATATTCTAAACAGGATGGCCAAGAACAACTATCAGTTCCCAACGGCCAGACGAGGAGGAATCCGACGCCAACTCACAGTAAATGAAATAGGGTCCTTGGACACAATTTCATCTCAAATTTCCACCTTGACAAAGTTGGCCATGAACATGCAATCAAAGAACAATCACCATGAAGGAAAGGTAATGGATTTATTTTGTGAAAACTATGGAGGTAACCATGTTTCTTCTGAATGTCCATAGAACACAGAATGCTCCAGCAGCGAGATATCAAAAAAACATGCCTCGACAGAACATGCCGCAACAACAGTCAATGCTAACGAGTTCTTTAGAAAACACTCTGAATGCCATTATGTCTCAAACTAGTGCATATATGGCTAATACTGATAAGTTTATAAAGAAAACTTAAGCTTTTACGGACAAAACCGAGATGCGGCTACAAAATAATGAGGCAACAATGAAATCCCTAGAGACTCAATTTGGGCAAATCGCACATATCCTAAACACAAGGCCGATGTGAGGTTTACCTAGCGACACAGAAGCAGCTAAGAGAACATCGTATGAGCAATGCAATGCCATAACCACTCGAGGTGGTATTCAGCTCAAGGAGCCCAAAGTTAATGAAACAAATCAGGAAAAGCCAAAGGAGCCAACTGCCACAACATCGCCCAACAATAATGTCGTGGCAGCAACCCCTGACGACTCTGCCCCGGCAGAACCTATGGCAACACCAATGGCAAAGCCCAATATCGATGCTACCAAAGGCACATGCACAAAAAGCATAAAGGATACCTGACCAACTCCACCATTCTCACAAAGGCTGAAGCAACAAAAACATGAGTACCAGTTTAAAAAGTTCTTAGACATCTTGAAGCAGGTACACACCAACCTGCCCTCAGTGGAAGCAAGCAAAAAGATCCCAAATTATGCCAAATTCTTCAATGACATGGTCTCAAAACGGAAAAGGATTGGGGAATTTGAAACTATTGCCGTGACAGAAGAATGCATGGCAATGCTACACAATCGGACACCACGCAAGCTTAAGGATCCCGAAAGTTTTCTCATACCATGTGAAATCAGAGATACCTACGAGGGGAGAGCACTATGTGACCTAGGTGAAGCATAAACATAATGCCTAAGTCAGTCTACCAGAAATTGAGGATATATTGGTAAAAGTCAATAAATTTATTTTCCCTGCCGATTTTCTCATCTTAGATTGTGCTGCAGATGAAAAAGCTCCAATCATCCTTGGAAGGCCATTCCTCACCACCAGGAGAACTCTAGTTGATGTTGAAAAAGGAGAGCTGATAATGAGAATAAACGACCAGCACGTTAAACTCAATGTACTTAACACTAGGAAACATGCTGATGACCCCGAAAAGTGTCAAGCAATCCAGGCTCAAACTAAGATAGACATCCACCTAGAACTGCATTGCCCCAGTAGAGAGACTGTACACTACCGCGACAACAACATGGTAAACTGCCACGACAGTCTGACAAGAGAACTTGAACACAAGCTAGAACCAAACTTGGTACTCAAGCCATGAGGGATGAGGAAGTAGTAACTTTAGGAGACGCATGCACATGCACTCCTTTACTATCTTAACCTTTTCTCTCTATCTTTTTATTTTTATTTTTATTTTTAGTTCTAAGTTAAGTTTTTATTTTCCACATTTTTATATTTTTCTTTTAGGAACAAAGTTTTTATTTTATTTTTTTAGGATGGAGATCAAGAAAGAAAGAAGAGAGGACTTAATGGCTAAGTGAGGAGAAGCCGCTGCCGAGAGGCATGATTTGCCAACGGGCAGAAAAATGAAATGACAAGATCTGCCAACGGGCCACAAAAGTCGTAACGACTATATTTGTAACGGGCATAAAACGGCTAGAGATGCCGCTCCCCATTTAATGCTACACGGCATGGCTTACCAAAACTCTATATAAAGGCCACTCTTCTCTACGCTGTTCATCACTCAATATTCTCTTCTACTCTCTTGCATTCTCCAAAGTTTAGTATTCTCTTTTGCTCTCTCACAACTCACACAACTATTTTCTAGATGGCCCTCAAATTAAAGAAAGGAGAAAGCTCACGCACGGACGAGGCATCAACATACAAACGCTTCGCACCACCGGAGGTAGAAAGGTGTTTCAATAAACACTTTATCGCCCGCCAAGTATGGGAGGAGCAAGGGTTTCAATGCTCCGATGAGCCAGACTTTGGCCTCGACCACTACCTCTTCAACAAAATAGATCACCAAAAGTGGCAAATATTTTTCCTCCAACCCGAATGAGCCAACATAACGGTGGTCTGAGAATTCTACGCGCACAACCCAAGCCCGACCACACTTTTTGTTCACGTTCGGGGCAAGGCGATCAAGGTGGATGCCGACACCATAAACTTGTTTAACGACATTGATGAGTGTCTAAAAGTTCTATATTTTCACCCTTTTTTCTATGACAATTATTGCTAAACCTACACCAATTCAAGTTATATTGTATCCCTTTTTGCATAAAACACTGAATTTCACGTCTTAAGCTGCTTGATCTCTATATTTGTGTTATTTGGTGGGAAAGGTACTGTTTTGATGCACTTTGATGCTTGTGCAAATTTACTCACTAACAGAGCAGTGATGCCGCCAACGATGCCGCAATAGGGGTGATGTCGCCAGCGATGCTGCCCGGGCGGGCACTGCCACATCGTGCATAGTGAAGGAACATGATGGAAACAATGTAGAATCATCTCCGGATGGTCCATATCTAAGCCAACTTCTACTAAGGGAAGTAGAACAAAGGAAGCAAAACCAGGCTGAAAAACCAGCCGCAACAGCAACCTTCCAGATACGATAGTGGCAAAAATATGTAAAGTGGTACGCATTTTGAAGAGCCGGAAAAGCCTGATTTTTAGAGACCATTTGCATACCAATCGGACCACAGAAAGACCATGAAAAGTCTAGAGGAAAGTCAAAGGCAAATCCCATGAAAATAGGAGAATTTCAAGGAAGGAAGATTTAAGTTCCAAAAAGATAGCTTTTATTTAATGTATTTCAACGTTACTTCTTCTCCAAGTAGGAGTTACCCTAGCCTTCTCCTACTTCTTCCCCAAGTAGGATAACCCTAGACTTTCCCTATAAATAAACACCTAAGGGCTTGTAATTGATCATTAATAGTAGACTAGAGAGAGTTTGAGAAGCCGACATGTTCTAAGCTTTCTCTTTGGTTTTGGGTGTGTTGTAAAGTGGTGGGAACTATTGTTAGGATTTCATGTGCTTTTCTTTAATAAAATCTTCAGGGTTTGTCTATCTTATGTTCTTCACTGTTTTGAGTAATTCGAGAGTTTATTCAAAGCAATCTATTTGTTTGGTATCGAGAGAGTCGAAATCATGAAAGAGATAGGAACGATTTCATCTATAGATGGTGTGATCAACTCGGCCTAGACATAGGTTTAGGGTTTAAAGCGGCTAAAAGAGAACGACCAAAGCGTTGCTGTTCACTGCCAGATTCACACAGAAAGGTATTATCTGCAGAGGACGACAACATGATTATGACTTGGACAAAAGCGGAATCACATCCGAACGTTCTGTCGAACCTTGGAAGATCTGCCGTTTTTGCCGCCGGGACTTCCCGCCATTCGACCTGCCAGGGCAGTGAGAGCGTCAGGGCAACAACCTGCCATCACCCGCTGAAGCAGCGAAGGGTGGCAGCGCGAAGCACTCCATCCTATTCAATTATGTTTCTCACTACATAACAGCATAACCAGACCCACTTCTCTAATCTTAGTATTTCCTTTAATAACTTGCTTTCTCTTCACTTCCTTAAATGCAAAACTAAACTACTTGCTTCTTGTGCAAGAAAACCAACAACCGAAGATCATTGTCCAATCCTCATGGGATTCGACATCTTTTATACTATAACTTGGCAGGAGTGTGAACTTGCGCTCTTACAAAAAGGGGAACACCTACACGCCCTGCAGGCATCCACATAGAAAGGGATGAGCATGTAGAATTCGTTGAGTCCTTGACAGAGGAAGATTACGAACACATTAAAGAGGAACTTTGCTATGCCGACACAGCATGGAATGTCGGGGCACACAAGGGTTCGGTCAACTGGCGTCAGTTACGGCCAAAAGCAAAGATATGGAACACTTTCGTCAAACGCTGCCTTATGCCCACCTCGCACAACAACACTGTCGATCGGCCCATGCTTGAACTTATCCAGTCTATTTTGAATAATCGTATTATTAATATGGGTGACATTATCTGCCAGGAAATTCACCAGTGCAGCCAAAAGAAGCGCGACCCTCTCTACTTCCCATCACTCATCACCGACCTATGCACCGAACATGATGTACCAACTGACGATGCCGACAAATACACATCTCCAAGGAAAGGATGGGACCGAAAAACCTACTACCAGCTCATGCAGATCACGGAGGCAGAATCGTGGCAATATACACCAATGTCGGGCACTACCACGACAGCATCCACAACAAATATTCTAGAGACGCCACAGTCCGCAGCCCCAACAGCCACCATCCAGCAAATTGCCGAGAAATTATAGGACATGGACAGACGACAAAGACTATTTATGGCCTTCACAAGGGAATTCACCACCTCCATTGTCCAAGTAATTCAAGAGAAGTTCTCGGACCACACCGTTCAGTTCCCTCCATTCCATGCTGCTGTCTCTGCCACAGCCGCCCCAGAGCCACGTGCCACTGCTACCCCAACACCCCATGCCGAAGCCACACCGACCACCGGCACTGCCCAAGCCACACTGCCAGGGCAGGACTAGATACTCCTCAAGGTTCGCTAGTTGGGACATAAGGCTTCTCCCATTGGATCGAAACTACCCAATCTATCTGCCGGACGTTTGAAACTGCTAAACGTAAGGCATCTGCCTTGGAGGCCACAAAGGAGCTCCACATTGACACGGATGGAGAGGAGGAAGTGAATGCCACGGCCAAGCCAACCCCCAACGCGCATCCAACCGCCAAGGGAAACAAAGAGAGTCAAGCATACAACATGCAAAGGGAGAAAATTGACCCTTTCAAGTGACGATGGCTCATCATTCGATTTTAATGCCTTTAATGTTGTGCTTAATTTTTCTATTATTTGCATCTGTTTTTAATGCATTGAGGGCAATGCTTGTCTTGAGTTTGGGGGTGTAGGTTATGCTATCGAGGGGCATTATAATGCAGCAGCATATTAATATAATTGCTATGTAGTCTTGTTCTATATTTGTTCAAAAAAAATTTACTACATATATTGCCTTAGCCGAATGAAGCTTATGCCTCGACAATGTTTTTCATCAATCACCTTAGTTTAATTTAAATTAATTTTTTATCTTGGCCATAGATATCTCTCTTCTTACTATAGCTTTGAACTTTTTAAAGCCTTTGAATTTAGGATGCTTAAGGAAGATAACTTAGAATCATACTATGAGATTAGAACTTTAAAACACCTTTGTGACTTGTATGATTAAAGGAGTTCTAGTACACTTAGGACATAGACTTCCTTAGAAAGAAAATTTTGGGTAAAAAGTTAGAGGTGCCTAACACTGGCTCTAGCTTAAGGAATCCCTAGAGGTGCCCGAAACCGACTCTAGGCTAATCACTAGAGGTGCCCGAAATTGGCTCTAGTCGATTAGAGTGCTTATATAAAAGAAGAAAAGAAAAGAATTTACCCAAGTTAAGTAGGTTAATATTTAAGTGTTTACTTAGAACCCGAATAATCATCTTGTTCACAATACATGCACACACTCACAAATCTTAACGTTTGATTCCAGGGAATTCTTGAGGCATCCAAAGACTTAAGGGCCGAGCATTATTTTTTATGGTTTGGAGAAAAGAAGGAAAAGTAAGACCAAGAAGAATTTTCATGAGGATTAAGGTATGGAAATTGAAAGTTTGCATTGTTTGAGGATAAGCAATAGTTCAAGTTTAGGGGTGTGATAAGTTCCCATAAGTCTTATATTTTTACCCTTTTACACGACAATTATGGCTTAACCTACACCCATTTGAGCGGCATTATGGCTTTATATGCATTATTTACACTGCCTTTACCTTTGATCCTCATATTTGATTTATTTAATGAAAAGGTATTGTTTTAATGCTTGTTTGGTATTTGTGCAGATTTACCCACTGCCGGAGAAGGTGATGCCGAGCAGGCAATGGAGAAGAGGAAAGATGGTGCAGAACGAGCTCAAGACTGATCCAGATCAATCTAAGCCAGAGATGACAACTTCTACTGAAGGAAGCTGAATTATGAAGAGGAAGCCTTACGGAGTAGCTCCAATGACAGACCCCTGCCGAGGTAGTAGATACTCTCTATCGAGGCAGTGCACATACTGACTTGCCGAAGGGCAAAGCATGCAAAGTGATAGCTGATTTGAAGAGTATAGAACGTTGGATTTTTCTACACACTTTGCATGGCAATCGGAGCACGGGAAGATGACGAAGCATGGGAGGAAGGTTAAAGATGGAATTTGGCCAATGTGGATAAAGGCAAAAAAATTAAAGAGAATCACCTCTTTAATGAAGACAAGTCCAAGTACAACTTAACTTTCTATCCAAGAAGGACTTTGCCCTACTTCTATTCATATTTAAGAAAGGTTTGATGCAGACATAGAGGGAGGAGAGATCAGATATACTGGCATTGAGGAGTTGAGAGCTTATGATCAGGGTTTAGTTGTGTGTTCTCCATGTCCATCATGTTCTAAGTTTTCTTAGGGTTAGGATTATTTTGCTTAGTAGTTGTGAGAAAACAATTGTACTTTGTTTAAGTTTTTAATGCAATTTAGTTCAAGGTTTGTTTATTCTTGGAAATGAATTCATTCTTGCAATATCATCGAGAGAGGGTTTTTGAGGTTATCTATTTGTCTGGCCTCGAGAGAGTTAGACTCACGAAACGAATAAGCATGGTTTTCATCCCTAACGGTGGAAGCTAACTCGGCTTAGAGATAAATTAGAGTTTCAACGGCAAAAAAAGCGTGGGATTGGTTGGTGTTTATCTTTAGTTTACGCCGAATGGTATTATCAAGGCCCATTCATCAGCATGGTTTCGACCATAGAGATAAATAGGAGCTATTGAAGGATTCTTTGCCGAACCTTGACATTAACTACCGACCAACAACAGATTGCCAAAGAAGCACATCTTATTGCCGCGGTAGGATCGAAGGACACTGCCGAGGAAGTTTGGTGATCATTGCATTTAAAGACTGTGTAACCCCCTTAGCCCGGCCTAGACGGTTAACCCGAACTACGAAGATTACACGGGGAAAACCAAAGTCAACCCGAAAGTCAACCTTGATTCACGACCTTTTTTTCTTTTTAATCTTGTCTAGATACATATTAACCCTAAGTGAGTGCTCATAAGACATATTTGGAAACGGCACAGCGATCGGATATCATACAGGGACTCAATTGCACTAATTATAAGTTTATGGACCATTTTGTAATTTCTGTAAAATAGAAGGTCTTTACTGAGTTTAATGTTACCAATATGAAATTAGTCATGTTACATGCTTCACTGTCAAATTTCATCTTAATTAAACATCTCAAACTCAAGCAATTGCAATATCAACAATTGGGACTAAAATGTAAAGCTTGCAAACTTCTACACCATTCAAATCAGTGCCCAACAGTCACCTGTTTCGAAACACCCACATGCTGTATCGAAACACAGGATTGGAACGGCATTGACCGTTTCGATACACGAGTTGGTTCCGAGACTAGTTCTGAAAAGAGGCCTTCGAGTGGCCAAATCGTTTCGAAACATCCCTCAGCGTTTCGAAACACGAAGGCCATCTCAGGCCCCCGTTTCGAAACACTAGGAGGTGTTTCGATACGGTTTGCCCATAAACAACAACAAATGCTGATTTTTCAAGCATAAACCCGATCAAACACATCCAAAAGACTTCCCAAGCATATCAACAAGTCAACATACATACAAGGTACACATTTAGAGCCCCTAAACACCTTCATAGCATCAAACAAGAAAATTCATAAGTCTAGAGGCATGCATCCTAATATCCAAACCAAATAGGGAAAACAAACCTCCAAACAAGCAATTAAGGTCATTTACAATTCAAATCTACCAAGGCACACATGCCACAACCTTAGGGAGTTCAACACATCTCCCAAAACAAAACTTAGGTTCCCATTGCAAAATTATCAAAACTAATAGTGTACGAAAACTTCACCATACGTGAGCTTGGATTCCCTTGGACACACTTAGCTTCCTTGATGCCCTTAAACACCTCAATTATCTGCATTATTGGTAAAAGAGAGCGTAAGCACAAATGCTTAGTGAGGCATGCTCTAAAGAAAACCAACACAATAATGCATTTTTAGAAAACACTTCCATCAAAGCTTTTAAACCACATGCTCAACTCTTTCTCATGCTTGGAAAACTTCATAGCAAACTCATTGAAAACACATGTACCTTCATTCTATCTCATGCATTAAAACCAATGCAAATCTCATGGCAAGGCCATTCGCATGCTTGTATAGTCAAAGCATTTCTAAACAAAACACATATGCATATCTCAAAGCATAAATCATTTCACCAAGGTACATGTGTAACAAAAACCATTTCATCATTTATATTGGCATTTAGCATCTCATCAATACTTGGATATGCGGACACATTTCTACACTAGACTCTTCCGGTGGAATCTCACATCACTGTACTCACTTGTCTAGCAACAACTTCTGCTGGAATCTCTCATCACCGTACTCACATGGCGGAATCTCTCATCGCCACAAAGCTTGGGTGTTTCACCAAGACCTACCCGATGGAATGCCCATCATCGAAAAATCTCCCTTTGGCTTAACCAAAGAGCACGTACGAAATTTTAGTTTATAGTACACTCTCATCCTATTGATCGATCAATTATATCCGGTAAGTTTCTCAACATCTATGCCAATATAATGTGTTAAAATATCATCTCACCTACTGTTTTTCATGCAACAAAACTCAAGAGTTTTCTCACCACATTTCAATTCATAAATCATAAATTTGCTTCAAACCAAAAGCTCAAATCTATTCAATGCAACATGCCATCTCATGACATCTTTACAGGCATAATCTCATGCTCCAAAACATGCATAAAAACAGTAGGAATTTAACAACCACAAACCATGAGCATGTAAAAGCATTTTAGGGGCAAACACCACTTTAGAGAGATCAAATCAAGCCATACTTACTTCCGGACTTAGGAAGGTGTTTCAAACCTTTCCTAAATCCCCAAACCTTGTATTTTTGTCCTCGTGGACTTCTAAACCAATCGCACTCGCCAATTTCGTTTCGCTTGTTTGCCGAAACGCCGATTAAGCCTCCGGATCAACTCCAAAAGTGTCCGAAGATGTCTCCCCTGTTTTAGACACATCAAAGCAGAGGATTAATGCATCATCATGCATTGAAATCTTCAGCCAACACTCCTAAACTCGCTGCTCTACCTAAAACCAACATTTCAGCCACCAAACACAACCGAAATCACCTCCAAACTCTTCCAAAACTTAACCCAGCCAAGATCCATCACTTCTAAACATTCCTAAACATCAATTAACATCAAAAACAACCATAAACTTGTCCTTATACCTCCGGCTATAACAGAACACCAAAAACACCTCAAAAACCACCATTTTCATAAGCAAAAACTTAGGAAACACAACCTATTCGGGATTGGATTGATAAAACCTCATTTCTAACATCATTAAACATCCAAAATACATTAGAGAACTATCTCAAAACAGAGCCCAATCAATTACAACGGAAATCTTCAAGATCTCTTACAAAATCTTGAGTTTTAAGCCAAAATCATGTTTCTAACATTAAAACCATTTATAAAACTTTAATAAAGGATTGACAAATTGGGAATTTCAGTAAAGAATTGAGTATTTAGAGGAGAAGAACAATCTTACCTCTAAATGGTGATTTCTCCTTGATTTGGGCAAAATTCCATGAAAAAGCAATGTAGAAATCAAAAGGATTTGTTGCAAGATTGATTAGAAACCAATAGGTGATAGAAATCTCATCAATTGAAGTGAAGATCAAAGTGAATTTTTCTGGAGAAAATGTGTTTGGATGATAGGATTTTGAGAGAAAAAGGAATGAGGGAAAATTAGAGAAAAGATAGTTATGAAAATCAAAAGGTAGTTTTCTCCTTTCTTTTATTTAATTAAACATTAATTAAATTACCCAAATTAAGGAAAAATCTGGAGAAAAACATTTTGGGTAATTAGCTCCTTAAAGATTCAAAGTTTCAATCCTTTACAAAACAGTCACTACTAAACTTTGCAAAAATCACATTTTGGTCACTACACCGAAATGTAGTATTTCCCAACCTTATTTTGTAAAATTGATTTCACCACTCTCTTAAATATATTAAATGAGGATTTTTAGATATTTTTCTATATTTTTAAAGCATCCCGAACTAGGCTTTCCCTAAAACCTCCTTTTATATTCGAACCGTTTCTTAGACCGGTCCGGTTCAAACCCTAAACTTCTAAGCCCAAAATTAGGGTGTTACAGACCGAGACAAGCCAATTGGATTCCACACTAAGATTCAATCTAATCCGGCCCATTCTCTCATCTTGATTTCTCTACTTTTACTTACTTGCTTTAGTTTGTGATTTTTAGTTTAGTTAAAATCCAAAACCCCTTTACATGTGTTTTTACTTTTGCTTTTTCTTTTTCACTGCGAGAAGATAATTGAAGGAAGCCATCCCAATCCCTGCGGAGATGATATTCTGATACTTATCATTATATTACTTGAGACGTGTACACTTGCACTAAATGCGGAGCACCTTTTACACGCAACATTTCTAATGATGGAAATGGTTTTAATGCATTGATGGTGTGTTGGTTTTGAGCACTCCTCACTAAGCTTGTATGCTTACGCTCTCTTTTGTCCATCAATGCAGATAATTAAGTACTTGGAGGCAGCAACTTGAAAGGGGATTGTAGGAGACTTCGCTTTGAATGTATGTTTCGGTTATGGGCTATAGTAATAAAGGCAATTGGGGTTCCATGGTTTATTTGGGTGATATGTATGAACACCCTTTTTGAGCATGTTTTCTTTATGGTTTTATACTTTTAAAGGGCCTATATTTGATGGTTTGTGCATTGGTTTGAGTTTTGACTCTTAAGTAGCTTATTTTCTATGTTGCATACCTATAGTTTACCTTTGATGCAATTTTCCATGACTTGATGTTGAATATGCCATAAATGTTTGTGAATTGATGTTTAATTATGATGTATGCATGTTGGATTTGTTTAGGATGGATTTAAGTGTGAAAAACCAGCAAAAAGTGTCATTACAGGCCTAGGTGTTTCGGTACACTTAAGCCTGTACCGAAACAGTGAGCCTGAAATGGCCTAAGGGTTTCGAAATAGGGGAGGTCTTTTCCAGTACGTTTTGCTATTGGAAACCACAGTTTCGAAACACCTCAAGGGTGTTTCGATACGGGCTTGTGTTTCGAGCCGTGAGGACCTGTTCTGATACACCCGTTTCGATACAAGGTTAGCTTGTACCGAAATGGCTAGCTGTTATGTTAGTTGATGGAATATTATGAAGTTTTGATTCTTTGTGTTTTGGTCCCTGAATGTTGTGGTTGTAATTAAATAAGCATGAATGATTGTTTTGAGCTGAGATTTGGCAGAGATTCATGTAACATAATTAGTTTAGAGATGGTAATCTAAAATTTGAAGAAACCCTCGTAACTTGTTAAGTTTACAAAATGGTCCACATAATCGTATTTGTAAGAAATTGAGTTTTAATCGAGGTCCGATTGATATTGTTTATGTTCCGCTGCGATGATAAACACTTAGGACTCTAATGAGCATCTAGATAAGATAAAAATAAAAAATAGGATTGTTTATTAAGGTAAGCCTTGTCGGTTTACTTCAATACTCCTCGTGTGACATGTTCGGTTCGGTCTATCGCATAGGACGGGTCGAATGGGTTACATTTGATGTTGGAATTTCCATGAATGATTAAGGATTGATGTTGGAATATGTTGTATGCATATTGGAAGCATGTTGGAATGTTTTTGTGTGGATTGAAGTTTGAAAAACCAGCAAAAAGTGTCATTACAGGCCCAAGTGTTATGGTAAACTCGAGCCTGTATCGATACGGTGAGCCTGAAATGGCTTAAGGGTTTCAGTACGTTCTGTTACTAGAATCGCATGTTTCGAAACACCCTAGGGGCTGTTTGGATACGGGTTCGGGCTTCGAGATGCTCGAACCTATTCCGATACGGGTGTTTCGCTACAAGGCAACCTATACCAAAACACCCTGCAGTTAAGTTGGTTATTGGAATCATCTGAAGTTCTGTTTCTTTACGTTTTAGTCCCTAAATGTTGTGGATGCAATTAAATGAGCTTGGATGCCATTTTTGAGCAGAGTTTTGACAGAGAGTCATGTAATAGGACTAATTAAAGGATGGTAATCTAATATTGGAATAAGTCTCTAAAATTTGATAAATTACAAAATGGTCCCTAAAATGTGTTTGCATGCAATTGAGCATTTAGACAAGATAAAATGAAGAAAAAAAATTAGGATAATAATGAGAATTTAGACAAGATAAAATGAAAAAATAGGGTCGTTTATCAGGGTAAACTTCCTAGTTTACTTCAATATTCCCCGTGTGACCGGATCAATTCGGTCTATCATCTCGATTGGGTCGAGGGGGTTATATTTGGTGGTATTTGAGCTAGGTTTTGAAAGAATTGGGAGGTAAGGTTGATTTAATATTGTTGTTTGGTTGATTTCTTATTGAATGCTATGCATGAAGGTTGATTAAGCTATGTTATGATCATTGTTGGATTTGTATGAAATGTACGGTGTTTGATAAACAAAATTATGATTGCTAAGTGATGTTGGGGAAGAGAATAAGGGTACCCATTGCCATATTATTACTAATGTAAAGAGAATTTTGGTTTTGAAAGGAAAAACTTGAGCTCCTTGGATTCTTGCTTTTGGTTGGCCTAATTATTTCATTTTGGCATTATCATGTTTTAGATTTGCACTATATTTAAGATGGGACCGAGACAAGAGTTTAGATTTGGTAGTCGTGATGCTGAGAGTGAGAATGTTGAGGATTTCCCGCCCCTTCACCTCCTCCTGGTGGTGATGGAGCTGGTGCGAAAGCTGGCGTTGGATGTGTTGGACCTTAGACAGCGCAAGGGCAGGCTGCTGCCGATATGACACCGCTGATTCAGTCTATAGCTGGGGCTTTTCAGGCAGCGATAAAGGGTATGCATGTGGCCGCACCTTGACCTGGTGCTAATGCTGGATTGCCTTTGAAGCGTTTTTGCAGCTTGGGTGGAATTGTGTTTTGAGGTCTGTCTCATGAGAGTTGTGAGGCTTGGTTTGAGAGCACCCAGAGGATTCTTGGTCAGATGAGGTGTAGTGATGCACAAAAGCTCAGTTGTGTTGTATTCTTGCTTCATGGTGATGCATATACATGGTGAATGACCATCACTGCGGGTATGGAACCTACCGATGTTTCTTGGGAGTTCTTCAGAACTGCTCTCAAGAGGAAGTATTTGGGTGTTCACTATCTTGATGAAAAGAAGTGAGAGTTTATGTATTTGGTGCAAGGAAACATGACCGCTTTCGAATATGAGGTTCAATTTGTTTGGTTGACCCAGTATGCTCTTGAACTGATTCCTAACGAGTAGAAGAGATGCTATCGTTTTCTCTATGGTCTTGTTAAGGACGTCAAGACATACATGTTGGCTTTGGACTACACAGATTTTGATGTCTTAGTCACTCGGGCTAAGGACATTGAGCAGAATTTGGACTTAGTTGCTCGTTTGGGTGGTTCTAGTTCGCGAAAGAGGTCGACAGAGTATGATGCTGGTAAGGATCGTTAAAAGAAGAACAACGATCGGATGTATCAACTAGATCCAAGGCGTAGTGGTGGTAATCCTGGTTGTGGTATTCAAGGCTAGAACGCTTTTATTCGTACTTTAGAGTGTAATCGGTGCGGTAGGAGGCACACCAGAGAGTGTTGAGGTAATCTGGGTACGTGTTGGAATTGTGGAACACGAGGGTATATGGAGTGTGATTGTCCATAACCAGCTAGGGATGGACAAGCTCTGGTGCGAGTTGCTGAGCCACAGAGAGGTCGTGGGTGCGGTCGTGGTAACTATCAGCGTATAGATGATGGACAGAGGAATATTTCTCATATTGTTGATGTTCAGCCTAAGGGAGGTGGATAGGCTAGGGTGTATGCACACCGAGAGGGAAGGAACGACACGGATGTGATCGCGGGTACCTTTACTTTGCAATCGGTGTCATTACTTTCTTTAATTGATTCCAGTTCTACTCATTTATACATTTTGCGTGAGCTTGCACAAGTGCTTGATTTGCCTGTTGAGTTGTTAGATGTTGGTATGCATGTAACCAGTTCTTTTGGTGAGACAATTGTTATGAGAAAGTTGTATAGGAGATGTCCCTTGTCTGTTCAAGGTCATGTGTTTGAGGTTGATCTTATGGAGTTGCCTTTCTATGGTTTCAATGTAATTCTTGATATGGATTGGTTATCTAAGTATAGACCAATGGTTGATTTTAAGACCAAGCGAGTTTCATTGAAACTTGTCGATGATTATGAGGTGGTAATTGTAGGCGATAATGTGAAGTTCTTGTCTAATGTGGTTTCGGCTCTTGAAGCGAGTCGGTTGATGCATTTGGGATGTGAAACTTTCTTCGCTTATGTGATGAATTTGTGTACAAAGGAGGTGCAAGTGCAGAACATATGCACGTTATGTGAGTTTCCAGGTGTATTTCCAAAAGAGTTGCATGGTTTGCCAACGAACAGAGAGGTTGAGTTCGGCATTGAGTTGTATGAACATACGACTCCATTGTCTATTGCTCCCTATCGAATGGCACCTAAGGAGTTGAAGACGCAATTTCAGGAGTTGTTTGATTAAGGTTTCATTAGGCCTAGTGTTTCACCATGGGGTGCACCGGTCTTGTTTGTGAAGAAGAAAGATGGCTCGATGTGTATGTGTATAGATTATCATCAATTGAACAAGTTGACAATCAAGAACAAGTATCCTTTACCAAGAATTGATGATTTGTTTGATTAGTTCCGAGGTGCATCGGGTTTTCTAAGATTGATCTGAGATCCGGATATTACCATTTGAAGGTAAAGGATGTGCCTAAGACTGCTTTTCGTACGAGGTACAGACATTATGAGTTCTTGGTGATGATGTTTGGTTTGGCGAATGCGCTTGCTGCGTTCATGGACATGATGTATCACGTGTTTCACGAGTTTTTGGATAGGTTTGTGGTTATGTTTATGGATGATATTCTTGTGTACTCTCGTACCGAGGAGGATCATGATATGCATTTGCGTATTGTGTTGCAAGTTTTGTTGGAAAATCAATTTTACGCCAAGTTGAGCAAGTGCAAGTTTTGGCCTAAGGAAGTTGTTTTCCTTGGTCATGTAGTGTCGGCCGAAGGGATCGGGGTTGGTCCCAAAAAGGTTGAAGCAGTGATGAATTGGAATTCGCCTAACTCTATTTATGAGGTGCGTAGTTTCATTGGTTTTGCAGGATATTATCGTAGGTTTATGGATCGTTTTTTTAAGGATTGATGCTCCTTTGAAAAAGTTGTTACAAAAAGATGTTAAGTTTGAATGGACGAAG
Source organism: Hibiscus trionum (assembly GCA_030270665.1). NCBI lineage: Eukaryota > Viridiplantae > Streptophyta > Magnoliopsida > Malvales > Malvaceae > Hibiscus > Hibiscus trionum. The sequence goes on from BSYR01000051.1 coordinate 14,695,425, forward strand.
GTTAGACAACAAGCTTTTGAGAAGTTGAAGGAAGCGTTGACGCAAGCTCCTATCCTGATTCAACCTGAATCGGGTAAAGAGTTTGTAGTTTATAGTGATGTGTCCTATGTTGGGTTGGGATGTGTGTTGATGCGAGAAGGTAGGGTGGTACCTTATGCCTCTCGGCAGTTGAAGGTCCATGAGCGTAATTACCCTACGCATGATATCGAGTTGGCTGCAGTGGCGTTTACCTTGAATATTTGGAGGCATTACCTTTATGGTGAAAAGTGTACTGTGTACACGGAGCATAAAAGTTTGAAGTAATTGATGACACAAAAAGAGTTGAATCTTAGGCAACGTCGGTGGTTGGAGTTGCTTAAAGATTACGACTTGATGATCGAGTACCATCGAGTGAAGGCTAATGTTGTAGCCGATTCCTTGAGTAGAAAAGTGGCTATAGAGTTGAGGGTGATATTTGTTCGGTTGAGTATGTCGCGAGATGGTGGTTTAGTAGTTGAATTGCAAGTGAAACCCTCGTTGATGGAATTGATTAAGGAGAACCAGTTGTTGGATGATTCGTTGGTACCGCATGTTCAGGACATTGTGGAAGGAAATCCATAGACTTTTGTTTCAACGATATGGTGTTTTGTTCTTTAAGAGTCGAATAGTTGTGCCAGAGGATGTTGAGTTGAGGCACACGATTTTGACTGAGGCGCATAGTAGCCCTTTTCCTACGCATCCTGCTAGTACAAAGATGTATCGTGGGTTGCAGTATGTGTACTATTGGGTTGGTTTGAAGAAGGACGTTGCTGATTTTGTTAGTAAATGCATGGTTTGTCAACGAGTTAAAGCTGAGCATCAGTTTCCTACTAGATTATTGCAACCGTTGAAGATTCCAGAATGGAAATGGGAGAGAATCACCATGGATTTCGTGATAGGTTTGCCTTTGACTCTGTCCAAGAAGAATTCCATTTGGGTGATTGTTGATCATTTTATGAAGAGTGCACATTTTCTGGCGGTGCATACTACGTATACGTTAGACAAGTTGGAGGATTTGTACATCTTGGAGATTTTGAGGTTGCATGGGGTGCCTAAGTCCATTGTTTCGGATCGAGATCCACGTTTCATAGTGAGGTTTTGGGAGTGTCTACATCAAGAGTTGGATACACGTTTGAATTCTAGTACTTTGTATCATCCATAGATAGATGGACAGTTTGAACGAGTTATCCAGTTGTTGGAGGATATGTTGAGGTGTTGCACATTGATTTCCAAGGTTCTTGGGAGAAATAGTTGCCTTTGGTGGAGTTTGCATACAATAATAGTTATCAGGCGAGCATTCAAATGGCTCCTTATGAGGACTCGTGTGGAAGGAAGTGTAGAACACCTCTTTGTTGGTCTATTTGCCTAATGTGCTTAAGGGCACTACAGAAAAAGTGAAACTTATTAGTGAAAGGTTGAAAGTGACTTCGGATCGGCAAAATTCTTATGTGGATTTGAAGCGTAAGGAGGTTGAGTATGTTGTAGGTGATAAGGTGTTTTGAAGGTTTCACCTTGGAAAAAGGTTGTGAGATTTGGTCGGAAGAGCAAGATGAGTATGAGGTTTATTAAACCATATGAGGTGCTTGAGCGTGTTGGACATGTTGCCTATAGGTTGAGTTTGCCTCCCGAGTTGGAAAAGATACAAGATATTTTCCATGTATACATGCTTCAGAGATATATATCAGATTCGACTCATGTTATGCATGTTGAGGAGATTGAGTTGAATCCGGATTTGTCATATGATGAAGAACGAGTTGAGATCTTGGATTCAGACAACAAGGTTCTTCATGGTAAGACCATTAAGTTGGTCAAGGTCTTGTGGCGACATTGTGGTATGGAGGAAGCCACGTGGGAAAGGAAGGATGATATGAAGAAGCAATTTCCTTATTTTTTCTATCAGGTAAAATTTCGAGGACAACATTTCCTAAGTGGGGGAGAGTTGTAACGCCCCGGTTTTAGGCTTAGGAGTCTTTAAGGTTGACTCGGGGTTTGTAGGACCTAGACTAGAGATCCAAGTTAGTTCGAGCGTGGTTCAGGGAAAATAAGGTTCGTGATATGAGAAAATTATGAGAAAATTTTCCAAATTCTTCTAAAAATATAGATAAATGTGTGGTGAAGTCAATTTCGGAAAATGGCTTTTGGAAGATTTACATTTCGGTTTAGTGACTAATTTGTAAAAGTTGCAAAATCTATTTTTAAGGACTACTTTGAAAGAGGTTCAAAACTTAGAACCTTTAGGGAGCTATTACACCAAGGTGTTATCATCCTTTTCCCTTGTTTTATTATTTTAAAAGATTTAATTTATTGATTTACTAAATCAGATTTGATAAAAAGGATTTTAAAGGCTAAAACTTCTTACGTAACTACTTTTCTCCTAAACTTTTCTCTCAACTTTCCTATCAGCCAAACTATCTTTTCATCACTAAAATCTCCAGAGAATTATCTTTTTTCACTCACTTTTCATTTCTAAATGGTTCTCATGGAATTCCACATCCAATAGTTATGGATTTCTTGAAGGTTTTCCTCTAAATCATTGCAATCAAGGGAAAAAACTTGTGTTACAGGTAATCTTTCTTTTCTCTCCTCTAATCAAGGTTCTTTAATGAATTTCTCAAGTATTTGGCTCTCAAATTGTGTTTAATAACAAGGTTTTATAATCTAATTGATGGAAATGGTTAGATCAAGCTATAAAAGATGATTTCTCAATATTTTTGAAATGCTATTGTTTTGATTGTTTTGAGATTGATTTTAATCATGATTTGGATGTTAAATGATGTTGAAATAAAGGTTTTATCATAGGAATCCCAAAATAGGTTGGATATCTAGTTGTTAAGATTGTTAGATTTGGGTTTCTGTGGTGTTAATGCGGTTCTGGTGTTGCTGGAGGTATAAGGATGCAATTATATTGTTTTTGGATGATAATTGATGTTTAAAAATGGATGGAAGTGTTAGGATTTGGCTGGGTTGAGTTTGTTGAGTAATCGAAGGTGTTTTTGGTTTTTTCGGATAGGTGTTTTGGTGTTTTTGGGTAGAGCAGTGTGGTAGCTTTGGTTGCTGGTGTTTTTAATGCATTGAGATTCATTAATCATTTGTTCTTGTGTGGTATAAACAGGGGAGAATGTTTCGGAAACAATCGGTAAAGTTCCGGGAGCTTCGGAACCTTGATTCCGCTTCGGCAAATCGAGCGAGGCGTTGTCGGTGAGTGGAATTAGTTTTAAAAGCCTTTCAAAGACTTGACATCAAAGTTTGGGGTTTAGATTGAGTTTGAAATACTAATCTAAGCCCGAAAGTAAGTTTGAGATGTTTCGCACTCGTTTCTCGGTTGTTAAGCCATTGTTTTATATGATCATGCTCATGTTTTGAAGATAGATGTAAACCTAATGTTTTATGCATATTTTAAGAAATGATTTGTTGATTTATATAATCCCATGAGATACAATTGTGATTTTGGAAAGATAGAATTTATTGAGAAAATGATATGCATTGTTTATGCTCTTGAAATGGGATGAAAATTATTTATATTGATGCATTAAGAAACATTAGGTAATGATGCTTAAAATGAGTATATTGGCATGGGATGAGATTATTGTTACCAGATATAATTTGTCGACCAATAGGATGAGATGTGCACTATAATATACAAAATATGTACGTGCTCTTTGGTTCGGGCAATGGGGGTAGTGTTATCCCGTTCTAAAGTGAGAGTGTGGTGATGCGAGATTCCACCACGGTAGGTCTTGATGATGTGAGATTCCATCAAGCTTTGTGGCGATGAGAGATATGGCCATGAGAGTCTGGTGAAGTGAGATTCCACCGGGGTAGGACTTGACGATGTGAGATTCCGTCAAGCTATCCACATATCCGAGTAAGTTGCCTAAATGCCAATAGATGAGATTCACATGTACCTTGTTTATTCATGATTTAATGAAATGAGATTGTATATGAGATTATGTCTTGAGAAATGCTTTATGAGAAACAAGCATGTTTGACTTTGCTTTGAGACTTTGCATTTTGATTAATGCATGAGATAGATGGTACATGTGGTTTAAATGATGTGGTTTTTGCCTTGAAATGATTTCAAGCATGAGATAGAATGAGCATGATGAGATTGAGATTTTCTAAATGAGAATGGTTTGTTTTGAGCATCCCTCACTAGGCATTATTGCTTATGATCTCTTTTTCCAACAATGCAGAGAATTAGCCTATTTGGGCAGCAAGGAAACAAGAAGGATTCCAAGGAGTGGTATTAAGCTCAAGTATGATTTTAGGTTTACTTATTTGCAATAATAGTTGGCAATGGGAGAATGCTTTTATGTTTTGAGAGTGTGTGTTTTGAAACTCCCTGGTTGTGGCAAGTTTGTGATGCTTTTGACGACTTGTAAATGGCCTTTACTTGTTGGTTTGTGTTTTGACACTAGTTCTTTTGCATAGGTTGCATTCCTATAGATCTCTTTTATGCGTATTGCCATGAATTGATGTTGGAATTGCCATGAATGATTGAGGATTGATGTTGAAATATGTTGTATGCATGTTGGAATGTTTGTGTATGGATTAAAGATTGAAAACCCAGCAAAAAGTGTCATTATAGGCCCAGGTGTTTCGATACACTCGAGCCTATATTGAAACGGTAAGCCTGAAATGGCTTAAGGGTTTCGAAACGAGGAAGGGTTGTTTCCGTATGTTTTGTTACTGGAATTGCATGTTTCGAAACACCCTAGGGGCTATTTCGATACGGGTCTGAGCTTCGAGACATTTTACCCTGTTCCGATATGGGTGTTTCGATACAGGGAAACCTCTACCGAAACACACTACAGTTAAGTTGGTTATTGGAGTCATCTGAGGTTATATTTCTTTATTTTTTAGTCCCTGAATGTTGTGGATGCAATTAAATGAGCTTAGATGATTGTTTTGAGCTGAGTTTTGACAGAGAGGCATGTAATAGTTTTAATTAAAGGATTGTAATCTAAAATTGGAATAAGTCCACGTAATTTGATAATATTACAAAATGGTCCGTACAATGCGTTTACATGCAATTGAGCCTCTAATCGTTGTCTGATTGAGTTGCAAATTGTTCCCCTACGAAGTTTATCACTTAGGATAATAATGAAAAAAAATTAGGATCGTTTATTGGAGTAAACTTTCTGGTTTACTTCAATATTTCCCGTGTGACCCGTTTGGTTCAGTCTATCATCCAGAACGAGTTGAGGGGGTTACAAGAGAGGGATTATTCAATTTCATTCATGATTTTGAGCATCATTTGTGATCTACACCACCTTCAATTTTAGCATCATTTGGCTTCATTATTTTTAGCCTACCATATTACCCTACATCTACTACCATACCCAACTTTATTTTGAGCCGATTCTACAAGGTTAATCTTTGTTCAAGTCAACCAAGTTCCTTTGTGAACTTAGAGAGAAAACGAGAGGTAAAAGGAAAAGAGTGAACATCAAAGGGATAAAAGCCAAACCCCGAGTGAAACACGAGTGAAGTGAAATTTTCTTTTGAGTGACTTAGTGAGGATTTTTTGAGTGATATATTTTTTGGAGAGAAATAGTAAGGCTTTTTTAGTGAGGATTTTTGTTATTTTAATCTTTGATTCATAATGTCTCGAAAGTACACAGGATCTAAATTTTCTACAGGAAACAAAGCACCAGACTTTGCTCTACAGGATCTTAGTCGTGAGATGAGAAAGGTGATGCAACAAGCATTTGAGCCCATTAACAAGAGCTTGGATCGGTTAGAGACAGTTTCTCGTTGGTAACAAACACCTCCATCAATGGAACAAAAGCAACTAAAAAGGAGAGACAACTCTCAATCCTTTTCTAGTTCTAGATCAAATGGAGTCAAAGATCTTGCGAGAAGAATTCTACCTCCCAATCAAGAGGCATTATTCGAAGTTCAAAGTCCAGAAGGCCTAGTACATTTGCTTTCAATCCAAAGAGTCTAGCTCGATTTCAAAAGTGTTTTGATGATTATGTCAAAGAAAGACAATTGCAAGAGTCGTTAGAAAATGAAGAAGATTGTAAAAATGAAAAAGAAATTGTGGGAGAAGAAAAATAGATTTTTTAAGAAAAAGAAATTGCAATTGAGAGTGAAAAAGAACAATCAAAAGAACATGAGATTGAAAAAGAAGAGCAATTTCAAGACAAAAAGGAGAGTGAGAAAGAAACAAAAGAGTTAGAGAGGCAAGAAAAGAGTGATGTTGAAAAAGAAATTATTTGTGAAAAAAAGGAGAGGAAACAACATTGTTTTCCACTAACGACCTTAACAACAATTTTCCTACTCTTGTTTTGACATTTTCTTAGGATTATTTGGAAGATATTCCAAGGGAGACATTGAAGAATCCAGAGCGAAAGTGGACACACCATTTTTTCTTTGCACTAATGAAATTAACAATTCTTCTTCGTTGTCATTGTTTCGGGATTTCCATGAAGAATATTAGAAAATTTCCCAAGGAAGTTACCCCTCGTCAAGAACATCATTCTTCAACCATTCATTCAGAACATTCAACCTCAGTGGTTAGAAAATTGTTTTGATTTTGTGATAGTTTTCCCAAGAACTAACTTTGGTTTATTTTTCAGAGAAATGAATAAATTATTTGATGGATTGGATCCAAACAAGAATTCTAAGTCTCTTAGTCAATTTTTGAAGGATTTTGGAAGCAAGATGAACATCGCATGAATATCATACCATCCACCTTTTAAAGAACTCCGAAAGTTGAGAGAGGTTTTTCAAGAAAGTTTGAAATTTTTTGAAGAATGTTTGTCATGTGATACATTCATTAGCAAACAAATTTCTGCCACCAAGCATCCACCTATTAAAAGCCTTGACAAGTTTGATCTTTTTAATTCTCAACATTTTATTTCTTTTCCTTCTAATACAATTTTGATTGTAGAATTTGAAAGGTCATATAAGCTTGAGAAGGAGTTACACAAAAAGATGTGAGTCAATAAAGAGAGAGAATTTCAATGTCTTGTGAACCGTGACTCCAAAAGTCATAAAATAGTTCGTTTGGCACCAATCAAGCAGTATGACAACAGAATTCACATAAAGCATAAGTGAACCATCTTTGAACCAATAGATTTGTTCTAGAATAGAAAGCGAATAAAGAAGTTTCTAGCCTTAAGGAAGTCGAAGTTGTTCTCGTCTATAATAGGAGTCAATTTGGGGACAAATCACTTTCAAGAATGGGGTAATGTTGCGATCCGATTCGCATCAAGGATTTTTTCCAGCAGCTTGTAGATGAGGCCTACACGCCATTGTCATTCTATCGGCCAAATTCAATATGTTTGCCAATACGAACGCATTTCCTTCACCAGTTCACGGATAAACAACCATGCGTAGTTCTAGTTTGCATTTACACTCTTGTTTGCATGCATTGCATTTGATTGTTTACGTTCTGTTCGCATTTGCATTTCAGTTTGCTTATATTAAATTATGTTCGCTTTATATATATATATATAATATTCACATTAGAGTATATCCGCATGCATTATACTTTGGTCGCATTATATCTATGTTTTCATGCATAAGTCTGCATATGACTGTTCGCATGTGTTTGTCCTTATATAAGTGTGTTGCATGTAGTTGCATGAAGCATTAATAAATTTGCATGTTTAATTATGCAAGATAGTTCATTTATTGCACATGAGTAAATATGTATGTTAGTTCATTTAAGCATGATAGTTCATTAAAGCATGCTAGTTCATTAAGTATGATAGTTCATTTAAGTTGCATTGTTTTATCATGTCTTTTTTGTGTTATTAGAAGCATGGAGACTGAATAAATCTGACACTCCAATAGACCCCAAGATGGATTAATCACATGTTTGAAGTCTTCTGGGATTCAAGCACTTAAGGGAGAGTACAAGCATGAATTAAAACAACACTTAAGGAGTCTCGTACATTCTGTCAACTTGTTCACCATTTTTGAATTAGATCGATCTAAGTATTGTAGTCTTCTTAAAACTTATTCCTCTATTTTTTAGCTTTCCAACGCACTTTGAATCACATCAATCTAATATTGGGAGCTTAAGATATGACAAGATTATTGAAGACAATGCATGCTGGAAATTCAATTCAGGAATAAATCACCACTCAAACAAGAGACCATCCATTTGCTGCCAGATTATGTAACGTCCTGGTTTTGGGCCTAGGAGTTTTCTAGGTTGATTAGACGGTCTGGTGCACTTGAGTTAGAGATTCGAGTCTGATTCGGGATTAAAATCAGAATAAATATATTTTTAGTGTGATAAAAATATGGGAAAATGTCCTAAAACCATTATTTAATATATTGATGATTTTGGAAAATAAGATTTGGAAATTAGACATTTTGGGCTAGTGACCAAAATGTAAAAAGGTGAACTATTTTCAGTGACTACCTTTTAAAAGGGTCAAACTTTGAATCTTTAAGGAGTTATTTACCCAAAGTCTAATATCAGGTTTCCCCCTTAATTGGCTATTTTTAAAAAGGGGTTCTAGAAAATATAAATAGATCTGGGTAATTGATTTTATAATTAATCCTAAACAAAATTTACGTAACTACCTTTTCTCTAAAAGATTTTCTCTCAAATTCTCTTCAGCCAAACACTTTTCTCTTCTTCAAAATCTTTAGGTAACTTCTTGATTTTATCAATCTTTTGGTTTCTAATGAGTTATTGATTGTTTCCTATCAAAACTCTATTGTTTTTATCTTGTTTTATCATGTAATCAATCAAATTAAGAGGGAAAGTCAACATTAGAGGTGAGCTTCGTCCTTCTCCTCTAATGTATGGTTCTTTATTGAAATTCCCAAGTTATTTATCCTTTTTATTTGTTTTCTAATGAGTTTTGATGATTTAACTATGAAAATTTTGTTTAATCAATGTTTAATTCATGAGATTGTATGATTTTCGATGTGGATCTATTTTGTTGAGTTCTTGATTGATTTTAATCATGAATATTATGTTTTATAATGTTAATAAGTTGGATTTAACATTGGAATCCCGAAGCTAGGTGAATCTTTAATTTTCTAGGTTGATAGTTATGTGTTTTTTAGGTGTTGAGGTGGGTTAATGTATGTTGGAGATATAAGGTTGATGTTAGGTTCTTTTGGACGTTAATTGAAGGTAATTAATGGATTAAATCGTTAGGTTTTGTCTGGGTTAAGTGTGGATGATGTTTGATGTTGATTTCGGTAGTTTTGGGAAGGTTTCAACTAATGTTTGGGGAGGATTACTAAGGACTGATATTGCTAGGTTTATGAATGCATTTAATGCATTGGAACCTCTTTTTGTGTTGTTAAAATAGGGGAGATCGATCCTCAAGCTTGTGGCATTGTCCCGAAGGCTTTTGAGGAGTAATTTTGCATCGGCAATTGAGGCTTTGTGTTGTCAATGAGTGAGAACGTGGTTTAAAGTGTTTAAATGGTTTAAAGGTTGTAATGGGAGTTTTAACTTAGCTTGAAACGCTGGTTTAAACTCGAAAGTAAGTGTAAAGTGAATTCTCCCTATGTCGTGCTTTAATGAAATTGATTTTATGCACATGTTTTGATTTACAAGATACCTACTGTTGAGCATGATTTAAAGTGTGTTTTATACTATTTTAATCATACAATGATGAGGATGCATTTGGTAAATGATCCATGTAAGTATGAGAAATACTTGTGAAAGCATGGATTAATGCTTTGGAAATGGTTTTGATTTGATGCATATAAAAACAGCGAGGAACATGGTTAATGATGAATTATATTGGCAAGGGATGTGGTTTAAAATGTTATCAGATATAGTTGGTCGACCATAGAATTGATAGTGCACTATAAAAAGTCACCTCAGGTGTTGAGGGGTTACTCCACCACAAGTACCCTAACAGTTGAGGGGTTATGTGGTCACGTAAACTCTCGTTAGTGGATTATACCCCTAACCAATGATTGTGGTTGTGATTGTACCCGATTGTTAATGCACTGGTTGTGAGGTACCTTAATTTTTGTTGAGGTTGTATGAAGTGTTGGATGACACTTGTTCAATCCGTGTATCAGATGTAATATTTTGGAAAGTGGAACTTGGTTATAATCACTTGAAAGCCAATATGATTGTTTATGTGTAACGCCCCGGTTTTGGGCTTAGAAGTTTTGGGCTTGGACCGGTTCGGTCAAAGTGCTGTTCGAATATAAAGGAGTGAATTTAGGAAAGCCTAGTTCGGGTTGCATTAAAAATATGGAAAAATGTCCTAAAATCCTCTTTTAATATATATAAGTGAACTGTGAAATCAATTTTGGAAAATGAGGTTTGGAAGGGTGACATTTTGGCTAGTGACCAAAATGTAATTTTTGAAAACTGCGTGACTGTTTTAAAAAGGATTGAAACTTTGAATCTTTAAGGAGCTATTTACCCAATGGGAGTTTTCTCCAGATTTTTAAAGATATTATATGATTAATTAAAGGTTTTTAAATAAAACAAAAGTGGAGGGAAGATATTTTGGCCATAACTAACTTTTCTCTCAAATCTTCCATTTCTATTTTCTCTCAAACCAAACACCTTTTCTCCAGAGCTTTTCTCTCTGATTTTGTCACCTAAATCTATCATTTCAACTCTCTTTTGATTTCTAATCATCTCTTCATCAAAACCTCACCATTTGCTTAGTGGAATTTTCAAGACTTTGGTTCCAAAAAGGAGAAAACTCAAGTTTGGAGGTAAGAACGCCCTTCTCCTCTGAACTCTAAGTTCTTTACTGAAATTCCCAAGTTCTCAATCCTTAATTTGTGTTTTATAAAAGGTTTTATTGATTTGTTCTTGATCTTGGCTTTTAAATGCAAGATTTGTTTGATTTTGGTAAAATTTCGTATGATCTGTTAAATCAATGATTTGAGGTGTGTTTTTGATGTTAAATGAATGCTAAATTGATTAGAAGTTGAGGTTTAATCAATGCAATCCCGGATAGGTTGAATTTCCTAAGTTTAGCTTGTGTTTTTGGTTGTTTTTGGTGTGATCTTGTGGATCTGTTATGGCTGGAGGTATAAGGAAGTGTTGAGATCCTTTTTGGATGTTAATTGATGTTTAAGGATGCTTAGATTTGATAGATCTTGGCTGGGTAATGTTGAGGGGTTGTTTGGATGCATTTTCGGTTGTGTTTGGTAGCCGAAAATGGAGTGTGGATGAGAGCAGCGAGTTTTGATGCTTTCATTGAGAGTATTAATGCATGATGATGCATTAATCTACTGTTTTGATGTGTTAAAAACAGGAGAGTCTTCTTTGGATCCGAGTGGTGTTGATCCGGAAGCTTGATTGGTGTTTCGGCAAGAGGCGAAACGGAATCGGTGAGTGGATTTTGGTTGTCGGCTTTGAAACCAATGTTTTGAAGGTTTGGGAGCTTAGTTTAAGTCTAAACAACTTTGCTAAGCTCAAGAGTAAGTTTTCGGAAAAACTCTCTTGTTGAGGAACCATGTGATGGTTGGGTGCAATGTGATTGTTTGAATGTTTTAATCCTGTTTTGAAAGCATATCTAGCATGTTTATTTGCTGAGATTATAAGCCATGTGTAGAAGGAAGCTCAAGGTAAGAGTTCCTTGTTTTTGAACATTGTTTAAATGTGGTTTGATGCTTTAAAATGCATGATGTTTATGGCTTGGTTAAATGCTTTAAAACAGTGAAATATTGATGATAAATGATGTATATTGGCAAGTGATGTTTTGAAAAAGGTTAAGGTCACTAAGGTGGTTAAAAGTCCTTAGGTGAGCCTTGAAGGTCACAAAGGTGGTTAAAAGTCCTTGTGTGAGCCTTGTTACTTAAGAACATCAAGGTGTTTAAAAGTCCTTGGATGATTCTTGTTGAGGACACAAAGGTGTTTAAAAGTCCTTGTGTGGTCCTTGTCATGGTGTTTAAAAGTCCATGGGTTGAGGTCACAATGGTGTTTAAAAGTCCATGTGTGGTCCTTGCCAAGGTGTTTAAAAGTCCTTGGGGCCAAGGTGTTTAAAAGTCCTTGGGGTGATACTTGCTAAGGTCACAAAGGTGTTTAAAAGTCCTTGTGTGGTCCTTGTGAATTATAAGATCACAATGGTGTTTAAAAGTCCATGTGTGAGTCTTATGTTAATCATGTTTTGAAAAGATGTTAATTATCACTTGTGGCCAATATGACATGATATTGATATGAAACATGTATTGCTTGTTTGAAAATGCTTAGGAGCATGTTCAAATGTTTCTTGAAGAAAGACTATAAAGATGTTTTATAATTGCATTATTGTGTGGTTTTAATGAGCATTCCTCACTAAGCTTATGCTTACGCTCTCTCTTTTCTTAAACCAATAATGCAGAGCATTAAAGTGCATTTGAGGGCAGCAAGTTGGTGAAGAATCCAAGTGGTGAACAAAGCTCATGTATGGTGAACATTTTCTGAAACTATTAGCTTTTGGGTATTTGGCAATGGGGAACCCATGTTGTTGTTTTGGGAGATGTTTTGGACTCCCTAAGTTGTATAAATGTTGTTAACATTGTTGGTTCTTGTAATTGGCCATTATGGGTTTGAATTGATGGTTTGTTGCCTGAACGGGTTGCTAAGTAGGATGCATGCCTATAGATTTGGGGTTTTCATATTTGATGCAATGTTGATGTTTGGTTGGTACAATTAGGTTCATGGTATGTTGTATGACTTGCTGGTAAAGTTTGGTGGCTTTTGGATGATGTGCGATAGGCTAATTGTGCAATTAACCAGCTGTTTTTCTGCAATCTGGGCAACCTGTTTCGGAACAGGTGCTACCGTATCGGAACGGGGGCCTGAAATAGCCTGGGCGTTCCGAAACGGTAGGGACTGTTTCGGAACAGATGTGTCACTGCCAAACCTCGTTTCGGAACACGTTGCGGAGCGGTCCCGTGTTTCGAAACAAGTTCTCCCTGTTTCGGAACACCTGACCGTTGGGGGCTGACATTGGCGGTTATATGTTTTGAAATGCTTACATTTTGGTCCTAGAATATGTTTATGCAATTGTAAGAGTTTGGAATGTCCTTTTAAGCTGAAGTTTAGCAGTGAAGCATGAAATTTGACTAATTACAAGTTGGTAACTTTAATTTGGGCTAAGTCCTTATAAGTTGCCGAAATTACAGATTGGTCCCTAAAGTTGTAATTAGTTCAATTGGGTCCCTGAATGTTCCCTGATGGTTTTGATCTTTGAGTATGCTGTTTGTATGATCATGTTTAGGGATAATATGCATCTAGATAAGTTTTAAAAGAAAAAAAAGGGTCGTTAATTAAGGTTGACTTTCAGGTTGACTTTGGTTTTCCCCGTGTGATCTTCTTAATTCGGGTCGACCGTCTAGGCCGGGTTAAGGGGGTTACATTATGTATCATGTTGATGTATGTTGATGTATAATGTTGATTTATACATGTTTACTCTTTAAGCCTTGCATATGGGTAGGTAGACATGTGAAAGTTTAAATTGAGGATTAGCAAATGGGATTTGTTGTTGATTCGTGATACGTGTAGCATATGGTTTAATATGCTGGTTTTTATGGTGTTAGGTGTATGGTTTTCAAGGCATGATGTTTTATAAGATGATTGAAATGATGTTTCCAATGAGTTTTGGTAGATTAGTTTTTGAATACAATGATGGTGTGTTGTTTGAGCACTCCTCACTAAGCCTAGTGTGCTTACGGTCTTTTTATCCATCAATACAGAAAAATAAAGGTGGAAGGCAGCAGACAAGCGAAGGAAATCCAAGGACTCCAGCTATTTGAAAGTATGGTTTTAAACTAGACTAGTAGTAGTAAAGGTAATGGGGGTATCATTGTTATTTTGGGAGGGTTTTTGCTAAAGTCCCTATTTGAGCAAGTTTGCTATTCTGTTTTGGAGTTGTAAATGGGCTTATATGTTTAGTTAATGTGTAACCCCCTTAGCCCGGCCTAGAAGCACATTATTATCCTACATGTCCAACAAAGCGATTAGGCGAAAACGATATAGTGATCGGAGTTCAATTAGGGGTTTAGTTTCATACATTTGACTTTTAGGGACTAATTTGCAATTTCTAAGAATTACAAGGACTTTCCAGATTTTAAAGCTACCAACCCATAACTAGTTACATTACATGCCAACATGTCGAATTTCATCTCAAACGGATCATCCAAACTTAACTAATTAAACTTATAACATTCAGGGATCAAAACGTAAGAGACAAAAACCTGGAACAATTCAAAATCATCATCCAACAGTCAAGTGTTTCGGAACACAAGACCCTGTACCGAAATGGCCGTTTCGAAACCATGTTGACCGTTTCGATACGCGGGTGCGTTCTGAGACCCCAAATATCCCGTTTCGATACAATGGTTTACAGTGGTGAAATGTTCCAAAACGAGCCTTTTTGTTCCGAAACACCACGACCATTATAGGCCACCGTTCCAAAATAGAAGAGGGCGTTCCGAAACGCATGGGCCTGCAATTTTCCAATTTGCTGGTTTTACACAAGTTTTTACCACCAAAACCATTCCGACACATGTCACCACACACATACATTATGAATAAACATCAAAGACCACCAATACGGCACACAAGCTACAACATAGCATCAATCTTGTAAGTACTAGGACTATAGGCATGCTTCCTAGAAGTCAAAACTGTAGAAAGCCTAAAAACCACATTCAAGTTCAAATCAATACTCAAAGGCCATTTACAAACCAAAGTAAGCAAATCAAACATGCTCATGGTGTTTAACATCACCAAAAAAATATCAAGAGTAGAAATCCCACTCATTGCCTCTTATTACACCAAGGTGAAACCACATACTTTGTTTAGTTTAAGATACTTGGAATCCACTTGCTTTCTCGTTGCCCAAATGCTTTATTCTCTGCATTGATGAAACAAATGAGCGTAAGCATAAAGCTTAGTGAGGATCGCTAAAACCAAACATTCATCAATAAATTTCATAAAACCAAAATAACATCATTTGCAAACTCATCCCTCCCTTTAAAACATGCTCTCTAAAGCATCAATGCACTTTTTAACCACATGCTCATAGCATCATTAAAACCACAACAAAATTCTTTGCTCTTGCTTAAACCAAGCATTACATGCATTCTAGCATGATTTCCAAGCATCTCATGCTTAATCATTAATCATCAACATTATATTGGCTCGCAAGTGATCAATCTCAAACCATAGCATAACCACAACAAAAGACACAATCGGATACACGGAATACAAGCGTTATCCCACACGCTTCATACACACTACCAGACTATACAAGGCTCACACAAGGGATTAGACCATCAACCGTTGTGACACACGTGGTGGATTTTAACGGTACAGCCACAACCCCTCAACACCACTCATCGGTAGTTGTATAATTCCACTAACGAGAGTATGGGACTCAAACACAAGATCCACTCACGAGATTAAATCATCCACCATTGTCATCTTAACCTCGATGGTTAGGGTACTTGGATGGAGTATACGATACAATCACAACCCCTCGACATCCAAGGCGACTTTATTCACGATGCACCCAATCCTATAGTCGGCTAACTATATCTGATTTAAGTAACCACAAACCATTTCCATCACTTGCCAATATAATTATTTAACACCATTATTCCTATGTTTTACAAACATAAATCACAATGCCAATTTCACAAGCATAATCATGCTTAAACTCAAATGCATACATTTCATAAATCCAAGGATCACCTACAAAGTGCATCCTTAACCAAATGGCATTAAACACCAGCATTATCAATGCTCGAAACATGCTTTAAAACAGTAAATAAAATCGCATTTAAATCAAGTACATTTACAACAAAAACATAGCACATTCCGAGAGAGACTTTTGAATCACTTGCTCTTGAGCTTATCTAAGTGTTACAAACTCACACTAAGCTTCCAAGACCACGCTCAAAGCGTTACAAAGCTGGAAAATCCATTTCCACTCACCGATACGCGAAACATTGCTCGCCGACCCGAAAATCACCCTTTCGAAGCCTCAAAAAATTCTTCGTTTGCTTTCGGATCAAAATCCCATGTTTTCAGATCATCAAAATAGAGATCCAAATGCATTAAAATGCATTTCAACACCAGCAACCAAACACAAACTCGTTGCTCACCAAAAGTACACCAATTTACCCATCCGAAACAACCGAAAACTTAATCGATTGCTTCCTAAACCAAGCCCAGCCAACATACATCACTTCCAACCAATTATAAACATCAAAACACATCTTAAAACAACCTAAACCCTTCCTTATACCTCCAGCAAGCCAATCTTCATCATTACACCCCAAAAACCCAACTAAAACCATCAAGAAACCCAATGATCTCAAGGATTCCAGGATCTATATTATCAAAACCCTTTTTCAACATAATAATCAACTCAAAAATCAATTAAAACCAATCCTAAATAGATCTCATCAAATCCAATCCGAAAATCAAGATTTAAATCATATTTTTGCAAGATTTTGATCTCAAATCAAAACTATAATAAAAACTCACCCAAAAAATCAATTAGAAGCCAAAGATCTTGGGAATTTCAATAAATAACCTAGATTGAAGGTTGAGAACGAGATTTACCTCCAATCCTTGCCTTCATTAAGGTTTGACAAGTTTTAGCTTCACAAAACTTGAAAATCTTGAAGAGAAATCTTGGAATTGATTCGGAAATCAATGAGAGAGTGTTTGAGAGAAAAAAATTCTGGAGAAAGTGTTGAGAAAATGATTTTGTTGATTAATGAAAGTTAGTTACGTGAAAAACTTCTTATTATTCTATTTTAATTAAATAAAATATTTTTTTATTTAATCATCTAAAAATCCTTTTAAAACACATGTCAATTTAAGGAAGGTGTAATTGCACCATAGCTCCCTAAAGATTCTATGATTTTTGGCTTCTCTTTTAAAATTACATTTTTCCACAGTTTTGAAACTTTACATTTTGGTCACTACCCAAAATGTACAACTTCCAAAGCCTATTTTGTAAAATTGATTCGACCAACCTCTTAAACATGATTTTAGAGGATTTTAGCAATTTTTACCATATTTTTATCCTTTTCTTATCCTTGATTTCCCTAAACCTCCTAATAAGATTCGAATAGTTTCCGACCGGTCCGATGTAAAAAACATCTACGCCCAAAACCAGGGCGTTACAACTCTCCCCCACTTAGGAAAATTCGTCCTTGAAATTTTACCTGAAGGAAAAAGGTGTGGAAACTGTTTCAGCATGCCTGCCTTGCTTTCCCAAGTGGCCTTCTCAACCCCTCGGTGTCGCCACAACAACTTCACAAGGTCTATCGTTTTGCCACAAAGAACCTTACTACTCAGATCCAGAATCCTCACCGGTTCCTTGTCGTAAGACAGATCCAAATTCAACTCTATCTCCTCAACAGGCATCACATGCGAAGGATCCGATCTGTACCTCCGTAACATCGAGACATGAAACCCATCATGAATCTTTTCCATCTCGGGAGGCAACCTCAACCGGTTTGCCACAGGACCATTACGCTCCACAACATCATATGGTCCAATAAACCTCGGGCTAACTTTACCCTTACGCCCAAATCTCATCACCTTCTTCCAAGGCGATACTTTCTAGAACACACGTTCACCAATCGTGTAACCCCCTTAGCCCGGCTTAGACGGTTGACCCGAACTACGAAGATTACACGGGGAAAACCAAAGTCAACCCGAAAGTCAACCTTGACTCACAACCTTTTTTTTTAATCTTGTCTAGATGCACATTAACCCTAAGTGATTACTCACGAGATACGATAGAGAAAGGCACATCGATCAGATTCAAAAAGGAACTCAATTGCACAATATACAAACTTAGGGACCAAAATGTAATTTCTGAAAATTACATGGTCCTTACTGATTTTAAAGTTACCAATATGAAATTAGTCATGTTACATGCTTCTCTGCAAAATTTCAACTTAATTGGACATCCCAAGCTCAAGCAATTGCAATCACAACATTTAGGACTAAAAAGTAAAACATGCAAACTTCAGCACCATTCAAATCAGTGCCCAACGGTCACTTGTTTCGAAACTTTCACCCGCTGTATCGAAACGTGGATCAAAATGGCATTGACCGTTCCGATACGTGGGTTGGTTCCGAGACTGGTTCCGAAACGAGGCATTCCAGTGGCCAAATCGTTTCGAAACATCCCTTAGCGTTTCGAAACATGAAGGCCATTTCAGGCCCCCGTTTTGAAACACTAGTGGGTGTTTCGATACAGTTTGCCCAGAAACAGCAGCAAATGCTGATTTTTCATGCATAAACCCGTTCAAACACGTCCAATAGACTTCCCAAGCATATCAACAAGTCAACATACATATATGGTACATATTTAGGACACCCTAACACATTCATAGCGTCAAACATGAAAACTCACAAATCTACAGGCATGCTTCCTATTAACAAAACCAAATAGGCAATCAAACTTCAAATCAAACAATTAAGGCCATTTACAATTCAAATCAACCAAGGCACACATGCCACAACCTTAGGGAGTTTAACACATCTCCAAAAACAAATCTTAGGTTCCCATTGCCAATTTATCAAAACTAAAGTGTGTGAAAACTTCACCATACATGAGCTTGGATTTCCTTGGATGGACTTAGCTTCCTTGTTGCCCGGAAACACCTCAATTATCTGCATTATTGGTAAAAGAGAGCGTAAGCACAAATGCTTAGTGAGGCATGCTCTAAAGAAAACAAACACAATAATACACATTTAGAAAACACTTCCATCAAAGCTTTAAAACCACATGCTCATCTCTTTCTCATGCTTGGAAAACTTTCAAAGCAAAACTCATTGAAACCACATGTACCTCTATTCTATCTTATGCATTAAAACCAATGCAAATCTCATGGCAAGGCCATTCGCATGCTTGTATTGCCAAAGCATTTCTAAACAAATCACATATGCATATCTCATAGCATAAAACATCTCATCAAGGTACATGTGTAACAAAAACCATTTCATCATTTATATTGGCATTTAGCATCTCATTAATACTCGGATATGCGGACACATTTCTACAATAGACTCTTCCGGTGGAATCTCGAATCATCGTACTCACTTGTCTAGCAACATAGCTTCCGGTGGAATCTCTCATCACCGTACTCACATGGCGGAATCTCTCATCGCCATAAAGCTTGGGTATTTCACCAAGTCCTACCAGATGGAATGCCCATCATCGGAAAATCTCCCTTTGGCTTAACCAAAGAGCACGCACGAATTTTTAGTTTATAGTGCACTCTCATCCTATTAATCGATCAATTATATCCGGTAAGATTCTCAACATCTATGCCAATATAATGTGTTAAAATATCATCTCACCTACTGTTTTTCATGCAATAAAACTCAAAGATCTTCTCATCACATTTCAAAACATGAATCATACTTTGCTTCAAACCAAAAGCTCAAATCTACTCAATGCAACATGCCATCTCATGACATCTCTACAAGCATAATTTCATGCTCTAAATCATGCATAAAAACAGTAGGAATTTATCAATCTCAAACCATTAGCATGTAAAAGCATTTAGGGGCAAACACCACTTTAGAGAGACCAAATCAAGCCATACTTACTTCCGGATTTAGGAAGGTGTTTCAAACCTCTCCTAAACCCCCAAACCTTGTATTTTTGTCCTCATGGACTTCTAAACCTATCGCACTCACCAATTTCTTTTCGCTTGCTTGCCGAAACGCCAATTAAACTTCCGGATCAACACCAAAAGTGTCCGAAGATATCTCCCCTATTTTAGACACATAAAAGCAGAGGATTAATGAATCATCATGCATTGAAATCTTCAGACAACACTCCAAAACTCGTTGCTCTACCTAAACCCAACATTTTGGCTACCAAACACAACCGAAATCACCTCCAAACTCTTCCAAAACATAACCCAGCCAAGATCCATCACTTCTAACCATTTCTAAACATCAATTAACATCTAAAACAACCCTAAACTCGTCCTTATACCTCCATCTATAAAAGAACACCAAAAGCACCTCAAAAACCACCATTTTCATAAGCAAAAACTTAGAAAACACAACCAATTCGGGATTGGATTGATAAAACCTCATTTCTAACATCATTTAACATCCAAAATACATTAGAAAACCATCTCAAAACAGAGCCCAATCAATTACAACGAAAATCTTCAAGATCTCTTCCAAAATCTTGAGTTTTAAGCCAAAATCTTGTTTCTAACATGAAACCCATTTATAAAACTTTAATAAAGGACTGACAACTTGGGGTGTTACAACTCTCCCCCTCTTATGAAATTTCGTCCTCGAAATTTACCTGGAGGAAAAAGATAAGGAAACTGCTTCTTCATGTCATCTTTCCTTTCCCACGTTGCTTCCTCATCACCAAGATGCCTCCACAACACATTAACCAACTCAATGGTCTTACCACGAAGAACCTTACTGTCCGAATCCAAAATCACAATCGGCTCCTCATCATAGGTCAAATATGGATTCAACTCCACTTCCTCCACAAGCATAACATGCGAGGGATCCGATCTATACCTCCGAAGTATGGAGACATGAAACACATCATGTATCTTTTCCAACTCTTGCGGTAACCTCAGCTTATAAGCAACAGGACCCACACGTTCAATCACCTCGTATGGTCCAATATACCTAGGGCTCAACTTACCCTTTCGTCCAAACCTCATCACCTTCTTCCAAGGTGAAACCTACAAAAACACACGGTCACTCACCGCAAACTTGATCTCCTTACGCTTCAAATCCACGTAAGACTTCTGTCGATCAGAAGCTGCCTTCAACCGCTCACATATGATGTAACCCCATTAGCCCGGCCTAGACGGTTGACCCGAACTACGAAGATTACACGGGGAAAACCAAAGTCAACCCGAAAGTCAACCTTGATTAACGACAATTTTTTTTATTTTTAAGCTTGTCTAGATGCACATTAACCCTAGGTGTACTCTTGAGATAAGCATACTAAAAAATCACAGCAATCGGAAAACAATAAGGGACTCAATTGCACAACATACGAATTTAGGGACCAATTTGTAAATTTTGGAAATTAAGAAGACTTTACCAATTTTTGAGTTAGCATTATGAAATTAATCATGTTTCATGCCTCTCTGTCAAATTTCATCTTAAACGGACATCTCGAACTCAAGCAATTGCACATACAAAAATCAGGACTAAAACGTAAAGCTTGCAAACTTCAAAACCATTCAAATCAGTGCCCAACGGTCAAGTGTTTCGAAACGGGAATAGACCGTTCAGAAACGGGGCTTGGCAGTAGCCAAAGTGTTTCGAAACACCTCTACCCGTTTCGAAACACCCAGGCCAAATCTAGCACCTGTTTCGAAACATGCAAGGGTGTTTCGAAACACCCTGCCCAGAAACAGCAGAAAAGCCTGTTTTAACTCGTCTAAACACCATCGAACGTACTCTAAATCAATCCTCAACAAATCAACAACATGCCAAGCATCATAACTACCAAATTGCATTAAAATCTAGATACAAAACAACCCCTAGGTGCACCAACTCTTTCAACACATCCAACACTTAATCACGCTTTTTAAAACAAGAAGCATAGCATAACGACTTATGAATAAGAAGATTCAAACGTTGCAAGCGTTAAACCACATAGTTCAAATCATAAACCAAACTTGCCCAACATACACAATCTCATTACACATCAATATAAAAGACTCTCCCCCCATTGCCTTTATTATCTATAGCTATTAACCGAGACATACTTCTCAAGTGGAGCTCTCCTTGAATCCCCTGCTTCTTGCTGTCCCAACTTCAATTATCTGCATTGATGGACAAAAAGGAGCGTAAGCACATAATGCTTAGTGAGGAATGCTCAAAACCAAAACACCATCAATGCAGCGAATCACAAAACCTTCTTAAAAAGTAGTTACAATTCGATAAACCAAAGCATTGTTTGAAAACTCCTTTTTAAACAACATGCTTTAAATCATGTATTGCTCAATCATGAAAACCAACCCTTAGCTTAGAAAAGCTAAAAACTCACTTCAAAGCACATTCTCGCAAAACCATCAATTAAAACCTTTCCAAGCATGAACACCTTATGCAAAGTTAAACTCAAATACTTTGAAAAAACATTTCCTCTTCATAACATGCTTTTCTCATGCTTAATGATCCATTCAAGCAAAATCTTTGGAAAACCTTTTGTTCCCTCTAAATATCTCATGTATTCAACAAATGCACAACACATGATCTACCAAAGCAACATTTACATTTCATGCCTTTCTAAACAAGTCTTCGCAAGACTTCAATGCATTTAAGAGATTCCTTGCACATAAACACCATTCATAAAAGAAGATAAACACTTGTTCAAGCTTAACAAGTAATACATGCATTCTTAGAACATCACACACTTCCCATGCAACCTTGCAACATTTCAAGCATCTCATGCTTCATTACATCCAAGAACATTATATTGGCTTCCAAGTGATAATTCACAAACCATCACAACACAAGACACAATCGGATACGCGGATTACAAGCGTTGTCCCACACGCTTCATACACACAACCGAACATGTAACACCCCAATTTTGGGCTTAGAAGTTTTGGGTTTGGACCGGATCGGTCGGATCGCGGTTCGAATATAAAAGGTGATTTCTAGGAAAGCCTAGTTCGGGTTGTATTAAAAATATGGAAAAATATCTTAAAATCTTCTTTTATTATATATAAGAGAATGGTGAAATCAATTTTACAAAATGAGGTTGGGAAGTGTGACATTTTGGTTTAGTGACTAAAATGTAAATTTCGAAAACTTGGTGACTGTTTTAAAAAGGATTGAAACTTTGAATCTTTAAGGAGCTATTTACCCAAGAAGAGTTTCTCCAGATTTTTCTTAATATTAATCAATTTATTAATGGTTTTAATTAAGGTAAAAAGGGAGGGAAGAAGATATTTTGTCATTTTAACTAACTTTCTCAAATTTTCCATTTTCTTTTCTCTCAACTTTTCTCTCAACCCAAACACATTTCTCCAGCAAAATTCCCTCTGATTTTGACAACTAAAGATTAGATTTCAACCTTCATTTGATCTCTAATCATTTCTACATCAAAACCTTAGCAATTGCTTATTGGATTTTCAAGAATCTTGGTTCCAAAAAGGGAGAAACTCAAGTTTAGAGGTATGAACGTCCTTCTCCTCTAAATTCTCAGTTCTTTACTGAAATTCCCAAGTTCTCAATCCTTGATTTGTGTTTTAATAAAGGTTTTGTAGTTGTGTTCTTGATCTTGGCTTTGAAATGCAAGATTTGGTTAGTTTTTGATGAAATTCGTATGAAATGGTTGGGCACTGTTTTGAGGTGTGTTTTAATGTAAATTGGATGTATAATTGATGAGAAATTGAGGTTTAATCAATGCAATCCCGGATAGGTTGATTTTCCTAAGTTTTGTTTGAGTTTATGATGGTTTTTGGGGTGATCTTGATGTTCTGCTATAGCTGGAGGTATAAGGACGTGTTTAGATCCTTTTTGGATGTTAATTGAGGTTTATGAATGTTTGGAATTGATGGATCTTGGCTGGGTAGTGTTGTAAAGATGTTTGGATGTGATTTCGGTTGTGTTTGGTAGCCGAAATGTGAGTGTTGATGTGAGCAGCGAGTTTAGGTGTCTTGGTTGAGGATATTAATGCATGATGGTGCATTAATCTACTGTTTTGATGTGTTTAAAACAGGGGAGACATCTTCGGATCCTTGTGGTGTTGATCCGGAAGCTTGATTGGTGTTTCGGCAAGTGGCGAAACGGAAATCGGTGAGTGAAGTTTGGTTTTCAGCTTTGAAACCAGTGTTTGAAGGTTTTGGGAGCTTAGTCTAAGTCTAAACAACTTAGCTATGCTCAAGAGTAAGTTTTCGGAAAAACTCTCTTGTTGATGAGCCATGAGTTGGTTGAATGCAAAGGGATTTGTTGCATGTTTAAATTCTGTTTTTGAAAGCATATTTTAGCATGTTTATTGCTGGTTTCATAAGCCATGGGTTGAAGGATGCTCTAGGTAAGGGATCCTTGTTTTGTACATTGATTAATGTGGTTTTGATGCATATTGATGCATGATGATGATGGCTTTATTAAATGCTTTAAAACAGTGGATTAATGTTGTTAAATGATGTATATTGGCAAGTGATGTGGTTTGTCTAAAAGTACTTGAATCGGATATAGTTAGCCGGCTATAGGATTGGGTGCATCGTGAATAAAGTCGCCTTGGATGTTGAGGGGTTGTGATTGTACCATGCTCCATCCAAGTACACTAACGAGATGGTTAAGAACAACATGGTGGTTAAAAGTCCATGGGTGGTTCTTGTTTTAAGGTCAAAATGGTGGTTAAAATTCCATGTGTGGACCTTCTGTATTGTTAAGGTCAAAATGGTGGTTAAAATTCCATGTGAGGACCTTGTGTTTGGTAAGATCACAATGGTGGTTTAAAGTCCATGTGTGGATCTTGTGTTGTATGTCCCGTGATCTCGTTAGTGATGTTATACAACTACCAATGAGTGATGTGGAGGGGTTGTGATTGTACCATAGTCTCCATCACGGGTGTTGAGGGGTTGTGATTGTACCATGCTCCACCTTGATATTGGTAGTGTGTATGAAGCGTAGGGACAACGCTTGTAATCCGCGTATCCGATTGTTGGTTGTAAATTGTCGTTTGTGTTTTGGAACATGGTTATGATTATCACTTGAAAGCCAATATGACATGATAATGGTTTGAAGCATGTAATGCTTGGTTTATGTACATATGTGCATGATGAAATGTTGTTTGAGCTAAAGGTTTTGAAAAAGAGTTTTTATTAATGCATTATTGTGATGTTTTAAATGAGCATTCCTCACTAAGCTATGTGCTTACACTCTCTCTTTTCTTAAACCAATAATGCAGAGCATTGAAGTGCTTAAGGGCAGCAAGGGGGTCAAGAATCCAAGTGAAGAACTAAGCTCATGTATGGTGAATATTTTCATAACTTGTTTAGCTTTTGGCATTTGGCAATGGGGAACCTATGTTGTTGTTTTGGGAGATGTTTTGGACTCCTTAAGTTGGTTTTATGCTTTTGATATTGTTGGAACTTGTAAATGGCCTTTATGAGGATTGTTTGGTGATTTGGTGTTTGAATGGTTTTCAAAATAGGATGCATGCCTATAGAATTGGGGCTTTCCTTGTTTGATGCCATGTTTATGAATTGTTGATGCCATTATGTTCCTTTAGTATGTAATGACTTGCTGGTATAATTTGAGGGTCATCTGAATGTGTTTGATGGGTCAATTGTGCTTTAAACCAGCTAAATTTCTGTAATCTGGGCAGCCTGTTTCGGAACAGGTGCTACCGTTTCGGAACAGAGGGCCTGAAATGGCCTAGGCGTTTCGAAACGGGCAGAGCCGTTCTGGAACGGTTTTGCTACTGCCAGACCATGTTGCGCAACGGGTTTCGGAACGGTCCCGCGTTTCGAAACGGATCATCCCTGTTCCGAAACACCCGACCGTTGGGCACTGAAATTGACGGTTATATGTTTTGAAACCTTTGCGTTTTGGTCCTGAACTTGGTTCATGCAATTGAATGAGTTTGAGATGTCCGTTTGAGTTGAAATTTGGCAGAGAAGCATGAAACATGACTAATTTCATAATGGTAACTCAAAAGTTGGTTAAGTCCTTGAAATTTTCAGAATTTGCATTTTGGTCCCTAAACTTGTATGTTGTGCAATTGAGTCCCTGAATGTTATCCGAATGTTGTGGCTTTTGAACATGTTTGTCTCAAGTGTTCACCTAGGATTAATTTACACCTAGATAAGATTAAAAAGAAAAAAAAGGGTCGTTAATCAAGGTTGACTTTCGGGTTGACTTTGGTTATCCCCGTGTAAACTTCTTAATTCGGGTCAACCATCTAGGCCGGGAAAAGGGGGTTACATTTGGTGGTATCAGAGCTGAGTTCTCGAGTATTTGGGAATGGTTATGTGGGTGATGAATGTATGTATGCTTTGTATGCTTGATTAATGAAAGCATGTTGTGTGAATTGTAAGTGTGATACAATTGTGATGTATGCTTTGGTGAAGCATGTTAGAGGGACCCATTGCCAAATCAAAGCTAATGAAATGAGTTGTTTTTAATTGGAAATGAGCTTGAGTACTTGGATTACTTACCTTGCTGAGCCTGACTTTGTTTATTACATTGTGATTGCATTGTTTAGTGAATGGGACCTCGTAGAGAAACGAGGGGTAATATGCGAGCTATGGCTCAAAGTGAGAATGAAGAGAACGCTGAAAATGCGGTGGATTTACCTCCTCAACCTGGTGGTGGTGGTGCTGGGGGCGAAGGAGCTGGTGTTGCAGCTGGTGCTGGGGTCGCTGGACCTGAAGCTGGTCAGGGACAAGCTGTTCCTGACATGACAGTGTTGATTCAAGCTATTGCCGGAGCTTTTCGAGCAGCGGTAGCTGGAGCTCAAGGAGCTGGGCATCAAGGTGATGCTGGTGTTAGACTACCTTTGGAACGTTTGCACAATCTGGGAGGGACTGAGTTCAGGGGTTTGTCTGCTGAAGGTTCTGAGTCTTGGTTGGAGAGTACCAAGAGAATCTTGGGACAAATGAATTGTTCTGATGTGCAGAAGCTGGGTTGTGTGGTATCATTGTTGCAAGACGATGCATACACTTGGTGGAAAACCACTATCTCCGGAATGGAGGATGCTGATGTGACATGGACGTTCTTTCAAAACATTTTCAAGAGAAGGTATCTGGGTGTGAGGTACTTGGATGAAAAGAAGAGGGAATTCATGTCTCTTACTCAAGGGAGCATGTCGGTGGCTGAGTACGAGGTTCAGTTTGTCCGACTCAGTCAGTATGCACCTGAGCTTATTCCTGATGAGCAGGAGAGGTGTGAGCGGTTCCGTTATGGTTTGGTGACGGATGTAAAGACTTATATGCTGGCTACTGAGTACACTGATTTTGATGTGCTGGTTGGTAGAGCAAAGGAAATTGAGATGAATTTGAGTTTGTCTACTAGAGGTGCTGGTTCTAGTGCCGGTAAACGAGTTGCTGAGTATAGTTCCGGAGGCGGACGTAACAAGAGGGGACGTGATCGGAAGTATCAGTCTTCAGCTAGGCGAGGTGGTGGAGGGCACGGTGCGCCTGTTCAGGGGGATAAGGCAAGAGTTGATCCAAACACATGTTGGACGTGTGGATCGCGTGGACATCTGAGGCGTGATTGTCCTCGAGCAGCGAGGGAGGTTCAGGCTCCTGTTGTAGCAGCTGGTAACTCGTGCTGGAACTGTGGATCAGTGGATCACATGAGGAGGGAGTGTCCTCTGTTGGCCGGTGGTGGCCAAGGACGTGCTCCTGGAGTTGTTGCACCACAGAGAGGTCGTGGGCGTGGCCGTGGTAACTTCCAGCGTAGAGAGGATGGTGGGAGGAATGTGGCTCATGTTGTAGCTGTTCAGCCTGAAGGTGGTGGCCAGGCTAGAGTGTTTGCTCAGAGGGAGGGGAGGAATGACGCGGATGTGATCGCAGGTACTTTCACTTTGCTATCCTTGTCATTACTTTCCTTGATTGATTCTGGATCTACACACTCATACATATTGCGTGAGCATGCTGAATTGCTTGGTTTACCTGTTGAGTCCTTGGATGTTGGTATGCGTGTCACAAGTTCTTTTGGTGAGACTGTAGTGACTCGAAAGCTTTATAGAAGATGTCCCTTGGTTGTGCAAGATCATGTTTTTCATGTTGATCTTATGGAGTTGCCTTTCTATGGTTTTGATGTAATCCTTGGTATGGATTGGCTTGTTGAGCATCGAGCTGTAGTAGATTGTGAAAATAAGCGAGTTTCGTTGAAGCTAGCGGATGATTACGAGGTTGTTGTGGTTGGTGAGAATGTGAAGTTTCTTGCCAATGTGGTGTCTACATTGGAGGCGAGTCGGATGCTGAGGCAAGGTTGTGAAGCTTACCTAGTCTTTGTGATGAATCCTAGCTCTAAGGAGTTGCGTGTGCAAGATATCAGGACTGTGCGAGAGTTTCCTGGTGTGTTTCCTGAGGAGTTGCCTGGATTGCCTCCTAATCGCGAAGTGGAGTTTGGGATTGAGTTGTATGAAAACACAACTCCTGTGTCCATTACCCCTTATCGAATGGCACCTAAGGAGTTGAAAGAGCTGAAGACGCAACTGCAAGAGTTGCTTGATCGTGGTTTCATTCGGCCGAGTGTGTCACCTTGGGGTGCACCGGTCTTGTTTGTGAAGAAGAAGGATGGCACTATGAGAATGTGCATTGATTATCGTCAGCTTAACAAGTTGACTATCAAGAATCGGTATCCATTGCCGAGAATTGATGATCTTTTTGATCAATTTCGGGGAGCAGCTGTGTTCTCTAAGATTGACTTAAGGTCAGGGTATTACCAGTTGAAGGTGAAGGATGTGGATGTGCCAAAGACAGCCTTCAGGACGAGGTATGGGCACAATGAGTTCCTTGTGATGCCGTTTGGTTTGACGAATGCTCCTGCAACTTTCATGGACATGATGAATCGTGTATTTCATGAATACCTGGATAAGTTTGTGGTGGTATTCATTGATGATATCCTCATGTACTCACGTACTGAGGAGGAGCATGAAGGGCATCTGAGAATTGTGTTGTAAGCTTTGTTGGAGAATCAGCTTTATGCTAAGCTGAGCAAGTGTGAGTTCTGGCTTAGAGAAGTGGTGTTTCTTGGTCATGTGGTTTCTGCTGAAGGGATTCGTGTTGATCCTCAGAAGATTGAGGCGGTGATGAATTGGAAACCTCCTAAGTCTGTTCATGAAGTCCGTAGTTTCCTGGGTTTGGCAGGATATTATCGGAGATTCGTGGATGGGTTTTCCAAGATTGCTGCACCTTTGATGAAGTTGTTGCAGAAGGATGTTAAGTATGAGTGGACGGAGGCGAGACAACAGGCTTTTGAGAAGCTTAAGGCCGCTTTGACGCAAGCTCCTATCTTGGTTCAACCTGAATCAGGGAAAGAGTTTGTGGTGTACAGTGATGCGTCCTATGTTGGTTTGGGATGTGTGTTGATGTAGGAGGGTAAAGTGGTGGCTTATGCATCACGACATTTGAAGGTGCATGAGCGCAATTATCCTACGCATGACATTGAGTTGGTTGCGGTGGTTTTTGCTTTGAAAATCTGGAGACATTATCTGTATGGTGAGAAGTGTACTGTGTACACGGATCACAAGAGTTTGAAGTATCTGATGTCCCAGAAGGAGTTGAATCTTAGGCAGCGACGTTGGGTGGAGTTGCTCAAGGATTATGATTTGACGATTGAGTATCATCCGGGTAAAGCTAATGTTGTAGCGGATGCCTTGAGTAGGAAGGTAGCTGTTGAGTTGAGGGCTATGTTTGCCAGTTTGAGTATTTCGCGTGATGGTGGTCTTGTGGCTGAGTTGCAAGTGAAACCATCTTTGGTTCAGTTGATTAAGGAAAAGCAGTTGTTGGATGATTCTTTGGTGCCTCATGTTCAGGATATTGCGGAGGATAGGCCTTCAGATTTCTGCTTTAATGATGATGGAGTGTTATGCTTTGGTAGTCGGATAGTAGTGCCCAATGATGCTGAGTTGAGGCGTGCTATTCTGACTGAAGGTCATAGTAGTCCTTTTGCTATGCACCCTGGTAGTACTAAGATGTATCGTGATCTTCGTGATGAGTACTATTGGGTGGGTTTAAAGAAGGATGTTGCTGAGTTTGTGAGCAAGTGCATGGTGTGTCAGCGAGTTAAGGCTGAGCATCAGTTTCCTTCAGGGTTGTTGCAACCGTTGAGGATTCCTGAGTGGAAGTGGGAAAGGATTACCATGGATTTTGTTTCTGGTTTGCCTTTGTCGCCATCGAAGAAGAATTCGGTGTGGGTGATTGTGGATCGCCTGACGAAGTGTGCGCATTTCTTGCCTGTGCATACTACGTACACTTTGGATAAGCTTGCGGAGCTGTACATTGCTGAGATTGTGCGGCTGCATGGTGTGCCAAAGTCGATTGTGTTGGATAGGGATCTGAGGTTTACATCGCGTTTCTGGCAGTGTTTGCATCAGGCTTTGGGTACACGGCTGAATTTCAGTACGTCTTATCATCCGCAGTCGGATGGTCAGTCCGAGCGTGTTATTCAGGTTTTGGAGGATATGTTGAGGTGCTGTGTGATTGAGTTCCAGGGCTCTTGGGAGAAACATTTGCCTTTGGTGGAGTTTGCCTATAATAATAATTATCAGGCAAGTATTCAAATGGCACCTTATGAAGCTTTGTACCGGAGGAAGTGTAGGACTCCTCTGTTTTGGGCTGAAACGGGTCAGAAGTTGGTTTCGATGCCAGCTTTGTTGAAGGGAACCACCGAGAAGGTGAAGCTCATTTGTGAGCGTTTCAAAGCAGCTTCTGATCGGCAAAAGTCTTACGCGGATTTGAAGCGTAAGGAGATTGAGTACGCGGTGGGTGACCGTGTGTTTTTGAAGGTTTCGCCTTGGAAAAAGGTGATGAGGTTTGGCCGAAAGGGTAAGTTGAGCCCTAGGTACATTGGACCATACGAGGTGGTTGAGCGTGTGGGTCCTGTTGCGTATAAGTTGAGGTTACCGCAAGAGTTGGAGAAGATCCATGATGTGTTTCATGTTTCTATGCTTCGGAAGTATAGATCGGATCCTTCACATGTGATGCCTGTGGAAGAAGTGGAATTGAATCCGGATTTGACCTATGATGAGGAACCGGTGAAGATTCTGGATTCGGATAGTAAGGTTCTTCGAGGCAAGACCATTGAGTTGGTAAAGGTGTTGTGGAAACATCGTGGTGTTGAAGAAGCCGCGTGGGAACGGAAGGATGACATGTTGAAGCAGTTTCCGTACCTCTTTCCTTCAGGTAAATTTCGAGGACGGAATTTCTTAAGGGGGGGAGAGTTGTAACACCCCAATTTTGGGCTTAGAAGTTTTGGGTTTGGACCGGATCGGTCGGATCGCGGTTCGAATATAAAAGGTGATTTTTAGGAAAGCCTAGTTCGGGTTGCATTAAAAATATGGAAAAATATCTTAAAATCTTCTTTTATTATATATAAGAGAATGGTGAAATCAATTTTACAAAATGAGGTTGGGAAGTGTGACATTTTGGTTTAGTGACTAAAATGTAAATTTCGAAAACTTGGTGACTGTTTTAAAAAGGATTGAAACTTTGAATCTTTAAGGAGCTATTTACCCAATAAGAGTTTCTCCAGATTTTTCTTAATATTAATCAATTTATTAATGGTTTTAATTAAGGTAAAAAGGGAGGGAAGAAGATATTTTGTCATTTTAACTAACTTTCTCAAATTTTCCATTTTCTTTTCTCTCAACTTTTCTCTCAACCCAAACACATTTCTCCAGCAAAATTCCCTCTGATTTTGACAACTAAAGATTAGATTTCAACCTTCATTTGATCTCTAATCATTTCTACATCAAAACCTTAGCAATTGCTTATTGGATTTTCAAGAATCTTGGTTCCAAAAAGGGAGAAACTCAAGTTTAAAGGTATGAACGTCCTTCTCCTCTAAATTCTCAGTTCTTTACTGAAATTCCCAAGTTCTCAATCCTTGATTTGTGTTTTAATAAAGGTATTGTAGTTGTGTTCTTGATCTTGGCTTTAAAATGCAAGATTTGGTTAGTTTTTGATGATCGTATGAAATGGTTGGGCACTGTTTTAAGGTGTGTTTTTAATGTAAATTGGATGTATAATTGATGAGAAATTGAGGTTTAATCAATGCAATCCCGGATAGGTTGATTTTCCTAAGTTTTGTTTGAGTTTATGATGGTTTTTGGGGTGATCTTGATGTTCTGCTATAGCTGGAGGTATAAGGACGTGTTTAGATCCTTTTTGGATGTTAATTGAGGTTTAGGAATGTTTGGAATTGATGGATCTTGGCTGGGTAGTGTTGTAGAGATGTTTGGATGTGATTTCGGTTGTGTTTGGTAGCCGAAATGTGAGTGTTGATGTGAGCAGCGAGTTTAGGTGTCTTGGTTGAGGATATTAATGCATGATGGTGCATTAATCTACTGTTTTGATGTGTTTAAAACAGGGGAGACATCTTCGGATCCTTGTGGTGTTGATCCGGAAGCTTGATTGGTGTTTCGGCAAGTGGCGAAACGGAAATCGGTGAGTGAAGTTTGGTTTTCAGCTTTGAAACCAGTGTTTGAAGGTTTTGGGAGCTTAGTCTAAGTCTAAACAACTTAGCTATGCTCAAGAGTAAGTTTTCGGAAAAACTCTCTTGTTGATGAGCCATGAGTTGGTTGAATGCAAAGGGATTTGTTGCATGTTTAAATTCTGTTTTTGAAAGCATATTTTAGCATGTTTATTGCTGGTTTCATAAGCCATGGGTTGAAGGATGCTCTAGGTAAGGGATCCTTGTTTTGTACATTGATTAATGTGGTTTTGATGCATATTGATGCATGATGATGATGGCTTTATTAAATGCTTTAAAACAGTGGATTAATGTTGTTAAATGATGTATATTGGCAAGTGATGTGGTTTGTCTAAAAGTACTTGAATCGGATATAGTTAGCCGGCTATAGGATTGGGTGCACCGTGAATAAAGTCGCCTTGGATGTTGAGGGGTTGTGATTGTACCATGCTCCATCCAAGTACACTAACGAGATGGTTAAGAACAACATAGTGGTTAAAAGTCCATGGGTGGTTCTTGTTTTAAGGTCAAAATGGTGGTTAAAATTCCATGTGTGGACCTTGTGTATTGTTAAGGTCAAAATGGTGGTTAAAATTCCATGTGAGGACCTTGTGTTTGGTAAGATCACAATGGTGGTTTAAAGTCCATGTGTGGATCTTGTGTTGTATGTCCCGTGATCTCGTTAGTGATGTTATACAACTACCAATGAGTGATGTGGAGGGGTTGTGATTGTACCATAGTCTCCATCACGGGTGTTGAGGGGTTGTGATTGTACCATGCTCCACCTTGATATTGGTAGTGTGTATGAAGCGTAGGGACAACGCTTGTAATCTGCGTATCCGATTGTTGGTTGTAAATTGTCGTTTGTGTTTTGGAACATGGTTATGATTATCACTTGAAAGCCAATATGACATGATAATGGTTTGAAGCATGTAATGCTTGGTTTATGTACATATGTGCATGATGAAATGTTGTTTGAGCTAAAGGTTTTGAAAAAGAGTTTTTATTAATGCATTATTGTGATGTTTTAAATGAGCATTCCTCACTAAGCTATGTGCTTACGCTCTCTCTTTTCTTAAACCAATAATGCAGAGCATTGAAATGCTTAAGGGCAGCAAGGGGGTCAAGAATCCAAGTGAAGAACTAAGCTCATGTATGGTGAATATTTTCATAACTTGTTTAGCTTTTGGCATTTGGCAATGGGGAACCTATGTTGTTGTTTTGGGAGATGTTTTGGACTCCTTAAGTTGGTTTTATGCTTTTGATATTGTTGGAACTTGTAAATGGCCTTTATGAGGATTGTTTGGTGATTTGGTGTTTGAATGGTTTTCAAAATAGGATGCATGCCTATAGAATTGGGGCTTTCCTTGTTTGATGCCATGTTTATGAATTGTTGATGCCATTATGTTCCTTTAGTATGTAATGACTTGCTGGTATAATTTGAGGGTCATCTGAATGCGTTTGATGGGTCAATTGTGCTTTAAACCAGCTAAATTTCTGCAATCTGGGCAGCCTGTTTCGGAACAGGTGCTACCGTTTCGGAACAAAGGGCCTGAAATGGCCTAGGCGTTTCGAAACGGGCAGAGCCGTTCCGGAACGGTTTTGCTACTGCCAGACCATGTTGCGCAACGGGTTTCGGAACGGTCCCGCGTTTCGGAACGGATCATCCCTGTTCCGAAACACCCGACCGTTGGGCACTGAAATTGACGGTTATATGTTTTGAAACCTTTGCGTTTTAGTCCTGAACTTGGTTCATGCAATTGAATGAGTTTGAGATGTCCGTTTGAGTTGAAATTTGGCAGAGAAGCATGAAACATGACTAATTTCATAATGGTAACTCAAAAGTTGGTTCAGTCCTTGAAATTTTCAGAATTTGCATTTTGGTCCCTAAACTTGTATGTTGTGCAATTGAGTCCCTGAATGTTATCTGAATGTTGTGGCTTTTGAACATGTTTGTCTCAAGTGTTCACCTAGGATTAATTTACACCTAGATAAGATTAAAAAGAAAAAAAAGGGTCGTTAATCAAGGTTGACTTTTGGGTTGACTTTGGTTTTCCCCGTGTAAACTTCTTAATTCGGGTCAACCGTCTAGGCCGGGTTAAGGGGGTTACAGAACAACACAAGGTGGAGTTTACCAGTACAATCACAACCCCCTCAACACCCGTGATGGAGTTTAACGGTACAATCACAACCCCTCAACATCACTCATCGGAAATTATATAACACACTAGCGAGAGCCGGGACACATCACAAGGCTTACACATGGAAGCTACCACAACCATTGTAATCACCTTAACCAAGCTCACACACGGGAGCAACCCTCCACCGTTGTGACACTTAACAAAGTCCATCCACGAGAGCCATCCTCCATCGTGGTGACGTTTAACGAGGTTCACCCACGAGAGGCATCCTCCATCGTGGTGGCACTTAACCAAGCCCACCCACGAGAGCCATCCTCCATCGTGGTGGCACTTAACAAAGCCCACCCACGAGAGCCATCCTACATCGCGGTGACACCATCTATCTCAATCGCTAGGATTCTTGGATGGAGTTTACGGTACCATTACAACCCCTCGACATCCAAGGCGACTCAATTCACGGTGCACCCAATCCTATAGCCGGCTAACTATATCCGATTAAAGTAACCAACAACCACTTACATCACTTGCCAATACCATCAATTATCATCATCAATTCACTGTTTTAAAGAATTAAACAAAGCCATTAAACAACATGCAACACTATGCATCAATTCCACAATTCCATTGTACAAAACCAAGGATCTCTTACCTTGAGCATCCTTCAACACATGACTTTCAAAACCAGCATTAAACCATGCTAAAACATGCTTTCAAAACAGAATTTAAACATGCAAATCATATGCATTGCATCCAACCATCTCAAGTGCATTAAAAACCAATTCATAACACAAACCAAGAGAGAAATTCCATTTACTTACTCTTGAGCTTAGCTAAGTTGCTTAGACTTAAACTAAGCTCCCAAAACCTTCAAACATTGGTTTTAAAGCTGAAAACCCCAACTTCACTCACCGATATACAAAACTACGCTAGCCGTTAAGCCTTTGAAGCATCCGAAACCCTCCAACGCTACCTCTATTGCTTCCGGATCATTCTCCCTTGTTTTAAACACATAACAACAGAGGATTAATGCATCATCATGCATTAAAAACACCAGCAACACAACTCAACTCCCTGCTCTACATAAATCCAACATTTCGGCTACCAAACACAACCGAAAACACCTCCAAACTCTTCCAAAACTTAACCCAGCCAAGATCCATCACTTCTAACCATTTTTAAACATCAATTAACATCCAAAATGAACCCAAACTCGTCCTTATACCTCCAGCATTAACAGAACACCAAGATCACCCCAAAAACTACCATTTTCACAAGTAAAAACTTAGGAAAATCAACCTATTCGGGATTGCATTGATTAAACCTCCATTTCACATCATTTAGACATCCAAAATACATCAAAAAGACATCTCAAAACAGAGCCCAATCATCTATTACGAATTTCTTCAAAATTAAATCCAAATCTTGCATTTTAAGCCAAAATCAATATCACAACATTAAAACCTTTAATAAAACTCAATTTAAGGATTAAGAACTTGAGAATTTCAGTAAAGAACTGATTATTTAGAGGAGAAGGACGTTCATACCTCTAAATGTGGATTTCTCCTTGTTTAGAGCCAAAATCCTTGAAAATTCATTAAGCAAATGATGAGGATTTGATGTAGAAATGATTAGGAATCATTTAGGAATTGAAATCTCAACTTTATGTGTGAAAATCAAAGGAAAAATTGCTGTGGAAATGTGTTTGGCTGAGGGAATTTTGAGAGAAAATGAAATGGGAAAATTTTGGTAAAAGTTAGTTATGAAACTAAAAATATCTTTTTCCCTCTTTTCTTTTTATTAATTAAACATTAAATGAGTTTTAAAAATCAAGAAAAATCTGGAGAAATCCTCCCTTGGGTAAATTATCTCCTTAAAGATTCAAAGTTTCAATCCTTTTAAAACAGTCACGAACTTTTTAAAAATTACATTTTAGTCACTAACTCAAAATGTCATATTTCCAAACCTCATTTTGTAAAATTGATTTCACCACCCTCTTATATATATTAAAAGAGGATTTTTAGATATTTTTCCATATTTTTAATGCATCCCGAACTAGGCTTTCCTTAAAACCACCTTTTATATTCGAACCGAAAATCCGACCGGTCCGGTTCAAACCCAAAACTTCTAAGCCCAAAATTGGGGTGTTACAACTCTCCCCCTCTTAGGAAATTTCGTCCTCGAAATTTCAACCGGCGAAAAGAGCACAACCAAACTTCTCAAAGCAACCCACAAAGCAACACAGGAGACTTAACCACCACTGAACACTATCCACACAAAACTCCACCAAACCAACTTCTCCACAAATCAACTTACACTATAACCAAACCCAACACCACCGCTTACTGTTCACAATTTCCAGAACACTCAGATGTTAACCACAGCTTAACCTTTCACACTTCCGAACTGCGCATAGCCCCAACAACCCGAAGAACCTCCAAACTTTTACAGCATACACCACCTTAACTCATAACTCCCAAAACTCGTACACACGGTGACACTAACCCATCCAGTTTCAGCCACCATGTGACCCACAACCTTCACTGCTTCTAAAACCCCTTGCAAAACTGCTTAACTTCTTCCAAAGGTTACCACATCAAGCAAAAATTCTTAAGCATCAACTGCTTACTCAAACTTCTCAACGTATTGATGACATTCCTTCACATCCACCACTATCATTACCATAACGACTCACCAGGACTACTCACCCAACATCCGAAATTCACGTCACAAAACCCCAACCTTGGCTCCGCCAGCCGTTCCACATACCACTAGCTGACTACAGAAGGGATTTACTTATACACGACTAGCCAAACACTTCTCACAAGAACCCGTCCAACCAACAATGGCCCTTGAACTTACATTGCCTTTCCACCTCAAGCTTTGACTACAACAATAGCCTTACCAGGACACCACCCATTCTATACATAAATATTAAGATTACGAAACTTCTATTCACCCCAGGCCAATCCTTTTCTACAGCCCTCAACACAACCTCTTCTCAACTCTTCGAAGGTTGCTACGAACCATCACCTACAAAAACAACCCTTCTATTACAACATCAATGCCAAGTTACCTCAGCACTCTGGAACACATCCACTAACTTACTACATCACTTAACACCAAGAGACTACCACTTCTACCAGCTATTCACAACCACTTTGACCGATTCTAACTTCAACCGGTAATCTCCTCACCACCACACCGCTAAACTCTTTAAGCACCAAAACACTTTCCTTCTGCCAACATGCTATATCACACTCACTATTACTGACAGCTCGCTTAATACCCTTCATTACTTCTAACATTCTCCCAGCACCAAAACAACTTTTAAAACCTATCATCCAACCTAACCCTATCCCAACACTAACGGACCCAACTAGCTATTAGCAAGTGTGAACGTTCGTATGCATGGTCACCAATATGCCCTATCAATGCCTGTGTACATGTATGCAAAACCTCTAATGTCATGTCACATGTATGCATGTACCAACACATATATATAATATAGTATATAACAAATGGTTTTAACTATGCATGTATGTCAGTTCACACCCACCAATAACATCCTCAGGATCCGCCTAAGAACAACCTCCTATCTCACTTCCAACTTGTCCAACCCTACCATTCTAACAATCCACTAACCACAAAATACCCATTAATGCCCTCTTCACACTAAAGTTGTTTTCAAAACAACACCAACTACTACCCCAAACTTGCTAGCTATAAGACCATACCACTACGCAAGGGAAAACCAAACCGAAACCAAACTAAGATAACTAGGGTAAAGGTTACTTAACAAGGTTACCTGTAAACATCTCACTGCCTTGGGGCTTCAACAGACAAACTCTCTTCTTCGCAGAACCATCATTCTCTAGCCGCACCACCGCAGCATCAGCCAACACCTTAAGATCATCACCATCTCCCTGCGGTAAAGAACCCTGACTTCCCCGAGCCAACTTCAAACAATTACGTCTCAAATGTCCAACAGACCCACAATTCCAACAAGATTCATTCTCCAAGCTCCTCACACCTTTCTGCCCTTCCTGCCACCTTCGAACCTTGTCTCGGCCGTGCCCACGACCCTTCTGAGACCCTTTTGCTACCACTAAAGCTGATCTCACCACTTGAGGACAATTTCTCTTCACATGCTCCTTAGAACCACAGTTCCAACAAACTCTCGCGCCCCGACAACCTCCAACATGACACCTTCCACAACGGTCACACTTCGGCAACCGAACTACCACTCCTTGATCATACCGCACTTGACCCACGTCTGCACCACCACCCAGAATTCGATTCAAACAAAACCTTCTATCACATAGCCTCTTACGCTGACCGCTCCCGAGGTCAGTACCCACAACTCTCTTGCTTAAACTTTTCTCACCTTCATAATCTGAAGCCAAACCCCCACGCTGCTTAACCCTTGGAAATTTCTCTCCAAGGTACCTTTCATAAAAGGCAGACACAAAGAAGTCCCAATCTATATCGTGGATATGCGATGCCACCGCCACAAATGTCCACCAAGCACAAGCGTCCTCCAACATCAATGAGACAACACTTCCTAGCTTACAGGCGTAGTCACAACCTTCCTGATCCAAAATCAGAATTACACTGGCCAACCAGGCCTCAAACGTCTCAGGTGTCGAACCATGATACTCCACAGCTCCCAAATCATGTAAACGCTGTTTCGACAAACTCGCAAGTCCCACAGTCAGCACGTCTACAGGCCTCACTTTCGCCACAGCCTGAGATGTTCCCGACACCTCTTGAACTATAGGTGATGAACCCTTCATCACAAAACCAGCTTCTTCCTCCTGCCTCACTACCTCAACTCCAGGCACTGAAGACTGAGACGAAACACCTCCACAAAAAGGTGAATTCCACGCCCTAACAACCTGCTCTAAAGCAGCAACCATCTCACCCAATTGCCATTCTGTCATCGATTTCACCATGCTATTAACAACAAACAATCATAATAAAACAAACAAAACGATCAGGCCAGTTTCAAGCAACGATTCCAAACTCCAATTCCAACATAACACAATAGCTATAATAATAAGGCAATGGGTATCCCGAATTCTCCCCTTTTTACACAACATAACAATCAATAAAAACATGATTATCACAACATCAAGCATATCAATCAACATACTTCGATCATGCTCTCATCAAACAACATTCACCCGCAACAACATAACATCAACATATCATACCCATCACACTATCATCATTCATAAAATCAGCTCACATCACCAGCATATCATCAGCACAAATCTACATTAGCTCAATGAAGATTCATAGCCAAAAAGCATGATAAAAACATCAACAATTCGCTCAAAGACACACATTTCAACCGACTTTCAACCACACATCAGAATAAACATCAAACACTTATTACAACAATTTACCATTTCCCCAAGCATTCGCAACTCAGCTCTGATACCACCAAATTTAACCCCCTTAGCCCGGCCTAGACGGTTGACCCGAACTATGAAGATTACACGGGGAAAACCAAAGTCAACCCGAAAGTCAACCTTGATTAACGACCCTTTTTTTCTTTTTAAGCTTGTCTAGATGCACATTAACCCTAGGTGTACTCTTGAGATAAGCATACTCAAAAATCACAGCAATCGGAAAACAATAAGGGACTCAATTGCACAACATACGAATTTAGGGACCAATTTGTAAATTCTGGAAATTAAGAGGACTTTACCAATTTTTTAGTTACCATTATGAAATTAATCATGTTTCATGCTTCTCTGCCAAATTTCACCTTAAACGGACATCTCGAACTCAAGCAATTGCACATACAAAAATCAGGACTAAAACGTAAAGCTTGCAAACTTCAAAACCATTCAAATCAGTGCCCAACGGTCAAGTGTTTCGAAACGGAAATAGACCGTTCAGAAACGGGGCTTGGCAGTAGCCAAAGTGTTTCGAAACACCTCTACCCGTTTCGAAACACCCATGCCAAATCCAGCACCTGTTTCGAAACAGGCAAGGGTGTTTCGAAACACCCTACCCAGATACAACAGAAAAGCCTGTTTTAACTCGTCTAAACACCATCGAACGTACTCTAAATCAATCCTCAAAAAATCAACAACATGCCAAGTATCATAACTACCAAATTGCATTAAAATCTAGATACAAAACAACCCCTAGGTGCACCAACTCTTTCAACACATCCAACACTTAATCATGCTTTTTAAAACAAGAAGCATAGCATAACGACTTATGAATAAGAAGATTCAAACGTTGCAAGCGTTAAACGACATAGTTCAAATCATAAACCAAACTTGCCCAACATACACAATCTCATTACACATCAATATAAAAGACTCTCCCCCCATTGCCTTTATTATCTATAGCTATTAACCGAGACATACTTCTCAAGTGGAGCTCTCCTTGAATCCCTTGCTTCTTGCTGTCCCAACTTCAATTATCTGCATTGATGGACAAAAAGGAGCGTAAGCACATAATTCTTAGTGAGGAATGCTCAAAACCAAAACACCATCAATGCAGCGAATCACAAAACCTTCTTAAAAAGTAGTTACAATTCGATAAACCAAAGCATTGTTTGAAAACTCCTTTTTAAACAACATGCTTTAAATCATGCATTGCTCAATCATGAAAACCAACCCTTAGCTTAGAAAAGCTAAAAACTCACTTCAAAGCACATTCTCGCAAAACCATCAATTAAAACCTTTCCAAGCATGAACACCTTATGCAAAGTTAAACTCAAATACTTTGAAAAACATTTCCTCTTCATAACATGCTTTTCTCATGCTTAATGATCCATTCAAGCAAAATCTTTGGAAAACCTTTTGTTCCCACTAACTATCTCCTGTATTCAACAAATGCACAACACATGATCTACCAAAGCAACATTTACATTTCATGCCTTTCTAAACAAGTCTTCACAAGACTTCAATGCATTTAAGATATTCCTTGCACATAAACACCATTCATAAAAGAAGATAAACACTTGTTCAAGCTTAACAAGTAATACGTGCATTCTTAGAACATCACACACTTCCCATGCAACCTTGCATCATTTCAAGCATCTCATGCTTCATTACATCCAAGAACATTATATTGGCTTCCAAGTGATAATTCACAAACCATCACAACACAAGACACAATCGGATACGCGGATTACAAGCGTTGTCCCACACGCTTCATACACACAACCGAACAACACAAGGTGGAGTTTACCGGTACAATCACAACCCCCTCAACACCCGTGATGGAGTTTAACGGTACAATCACAACCCCTCAACATCACTCATCGGAAGTTGTATAACACACTAGCGAGAGCCGGGACACATCACAAGGCTTACACATGGAAGCTACCACAACCATTGTAATCACCTTAACCAAGCTCACACACGGGAGCAACCCTCCACCATTGTGACACTTAACAAAGTCCACCCACGAGAGCCATCCTCCATCGTGGTGACGTTTAACGAGGTTCACCCACGAGAGGCATCCTCCATCGTGGTGGCACTTAACCAAGCCCACCCACGAGAGCCATCCTCCATCGTGGTGACACCATCTATCTCAATCGCTAGGATTCTTGGATGGAGTTTACGGTACCATTACAACCCCTCGACATCCAAGGCGACTCAATTCACGGTGCACCCAATCCTATAGCCGGCTAACTATATCCGATTAAAGTAACCAATAACCACTTACATCACTTGCCAATACCATCAATTACCATCATCAATTAACTGTTTTAAAGCATTAAACAAAGCCATTAAACAACATGCAACACTATGCATCAATTCCACAATTCCATTGTACAAAACCAAGGATCTCTTACCTTGAGCATCCTTCAACACATGACTTGCAAAACCAGCATTAAACCATGCTAAAACATGCTTTCAAAACAGAATTTAAACATGCAAATCACATACATTGCATCCAATCATCTCAAGTGCATTAAAAACCAATTCATAACACAAACCAAGAGAGAAATTCCATTTACTTACTCTT
Source organism: Hibiscus trionum (assembly GCA_030270665.1). Lineage (NCBI taxonomy): Eukaryota > Viridiplantae > Streptophyta > Magnoliopsida > Malvales > Malvaceae > Hibiscus > Hibiscus trionum. The sequence continues at coordinate 14,737,668 of BSYR01000051.1, forward strand.
GAGCTTAGCTAAGTTGCTTAGACTTAAACTAAGCTCCCAAAACCTTCAAACATTGGTTTTAAAGCTGAAAACCCCAACTTCACTCACCGATACACAAAACTACGCAAGCCGTTAAGCCTTCGAAGCATCCGAAACCCTCCAACGCTACCTCTATTGCTTCCGGATCATTCTCCCCTGTTTTAAACACATAACAACAGAGGATTAATGCATCATCATGCATTAAAAACACCAGCAACACAAGTCAACTCGCTGCTGTACATAAATCCAACATTTCGGCTACCAAACACAACCGAAAACACCTCCAAACTCTTCCAAAACTTAACCCAGCCAAGATCCATCACTTCTAACCATTTTTAAACATCAATTAACATCCAAAATGAACCCAAACTCGTCCTTATACCTCCAGCATTAACAGAAAACCAAGATCACCCCAAAAACTACCATTTTCACAAGTAAAAACTTAGGAAAATCAACCTATTCGGGATTGCATTGATTAAACCTCCATTTCACATCATTTAGACATCCAAAATACATCAAAAAGAAATCTCAAAACAGAGCCCAATCATCTATTACGAATTTCTTCAAAATTAAATCCAAATCGTGCATTATAAGCCAAAATCAAGATCACAACATTAAAACCTTTAATAAAACTCAATTTAAGGATTGAGAACATGAGAATTTTAGTAAAGAACTGAGTATTTAGAGGAGAAGGACGTTCATACCTCTAAATGTGGATTTCTCCTTGTTTAGAGCCAAAATCCTTGAAAATTCATTAAGCAAATGGTGAGGATTTGATGTAGAAATGATTAGGAATCATTTAGGAATTGAAATCTCAACTTTAGGTGTGAAAATCAAAGGAAAAGTTGCTGTAGAAATGTGTTTGGCTGAGGGAATTTTGAGAGAAAATGAAATGGGAAAATTTTAGTAAAAGTTAGTTATGAAACTAAAAATATCTTTTCCCTCTTTTCTTTTTATTAATTAAACATTAAATGAGTCTTAAAAATCAAGAAAAATCTGGAGAAATCCTCCCTTGGGTAAATTAGCTCCTTAAAGATTCAAAGTTTCAATCCTTTTAAAATAGTCACGAACTTTTCAAAAATTACATTTTAGTCACTAACTCAAAATGTCATATTTCCAAACCTCATTTTGTAAAATTGATTTCACCACCCTCTTATATATATTAAAAGAGGATTTTTAGATATTTTTTCATATTTTTAATGCATCCCGAACTAGGCTTTCCTTAAAACCACCTTTTATATTCGAACTGAAAATCCGACCGGTTTGGTTCAAACCCAAAACTTCTAAGCCCAAAATTGGGGTGTTACATATGAGCTTCACCTTCTCGGCGGTTCCTTTCAACAAAGCCGGCATCGAAACCAACTTCTGACCTGTTTCAGCCTAGCAAAGAGGAGTTCTACACTTCCTCCCATACAAGGCTTCATAAGGTGCCATTTGAATACTTGCCTGCTAGCTATTATTATAAGAAAACTCCACCAAAGGCAAATGCTTCTCCCAAGAGCCTTGAAACTAAATCACGCAGCACCTCAACATATCCTCAAGCACTTGGATAACACGCTCAGACTGTCCATCAGACTGCGGATGATAAGAAGTACTGAAATTCAACAGCGTACCCAAAGCTTGATGCAAACATTCCCAAAAACGCGATGTGAACCTCGGATCTCTATCCGACACTATAGACTTTGGTACACCATGCAAACGCACAATCTTAGCAATGTACAACTCAACAAGCTTATCCAAGGTATGCGTAGTATGCACAGGCAAGAAATGTGCACACTTCGTAAGGCGATCCACAATCACCCACACTGAATTCTTCTTCGATGGTGACAATGGCAAACCAGAAGGAAACTGATGTTCAGCTTTGACCCGCTGGCAAACCATACACTTACCCACATACTCTGCAACATCTTTCTTCAAACCCACCCAATAGTACTCATCCCTCAGATCACGATACATCTTTGTACTACCAGGGTGCATAGCAAAAGGACTACTATGAGCTTCGGTCAGAATAGTACGCCTCAACTCAACATCATTCGGCACTACTATCCGTCTTCCAAAACATAGAACTCCATCATCATTAAAACAAAAATCTGATGATCTATCCTCAACGATATCCTGAACATGTGGCACCAACGAATCATCCAACAATTGCTTATCCTTTATCAACTGAACCAGAGATGGTTTCACTTGCAATTCAGCCACAAGACCTCCATCTCGCGAAATACTCAAGCTGGCAAACATGGCCCTCAACTCCACTGCCACCTTCCTGCTCAAGGCATCCGTTACAACATTAGCTTTTCCCGTATGGTACTCGATCGTCAGATCGTAATCTTTAAGAAACTCCACCCAACGTCGTTGCCTAAGATTCAACTCTTTCTGAGACATCAGATACTTCAAACTCTTGTGATTCGTGTACACAGTACACTTCTCACCATACAGATAATGTCTTCAGATCTTCAAAGCAAAAACCACTGCAGCTAATTCAATATCATGCGTAGGGTAATTGCGCTCATGCACCTTCAATTGTCGCGATGCATAAGCCACCACCTTACCCTCCTACATTAGCACACACCCCAAACCAACATAGGATGCATCACTATACATTACAAACTCTTTCCCTAACTCAGGTTGAACCAAAATAGAAGCTTGCGTCAAAGCTTCCTTAAGCTTCTCAAAAGCTTGTTGTCTTGCTTCCGTCCACTCATACTTGACATCTTTTTGCAACAAATTCATCAAAGGTGCAACAATCTTCGAAAATCCATCCACGAACCTCCGGTAGTACCCTGCCAACCCAAGGAAACTACGGACTTCATGAACAGACTTAGGAGGCTTCCAATTCATAACCGCCTCGATCTTCTGAGGATCAACACGAATTCCCTCAGCCGAAACCACATTACCAAGGAACACAACTTCCTTCAACCAAAACTCACACTTGCTCAACTTAGCATAAAGCTGATTTTCCAGAAGTGCTTGCAAGACAACCCTCAAATGACCTTCATGCTCTTCCTCGGTGTGAGAGTACACAAGGATATCGTCAATGAACACCACAACAAACTCATCCAAGTATTCATGGAACACTCTATTCATCATGTCCATGAAAGCCACAGGAGCATTCGTCAAACCAAACGGCATCACAAGGAATTCATAATGCCCATACCTCGTTCTAAAGGCTATTTTTGGCACATCCACATCTTTCACCTTAAGCTGATAGTATCCTGACCTTAAGTCAATCTTGGAGAACACAGCCGCTCCCCGAAACTGATCAAAAAGATCATCAATCCTCGGCAAAGGATGCCTATTCTTGATAGTCAACTTGTTCAGCTGACGATAATCGATGCACATTCTCATAGTGCCATCCTTCTTCTTCACAAACAAGACCGGTGCACCCCAAGGTGACACACTAGGCCAAATGAAACCACGGTCAAGCAACTCCTAAAGTTGCGTCTTCATCTACTTCAACTCCTTAGGTGCCATGCAATAGGGAGCAATGGACACTAGAGTTGTGTTTTCATATAGCTCAATTCCAAACTCCACTTCACGACTAGGCGGTAATTTGGGTAACTCCTCCGGAAACACTCCAGGGAACTCACGAACCGTTCTGATATCCTGAACTCGCAACTCCTTTGAACTAGGATTCATCACAAAGGCCAGGTAAGCCTCGCAACCTTGTCTCAGCATCCGACTTGCTTCTAACGTAGACACCACATTGGCAAGAAACTTCACATTCTCACCAACCACCACCACTTCGTAATCATCCGCAAGTTTCAGCTAAACTCGCTTGCTTTCAAAATCCACTAAAACCCGATGCTCAATAAGCCAATCCATACAAAGGATTACATCAAAACCATAAAATGGCAATTCCATGAGATCAACCAGAAAAACATGGTTTTGCACTTTCAAGGGACATCTTCTATACAACTTCCTTGTTACAACCGTTTCACCAAAGGAACTAGTCACACGCATACCAACATCCAAAGACTCAACAGGTAAATCAAGCATTTGAGCATGTTCACGCAATATGTATGAATGTGTAGATCCAGAATCAATCAAAGAAAGTAATGATAAGGATTGCAAAGTAAAGGTACCTGCGATCACATCCTTATCATTCATTCCCTCTCGAGGGCATACACTCGAGCCTGACCACCACCCTCAGGTTGAACGGCCACAACATGAGCTACATTCCTGCCTCCATCATCTCTGTGCTGAAAATTACCACGACCGCGCCCACGGCCTCTCTGTGGCTCAGCTGCTCTCACCGGAGCCTGTCTCTCCTTCAAAGGCTGAGGACAATCTTTCTTCAAATGTCCACGGATTCCAGCATGTTCCAAGGTTACCCCAACACTCACCACCATGTCATCTACCACAACGGTTACACTCAGGTGTCCTCAGAACAACATTAGTTCCTTGCTGACCTCTCCCAGGGTTACCACCCCGCGCCTAGCATCAAAGTGCGGCCTTCTATCCTTATGCCTCTTGTTGCGATCCCTACCATAATCGCGTTCAGCCGCTCTCTTCCCAGAGCTAGATCCACCCGCACGGCTAGTCAAACCAAGATTCGACTCAATGTCCTTGGCTCTAGTGACCAAGACATCGAAATCTGTATAGTCAGCCACAAGCATGAAAGTCTTCACATCCCTTACTAACCCATAACGGAATCGTTCGCACCTCTCCCGCTCATTAGGGATCAGCTCAGGTGCATACTGACTGAGGCGGACAAACTGGATCTCGTACTCAGCCACCGTCATGCTACCTTGCACAAGAGACATAAATTCTCTTTTCTTCTCATCTAGGTATCGCACACCCAGATACTTCCGCTTAAATGCACTCAGGAAGAACGTCCAGGTCACCTCATCATCTTCCATCCCAGAGATAGTGGTCGTCCACCACGTATAAGCATCACCATGAAGCAGTGACACCACACAACCCAGCTTCTGCACATTATTGCAGTTCATCTGACCCAAAATCCTCTTGGTGCTTTCCAACCAAGACTCAGATCCTTCCGGAGATAGACCTCTGAACTCAGTCCCTCCCAGACTGCGAAGACGTTCCAAAGGCAATCTCACATTGACATCATCCTGATGTGCAGCTCCATGAGCTTCAGCTACTGCTTCCTGAAAGGCTCCAGCAATAGCCTGAATCAACACAGTCATGTCAGGAGCAGCTTGCCCCTGCACACCTTCAGGTCCAGCGACCCCAGCACCAGCACCAGCATTTTCAGCTCCAGCACCACCATCACCACCAGGTGGTCTACCACCAGGAGGAGGACGTAGATTCTCAACATTCTCCGCATTCTCATCATTCTCATTCTGAGCCATAGCTCTTGTGTTTATCCTCATCTCTCTACGTGGCCCCATTAAATGAAAAACAATGCACTGAACAAAAATGCAATAAACACAATTAGGCACAATAATGTAAGTAATCCAAGTACTCAAGCTCATTTTCGAAAACAATTCCTTTCATTAGTTTTGACTTGGCAATGGGATCTCCTATCACACTTCAACATAACACAATATCACAAAAACATCACCATTCACACATCATTCTTTCACCCCAAGGGCACATCATGCAATCACACATACATCATCCAATAGACAACCAAATGTATCCCCCTTAGCCCGGCCTAGACGGTTGACCCGAACTACGAAGATTACACGGGGAAAACCAAAGTCAACCAAAAAGTCAACCTTGATTCGCAACCCTTTTTTATTTTTAATCTTGTCTAGATGCACATTAACCTAAGTGAGTACTCACGAGATACGATAGAGAAAGGCACAACGATCGGATTCAAAAAGGAACTCAATTGCACAATATACAAACTTAGGGACCAAAATGTAATTTCTGAAAATTACATGGTCCTTACTGATTTTAAAGTTACCAATATGAAATTAGTCATGTTACATGCTTCTCTGCCAAATTTCAACTTAATTGTACATCTCAAGCTCAAGCAATTGCAATCACAACATTTAGGACTAAAAAGTAAAACATGCAAACTTCAGCACCATTCAAATCAGTGCCCAACGGTCACCTGTTTCGAAACTTTCACCTGCTGTATCGAAATGTGGATCGAAACGACGTTGACCGTTCCGATACGTGGGTTGGTTCCGAGACTGGTTCCGAAACGAGGCATTCCAGTGGCCAAATCGTTTCAAAACATCCCTTAGCGTTTCGAAACATGAAGGCCATTTCAGGCCCCCGTTTCGAAACACTAGTGGGGTGTTTCGATACGGTTTGCCTAGAAACAGCAGCAAATGCTGGTTTTTCATGCATAGACCCGTTCAAACACTTCCAATAGACTTCACAAGCATATCAGCAAGTCAACATACATATATGGTACATATTTAGGACACCCTAACACATTCATAGCGTCAAACATGAAAACTCACAAATCTAGATGCATGCTTCCTATTAAAAAAACCAAATAGGCAATCAAACTTCAAATCAAACAATTAAGGCCATTTACAATTCAAATCAACCAAGGCACACATGCCACGACCTTATGGAGTTTAACACATCTCCCAAAACAAATCTTAGGTTCTCATTGCCAAATTATCAAAACTAAAGTGTGTGAAAACTTCACCATACATGAGCTTGGATTTCCTTGGTTGGACTTAGCTTCCTTGTTGCCCGGAAACACCTCAATTATCTGCATTATTGGTAAAAGAGAGCGTAAGCACAAATGCTTAGTGAGGCTTGCTTTAAAGAAAACAAACACAATAATGCACATTTAGAAAATACTTCCATCAAAGCTTTAAAACCACATGCTCATCACTTTCTCATGCTTGGAAAACTTTCAAAGCAAAACTCATTGAAACTACATGTACCTCTATTCTATCTCATGCATTTAAACCAATGCAAATCTCATGGCAAGGTCATTCGCATGCTTGTATTGCCAAAGCATTTCTAAACAAATCTCATCAAGGTACATGTGTAACAAAAACTATTTCATCATTTATATTGGCATTTAGCATCTCATTAATACTTGGATATGCGGACACATTTCTACACTAGACCCTTCTGGTGGAATCTCGCATCACCGTACTCACTTGTCTAGCAATATAGCTTCCGGTGGAATCTCTCATCACCGTACTCACATGGCGGAATCTCTCACCGCCACAAAGCTTGGGTATTTCCCCAAGTCCTACCCTATGGAATGCCCATCATCGGAAAATCTCCCTTTGGCTTAACCAAAGAGCACGTACGATTTTTTAGTTTATATTGCACTCTCATCCTATTGATCGATCAATTATATCCCGTAAGTTTCTCAACATCTATGCCAATATAATGTGTTAAAATATCATCTCACCTACTGTTTTTCATGCAATAAAACTCAAATATCTTCTCATCACATTTCAAAACATGAATCATACTTTGCTTCAAACCAAAAGCTCAAATCTACTCAATGCAACATGCCATCTCATGACACCTCTACAAGCATAATTTCATGCTCTAAATCATGCATAAAACAGTAGGAATTTATCAATCTCAAACCATGAGCATCTAAAAGCATTTAGGGGCAAACACCACTTTAGAGAGACCAAATCAAGCCATACTTACTTCCAGATTTAGGAAGATGTTTCAAACCTCTCCTAAACCCCCAAACCTTGTATTTTTGTCCTCATGGACTTCTAAACCAATCGCACTCACCAACTTCGTTTCGCTTGCTTGCCGAAACGCCAATTAAGCTTCCCTATCAACGCCAAAAGTGTCCGAAGATATCTCCCCTGTTTTAGACACATAAAAGTAGAGGATTAATGCATCATCATGCATTGAAATCTTCAGCCAACACTCCAAAACTCGCTGCTCTACCTAAACCCAACATTTCGGCTACCAAACACAACCGAAATCACCTCCAAACTCTTCTAAAATATAACTCAGCCAAGATCCATCACTTCTTACCGTTTCTAAACATCAATTAACATCTAAAACAACCCTAAACTTGTCCTTATACCTCCAGCTATTACAGAACACCAAAAGCACCTAAAAAACCTCCATCAGTAAAGAACTGAGTATTTAGAGGAGAATAACAATCTTACCTCTAAATGATGATTTCTCCTTGATTTGGGCCAAATTCCATGAAAATTCAATGTGGAAATCAAAAGGATTTGATGCAAGATTGATTAGAAACCAATGAATGATGGAAATCTCATCAATTGAAGTAAGAATCAATGTAAATTTTGCTGGAGAAAAGGTGTTTGGATGATAGGATTTTGAGAGAAAAAGGAATGAGAGAAAATTAGAGAAAGGTAGTTATGAAAATTAAAAAGTAGTTTTCACCTTTCTTTTATTTAATTAAAACATTAATTAAGTCACCCAAATTAAGGAAAAATCTGGAGAAAACATTTTGGGTAAATTAGCTCCTTAAAGATTCAAAGTTTCAATCCTTTACAAAACAGTCACTACTAAACTTTGCAAAAATCGCAATTTGGTCACTACACCGAAATGTAGTATTTCCAAACCTTATTTTGTAATATTGACTTCACCACTCTCTTATATATATTAAATGAGGATTTTTAGATATTTTTCTATATTTTTAAAGCATCCCAAACTAGGCGTTCCCTAAAACCTCCTTTTATATTCGAACCGTTTCTCAGACCGGTCCGGCTCAAACCCTAAACTTCTAAGCCCAAAATTGGGGTGTTACAAATCGCGAACTCAATCTCATTAAGCTTCAGATCCGCGTAAGGCTTTTGCCGATCTTATGCTGCCTTCAAACGCTCACATATGAGATTCACCTTTTCGGTAGTTCCTTTCAATATAGCCAACATCGAAATCAACTTCTTTCATGTCTCCGTCTAACAAAGAGGCGTTCTGCACCTTCTCCCATACAAAGCCTCGTATGGAGCCATTTGAATGCTTGCCTGGTAACTATTGTTGTAAGCAAACTCAACCAATGTAAGTGCTTCTCCCAAGAACCCTAAAACTCTATAACGCAACATCTCAACATGTCCTCAAGTACCTGGATCACACGTTTCGACTGTCCATCCGTCTGAGGATGATATGAAGTACTAAAATTCAACCGTGTACCCAAGGCTTGATGCAAACATTCCCAAAACCGTGATGTAAACCTCGGATCCCTATCCGACACTATGGACTTTGGCACCCCGTGCAACCGTACAATCTCAGCAATATACAACTATGCCTACTTATCTAAGGTGTACGTAGTATGCACGGGCAAGAAATGTGCACACTTCGTATGGCGATCAACAATCACCCAAACCGAATTCTTTTTCGATGGTGACAAAGGCAAACCAAACACAAAATCCATGGTAATCCTTTCCCACATCCACTCTAGGATTCTCAAAGGTTGCAACAACCCCGAAGGTACCTGATGTTCAGCCTTCACTCACTGACACACCATGCACTTACTAACGAACTCAGCAACATCTTTTTTCAACCCCACCCAGTAGTACTCATCTTTCAAATTACGATACATCTTTGTATTACCAGGATGCATAGCGAAAGGGCTATTATGAGCTTCAGTCAGAATAGTGCGCCTCAACTCAACATCATCTGGCACCACTATTCGACTCCCAAAACACAGAACACCATCATCATTAAAACTGAAATCCAAAGGCTTAACCTCCGCAATATCCTGAACATGAGGGACAAGAGAATCTTCTAGGAACTGCTTGTCCTTGATCAACTGGATCAGGGATGGTTTCACTTGCAATTCAGCAACAAGACCACCATCTCGCGATATGCTGAAGCGGGCAAACATCACCCTCAACTCTACAGCCACTTTCCTGCTAAAAGCATCGGCCAAAATGTTAGCCTTCACTGGGTGATACTCGATCGACATATCATAATCCTTAAGCAACTCCACCCAACGACGTTGCCTAAGATTCAACTCCTTCTGAGACATAAGATACTTTAAGCTCTTATGATCTGTGAACACCACACACTTATCGCCATACAGATAATGCCTCCAAATCTTCAAGGAAAACACAACAGCTGCAAGCTCAAGATTGTGAGTAGGGTAGTTACGCTCATGCACCTTCAACTGCCTAGATGCATAAGCTACTACCTTACCCTCCTAAATCAACACACAGCCCAAACCAACAATGGACGAATCACTATATACCACAAACTCCTTACCAGACTCAGGTTGAATCAAGACAAGAGCTTGTGTCAAAGCTTCCTTCAGCTTCTCAAAAGCTTGCTGCCTCGCATCAGTCCACTCAAAGTGAACATTCTTCTGCAACAACTTGGTCTAAGGTGCAGCAATCTTCGAGAAACCCTCGACAAACCTACGGTAATATCCAGTCAAACCAAGAAAACTTCGCACCTCCGTCACTGACTTAGGCACCTTCCAGCTCATCACTGCCTCAACCTTATGTGGATCAACACGAATACCCTCCGCCAATACAACATGCCCAAGGAAGACCACTTCCATAAGCCAAAACTCACACTTACTTAGCTTGGCATGCAACTGGTTCTCTTACAACGCTTGCAAAACTATTCTTAGATGTCTATCATGATCCTCCTTGGTACGTGAGTACACAAGGATATCATCCATGAACACCACCACAAACTGATCCAAGAACTCATGGAACATACGATTCATCATGTCCATGAAAGCAGCAGGTGCGTTGGTCAAACCAGACGGCATCACTAAGAACTCGTAATGCCCGTACCTTGTCCGAAAAGCCGTCTTAGGTACGTCCACATCCTGTACCTTCAACTGGTAATACCCTGACCTTAAGTCAATCTTAGAAAACACGGAAGCTCCTTGAAACTGATCAAAGAGATCATCAATCCTTAGCAAAGGATACTTGTTCTTAATCGTCAACTTGTTCAGTTGCCGATAATTTATACACATCCACATTATCCCATCTTTCTTCTTTACAAACAAGACCGGTGCACCCCAAGGTGATACACTCGGTCAGATAAACCCTCAATCCAACAACTCTTGAAGTTGTGTTTTCAACTCTTTCATCTCTTTAGGTGTCATGTGATAGGGAGTAATGGACACCGGAGTCGTATTATCATACAACTCGATACCAAACTCAACTTCTCTATTTGGCGGCAACCCAGGCAATTCTCCCAGAAAGACACCCAGAAAACCGAAAACAGTTCTGATGTCCTACACACGTACATCCTTTGTACCAGGATTCATCACATACGCAAGATAAGCCTCACAACCCATCCTTAGCATACGACTTGCTTCCTTAGCCGAAACAACATTAGACAAGAAATTCACATTCTCGCCTACTACCACCACTTCATAATCATCAGCAAGTTCTAAAGTGACTCGCTTAACATCAAAGTATACCACGGCTCTATGCTCGGACAACCAATCCATGCAAAGGATCACATCAAAACCACAAAAGGGTAACTCCATTAAATCCAAAAGAAAAACATGACCCTGAACAGATAAGGGACACCTCCGATACAACTTTCTAGTGACTACAGTCTCACCAAAAGAACTAGTCACTTGCATTCCTACCTCAAGTAACTCAACAGGTATATCAAGCAAATGCGTATGCTCACTCAAGATATAAGAATGCGTGGATCCAGAATCAATCAAAGCCAATAATGATAAAGACCATAGAACAAAGGTACCTACGATGACATCGGTATCATTGCGCTCCTCGCGCTGAGCATAGACCCTCACAGAGCCGCCTCCCGCAGGCCGATCTGCTACGACATGAGAAATGCCTCGCTACCCCTCATCTCTCCTCTAGAAATTTCCTCGACCGCGCCCACGACCTCTCTGAGGTGCAGCCACAGCAGGTGCACATCCCTAGCCTCCACCAGCCAATAGAGGACACTCGTGCCTCATATGATCTGCTAAACCACAGTTCTAGCAAGAATTCCCTGTTACCACAACAGGAGCATGTGCCTCCCTAGCCGCACGAGGATAATCTCGTCGTAGATGACCCCGAGAACCACACGTCCATCACGTATTTTGTTCCACCCTCATCCAGTCTCCTTGAGCAGGTGCACCATGTCCAACATTACCTCGCCTAGCAGCAGGCTGATATCTCCTATCTCGACCTCTCTTGTTCCGTCCACCGCCAGAACTAGACTCAACTGCTCTTTTCCGAGAGCTAAAACCACCTCCACAAGACAATAGCCCCAAATTCCGCTCGATGTCCTTAGCTCGACATACAAGCACGTCAAAATCTGTGTAGTCCACAGCCAACATATTAGTCTTTACTTCCTGCACCAGTCCATACCGGAAGTGATTGCAACGATGCCTCTCACTCGGCATCTACTCAGGGGTGTATTGGCTCAGACGTACGAGCTGGACCTCGTACTCAGCCACAGAAAGGTTTCCCTGAACAAGCGACATAAACTCGTACTTCTTTTCATCCAAGTATCTCACTCCCAGATACTTCCTGTTAAAGGCACTCCTGAAAAACTCCCAATCTACCTCATTGGGTTCCATACCAGCGGTGATAGTCGCCACCAACTATATATGTCACCCTGGAGCAAGGAAATTGTGCATCCCAGCTTGCGCATATCATTACATCCCATATGATCCATGATACGGATCCTGCTAGCCAACCAGGCTTCCGACGCCTCAGGAGACATTCCATAGAACTCAGTAGCTCCTAAACTCCTCAGCCTTTCCAAAGGCAAACCCACCTGCCCAGCTGCAGGGGCCTAAACATGCGCTCCAGCTACCACAGCCTGAAACGCTCCGGTGATCGCCTGAACTAATTGCGTTAGATCACCCAATACTAGACCAGCTTGTCCTTGTTGCTCCAGCTCTCCACCCCCAAGTGGTGGCAAATGAGGTAAGTTTCCACCATGAGGGACATTAGCCCCTTGGTTACCTTGGTCGCCCTGCTCAGCCGCAAGCACTATCGTGTTTGACCTAAGCTCTCTCCTCGGACCCATAATGCTATTTTTAACAAGGCATAACAACAAAACAAATCAAACCATGATTTAAGCTAGCCTCAAGCAAGGATCCAAGTTCACAAAAACATTTAATTAGTGTAATAAGGCAATGGGCACCCCGATTTCCCTCAAGCATAACATAGCATATCATATACATCATTCTTTAAATCATCCAAAATCAGCACATATCCTTATCACATCATCATCATACAATCATATCTAGCTCACCTACAATTCACAACAATCAAGCATGGCATAAGCACCAACATTCAATTAAAACATGCTTTTTCAAACAATTATGCACCAAACATACCAATTTAACTTACCATAATCCCTAATTCTTTCGAAACCTAGCTCCGATATCAACAAATGTAACCCCCTTAGCCCTACCTAGACGCTCGACCCGAACTAAGAAGATTACACAGGGAAAACCGAAGTCAACTCACAAAAATCAACCTTGATTAACGACCCTTTTTTATTATTTTATCTCTTCTAGATGCACATTATTATCATATATGTCCAGTAAAGCAATTAGGCGAAAACAGTACAGCGATCGGAGTTCAATGAGGGGTTTAATTGCATACATTTGACTTTTAAGGACTAATTTGAAATTTCTAAGAATTACAAGGAATTTCCAGATTTTAAAGTTACCAACCCATAATTAGTTACATTACATGCCAACATGTTGAATTTCATCTCAAACGGATCATCCAAACTCAACTAATTAAACTTGCAACATTCAGGGATCAAAACGTAAGAGACAAAAACTTGGTACAATTCAAAATCATCATCCAATGGTCAAGTGTTTCGGAACACAAGACCATGTACCAGAACGGCCGTTTCGAAACCATGTTGACCGTTTCAATACGCGGGTGCGTTCTGAGACCCCAAATATCCCGTTTTGATACGTTTGTTTACAGTGGAGAAATGTTCCAGAACGTGCCTTCCCGTTCCGAAACACCATAGCCATTATAGGCCACCGTTCTGGAACAGAAGAGGGCGTTCCGAAAGGCTTGGGCCTGCAATTTTCAAATTTTCTGGTTTTACATAAGTTTTTACCACCGAAACCATTCTGACACATGTCACCACACACATACATTATGAATAAACATCAAAGACCACCAATACGACACACAAGCTACAACATAGCATCAATCTTGTAAGTACTAGGACTATAGGCATGATTCCTTGAAGTCGAAACCTTAGAAAGCCTAAAAACCACATTCAAGTTCAAATCAATACTCAAAGGCCATTTACAAACCAAAGTAAGCAAACCAAACATGCTCATGGTGTTTAACATCACCAAAAAAATATCAAGAGTAGAAATCCCACCCATTGCCTCTTATTACACCAAGGTGAAACCACATACTTCGTTTAGTCTAAGATACTTGGAATCCACTTGCTTTCTTGCTGCCCAAATGCTTAATTCTCAGCATTGATGAAACAAATGAGCGTAAGCATAAAGCTTAGTGAGGATCGCTAAAACCAAACATTCATCAATGCATTTCATAAAACCAAAATAACATCATTTGCAAACTCATGCCTTTCTTTAAAACATGCTCTCTAAAGCATCAATGCACTTTTTAACCACATGCTCATAGCATCATTAAAACCACAACAAATTTTTTTGCTCTTGCTTAAACCAAGCATTACATGTATTCTAGCATAATTTCCAAGCATCTCATGCTTAATCATTAATCATTAACATTATATTGGCTCGCAAGTGATCAATCTCAAACCATAGCATAACCACAACAAAAGACACAATCGGATACGCGGATTACAAGCGTTGTCCCACACGCTTCATACACACTACCAGACTATACAAGGCTCACACACGGGATTAGACCATCAACCGTTGTGACACCCGTGGTGGAGTTTAACAGTACAATCACAACCCCTCAAAACCACTCATCGGTAGTTGTATAATTCCACCAACGAGAGTACGGGACTCAAACACAAGATCGACCCACTGGATTAAATCATCCACCGTTGTGATCTTAACCTCAATCGTTAGGGTACTTGGATGCAGTATACGGTACAATCACAACCCCTCGACATCCAAGGCGGTTTAATTCACGACGCACCCAATACTATAGTCGGCTAAGTATAATCGATTTAAGTAACCACAAACCATTTCCATCAGTTGCCAATATAATCATTTAACATCATTATTCCTCTGTTTTACAAGCATAAATAACAATGCCATTTTCACAAGCACAATCTTGCTTAAACTCAAAAGCATACATTTCATAAACCCAAGGATCACCTACCAAGTGCATCCTTAACCAAATGGCATTAAACACCAGCATTATCAATGCTCAAAATATGCTTTAAAACAGTAAAAAAATTGCATCTAAATCAAGTACATTTCCAACAAAAGAATAGCACATTCCGAGAGAGACTTTCGAATCACTTACTCTTAAGCTTAGCTAAGTGTTTCAAACTTACACTAAGCTCCCAAGACCACGCTCAAAGTGTTACAAAGCTGGAAAATCCATTTCCACTCATCGATAAGCGAAACTTTGCTCGCTGACACGAAAATCACCGTTCTGATGCTATCAAAAATGCTTCGCTTGCTTTCGGATCAAAATCCCCTGTTTTTAGATCATCAATACAGAGATCCAAATGCATTAAAATGCATTTCAACACTAGCAGCCAAACACAAACTCGTTGCTCACTAAAACTACACCAATTTACCCATCCGAAACAACCGAAAACTCAATCGATTGCTTTCTAAACCAAGCCCAGCCAACATACATCACTTCCAACCATTTATAAACATCAAAACACGTCTAAAAACAACCTAAACCCTTCCTTATAGCTCCAGCAAGCCAAACTTCATCATTACACCCCAAAAAACCCAACTAAAACCTTCAAGAAACCCAAGGATCTCAAGGATTTCGGGATCTATATTATCAAAACCATTTTTCAACATAATAATCAACTCAAAACTTAATTAAAACCAATCCAAAATAGAGCTCATCAAATCCAATAAAAAAATCAAGATTTTAATCATATTTTTGCAAGATTTTGATCTCAAATAAAAATTATAATAAAAACTCACTCAAAAACATCAATTAGAAGCCAAAGATCTTGTGAATTTCAATAAAGAACCTAGATTAAAGGTCGAGAACGAAATTTACCTCCAATCCTTGCCTTCCTTAAGGTTTGACAAGTTTTAGCTTCACAAAACTTGAAAATCGTGAAGAGAAATCTTGGAATTGATTTTTGAAATCAATGAGAGAGTGTTTGAGAGAAAAGAATTATGGAGAAAGTGTTGAGAAAATGATTTTGGTGATTCATGAAAGTTAGTTACATGAAAAACTTCTCATTATTCTATTTTAATATTTTAATTAAATAAAATCCTTTTTTTATTTAATCATCTTAAGATCCTTTTAAAACACATGTCAATTTAAGGATGGTGTAATTGCACCATAGCTCCCTAAAGATTCTATGATTTTTGGCTTCTCTTTTAAAATTACAATTTTCCACAATTTTGAAACTTTACATTTTGGTCACTACCCAAAATATACCACTTCCAAATCCTATTTTGTAACCCCCTTAGCCTGGCCTAGAAGCCTGACCCGAACTAAGAAGATTACACGGGGAAAACCAAAGTCAACTCGTGAAAGTCAACCTCGATTAGCGACCCTTTTTTTCTTTTATCTTTTCTAGATGTACATTATTAACCTACGTGATTGGCAAAGCGATTAGGCGAAAACGGCACAGCGATCGGAGTTTGATTAGGGGTTCAATTCCATTCATTTGACTTTTAGTGACTAATTTGTAAATTTTAGAAATTACAAGGACTATCTAGTTTTTAAGATTACCAATCAAAAATTAATCAAATAGCATGCCAGAGTGTCAAATTTCATCTCCAACGGACCTTCCAAACACAACGAATTGAACTTACAACATTCAGGGACCAAAACGTAAGAAACAAGAAACCTGGAACTATTCAAAAATCATCATCCAACGGTCAAGTGTTTCGGAACACAAGACCCTGTATCGGAACGACTGTTTCGAAACCACGTTGACTGTTTTGATACGCGGGTGTGTTTCGAGACTCCAAATAACATGTTTCGATACGGTGAATTACAGTGGCGAAAAGTTCCGGAACGTGCTTACCAGTTCCGAAACACCATGGTCATTACAGGCTACCGTTTTGAAACAAATAAGGGCGTTCCGAAACGCCTGGGCCTGCAACTTTCCAAATTGCTGGTTTTACACAAATTTTCACCTTCGAAACCATTCCAACACATGTCTTAACACACATACAACATGAATACACATCAAAGACCACCAAAACGAAGCACAAGCTATAACATTGCATCATTCTTGCAAGCTTTAAAACTATAGGCATGCTTCCTAGTTGTCAAAACCACAAAAGGCTCAAAACCATATTCAAGCTTAAACCAATATTCACAGGCCATTTACAAAACCGAATCAGTAAACTAAACATGCTCAAGGTGTTTAACATCACCAAATAATATCAAAAGTAGAAATCTCACCCATTGCCTCTTATTACACCAAGGTAAAACCACATACTTTGTTTGGTCTAAGATACTTGGAATCCACTTGCTTTCTTGCTGCCCAAATGCTTAATTTTCTGCATTGATGAAACAAATGAGCGTAAGTATAAAGCTTGGTGAGGATCTCTAAAACTAAACATTCATCAATGCATCTTACAAAACCGAAACATCACCATTTGTCATCTCATGCTTTTACTTAAATCATGCCCTTTTAAAGCATTAATGCACTTTTTAAACCACATGCTCTTAGCATCATTAAAATAACAGCAAATAATCCTTTGATCATGCTTAAACCAAGCATCGCATGCATTCTAGCATAATTTCCAAGCATCTCATGCTTAATCATCAATCATCAACTTTATATTGGCTCGCAAGTGATCAATACCAAACCATATCATAACCAACTCAAAAGACACAGTCGGATACGCGGATTACAAGCGTTGTCCCACACGCTTCATACACACTACCAGACTACACAAGGCTCACACACAGAATTAGACCATCAACAGTTGTGACATATGTGGTGGAGTCTAACGGTACAATCACAACCCCTCAACACTCGTGGTGGAGTTTAACGGTACAATCACAACCCCTCAACACCCGTGGTGGAGTTTAATGGTACAATCACAACCCCTCAACACCACTCATCGGTAGTTGTATAACCTACTAGCGAGAGACAGGACACGAAACAAGGCTTACACATTGGAGCTACCTCAAGCATTGTAATCACCTTAACCAAGCTCACACACGGGAGAAACACTCCACCGTTGCGACGCTTAACCAAGTCCACACACGAGAGCCATCCTCCATCGTGGTGACCTCAATTTCTCAATCCCCAGGGTAATTTGTTGGAGTTTACACTACAATCACAACCCCTCGACATCCAAGGCGACTTTATTCACGGTGCACCCAATCCTATAGCTGGCTAACTATATCTGATTAAAGAAACCAAAAACCATTCTCCTCACTTGCCAATATAATCATTTAACACCATTATTCCACTATTTTACAAGCATAAATCACAATGCCATTTTCACAAGCATAAACATGCTTAAACACAAATGCATACATATCATAAATCCAAGGATCACCTACCAAGTGCATCCTTAACAAAATGGCATTAAACACCAGCATTATTATTGCCCAAAACATGCTTTAAAATATTAATTAAAACCACATTTAATTCAAGTGCATTTTCCAGCAAAACATAGCACATTCCGAGAGAGACTTTCGAATCTCTTACTCTTGAGCTTAGCTAAGTGTTTCAAACTTACACTAAGCTCCCAAAACCACGCTCAAAGTGTTACAAAGTTGGGAAAATCTATTTCCACTCACCGTTACGCGAAACCTTGCTCGCCGACGCAAAAATCACCCTTCTGAAGCCTCCAAAATTTTTTCGTTTGTTTCCGGATCAAGATCCCCTGTTTTAAGATCATCAAAACAGAGATCCAAATGCATTAAAATGCATTTCAACACCAGAAACTAAACACAAACTCGTTGCTCACCAAAACTTCACCAATATACCCATCTGAAACAACCGAAAACTCAATCGATTGCTTCCTAAACCATGCCCAGCCAACATACATCACTTCCAACCTTTTATAAACATCAAAATACATCTAAAAATAAGCTAAATCCTTCCTTATACCTCCAGCAAGCATAACTTCAACATTTCACCTCAAAAACCCAACTAAAACCATCAAGAAACTCAAAGATCTCAAGGATTTCGGGATCTATATCATCAAACCCCTTTTTCAACATAATAATCAACTCAAAACTCAATTAAAACCAATCCAAAACTGAGCTCATCAAATCCAATCCGAAAATCAAGATTTTAATCACATTTTTGATAGATTTTGTTCTCAAATCAAAACTATAATAAAAACTCACCCAAAAACATCAATTAGAAGCCAAAGATCTTGTGAATTTCAATAAAGAACCTAGATTGAAGGTTGAGAATGGGATTTACCTCCAATCCTTGCGTTCATTTAAGTTTTGACAAGTTTTAGCTTCACAAAACTTGAAAATCTTGAAGAGAAATCTTGAAATTGATTTGGAAATCAATGAGAGAGTGTTTGGGAGAAAAGAATTCTGGAGAAATGAGTTGGGAAAATGGTTTTGCTGAAATGAGAGGTAGTTATGTGAAATGAAATCTCAATTTCCTATTTTATTAAATTTATTTAAATAAAACCTTTTTTATTTAATCATCTAAAAACCCTTTTAAACACATGTCATTTTAAGGAAGGTGTAATTGCACCATAGCTCCCTAAAGATTCTAAGATTTTGGCTCCTCTTTTTAAAATTACATTTTTCCACATTTTTTAAACCCTTTGGTCACTACCCAAAATGTACCACTTCCAAAGCCTATTTTTGTAAAATTGATTTGACCAACCCCTTAAACATGATTTTAGAGGATTTTAGCAATTTTACTATATTTTTATCCTTTCTTGATCCTTAATTTCCCTAAACCTCCTAATACGATTCGAACCGTTTCCGACCGGTCCGATCCGATGTCTAAAACATCTAGGCCCTAAACCGGAGTGTTACAACTCTCCCCCACTTAGGAAATTTCGTCCTCAAAATTTTGTCTAAAGGAAAAAGATGCGGAAACTACTTCAACATGTCTACTTTGCCTTCCCACGTGACCTCCTCAACTCCTCGGTGTCTCCACAACACCTTTACAAACTCTATCATTTTGCCACGAAAAAATTTGTTGCTCGAGCCAAAGATCTTCATCGATCTCTTATCACGGAATAAATTCGGGTTCAGCTCTATCTTCTCGATAGGCATAACACGCGAAGGATCCAATCTATACCCTCGCCACATCGAAACATAAAAACATCATGAATCCTCTCGAACTCGGGAGGCAACCTCAACCGATAAGCCACAGGACCGATACGCTCCACAACCTCATAAGGTCCCATAAACCTTGTGCTAAGCTTACCCTTACGCCCAAAACCCATCACCTTCTTCCAAGGCGATACTTCAAGAACACACGTTCGCCAACCGCGAACTCACTCTCCCTACGTCTCAGATCCGCGTAAGACTTTTGCCGATCCGATGCTGCTTTCAAATGCTCTCAAATGAGCTTCACCTTCTTAGTGGTTCCTTTCAAAATATCCGGCATCGAAACCAACTTTTGCCCTGTTTCCGCCCAACAAAGTGGCGTTCTACACTTCCTCCCATACAAACCTCGTATGGAGCCATTTGTATGCTTGCATGATAACCATTATTATAAGCAAACTCAACCAAAGGAAAGTGCTTCCTCATGAACCTTGGAAGTCTATAACACAGCATCACAGCATACCCTCAATCACCTAGGCAACACGCTCTGACTTTTCATCCGTTTGAGGATATTAAGAAGTACTGAAAAGCAATAAATGTAATCGTGTACCCAAGGCTTGATGCAAACATTCCCAAAACCGTGATGTAAACCTCGGATCCCTATCCGACACTATGGACTTTGGCACACCGTGCAACCGCATAATCTCAGCAATATACAGCTCTGCCAACTGATCCAACGCATACGTAGTATGCACAACCAAGAAATGTACACTCTTCGCAAGACGGTCAACAACTACCCAATCAAAATTCCTCTTTGACAGTGTCAAGTTAAATCAAACACGAATCCCCGGTAGTCTTTTCCCATCTTCCACTCTGGAATCCCCAATGTTTATGAGATATTTCAAAACCATATCTAATTCCAAACAACTTGAAACTATGTTTATGAGATATTTCAAAAGGGTTTTAAGTGTTTTCAAAGCCAAATTCAACAAAACCATCTAGGCGCTTCGAAACGCCCCTAGGTATTTCGATACGGGTCTTTACAGTGGCAAAACGTTTTGAAACGAGTTTCGAAACGGGCTTTAATTTGGGTGAGATTTTGCATAGCGTTTCGATACGGCCTCTGCCGTTTCGATACGCCTATGTGGCATCGACCTCAACGGTCACAAAACCCCCAACGGCTATTTCCCAACTACCTTTTAAATGCAAGACGTTTCGATACGGGGAGAAGCGTTTTGATACGACTGTTGCGATACGGCCAAGGGTGTTTCGATACGGGTGCTGCATCAGACTGCAATGGCTTTTTCTATTTTAAGAGTGTTTCGAAACGGGGTCGAGCATTTCGAAACGGGGAGCTGCAGAACTGCATTTATGGTGGGAAATGAAGTCTCCAACGGCTCCAATTCAATCCCAACGGCTAGTAACAGCTACAAACTAATTAAGGAGTATAAAAGGGACCTCCAAGCATCTAGTAATGGTTAATGCTTCAATTGTAATACAACATATGATCAAAATGTGTCTTAGTGCTTAAGTGTCAATTCTTTGTATAGACAAACACTAGTGAGCCAAAATTGTTAGATTTGCTCAAGTGTTTTAGGATTGGGTGGGAGCTTTATTGTGCAAAAAAAACCTATTAGAGGGATTTGAGTTTGCTTATCTTTATATCTTTGTAAAGAGGGTTTGATTAAGGCTTTGGGTAGAAAGCTTGATCGGTTTGTAAGGGTTTCCTCCTAAGCCTAGAAAAGGGGACGAATCAATAGTGGATTGATTGCAAATTCTTTGTGGGAAGCTAAGGTAGTGGATGTAGACCTTGGTTAGAAGGTTGAACCACTATAAATCATCTTGTCTTTATTCTTTTTAGCTCTCACACCTCAATCACCCAAAATTCCACTTCTCCACCACTTGGAGAGCAAGAATGGTTGAAGGAATCGAGCACCGAAAAACCCAACATTTGGTATCAGATCTTGGCTCAATTGAAGAGGATTCACATCCTATTGAGAAGATTCAACAAGCTTGATCAACATTTCATACAACTGGCTCAATGGCGCAATCCATCGACAAACCGCCCTTCTTCGACGGAACACACTATGCCCATTGGAAGACAAGGATGAAGTTCTTCATAAAGTCAAAGGACTAAAAGCTTTGGGACATAGTAGAAGATGGTTCGTTCGTGCCTCAACAAAGCAAGGCGGATTGGAGTGCCGAAGATCGCAAGAAGATGGAGCTTAATTGCAAAGCCTTGCACATCCTATTTTGTGCTTTTGGCCCCAACATCTATTAGAATATGTCTTCTTGTGAGAGTGCCAAGGAAGTTTTGGACAAGCTCGAAGTTACATACGAGGGGACACACGAAGTAAAGGAGACCAAGATCGGGCTCCTCAACCTAGCATATGAAAACTTCAAGATGGATCTGGAAAAGGACATTAAGAAGATGTTCGATAGGTTCTCCATCATCACCAATGGTCTTAAAGGATACAGAGAAGCCATACTGGAAGAGAAACTTGTCCGAAAGCCAATCTACTCCCTTCCCGAGTCATGGGACTCAAAAAGGACCTCCATCATCGAAGCCAAGAATCTCAAGACTTTGAAGCATGATGAGCTCATGGGGTCACTTCTCACTCACCAAATTATGAAGAAAAACAAGGAAGAGGAGAAGAAGAGGGAAGAAATTAGAGCTATGGGGGAGAAGAAGCTCAAAGGGCTTGGCATCAACACAAATGCCATTGCTCTCAAATCCTCCACATGCCATCATGTAGATTCAAGTGAGGAGGAGGATGAAGAAGAAGAGATAGTTCATCTCTTCAAGAAGTGTGCCCCTTACATGAAGAAAGCCTTGAAAGAGCTTGAACGAGAATCCATGAAGAAGAAGAGGGCAAGCACTTCAAGCCATAAGAAGAAGGCATATGTGGCTACTTGGAGTGATGAAGACTCCACCGACGATGAACAAGCCAATCTTTGCCTTATGACCATCGAAGAAGATTCAAGGATAACTTCTAATTCATCTACTTCATGTTCATATTCTTTTGATGAATTACAAGATGCCTATGACGATTTGGTTTTAGAGTTTAAAAATCACATTTTGAAAAACAATAAAATGATTTTAAAGTTGAAAATTCAAAATGATTTGATTTCTAAAACCAAACTTGAACTTGAAGCAAAACTCGAAGAGTTTGAACAAAAATGTTTTGATTTACAAAATTTGCTTCATAAAGTTCAAGAAGAGAAAGATTTGATTTCCAAAGAGCTTGAAAAGAAAAATAATTTTGGAAAATCAAACTTTTATGTAAGACAATCTAGTGCCCCTAGATTTGTAAATGGTAAATGTTTTAGAAGTATTTGGGTCCCCAAAGGACTAAGTACTTCAACTAAAAAGGATGAAATTGAAGAATGGATTCCTAAGGGGACTAAGTTTTGTGCTACTAACGTCTATGGATCCAAAGCAATTTGGATACCAAAAATTACTTGATTGTCTTATGATAGGTGTGGTGGAGATTGATCAACAAGTCAAACTTTGAGGGGGAGCTCCATGCACACAAGGAAAAACACTTGAAGAAGGAAGGCTTCACATCCTCCCTTGGGTTCAAGTGTGGTAAAATCTAGTTGTTCTTGCTTTTATTTGATTTATTTTTGTTTATTTCAACTAGATTATGACATGTGTTGGACTAACATCTTTTGATGATGCTTTGAGTAAGGGGGAGCCATTTTAAAACCAAAATTCTCATTTTTGAAATCTTTTTAAACCTCCTAAGTTATGATTGAACTTAATGTCTTTTGAATTCTTTTTGATATAACAGAAAGGGTGAGAGTTTAGTTTGAAAAATTGCATTTTCAAATGAATAAGGGGGAGCTTTACTCTATCTTAAATTTTTCATCTCTTATTCACATTTTTAAACTTAAACGAGGAGAATCCTTAACAATTTTTCAAGTTGGTTTTATTATATCAAAAAAGGGGAGATTGTAGAACTAATGTTTTGATATAATAATTGAAAATGTTTTGGACAAAGTTAAAAAAATTCAAAACCATTTCTAAGTCCAAACAACTTGAAACTATGTTTATGAGATATTTCAAAAGGGTTTTAAGTGTTTTCAAAGCCAAATTCAACAAAACCATCCAGGTGTTTCGAAATGCCCCTAGGTGTCTCGATACGGATCTTTACAATGGCAAAATGTTTCAAAACAGGTTTCGAAATGGGCTTTAATATGGGTGAGATTTTGCATAGCATTTTGATACGGCATCTGCCGTTTCGATACGTCTATGTGGCATCGACCTCAACGGTCACAAAAACCCCAACGGCTATTTCCCAATTACCTTTTAAATGCAGGGCGTTTCGATACGGGGAGAAGCGTTTCGATATGGCCGTTTCGATATGGGTGCTACATCAAACTGTAATGGTTGTTTCTATTTCAAGAGTGTTTCAAAATGGGGTGGAGCGTTTCGAAACGGGGAGCTGCAAAACAACATTTATGGTGGGAAATGAAGTCTCCAACGGCTCTAATTCAACCCCAACGGCTAGTAACGGCTACAAACTCATTAAGGAGTATAAAAGGGACCTCCAAGCATCTAGTAATGGTTAATGCTTCAATTGTAATACAACATATGATCAAAATGTGTCTTAGTGCTTAAGTGTCAATTCTTTGTATAGACAAACACTAGTGAGCCAAAATTGTTAGATTTGCTCAAGTGTTTTAGGATTGGGTGAGAGCTTTATTGTGTAAACAAATACCTATTAGAGGGATTTGAGTTTGATTATCTTTATCTCTTTGTAAAGAGGGTTTGATCAAGGCTTTGGGTAGAAAGCTTGATCGATTTGTAAGGGTTTCCTCCTAAGCCTAGAAAAAGGGACGAATCAATAGTGGATTGATTGGAAATCCTTAGTGGGAAGCTAAGGTAGTGGATGTAGACCTTGGTTAGAAGGTTGAACCACTATAAATCATCTTGTCTTTATTCTTTTTAGCTTCCACACCTCAATCGCCCAAAATTCCACTTCTCCACCACTTGGCGAGCAAGAACGGTTGAAGGAATCGAGCACCGAAAAACCCAACACGCTGTCGCACCCTTTTTGATCTAGGATTGGCATCGTACTGGCTAACCAAGCCTCGAACACCTCCAGGGTCGACCCATGATATTCAACAGCTCCCAAATCATGCAGACGTTGTTTTGACAAACTAGCTTGTCCGACAGCCGACACATGCGCAGGCTTTCCATTCACTGCGGCCTGAGATGCTCCAAACATCTCCTGAACCATAGATGATAAAATTTTCATCACAGGGTCAGCCCCCTCACGCTGCCCTATCACCTCAACTCCAAATAAGCACGGCTGAAAAGGCACATTCTCAATAAACGGAACATCGTTCCCTTGATTACCTTGCTCGCTCGCAGGTACTAACGTATTCAATCCCAACTCTCTCCTCGGACTCATTGTGCTATTTTTAACAAGGCAGAACAACAAAACAAATCAAACCATGATTTAGGCCAGCCTCAAGCAAGGATCCAAGTTCACGAAAACATTTAACTAGTGTAATAAGGCATTGGGTACCCCGATTTCCCTCAAGCATAACATAGCATACAATAGCATTTCATAATCATCATGCTTTACACCATCCGAAATCAGCATACATCCTTACCACATTATCAACATGCAATTATATTTATCTCACATATGATTTACATTAATTAAGCATGGCATAAGCTTCAACATTCAATCAAAACATGCTTTTTCAAACAATCATACACCAAACATACCAATTTCACTTACAATCATCCCTAATTCTTTCGTAACCTGGCTCTGATACCAACAAATGTAACCCCATTAGCTCAGCCTAGACGCCTGACCCGAACTAAGAGGATTACATAGGGAAAACCAAAGTCAACTCGTGAAAGTCAACCTCGATTAGCGACCCTTTTTTTCTTTTATCTTTTCTAGTTGCACATTATTAACCTATACGATTGGCAAAGCGATTAGGCAAAAACGGCACAGCGATCAGAGTTCGATTAGGGGTTCAATTGCATTCATTTGTCTTTTAGGGACTAATTTAGAAATTTCAGAAATTACAAGGACTGCCCAGTTTTAAAAATTGCCAATCCAAAATTAATCATATAACATGCCAGCGTGTCAAATTTCATTTCCAACGGACCATCCAAACACAACCAATTGAACTTACAACATTTAGGGACCAAAACATAAGAAACAGAAACCTGGAACTATTCAAAAATCATCATCCAACGGTCAAGTGTTTCGGAACACAAGACCCAATATCAGAACAACCATTTCGAAACCATGTTGGTCGTTTCGATACGCGGGTGCGTTCCGAGACCCCAGATAACCTATTTCGATACGGTGAATTATAGTGGCAAAAAGTTTTGGAACGTGCCTACCCGTTCTGAAACACCATTGCCATTACAGGCCATCGTTCTGAAACAGATAAGGGCGTTCCGAAACGCATGGGCCTTCAACTTTCCAAATTGCTGGTTTTACAAAAAAAAATTCACCTTCAAAACCATTCCAACACATGTCTTAACACACATACAACATGAATATACATCAAAGACCACCAAAACGAAGCACAAGCTATAACATAGCATCATTCTTACAAGCTTTAAAACTATAGGCATGCTTCCTAGTTGTCAAAACCACAGAAAAGCTAAAAACCACATTCAAGCTTAAACCAATATTCACATGCCATTTACAAAACCGAATCAGTAAACTAAACATGTTCAAGGTGTTTAACATCACCAAATAATATCAAAAGCAGAAATCCCACCCATTGCCTCTTATTACACCTAGGTAAAACCACATACTTTGTTTGGTCTAAGATACTTGGAATCCACTTGCTTTCTCACTGTCCAAATGCTTAATTTTCTGCATTGATGAAACAAATGAGCGTAAGCATAAATCTTAGTGAGGATTGCTAAAACTAAATATTCATCAATGCATCTTACAAAACCGAAACATCACCATTTGTCATCTCATGCTTTTACTTAAATCATGCCCTTTTAAAGCATCAATGCACTTTTTAAACCACATGCTCTTAGCATCATTAAAATAACAGCAAATAATCCTTTGATCATGCTTAAACCAAGCATCACATGCATTCTAGCATAATTTCCAAGCATCTCATGCTTAATCATCAATCATCAAAATTATATTGGCTCGCAAGTGATCAATCACAAACCATATCATAACCAACACAAAAGACACAATCGGATACGCGGATTACAAGCATTGTCCCACACGTTTCATACACACTACCGGACTACACAAGGCTCACACACGGAATTAGACCATCAACCGTTGTGACACCCGTGGTGGAGTTTAACGGTACAATCACAACCCCTCAACACCCGTGCTGGACTTTAATGGTACAATCACAACCCCTCAACACCACTTATCGGTAGTTGTTTAACCCACTAGCGAGAGACGGGACAGGAAACAAGGCTTACACATGAGATCTACCTCAACCATTGTAATCACCTTAACCAAGCTCACACACGGGAGCAATCCTCCATCGTTGTTACGCTTAACCAAGTCCACCCACGAGAGCCATCCTCCATTGTGGCGACGTCAATTCCTCAATCGCTAGGGTACTTGGATGGAGTTTACGATACAATCACAACCCCTCGACATCCAAGGCGTCTTTATTCACGTTGCACCCAATCCTATTGCCGGCTAACTATATCCAATTAAAGTAACCAAAAACCATTCCCATCACTTGTCAATATAATCATTTAACATCATTATTCCTCTGTTTTACAAGCAAATATCACAATGCCATTTTCACAAGCATAAACATGCTTAAACACAAATGCATACATCTCATAAATCCAAGGATCACCTACCAAGTGCATCCTCAACAAAATGACATTAAACACCAGCATTATCAATGCACAAAACATGCTTTAAAACAGTAATTAAAACCACATTTAATTCAAGTACATTTTCCAAAAAAAAACATTGCACATTCCGAGAGAGACTTTCGAATCACTTACTCTTGATCTTAGCTAAGTGTTTCAAACTTACACCAAGCTCTCAAAGCATTACAAAGCTGGGAAAATCCATTTCCACTCACCGATACACGAAACCTGGCTCGCCGACACGAAAATCACCCTTCCGAAGCCTTTAAAAATGCTTCGTTTGTTTCCGGATCAAGATCCCCTATTTTTAGATCATCAAAACAGAGATCCAAATGCATTAAAATGCATTTCAACACCAGCAACTAAACACAAATTCGTTGCTCACCAAAACTTCACCATTTACCCATCCGAAAAAACCGAAAACTCAATCGATTGCTTCATAAACCATGCCCAGCCAACATACATCACTTCCAACCATTTATAAACATCAAAACACATCTAAAAACAACCTAAATCCTTTCTAATACCTCCAGCAAGCATAACTTCATCATTTCACCTAAAAAACCCAACTAAAACCATCAAGAAACTCAAGGATATCAAGGATTTCAGGATCTATATCATCAAAACCCTTTTTCAACATAATAATCAACTCAAAACTCAATTAAAAACAATCCAAAACAGAGTTCACCAAATCCAATCCGAAAATTAAGATTTTAATGACATTTTTGCAAGATTTTGATCTCAAATCAAAACTATAATAAAAACTCACCCAAAAACATCAATTAGAAGCCAAATATCTTGGGAATTTTAGTAAAGAACCTAGATTGAAGGTTGAGAACGGGATTTACCTCCAATCCTTACCTTCCTTAAGGTTTGACAAGTTTTAGCTTCACAAAACTTGAAAACCTTGAAGAGAAATATTGAAATTGATTTGGAAATCAATGAGAGAGTGTTTGGGAGAAAAGAATTCTGGAGAAATGAGTTGGGAAAATGTTTTTGCTGAAATGAGAGGTTGTTATGTGAAATGAAATCTCAATTTCCTATTTTATTAATTTTAATTATATTAAACCTTTTTTATTTAATCATCTAAAAACCCTTTTAAAACACATGTCAATTTAAGGAAGGTGTAATTGCACCATAGCTCCTTAAAGATCTAAGATTTTGGCTCCTCTTTTTAAAATTACATTTTTCCACAGTTTTCAAACTTTACACTTTGGTCACTACCCAAAATGTACCACTTTCAAAGCCTATTTTGTAAAATTGATTTGACCAACCCCTTAAACATAATTTTAGAGTATTTTAGCAATTTTTACCATATTTTTATTCTTTCCCGATCCTTGATTTCCCTAAACCTCCTAATATAATTAGAACTGTTTCCGACCGGTCTGATCCGATGTCTAAAACATCTAGGCCCAAAACTAGCGCGTTTCATAATGCTTGGATTTATGCTTCATGCTTTGAATGGTTCGTTTCTAGTAAGCATGTCTTTAGATTTTCAATTGAAGAGTGAACCGAACGGGTCACACGGGGAATACTGAAGTAAATCGGGAAGGTTTACCTCAATAAAAAACCCTAATTTTTTTTACTATCTTATCTAGATGCAATTTTAGGGACAAAATTTCAAAGCATCAGACCATGCTTCATAAAACATGTCTAAACACATACTTATAAGGATCACTTACCTAGTGCATCCTTTAGCAATATGGCATCATAAACAACAAATCACTTATTCAAAATCATGCTTTAAAATAGTAGGTAAACACATATAAAATCAAGGGGATCCACAAGCTTATAATAGCACAATCTGAGGGAGAAAACTACTTTAGTTACTTCCGAACTTAGTAAAGCGTTTGAAGCTTACAATAAGTTCGGAAACTATGTTTCAAAGCTGGAAATCCTATTTCTACTTACCGACTCACGAAACCTCAATCGCCGACACAAAAATCAAGCATCTGAAGTCCCCAAAACTTTGCCAAATTATTCCAAAGGATCCTCCCCTATTTATACCACACAAGAACATAGGATTAATGCATCTCAATGCATTTAAACCACAAAGCAAACACTAAAAACCCACAGCTCTTCCCAAAGGCACCAAAATACCCATCTAAAATCACCTTCGATTGATAACTAAACTCAATCCAGCCATCAACAAACACTTCCATCACATTTTAACCATAAATCAACATCCAAAAACATCCTAATATCATCCTTATACCTCTAGCAACTCAGATTTCACATTTCCAAGCCAAAAACCCAAAACTAACAACCTAAACTTTAAGAGATCTAACATAATCCGAGATTATTTAGGAAAATCAACTTTTAAACCATTCTCAAATCAATCAAAACAGCGCCCAAACGAAAATCTTGGAAAATCATCGACTAAGCCATTTTAACCAATTTTTCATTAATCAAATCATAAAACTCAATTAATAACAATATTTAAGAAGCACAAGAATTGGAAATTTCATTAAAGAACCTTGAATAGAGGGTTGATCAGCTCTTACCTCCAATCTTAGCTTTTTCCCTCAATTGACAAAGATTTTGCAAGCAAACCTCAAAGCTCCATTGATTAAATTGATAGATCACTTTTAGGAAATCAAAAAGAAAGAGAAAAGATGATAGAATCTGAGATTTTGAAGAGAAAAGAAAGTGTTTGGCTGTTAAGAAAGTGAGAAAATGGAAGTTACGTAAAATCCTCTTGATTTCATTAAAAATCCCTTTTAATTAAAAGCTTTTTGTTGAGTGTATAAAAGTTCTATATTTTACCCCTCATTTACCCATATTTCTGTTGCATTCAAGCATATTTCATTGCATTTAGGATAGATTTCTGCATGCACATCACAATTAGATGAAATGGCACAGTTGCTACCGATTTTGGTAACTTTTGCAGGTATCTACTGCGGAAGACTCAGGGCAGCAAAGGAACAAAGCTGGATCAAAGAACTGGAGTTGAGGAGCAAACGCTGCCATGGCCACTGCCATGGCAGCCATGACGACAAAAGGATGAAGTGGACAAGTGAAGTGGAGCTCGACAGATATAGAACTTAAAACCGATCTGTCGTGGGCCACTCCTATATTTTTCTGAGCCCTGAGGTAGAGTGAAGGCCAAGCACAAAGTCCAACGAAGAAACCCAAAGCAAGAAAAGAGGACGAACTAAAGGCATCTACTAAGAAGATTTAATCTTTAATAGAGTTGTACTTTAGTTTAAACTTGTATTCTTGCCATAGTAGAAAACTTGGACCCAAGGCCGATATAAAGGCATGTAATTCGACCTAGGGAAGGATATCTCATTCCTAGCCGTCTTCCCCAAAACCCTTGTCGTTTTCCCCTCTTCATCATGTTCTAAACTCCCCCTAGGTCTAAGGGTTGATTCTGTAAAGTAGTTGCAAGGATTGTACTGTTTTAGGAATTCTCTGTTCAAGCAATAAAAACTTCAAGTTTATTTATTCTAGTTTTCATATCTCGCAAGAGTATCGGGAGAGCATTGTGAGATTATACATTTGTTTGATATCGGGAGAGTCAAGCATACGAACAGAATAAGTACGGGTTTTCTAGTTTATGGTTAAACCATCTCTGCTTAGGGATAAGTACGAGGTTAAGTGGCTAAGGAAGAATTCAACAACATTGGTGTTCACCCATCGATTCACGCCGAAAGGTATCATCTAAAAAGTTTTCGTCAACAGAACTTGGGCCTAGGGATAGGACAAGTCATAGCAAGGATTCTTGCCAAACTTGAAGTGCGGAGTTGTGTGATCGCTGCCGCGACATCAACAAACTTCTGCTGCGACAGGTGCTGCCGCGATAGGGACGACGATAGAACAGAAGTTCTCTTACAGTGCAACACCTGCACTACTGAGCAAATCAATACCGGCCTATTTCTTAAACCTGATCTTTTACTCCTTTATTTTAGTTGTTTATCACGATTACTTTACAATCCAATTAAACTATATCTCTCTCTTGTACGGCAATTCAAGGATAAAGTTATTTCCAGTCCCTGTGGAGACGATATCCGATACTCCAAGTAACACTTTACTACTTTCGTCGTCTACACTTGCACTATTTGCGATATGACTCTTTTACACGCAACAAGTTTTTTACGCCGTTGCCGGGGACTGGAAACATATCTTTACCCTTTCTATTACTGCACCTTTTCTTTTTCTTTTTCTGTTTTAGTGGTATTATTTACCCTGTGCTTTTCACAAGGTTTTCTGTTTTTTATGCGCAGATCTAGGCGAGGCAAAGAACCTGAGTACGAACTAGACCCGAAATCGAACGCACGTACCAACTCAGGAACCAAGCCCGACTCTTGATAGCAAGAAACAACTATCTTGAGGAGAAACTAGAAGAAATGGTGAACGAAAGGCAGAATAACGTGGTAGATGACCCACACAACAATGACTAGAGGGTTATTGAAGATCCTCCCCCAGGATGTCCGGAATGAACGGCCTGCTGCCGCTGCCGCACGGCAGTCCTGCCGCGACTACATAGTCAATGACCATGTTGAACTGGAAACTACCTTGCCAGACGTGGAAGCTGAGAACTTCGAGCTGAAACCTGTCATGTTCAGCATGATAAATTCTGCTAGCCAGTTTAGTGGTTCTGCAACTGAGGATGCCCGAGAACATCTGAAAATGTTCCAAGAAATCTGTGGATTGTTTAGACTGCCAGGAATAAATCTGGAAGTATTGAGGCTCCGGTTATTTCCTTATTCATTGAGAGACAGAGCTAAAACTTGGTGGAATAAATTGACGCCGGGTTCAATACGAACTTGGGCAGATCTCTCTCGTGAATTCTTATCTCGTTTTAGTCCTTCTCATTTATCTGAAAGATTGCGTAACGAAATTGCTACTTTTCAACAGGAGGATGACGAACCAATGCCCGAGGCATGGGACAGATTTACAACTCTTCTCCGGAACTGCCCGATGCATGGATTCCCCGTGTGGAATCAGGTCGTCAAATTCTACAACACTGCCAATGCACACACTCGTATGAGAATAGATTCAACAGCCAATGGGCTAATACTGGATAAGGAACCAGACGAGGCAATGATAGTGTTGAAGAATTTAGCAAAAAATGATGAGCAATTTCTTACAGCTAGGAGAGGGGGCAAACGAGGGATATCTGTAAAGGATTATGAAGCTGACAATTCGATGAAATCACAGGTTGCGTACCTCATAAAGGTAGTGGAAAATCTGCAGCGGAAAGATTCCAAAGCCGTATATTATACCGAAGAGGTATGTGAAACCTGCAGTGGGAATCACAGTTCAGAAGACTGTCCTTTGCAGTTGGAAGAAGGGATGTATGTTGGGAATTATAACAAGCCAAGAAACTATGATTTCAACAATTACAATCCCAACTGGAGGAAAGATCCGAAATTTTCCTGGAGCAATCCGAACAATGCACTGAATCCTCCAATGCAAAACAACCAAAACCAAGGGGTATCGAGAATCCTGTCGCGAAAGCAGCCATAGCAACAACCGTAACAGCAGCTGGCAGCCGCACCTAGTATACTGGAGTAGACTTTGGCAACATTTATGTCACAGACAGGAGCTTACATGGCGAACATGGATCACTTTGTCAAGAAAACTGAATCATTCATGGAAAAGACAAAGATGAGGATGACAAACCATGAGGCTACCCAGAAATTGCTGGAGACACAGATGGGCCAAGTTTCCCAGCATATCAAGCCAAGGCAAAACGGAAGATTCCCTAGTGATACTGAGGTCACTAGAAAACCCACACATGAGCAGTGTAAAGAAATCACAACTAGGAGTGGGAAACAATTACAAGGGCCGAAGATGAAGAACATACCAAGTAAGGAACCGACCCTAAATACACATGTCGTGAACACTGCCCCGTCAGAGGAAGAACAACCTATTGTTAACACACCTACCGCGAGAGCAGAAGGTGTTGGGTCATGTCGGCACGCCCCGTGGCGCAGCGGAAAAATTAATCCGACGTAATCTAGTCAGGATCCATGTACAGGAACGAATCTGGGGTGAAAAGATGAAGAGTTACCTTTTAAAACTCTGGAAACTGGAAAACCGACGGTATGTCGGAATAACCACGTCAAGTAAAACCGAAATCGTCACAGGTTCGCAACGACCTCTACGGAGTCCACCCGAACAAAACGAACAAAGTTTCCGCCTCCCTAACACTTAGGGATAAATTTCGATAGGTTTGGACACCTTCCAGGGAGAAGTCAAAATCCCTCCAGGGATTCCTGAGGGAGTCTGAAATCGACCAGCAGTTCAACCGGGACTTGCAGTCGAGCAAGGGAACCTTCAGGGATTTGCCAGGGGGCAAGTAGAACACCAGAAAAATATCGAACAACTACTCAGAGAGCTTTCTGGGATATGTCGAATTCCAGTAGGGAATCCCTAGGGGTGTTGTCGAAATCTTCAAGAGGAGGAAGAGGGATGATTTTGGTTGCTAGCCCTTGTCCCTTTAAATAGTATTCAGAGACTTAATTCTAGTTGAATTCCTTAAATCCAAGTTCAAACAAAATTCATAGAATCTAATTCTACTTGAAATTAGTTTAAATTAAATATACATTATATTTAATAATATTAAATGAAATATATATTTAATTATGTAGAATCTTATTCTACATAAAACATGGATTTAAATATACATTATATTTAATCCAAATATATATATATTTTTATTATATAGAATCTCATTCTATCTTTACTTAGATTTAAATATATTTAAATATATATTTTATAATTATGTGGAATCTAATTCTACATAAACTTGGAATTAAATATACATTATATAAATTCCAAATATATATTTAAATTTCTAGAATCTTATTCTATAATATTTAAGTCTCTAAATATTTTCCATACTCTAAATAATATTTGATAAATACAATATTTATCCAATATTATTCCCATTTAAGGGAGTTGCCGATTTCCCCTATCCCGTAGGGGATTTTCGGCAACCTCCCTAAAATAGGGAGTATGGTTTCCAATTTTTGTTCGTTTCATTCGAAGGGTGTGACCCTTATAGGTTCATGCAACGTTAGCAGCAAAATTAGAATTGTTCTAATTTTACAAACAATGAGTGGCATCTAGCAATACATCATTGCTACCTAAGTTGCATGAAGTCATGGTTTGACTTTCCTAATTCCTGAATAAACTTCCTTTATGTATTTCATCCTTTTGTCCTTTATATCTTAGATGAACACAAGTCATGGGTTAGTCACACTTGCGTTGTCCATCTGGTGTTTCTTGATGTCTTGAGTAGATTATGATAAACGAATCTCTATGATATCTCATATCATAATATTCGAGCATGGCCATGCATTTTCTAATCTCACTCAATCAAGTGGCCGAAGATATTTCTCCCATTATGTAGGAGGGACAAATCCTTTCTTGATCAACCATATTTCACTACATAGGTCATCACGTATCCAATAATCAGTATTTATAATGTAGTCAGTTACGACACACGTTTGACTATGTCAAAATACGTAAATCTTTATGTTGAAATCATGTTGATCTCAAGTCTGAGGATTATACATATGTTTATCATGAGCAATGTTGTGACTGTCACATAATTACCCAAGAAACATGCTCATAGCGGGTCAATCCAGTATGTTGTTCCCTAACAAATACTTATGTGTTGATTTTGACATCTCTATGTCAATGACAACACTTGTTATCAATCAACCACATATTAGTCTTTATATATTATCACTACCCATACCCGTAATAATATTCGACTAAGGATCCTATTTAACAATAATCGTATTATTGTACGGACATTATTATCCAATGGTTAGTTTGATGCACAGAAACATACCAAATGATAATAACGGCAATGCCATTACTTGATAAATCTAGTAAAATAGTATGTCTATTCAATCATCATATGATTGGTCTTTGGGCATACTCCAACAGAAGGGACAGAGGAGCATACAGAGGATGCTGAAGAGCCTAAACCTCCACAGATCTGAATACCATGTGAAGGGCGTCTTGAAGATTACCGTCCTCCACCTCATTTTCCACAGCGGTTACAGAAACAGAAACATGAGTACCAGCTCAAAAAGATTTATGATATTTTTAAGCAGGTGCACATTAACATACTGTTGTTAGAGGCCATCAAGTAGATGCCCGGTTATGCGAATTTTCTCAAGGACGTCGTGTCAAAAAGGTCCAGACTTGGGGAATTCGAAACGGTGAAGATGACAGAAGGATGCATGACTATCTTATACATGCATCCACCCCAGAAGAAGAAGGATCCTGGGAGCTTCATCACACCGTGCATAATTGGCGACAAATTCGTGGGTAAGGCACTTTGTGATCTTGGTGCTAGCATAAATCTAATGCCCAAATCTGTGTTTCAAAAATTAGGTATTGAACGAGCAAGGCCCATGACAGTCATGCTGCACCTGGCAGACCGCTCTTACGTACAACCAGAAGGGAAGATCGAAGATATTCTGGTAAGAGTGGATAAATTTATTTTCCCTGCTGACTTTCTTGTTTTAGACTGTGAAGCAGATGAAAACGCACCGATCATCCTGGGGCGACCCTTCTTAGCCATAGGCAGAACTGTGATTGATGTGGAGAAAGGAGAACTGACTATGAGAGTGAATGATCAAGAAATCAAACTCAATGTTCTCCAAGCAATTAAACATGCTGATGCAGAAGAAGAGTGCAAGGCAATCTCTGAAGTAATCCTTGACCTACCCTGCATCAGGTCAAGCTGCCACGACAGAAAGATTGGTCACTGCCACATCAGTCACCTGGAAGACTATCACGGCAGCAACGACGACAGTGACTCCTCCAACTCAGAAACATTCGACACTGAAGGTCCTGAGGAGGTAAATTGGATAGGCACTCGTCTAGGTAAGCTCTTCGAGCCTCTTAATTATACCTCGAATGAACATATAATCCAGAAGCCTTCGATTGAAAAGCCACTTGTTCTAGATCTTAAGCCCCTGTCAGGGCAGCTTAAATA
Organism: Hibiscus trionum; assembly: GCA_030270665.1. Classification (NCBI taxonomy): domain Eukaryota; kingdom Viridiplantae; phylum Streptophyta; class Magnoliopsida; order Malvales; family Malvaceae; genus Hibiscus; species Hibiscus trionum. The sequence continues at coordinate 14,774,671 of BSYR01000051.1, forward strand.
TGTCTTTCTTGGTTTAAATGATACGTTGCTCGTAATCATCTCTTACAAGTTAATGCATAAATAGGAGCAGCAGCTAAACAGAATGCTACAGCTGCATAAGAAAGCCATTGGATGGACTATACCTGATATCCAAGGCATCAGTCCGGCATTATGCATGCACAAGATTCTCTTGGAGGATGATCATAAGTCGACTATTGATGCCCAGAGACGTTTGCACGAGGCTATGCGAGAAGTGGTGAGGAAAGAGATTATCAAATGGCTCGACGGCAGAATCATATACGCCATCTCAGATAGCAAGTGGGTGAGCCCGGTGCAGTGTGTGCCTAAAAAGGGAGGCATAATCGTGGTAACCAATGAAGAAAACGAACTAATCCCAACCAAGACTGTGACCGGTTGGAGGGTTTGTATGGATTACTGGAAGCTTAACAAAGCTACATGGAAAGATCATTTCCCCTTACCCTTTATTGATCAAATGCTTGATAGATTAGCGGGGAAACCTTACTATTGTTTTCTTGATGGTTACTCATGTTATAATTAGATAGCAATTGCACCGGAGGACTAAGAGAAAACTACCTAAACATTCTCGTACGACACCTATGCTTTTCGGAGAATGCCATTTGGGCTCTGCAATGCACCAGCAACCTTCCAACGGTGCATGATGGCAATATTCTCCGACATGGTGGAGGATTTCCTAGATATTTTCATGGACGACTTTTCCATCTTTGGAGACAGTTTTGAAGGTTGTTTAGGCAACTTACAGAAGGTTCTTGAAAGATGCGAAGAGGCGAACCTGGTTTTGAACTGGGAAAAGTGCCACTTCATGGTGGATGAAGAAATAGTATTAGGCCACAAGGTGAGCTGCCGCGGCATAGAGGTAGACAGAGCCAAAATAGAGGTCATCGAAAAGCTGCCACCACCCACCACAATCAAGGGGATGCGAAGTTTCTTAGGGCATGCCGGGTTTTATCGACGATTTATAGCCAATTTTTCGAAGATTACCAAGCCCTTATGCCACATGTTGGAGCAGAATCGTCCCTTTTATTTTAATACTGAATGTACTGAGGCATTCAGAATTCTGAAGGAGAAGCTGGTAACAGCCCCGATCGTACAGCATCCAAACTGGAGTTTGCCATTTGAGATAATGTGTGATGCCAGTGACTATGCTGTCGGGGCAGCACTAGGGCAGAGGAAGGACAAGCTCTTCTAGGTGATTTACTATGCCAGCAAAACACTGAATGATGCCCAAGTCAATTGTTGAGTGTGTAAAATTTCTATATTTTACCCCTTATTTAACACATATTTCTGTTGCATTCAAGCATAATTCATTGCATTTAGGTAAAGTTTCGCATATACATCACAATTAGATAAAATAGCACAGTTGCTACTGATTTTGGCTACTTTTGCAGGTATCTGCTGTGGCAGACTCAGGACAACGAAGGAGCAGAGCTGGAACATAGGACTAGAGTCAAGAAACAAGATGCTGCCGTGGCCACTACCGTGGCAGCCATGACGACAGCGTTAGTAAAGGGAAAAGTGAAGTGGAGCTCGACAGATAGAGGAATTCAAGCCGTTCTGTCATGGATCACTCCTATATTTTTCTAAGCCCTAAGATAGAATGAAGGCCAAGCCCAAAGTCCAAGGAAGAAACCCAAAGCAAGAAAAGAGGACGAATTAAAGGCATATACTTAGAAGATTTAATCTCCAATAGAGTTGTACTTTAATTTAAACTTATATTCTTGTCATATTAGAAAACTTGGACCCAAGGCCTATATAAAGGCATGTAATTCGACCTAGGGAAGGATATCTCATCTCTAGCCGTCTTCCCCAAAACCCTTGTCATTTTCCCCCTCTCATCATGTTCTAAACTTCCCCTAGGACTAAGGGTTGATTCTGTAAAGTCGTTGCAAGAATTGTACTGTTTTAGGAATTTTCTGTTTAGAGCAATAAAACTTCAAGTTTATTTATTCTGGTTTTCACATCTCGCAAGAGTATCAGGAGAAAGTTGTGAGGTTATTTATTTGTTTGATATCGGGAGAGTCAAGCATACGAATGGAATAAATACGAGTTTTCTAGTTTATGGTTAAACCATCTCGGCTTAGGAATAAGTACGAGGTTAAGTGGCTAGGGAAGAATTCAACAACATTGGTGTTCACCCTTCGATTCACGCCTGGAGGTATCATCCAAGAAGTGTTCATCAACAACACTTGGGCCTAGGGATATGACAAGTCATAGCAGGGATTCTTGCCAAGCTTGAAGTGCAGAGTTGTGTGATCGCTGCCGCGACAACAACAGACTTCTGCCGCGACAGGGATGACGATAGAACATGAATTTCTCTTCAGTACAACACCTGCACTACCGAACAAATCAATACCGGCCTATCTCTTAACCCTGAATCTTTTATCTTTTATATTCATTATTATCCAATATTACCTTCAAACAATTTAAACTATTTTTTTCTCTCTCGTGCAGCAATTCAAGGATAAAGTTATTTCCAGTCCCTGTGGAGACGATATCTGATACTCCAAGTATCACTTTACTACTTGGGTCGTGTACACTTGCACTACATTGCGATAGGACTTTTGACATGCAACAAGTTTTTGGCACCGTTGCCGGGGACTGGCAACATATCTTTGCCCTTATTTTTACTGCACTTTTACTTTTTAATTTTTTATTGGTATTGTTTACCCTGTGCTTTTCACAATGTATGTTGTTTGCTTATGCACAGATCTAGACAAGGCAAAGAACTTGAGTACAAACTAGACCCTGAAATCGAACGTACGTGCAACCTCAGGAACCGAGTCCGCCTCTTGATAGCAAGAAACGACTATCTCGAGGAACAGTTAGAAGCAATGCACAACGGGGTAAATAATGAATAGAGGAATGTTGAAGATCCTCCCCTAGATGACCAGAATGGACGGCCTGCCGCTGCCGTGGCCGCACGACAGTCCTGCCGTGACTACATGGTCAATGATCATGTGGAACTGGAGACCACCTTGCCAAACGTGGAAGCTGAGAATTTCGAGCTGAAACCTGTTATGTTCAGCATGATAAATTATGCTGGCCAGTTTAGTGGTTCTGCAACAGAGGATGCCCGAGAACATCTGAAAACGTTCCAAGAAATATGTGGATCGTTTATATTACCAGGGATAAATTCAGAAATACTAAGGCTCCGGTTATTTCCTCATTCACTGAGAGACTGAGCTAAAACTTGGTGGAATAAACTAACGTCGGGTTCAATACGAACTTGGGCAGATCTCTCTCATGAATTTTTGTCTCATTTTAATCCTTCTCACTTATCTGAGCGGTTGCGTAATGAAATTGCTACTTTTCAAAAGGAAGATGACGAACCAATGCACGAGGCATGGGACAAGTTTACAACTCTTCTAAAGGAACTGCCTGATGCATGGATTCCCCGTGTGGAATCAAGTAATTAAATTCTACAATGCTGCCAATACACACACTCGTATGAGAATAGATTCAGCAACAAATGGACTATTGCTGGATAAAGATCCAGACGAAGCAATGGTGGTGTTGAAAAACTTAGCAAAGAATGACGAGTAATTCCCTACAGCAAGGAGAGGTAAACGAGGGATAACTGTAAAGGATTATGAAGCTGACAATTCCCTTAAATCACAGGTTGCTTACCTCACAAAGGCGGTGGAAAATTTGTTACGGAAAGATTCTAAACATGTCTATTCCGTAGAAGAGGTATGTGAAACTTGCAGTGGGAATCATAGTTCGGAAGACTGTCCGTTACAGTTAGAAGAAGGGATGTACGTTGGAAATTACAATAAGCCAAGAAATTACGATTCCAATAACTACAATCCCAACTGGAGGAAAGATCCCAAGTTCTCCTGGAGCAATCCAAACAACGCATTGAATCCTCAGGTGCAGAACAACCAAAACCAGGGGCACTCAGAATCCTGTCACGGCAGCAGCCACAGTAGTAGCCGGTGGCCGCACCTAGAATACTGGAGCAGACTTTGGCCACATTCATGTCACAGACAGGAGCTTACATGGCAAACATGGATCACTTTGTCAAGAAAACTGAATCATTCATGGACAAGACAGAGATGAGGATGACTTAGCATGAGGCCACCCTGAAATCACTGGAGACACAGATGGGCCAGGTTTCCCAGCATATCAAGCAAAGGCAAAATGGAGGATTCCCTAGTGATACTGAGGTCACTAGAAAACCTATACATGAGCAGTGTAAAGCAATTACAACTAGGAGTAAGAAACAACTACAAGGGCCGGAGATGAGAACCATACCAATTGAGGAACCGACCCTGAATACACCTGTCGTGAAAACTGCCCCGGCAGAAGAAGAGCAACATGTTGCTGACACACCCATCACGACAGCAGAAAGGACAGAGGAGCAAGAAAAGAATGCTGAAGAACCTAAGCCTCCTTAGATCCGAATACCATGTGAAGGACGCCTAGAAGACTACCGTCCTCCATCTCCTTTTCCACAACGGTTACAAAAACAGAAATAGGAGTACCAGCTCAAAAAAAATTATGACATTTTTAAGCAGGTACACATTAATATACCACTATTAGAAGCCATCAAGCAGATGCCAAGATATGCGAAATTTCTCAAGGATGCCATGTCAAAAAGATCCAGACTTGGGGAATTCGAAACGGTAAAAATGACAGAAGGGTGCATGACTATCTTGCACAGGCATCCACCCTAGAAGAAGAAGGATCCTGGGAGCTTCATCATACCATGCATAATTGGTGACAAATTCGTGGGTAAGGCTCTTTGTGATCTAGGTGCTAGCATAAATTTAATGCCAAAATATGTGTTTCAGAAATTAGGTATTGGACGAGCACGGCCCACGACAGTCATGCTGCAGATGGCAGACCGCTCTTACGTACAACCAGAAGGGAAGATCGAAGATATTCTGGTAAGAGTGGATAAACTTATTTTTCCTGATGACTTTCTTGTTTTAGATTGTGAAGTAGATGAAAACCTACCAATCATCTTGGGGCGACCCTTCCTAGCCACGGGCAGATCTGTGATTGATGTAGAGAAAGGAGAACTAACCATGAGAGTAAATGATCAAGAAATCAAACTCAATGTTCTCCAAGCAATCAAACATGCTGATGCAGAAGAAGAGTGCAAGGCCATCACTGAAGTAATCCTTGACCAACCCTGCATCAGGTCAAGCTGCCATGACATAAAATTTGGTCACTGCCACAACAATCATCTAGAAGACTGTCACGGTAGCAACGAGGATAGCGACTTCTTCGATTTAGACATATCCGACACTGAAGGTCAAGAGGAGGTAAATTGGATAGGCAATTGTCTAGGTAAGTTCTTCGAGCCCCTAAATTATACTTCGAATGAACATATAATCCAAAAGCACTCAATTGAAGAACCACTTGTTTTAGATCTTAAGCCCCTGCCACGGCAGCTTAAATATGCTTTTCTTGGTTTAAATGATATGTTGCCCGTAATCATCTCTTCCAAGTTAATGCAGAAATAGGAACAACAGTTAATTGGAATGTTGCAGCAGTATAAGAAGGCTATTGGATGGACGATAGCTGATATCCAAGGCATCAGTCTGGCATTATGCATGCACAAGTTTCTCCTGGAAGATGATCATAAGCCGACTATTGATGCTCAGAGACGCTTAAACAAAGCTATGCGAGAAGTGGTGAGAAAAGAGATTATCAAATGGCTTGATACCAGAATCATTTATGCCATCTCGGATAGTAAGTGGGTGAGCCCGGTGCAGTGTGTACCTAAATAGGGAGGAATAACCGTGGTGACCAACGAAGAGAACGAACTAATCCCAACCAGGACTGTGACCGGTTGGAGGGTTTGTATGGATTACCGGAAGATTAACAAAGCTACCCGGAAAGACCATTTCCCCCTACCTTTTATTAATCAAATGCTTGATAGATTAGCGGGAAAACCTTACTATTGTTTTCTTGATGGTTATTCAGGTTACAACCAGATAGCTATTGCACCGGAGGATCAAGAAAAACCTACCTTCACATGCCCATACGACACTTATACTTTTTCAGAGAATGCCATTTGGACTCCGCAATGCGCCAGCAACCTTCCAAATATGCATGATGGCAATTTTCTCCGATATGGTGGAGGACTTCCTAGAAATTTTCATGGACAATTTTTCCGTCTTTGGAGACAATTTTGAAGGTTGCTTAGGCAACCTACAGAAGGTGCTTGAAAGATGCGAAGAAGCGAAAATAGAAGATTACCAAGCCCTTATGCCACTTACTGGGAAAAATGCCACTTCATGGTGGATGAAGGGATAGTCCTAGGCCACAAGGTAAGCTGCCACGGCATAGTGGTGGACAGAGCAAAAATAGAAGTCATCGAAAAGCTGCCGCCACCCACCATAATCAAGGGGATTCGGAGTTTCTTAGGGCATGTTGGGTTTTATCGACGATTTATTGCCAATTTCTCGAAGATTACCAAGCCCTTATGCCACTTATTGGAGCAGAATCATCCCTTTGACTTTAATACTAAATGTACTGAGGCATTCAGAATTCTAAAGGGGAAGCTGGTAACAGCCCCGATCGTACAGCCACCAGACTGGAGTTTGCCATTCGAAATAATGTGTGATGCCAGTGACTACGCTGTCGGGGCAGCACTAGGGCAAAAGAAGGATAAGCTCTTCCATGTGATTTACTATGCCAGCAAAACACTAAATGATGCCCAAGTGAACTACACCACAACGGAAAAGGAACTATTATCCGTGGTGTTCTCAATCGACAAGTTCCGTCCATACATACTTGGAATGAAGGTGGTGGTCAATACAGACCATTCAGCACTGAAGTATCTGTTCACAAAAAAAGATGCAAAACCGAGACTGATACGTTGGATTCTGCTGCTGCAAGAGTTCGACATTGACATCAAGGATAAAAAGGGGATAGAAAACCAAGTAGCAGACCACTTGTTGAGATTAGAGATGGGAAAGAGTGTACCGACGGATAGGACCAACATACTGGAGACCTTCCCGGATGAGCAGTTGTTTGCTGCCACAAGCACTGCCGCGACAGCCATGGCGGCATGTAAGTTTTCTGAAACCCCTTGGTACGCTGATTTTGATAATTACATTGTTAGCAGGGCACTACCTACTAAACTTATTTACCAAGCAAGGAAGAGGTTCCAAAATGATACAAAACATTATTATTGGGACGAACCTCTTCTTTTCAAACATTGTGCAAATCAAATTATCAGGAGATGCGTACCACAGGATGAACAGGAAGCTGCGCTTCACCACTGCCATACTTCACCATATGGAGGACACCTAGGTGGAACCAAAACTGCTGCCAAGGTTCTGCAATCCGGTCTCTATTGGCCAACATTGTTCAAAGATGCACAAGCCTTTTACAAGGGCTGTGACAAATGCCAAAGGACTGGGAACATCTCGAGAAGGCATGAGATGCCACTGCAGAACATTCTAGAGGTCAAAATCATTGATGTATGGGGAATCGACTTCATGGGACCGTTCCCAGCATCTTGTGGGAACCTTTACATCCTACTGGCAGTGGATTATGTGTCCAAGTGGGTAGAAGCGATCGCCACTCAGAAAAATGACGCCAAAACTGTTCAGAGATTTCTGCACAAGAATATTTTCTCCAGATTTGGCATTCCTAAGGCGATCATCAGTGACGAGGGGAGACATTTTGATAATAGGGTAATTGTTGCTGCCTTGAGAAAATACGGAGTAAAGCACCGGATTGCAACATCATACCACCCTCAAACCAATGGACAGGCCGAAATATCCAACCGGGAAGTAAAGAACATACTTGAGAAGATGGTTAAACCTACTCGAAAAGATTGGTCTTTACACCTCAATGATGCACTCTAGGCCTATAGAACAGCATTCAAAACACCATTGGGAATGTCACCCTACAGGCATATCTATGGGAAAACATGCCATTTACCTGTTGAGATAGAGCACAGAGCTTACTGGGCTATCAAGGCAGTAAATATGGACTTGGATAAGGCAGGACAAAAGAGGCTACTGGACTTGAATGAAATTGAAGAAATTCGAGCAATGGCCTGCGACACGGAAACACGTGACAAATGCGTAAGAAACCGCGTAACAGTTGGCCCCGTTATTTGCGCCTGCCGTTACAGCTCCAACGGGCAGAAAATCACCCATCTATATAAACCCCCATTCACTATTCATTTCGCACCTCATTCTCATTTTCTACACTTGTTCCCTCTGTTTAAGATCTTTGAATTTTTTCTTATATTTTCCACATTCCTTGCAACATGACTAGCAAACAAACCCGTTGAAGTGCTGCCTCAAGTTCTGCCGCAGCAGTAAGCACCCCAAGCCATAGTGCCATTCCAGACCGCTTCGCCTCCACCGACTCTGCCGCAAGATACTACCGTTTCTTTCAGAAGAGGGGGGTGTGGGAAGAACGGGGGTTTCTCTACACCGAACCCACAGGAGACCTAGGGCTTGAAAGCTTCATAGCAAGAAAGATCCATACCCTTAAATGGCAGTAGTTTGCTGCCCAACCGGAAGAGATGAATGTCACACTCATTAGGGAGTTCTATGCTGTCGTCGATAGCAAAGGCACTACGACAGTGATAGTTCGAGGTACACAACTCTCCTTCGAGCCTTCTTACATCAACACCCTCTACGGCTTATATGTGAGTAAGAAGGAGGACTCCCACAAGAGATTCGTCAACAGTCTGTCGCTGGTAGACTACGACGCGGTCAATGCAAAACTCACCGAGGAAGGGACGGAGTGGAACACCGACCCAAAACACCAACGGACGGTGAAGAGAACTCAGTTGACTCCAAAAGCCAAATTATGGAATCATTTTGTGAAGAAGCGCATCATGCCATCCTCCCACAATAGTACCGTCGACAGACCAAGGTTAGCCCTTGTACATTCAATTTTAAATGAAAGATAGATAAATGTCGGCCGCTACATACGGGAGGGAATTCTTGAATGTGCCCTCCGACCATCGGGACCCCTTATCTTCCCATACCTCATCACCACCATATGTCGGGGCCACAACGTACCAGAAATTGCTGAAGACGTAAAAATCTGAGGGAAAGGGTGGACGGAGCGGAACATTTTCAGCCTCATGGAGTTGAAAGCTGCCACCCCACTGTCCTACTTCAACCCTTCTACCACGGCAGAGCAGACAGCAGGCCCCAGCTCCGCCGAACCTGCCGCAGCAGAACAACAACAAACGGCAGCAACTCCTCCACCAGACACCTCTGCCCAGATTCTGTCGACACTCAAAAGAATGGAGGAAAGGCAGCTCGGACTGATGAGCTACATGAGGGATTTCACGGCAGCAACGGTAAATTTTATTCATAATGATTTACATTTTACACATGTACCGTTCCCATCCTTCCCAGAACAGTTCTTTGCTGCCCCTACACCTACCCATGATGCGACAACTAAAACTCCATCTGCTGCCTCTACACCTACACCGGCCACGACAGCTGAAGGCAACAGCCAACCTACCACTGCTAGAGGCGAGAAAAGAAAAGAGCCCCTGCCGGAACTCAACGAAGAATATTTTGAAGGGTTCTCATCCTCTTTCGGCTGGAAAGATTCTGACGGGGAGCCCTCACTTGCCCGAAACCTCTCCAAGGACTTTACGCCAATGAAGAGGAAGAAGCTCAACAAGATTGGTGAAGGCCCCTCCGACCAAGGCAGATCTGCCACCACCACCACCAGCAGCAGCAACTCCGACGATGAGGTCGAGGTTTTGGACAAGCCCCCACACATCTCACCAACCCGTGTCCAACCAGCGAGGGAAGCAAAGAAGAAGACAACCTCTGCCTCTCCCAGCACACTGCCGGCACCTGCCATGAAAGTCACTACCCGCTGGCAGCTACAGATTAGCAGCAGCATCGATGACAGCTCCTCAAATTAAGTTTCTATCTTATAATTGTTGTCTTTGTTGTTTTATTTCTTTTGTGATGTATTTTATTTTCCTTTTTTATCTTTCATGTTGTCATGCATTGAGGGCAATGCAGCCCTCGAGTTTGAGGGTGGCATCCCTCCAGTAATGAAATGTTAGTTGTGTCTTAAAATTGTGTCTAAGTATTATTTATTATTTAGTTTATTTTTGTGTCAAAAAAATATAATAAATATTTGGCTTAAGTCTTTGAACTGGACTTACCTGTCGCGACATACTCTGTCGTGGCAGTGCCTTTAGGATGTTTTTAGGAACTGTTTAGAGCCTTGCTATAGTTCTGATCTTTAAACACCCTTTGTGACTCTTATATGTTGTCTAGACTTCAATTTGTAAACTAGAGTAGGAAAGCTTAACCACTTGAGTTGCCCCTGGAGGTGCATAACACTGGCTCTAGGAAACGAAAACAAGAAAAGGAAAACTTAGACTCAATACCCCTAGAGGTGCCTAATACCGGCTCTAGGAAGTTAAGTAGAGGTGCCCAAAAACAGGCTCTAGTCAACTCAAAATAAGAAAAACACCGAGTCTAATCCAAAAAAAACTAAAGGAGCCTAAGAATTGCCTCCAAGAAAAGAAAATTGGCATAAAAATTCAAGTAAGTAGCTTAACTATTCTAGTAAACTAAAGGAATCTAGGCACATATTTGTTCACAAAACATGCACACACTACACAAGACCTATAGCATGATTCCGAATAAATCTAGAAACATTCGACAAGGTATTGCTCGTGATAGGGCATGTGTAAGCCAAACCAAAAAAAAATTAGTTTTAGTTAGGTCATATTTGCTTGAGGGCAAGCAAGAACTTGAGTTTGGGGGTGTGTTGAGTGTGTAAAAGTTCTATATTTTACACCTTATTTAACCCATATTTCTACTGCGTTCAAGCATAATTCATTGCATTTAGGTAAAGTTTCGCATATACATCACAATTAGATAAAATAGCACAGTTGCTACTAATTTTGGCTACTTTTGCAGGTATCTGCTGTGGTAGACTCAGGACAGGGAAGGAGTAGAGCTGGAACATAGGATTCGAGTCGAGAAACAAGATGCTGCCGTGGCCACTGCCGTGGCAGCCATGAAGACGGCGTTAGTAAAGGGAAAAGTGAAGTGGAGCTCGAGAGATAGAGGAATTCAAGCCGGGTTGTCGTGGATCACTCATATATTCTTCTAAGCCCTAAGGCAGAATGAAGGTCAAGCCCAAAGTCCAAGGAATAAACCCAAAGCAAGAAAAGAGGACGAATTAAAGGCATATACTCAGAAGATTTAATCTCCAATAGAGTTGTACTTTAATTTAAACTTGTATTCTTATCATATTAGAAAACTTGGACCCAAGGCCTATATAAAGGCATGTAATTCGACCTAGGGAAGGATATCTCATCTCTTGTCGTCTTCCCCAAAACCCTTGTCATTTTCCCCCTCTTATCATGTTCTAAACTTCCCCTAGAGCTAAGGGTTGATTCTGTAAAGTAGTTGCAAGGATTGTACTATTTTAGGAATTTTCTGTTTAGAGCAATAAAACTTCAAGTTTATTTATTCTAGTTTTCACATCTCGCAAGAGTATCGGGAGAGCATTGTGAGGTTATTTATTTGTTTGATATCGGGAGAGTCAAGCATACGAATGGAATAAATACGAGTTTTCCAGTTTATGGTTAAACCAACTCGGCTTAGGGATAAGTACAAGGTTAAGTGGCTAAGGAAGAATTCAACAACATTGGTGTTCACCCTTCGATTCACGCCGGGAGGTATCATCCAAGAAGTGTTCTTCAACAGCACTTGGGACTAGGGATAGGACAAGTCGTAGCAGGGATTCTTGCCAAGCTTGAAGTGCAGAGTTGTGTGATCGTTGCCGCGACAACAACAGACTTCTGCCGCTACAGGTGATGCCGTGACAAGGACGATGACAGAACGGGAATTTCTCTTCAGTACAACACCTGCACTACCGAACAAATCAATATCGGCATATCACTTAACCCTGAATCTTTTATCTTTTATATTCATTAATCTCCAATATTACCTTCAAACAATTTAAACTCTTTTTTTTTCTCTCGTGCAGCAATTCAAGGATAAAGCTATTTCTAGTCCCTGTGGAGACGATATCAGTTACTCCAAGTATCACTTTACTACTTGCGTCGTGTACACTTGCACTACATTGCGATAGGACTTTTGACACACTACATCAACTACACCACGACAGAGAAGCAATTGTTAGCAGTGGTGTTCTCAATCGACAAGTTTCGTCCGTACATACTTGGAACAAAGGTGGTGGTCCATACAGACCATTCAGCACTGAATTATTTGTTCAGGAAAAAGGATGCAAAACCTAGATTGATACGTTGGATTCTGCTGCTGCAAGAAATTGACATTGATATCAAGGATAATAAGGGAACAGAGAACCATGTAGCAGACCACTTGTCGAGGCTTGAGACGGGAAGGAGCCAATCCACAGATTTGGCATTCCTAAGGCGATCATCAGTGACGATGGGAGACATTTTTATAATAGGGTAATTGTTGTTGCCTTGAGAAAATACGGAGTAAAGCACCAGATTGAAACAACATACCACCCTCAAACCAATGGACAGGCCGAAATATCCAACCGGGAAGTAAAGAACATATTTGAGAAGATGGTTAAACCTACTCGGAAAGATTGGTCTTTACACCTCAATGATGCACTCTGGGCCTATAGGACAGCATTCAAAACACCATTGGGAATGTCACCCTACAGGCTTATCTATGGGAAAACATGCCATTTACCTGTTGAGATAGAGCACAGAGCTTACTGGCTATCAAGGCAGTAAATATGGACTTGGATAAGGCAGGACAAAAGAGGCTATTGGACTTGAATGAAATTGAAGAAATTTGAGCAATGGCCTGCGACAATGCAAGGATATACAAAGATAAAACCAAAAGGTGGCACGACAGGAAACTGCTGCCACGACAGTTCTGCCCAGGGCAGCAGGTGTTGTTGTTTAACTCTAGGTTAAAACTTTTCCCAGGAAAGCTTAAATCTAGATGGTCTGGTCCTTTTCAAGTTGTCCAGGTTTTCCCTCATGGTTCCATCACAATCAAATCCCTAAAGGACGGGCATCAGTTCAAAGTCAACGAACAAAGACTAAAGCATTATCAGGGGACTAAAGCCCCAAGGATGCAGGAAGTAGTTACTTTAGGAGATGCCCCTCAAGGCATCCCTAATTTAACTTAGTTTTTATTTTATTTTATTTATTTATTAGAAATTTAGATTTAATTATTTTATTTTGGGAATTAATATTTTATTTTATTTATCAATTTTTAGGAAACAAAGGAAACAGGCCAAAGAGAAGGAATGAACAAGCCCACCATACCCATAGCAGCCCAAAAAGCCCAACGAACGAATCTGTCGTCACAGCCTATCATCAGCAGTCACGACAAACGCGGAAAAGACAGCCTGTCACCAAGCTGTCGTGAAAGACACGCAAATGCGTAATAGACGCGCAGCAGACACGGAAACACGTGACAGATGCGTCAGAAACCGTGTAACAGCTGGCCCCGTTATTCGCGCCTGTCGTTACAGCTCCAACAGGCAGAAAATCACCCATCTATATAAACCCCCATTCACTATTCATTTCGCACCTCATTCTCATTTTCTACACTTTTTCCCTCTGTTTAAGATCTTTAAATTTTTTCTTATATTTTCCACATTCCTTACAACATGACTAGCAGACAAAGCTGTCGAAGTGCTGCCTCAAGTTCTACCGCAACAGTAAGCACCCCAAGCCATAGTGCCATTCCAGACCACTTCGCCTCCACCGACTCTGCCGCAAGATACTATCGTTCCTTTCAGAAGAGGGAGATGTGGGAAGAACGGGGGTTTCTATACACCGAACCCACAGGAGACCTAGGGCTTGAAAGCTTCATAGCAAGAAAGATCCACACCCTCAAATGGCAGTAGTTTGCTGCCCAACCGAAAGAGATGAATGTCACACTCGTCAGGGAGTTCTATGCTGCCGTCGACAGCAAAGACACTACGACAGTGACAGTTCGAGGTACACAACTCTCCTTCGAGCCTTCTTACATCAACACCTTCTACGGCTTATATGTGAGCAAGAAGGAGGACTCCCACAAGAGATCCGTCAACATTCTGTCGCTGGCAGACTACGACGCAGTCATGGCAGAACTCACTGAGGAAGGGACGGAGTGGAACACCGACCCAAAACACTGATTGATGGTGAAGAGAACTCAGTTGACTCCAAAATCCAAATTATGGAATCATTTTGTGAAGAAGCGCATCATGCCATCCTCCCACAACAGTACCGTCGACACACCAAGGTTAGCCCTTGTACATTCAATTTTAAATGAAAGTTCGATAAATGTCGGCCGCTACATACGGGAGGGAATTCTTGAATCTGCCCTCCGACCATCGGGACCCCTTGTCTTCCCATACCTCATCACCACCATATGTCGGGGCCACAACGTACCAGAAATTGCTGAAGACGTAAAAATCTGAGGGAAAGGGTGGACAGAACGGAACATTTTCAGCCTCATGGAGTTGAAAGCTGCCACCCCACTGTCCTACTTCAACCCTTCTACCACGGCAGAGCAGACAGTAGGCCCCAGCTCCGCTGAACCTGCCGCAGCAGAACAACAGCCAACGGCAACAACTCCTCCACCAGACACCTCTGCCCAGATTCTGTCGACACTCAAAAGAATGGAGGAAAGGCAGCTAGGACTGATGAGCTACATGAGGGATTTCACGGCAGCAACTGTAAATTTTATTCATAATGATTTACATTTTACACATGTATCGTTCCCATCCTTCCCAAAACAATTCTTTGCTAGCCCTACACCTACCCCTACTGCGACACCTAAAAATCCATTTGCTGCCTCTACACCTACACCGGCCACGACAGCTGAAGGCGGCAGCCAACCTGCCACTGCCAAATGCAAGAAAAGAAAGGAGCCCCTGCAAGAACTCAACGAAGAATATTTTGAGTGTGTAAAAGTTCTATATTTTACCCCTTATTTAACCCATATTTCTACTGCATACAAGCATAATTCATTGCATTTAGGTAAAGTTTCGCATATACATCACAATTAGATAAAATAGCACAGCTGCTACTGATTTTGGCTACTTTTGCAGGTATCTGTTGTGGCAGACTCAGGACAGCGAAGGAGTAGAGCTGGAATATAGGATTAGAGTCGAGAAACAAGATGTTGCCGTGGCCACTGTCGTGGCAGCCATGACGACGGCGTTAGTAAAGGGAAAAGTGAAGTAGAGCTCGAGAGATAGAGGAATTCAAGCCAGTCTGTCGTGGATCACTCCTATATTCTTCTGAGCCCTAAGGCAGAATGAAGGCCAAGCCCAAAGTCCAAGGAAGAAACCCAAAGCAAGAAAAGAGGACGAATTAAAGGCATATACTCAGAAGATTTAATCTCTAATAGAGTTTTACTTTAATTTAAACTTGTATTCTTGTCATATTAGAAAACTTGGACCCAAGGCCTATATAAAGGCATGTAATTCGACCTAGGGAAGGATGTCTCATCTCTAGCCGCCTTCCCCAAAACCCTTGTCGTTTTCCCCCTCTCATCATGTTCTAAACTTCCTCTAGGGCTAAAGGTTGATTCTATAAAGTAGTTGCAAGGATTGTACTATTTTAGGAATTTTCTGTTCAGAGCAATAAAACTTCAAGTTTATTTATCCTGGTTTTCACATCTCGCAAGAGTATCGGGAGAGCATTGTGAGGTTATTTATTTGTTTGATATCGGGAGAGTCAAGTATACGAATGGAATAAATACGAGTTTTCCAGTTTATGGTTAAACCATCTCGGCTTAGGGATAAGTACAAGGTTAAGTGGCTAAGGAAGAATTCAACAACATTGGTGTTCGCCCTTCGATTCACGCCAGGAGGTATCATCCAAGAAGTGTTCATCAACAGCACTTGGGCCTAGGGATATGACAAGTCGTAGCAGGGATTCTTGCCAAGCTTGAAGTGCAGAGTTGTGTGATCGCTGCCGCGACAGGGACGACGACAGAACAGGAATTTCTCTTCAGTACAACACTTGCGCTACCGAACAAATCAATACCGGCCTATCTCTTAACCCTGAATCTTTTATCTTTTATATTCATTATTCTCCAATATTACCTTCAAACAATTTAAACTCTTTTTTTTCTCTCTCGTGCAGCAATTCAAGGATAAAGCTATTTCCAGTCCCTGTGGAGACGATATTCGTTACTCCAAGTATCACTTTACTACTTGTGTTGTGTACATTTGCACTACATTACGATAGGACTTTTGACACACTACATCAACTACACCACGACAGAGAAGCAACTATTAGCAGTGGTGTTCTCAATCGACAAGTTCTGTTCGTACATACTTGGAACAAAGGTGGTGGTTCATACAGACCATTCAGCACTGAATTATTTGTTCACGAAAAAGGATGCAAAACCTAGATTGATACGTTGGATTCTTGCTGCTGCAAGAATTTGACATTGATATCAAGGATAATAAAGGAACAGAGAACCAAGTAGCAGACCACTTGTCGAGGCTGGAGACGGGAAGGAGTCAATCCACAGACAGGACCAACATATTGGAGACCTTCCCAGATGAGCAGTTGTTTGCTGCCACCAGCTCTGTCGCGACAGCCATGGCAGCATGTAAGCTTTTTGAAACCCCTTGGTACGCTGATTTATTTAATTACATTGTAAGCGGGTTACTACCTCCTGAACTTAATTACCAAGCAAGGAAGCGGTTCCAAAATGATGCAAAACATTGTTATTGGGATGAACCCCTTCTTTTCAAACACTGTGCAGATCCGATTATCAGGAGATGCGTACCACAGGATGAATTGGAAGTTGTGCTTCACCACTGCCACGCTTCCCCGTATGGAGGACACCTAGGTGGAAACAAAACCGCTGCCAAGGTTCTGCAATCCGGTCTCTATTGGCCCACATTGTTCAAGGATGCACAAGCTTTTTACAAAGGCTGTGACAAATGCCAAAGGACTGGGAACATATCGAGAAGGCATGAGATGCCACTACATAACATATTAGAGGTCGAAATCTTTGTTGTATGGGGAATCAACTTCATGGGACCATTCCCAACACCTTGTGGGAACCTATACATCCTACTGGCAGTGGATTATGTGTCAAAGTGGGTAGAAGCGATCGCCACTCAGGAGAACGACACCAAAACTGTTCAAAGATTTCTTCACAAGAACATCTTCTCCAGATTTGGCATCCCAAGGGCGATTATTAGTGATGAGGGGAGACACTTCGATAACAGGGTAATTGCTGCTGCCTTGAGAAAATACAGAGTAAAGCACCGGATTGCAACAGCATACCACCCTCAAACCAATGGGCAGGCCGAGATATCAAATAGAGAAGTAAAGAACATACTAGAGAAGATGGTTAAACCCACTAGAAAGGATTGGTCTCTACATCTCAATGATGCACTCTAGGCCTATAGAACAGCGTTCAAAACACCATTGGGGATGTCACCCTATAGATTCATATATGGGAAAACCTGTCATTTACTTGTTGAGATAGAACACAGAGCTTATTGGGCTATCAAGGCAGTAAATATGGACTGGGATAAGGCAGGACAGAAAAGGCTACTAGACTTGAATGAAATTGAAGAAATTCGAGCAATGGCCTACGACAATGCCAAGATCTACAAGAACAAAACCAAGAAGTGGCACGACAGGAAGCTACTGCCACGACAGTTCTGCCCAGGGCAGCAGGTGTTGTTGTTCAACTCTCGGTTGAAGCTTTTCCCAGGAAAGCTTAAATCTAGGTGGTCCGGTCCTTTCCAGGTTGTCCAAGATTTCCCCCATGGTGCCATTACAATCAAATCCTTAAAGGATGGGCACTAGTTCAAGGTTAATGGACAGAGACTCAAGCATTATCAGGGGACTGAAGCCCTAAGGATGCGGGAAGTAGTTACTTTAGGAGATGACCCTCAAGGCATCCCTAATTTAACTTAGTTTTATTTTATTTTATTTTATTTATTTATTAGGAATTAAGATTCTTATTTATTTATTTTAGGAACTAAGATTTTAATTTATTTATTTAATTATTTTTAGGAAATAAAGGAAGGAAAGCAAAGAGAAGGAATGAACCAGCCCACCGCATTCACAACAGCCAAAAAGGCCCAACGGACGAGCCTGTCGTCACAGCTTGTCACCAGCTGTCGCGACAGACATGGAGAAGACAACGTGTCACGGAGCTATCGCGACAGACACGCAAACGTGTAACAGATGCGCAGTAGACACGGAAACGCGTGACAGACGCTTCTGAAACCGCGTGACAGTTGGCCCCATTATTCGCGCCTGCCGTTACAGACCCAACGGGCAGAAAATCCCCATTCTATATAAACCCCCACTCCCTATTCATTTTTCATCTCATTCTCATTCTCTCAACCTGCTTCCTCTATTTTAGATCTCAAAAATTTCTTTTCATTTTTGCTACAGTCCTTGCAATGGCTAGCAGACACACCCGCCGCAGCGCTGCCTCCACTTCTGCTACGGCAGTATCCACCCCAAGTCACTATGCCATTCCCAACCGGTTCGCTTCCACAGAATCTGCCAAGAGGTACTACAGTTCCTTCCAAAAGAGGGAAATGTGGGAGGAACGAGGGTTCATCTACATACAACCCACGGGAGATTTAGGGCTAGAAGGGTTCATAGCCAAGAAGATTCAAGCCCTCAAGTGGCAGAAATTTGTTGCTCAACCCGAGGAAATGAATATAACCCTCGTCCGAGAATTCTACGTTGTCGTCGACAGTAAGGATGCCACGACAGTGATGGTTCGAGGCAAACAAATCTCTCTCGAGCCTGCGTACATCAAAACATTATACGGGCTCTACGTGAGCAAGAGGGAGGACGCCCACAGAAGATTCGTGAATAGTCTGTCGCCAGCAGACTATGACGTTGTCATGGCAGAGGTTATAGAAGAAGGAACGGAGTGGAACGACGACCCTAAACACCGATGGACAGTGAGGAGAACCCAGCTGACTCCACAAGCCAAACTGTGGAATCACTTCGTCAAAAAGCGCCTCATGCCTACCTCCCACAACAGCATCGTCGACAGACCGAGGTTAGCCCTTGTCCATTCTTTTTTAAACGAGAGGCAAATTAATGTCGGTCATTACGTCCGGGATGGAATCCTCGAGTGTGCGCTCCGACCGTCGGACCCCCTCGTCTTCCCCTACCTCATTACCACCATCTGTCGGGGCAACAATGTACCGGAAATTGAGGAGGACATCAAGGTCCAAGGAAAAGGGTGGACGCAACGGAATATTTACAGTTTGATGGAGTTGAAAGCTGCCACCCCTCTGTCGTACATCAACCCATCTGCCACGACAGAACCAACGGCAGGCCCCAGCTCCCCTGAACCTGTCGCAGCAGAACCACAGCAGACGGTAGCAGCACCTCCAGTAGACACCTCCGGTCAAGATTCTAACGATGCTGAAAAGGATGGAGGAACGACAGCTCAGACTGATGGGCTTTATGAGGGACTTCACAGCCGCAACAGTAAATTTCATTCAAAATGATTTACATTTTACACATGTGCAATTCCCCTCCTTCCTAGAAAACTTCTTTGCTACCTCCACCCCTTCTGTGAGCCCCATAACCCCCTCTGCTGCCTCCACACCTACACATGCCACGACAGGCAAAGGCGGCAGACAATCTGCCACTGCCAGAGGCGAAAAGAGGAAGGACCCCTTACTGGAGATCGACCCCAAATACTTTGAAGGGTTCTCCTCTTCTTTCGTCTGGTAGGATTCTGACTCCGAGCCCTCCGTAGCACGAGACATCTCAAAGGACTACCCTCCAATGAAAGAAAGAAGCTCAATGAGACTGTCGAAGGGCCCTGCCAAGGCAGATCTACCAGCAGCAGCATCTCCGATGATGATCTCGAGGTCCTGGACCAGCCCCCACGCATCTCACCGACACGTGTTCAGCCACCTCGAGAGGCAAAGAAGAAAACGGCCTCTGCCTCCCCCAGCAACCTGCCAGCCCCTGCCATGAAAGTCACTGCCCGCCGGCAGCTTCAAATCAGCAGCAGCAGCGACGACAGCTCCTCCACTTAAGTGCTTTTACTTATATTTTGTTGTCTTTGTTGTTTTATCTATTTTGTGATGTATTTTCTTTTCTGTTTTTTTTTCATTCTGTCATGTATTGAGGGCAATGCAACCCTCGAGTTTGGGGGTGGCATCATTCCATTAATGAAACTGTTAGTTGTGTCTTAATTTGTTTCTAATTACTAGTTTATTTTTAAGATTATTTTTGTGTTAAAAAAAATAAAAATAAAAACAAAATTTTGGTTTAAGTCTTTGAACTAAACTTACCTGCCGCGACATACTCTGTCATGACAGTGCCTTTAGGAAGTTTTAGAACTATTTAGAGCCTTGCTATAATTCTGATCTGTAGAACACCCTTTGTGACTCTTATGCTATCTAAACTTCTATAGTACACCGGAATAGGAATGTTACCCACTTGAGCTGCCCCTAGAGGTGCCTATTACAGGCTCTAGGAAAGGAATAAAAGAAAGAAAAGTATTCAAACTCATTTGCTTGCAAAACTGCCTTGCACTGATTTTAGGGAGATTTCTCTTTAAGCTTAAGTTAGAAAAAACTAAAGGAGCCTAAGAATTGCCTCCCTATAAGATGTAGTTAAGTCAAGAGTCAGAAAAAAACTAAAGGAGCCTAAGAATTGCCTCCAGAAAAAATGAATTGGCATAAACTCAAGTTTGTAAGCATGACTATTCTGGTAAACTAAAGGAGTCTAGACACATAGTTGTTCACAAAACCTGCACACACTGCACAGGAACTATAACATGTTTCCATATAAATAAAGAAATGCCCGACAAGGTATTGCTCTTGATAGGGAATGTGTGGTAGGTAATGAAAAGTTCACTAAATTAAGCCAAACCAAAAAGTTTTTACTTTTAGTTAGGTCATATTTGCTTGAGGATAAGCAAGAACTTGAGTTTGGGGGTGTGTTGAGTGTATAAAAGTTCTATATTTTAC
Source organism: Hibiscus trionum (assembly GCA_030270665.1). Taxonomy (NCBI): domain Eukaryota; kingdom Viridiplantae; phylum Streptophyta; class Magnoliopsida; order Malvales; family Malvaceae; genus Hibiscus; species Hibiscus trionum. The sequence goes on from BSYR01000051.1 coordinate 14,795,608, forward strand.
CCCTCATTTACCCATATTTCTGCTGTATTCAAGCATATTTCATTGCATTTAGGATAGATTTCTGCATACACATCACAATTAGATGAAATGGCACAGTTGCTACTGATTTTGGTCACTTTTGCAGGTATCTACTGCGGCAGACTCAGGGCAGCAAAGGAGCAAAGCTGGATCAAAGAACTGGAGTTGAGGAGCAAACGATGTCGTGGCCACTACCGTGGCAGCCATGACAACAGAAGGATGAAGTGGACAAGTGAAGTGGAGCTCGACAGATAGAGAACTTAAAACCGATCTGTCGCGGGCCACTCCTATATTTTTCTGAGCCCTGAGGTAGAGTGAAGACCAAGCCCAAATTCCAAGGAAGAAACCCAAAGCAAGAAAAGGGGACGAACTAAAGGCATCTACTCAGAAGATTTAATCTTTAATAGAGTTTTACTTTAGTTTAAATTTGTATTCTTGCCATAGTAGAAAACTTGGACCCAAGGCCGATATAAAGGCATGTAATTCGACCTAGGGAAGGATATCTCATTCCAAGCCGTCTTCCCCAAAACCCTTGTCGTTTTCCCCTCTTCATCATGTTCTAAACTCCCCCTAGGGCTAAGGGTTGATTATGTAAAGTAGTTGCAAGGATTGTACTGTTTTAGGAATTCTTTGTTCAAGCAATAAAAACTTCAAGTTTATTTATTCTAGTTTTCATATCTCGCAAGAGTATCGGGAGAGTCAACCATACGAATGGAATAAGTACGCATTTTCTAGTTTATGGTTAAACCATCTCGGCTTAGGGATAAGTACGAGGTTAAGTGGCTAAGGAAGAATTCAACAACATTGGTGTTCGCCCTTCGATTCACGCTGGGAGGTATCATCTAAGAAGTGTTCGTCAACAGAACTTGGGCCTAGGGATAGGACAAGTCATAGCAGGGATTCTTGCCAAACTTGAAGTGTAGAGTTGTGTGATCGCTGCCGCGACATCAACAGACTTCTGCTGCGACAGGTGCTGTCGCGACAGGGACGACAACAGAACATAAGTTCTCTTACAGTGCAACACATGCACTACTGAGCAAATCAATATCGGCCTATTTCTTAAACCTGATCTTTTACTCCTTTATTTTAGTTGTTTCATAGTCTCTTCAGCCTCTTGACTTCCCTAGCAAGAATCTGAACCGGTTCTTCTTCGTATGATAGATTTGACCGAAGTTCTAGGGATTCAGATTCCACAATGTGTGAGGGATCAGACCGATACTTCCTAAGCATCGATGCATGAAAGACATCTTGGATTTTACTCAATTATAAGGGTAGCAAAAGTCGATATGCCTTTGGGCCAATCTTTTCAATAATTTCAAAGGGTCCAATGAACTAGGGACTCAATTTTCCCTTCTTTCCAAATCTCAAGACTTTCTTCCACAGTGACACTTTAACAAAGGCTTTTTCACCAACTTCATATTCAATGTCTCTCCTTTTAAGATCTGCATAAGCTTTTTGTCGATCAAAAATAGCTTTTAAACGATCATGGATAATGGTGATTCGTTCTTCAGTCTCGCGAAGCAGGTCAGGGCCTAACATTTTACCCTCACCAAGCTCCGACCAACACAATGGGGTTCTACATCGTCTACCATACAATGCTTCATACAGGGCCATTTGGATGGATGCTTGGTAACTATTGTTATAGGAAAACTCGACAAGAGGTAGATATTTCTCCCAAGTCCCACCAAAATCGATAATACATGCCCGAAGCATGTCTTCCAATATCTGCATAGGGAGGTTTCAATAACAATGCAAATTTCTAGGATTTCAATAGACAGATTTGTTGATGATTTACATGAATTACCCTTTTTGACTGACCGTCAGATTGAGCATGGAAAGCTGTGCTTAGATTAACTCTGGTGCCAAGAGCTCCCTGTAAGTTTCTCCAAAATTGAGATGCAAATCGCGGATCTCGATCGGAGATGATAGACTTAGGTACCCTGTGGAATCAAATTACTTCCTTGATGTATAAGTCAGCTAGCTTAGGGAGACCGTAGTCCATTCTAACTGGTATAAAATGAGATGACTTCGTGAAACGATCTACGATAACCCATATAGCATCATGCTTTGCAGGAGTTAACGGTAGACCACTAACAAAGTCCATAGTTATCTATTCCCATTTCCATTTCGGTGGATCAATAGGTTGCAATAATCCAGTAGGGGCGTTATGCTCTGCTTTAACACGTTGACACATGAGGCACTTGGAAATGTAATCAACTATGGCCTGTTTCATGACTGGCCACCAATAGAGTTCACGTAGGTCTTTATACATTTTCACAGACTTGGGGTGGACAAAAAAAAGAACTCGAATGAGCTTCAGAAAGGATGTCGGTGCGAAAAGTTTCATCGCTAGGTACACAAATTCGATCATGGAAACATAAGAGTCCTTCAGAATTAATTCTGAAGTCAGGGTTATCCGATAGCTTAGAGACAATGGTTTGGAGTTCAGAATCTTGCTCTTGAAAATTCTTGATTCGTGTAACAATGGTAGACTGAACTTGAAGTTCAGCTACAAGGCAATGATGCTTCCGAAGTCGGAAGTGAGCGTTAATTGCTCGAGGGGCTACACTATAGAAATATTAAAAAGAGTTAACGTACTTCACAATACGTATAACTTCAAGTCTGTTATCAACGCTTACCAGGCAAAGGTTTGTGGCTGAGCGCATCAGCTACAACATTGGCCTTGCCCGGATGGTAATCAATAACCAGGTCATAATCTTTAAGGAGTTCCATCAATCTCTGTTGTCGAAGATTCAGCTCCTTCTGAGTTAATAAATATTTAAGACTCTTGTGATTGGTGAAAAGATAGCATTTCTCATCGTAGAGATAATACCTCCAAATTTTCAATGCAAAGACAACTGCAGCCAATTCTAGGTCGTGGGTGGGATAATTCATCTCGTGTGGCTTAAGTTTCCTTGAAGCATAAGCAATAACCTTACCTTCTTGCATCAATACGCACCCTAACCCAAGATATGAGGCATCACTGTAAACCGTATAGTCTTTTCCAGACTCAGGCTGGGTCAAGACAAGTGCATGGGTCAGAACTTGTTTTAATTGATCGAAGCTTCGTTGTTGAACCTCGGTCCAAACAAAAGGAACTTCTTTCCTCAGTAATTTGGTTAAAGGGGCGGCTAGCATAGAAAATCCCTTCACGAATCTGTGGTAATAGCCAGCAAGCCCAAGAAAGCTTCTGACTTCACCGATATTCTTTGGTGGATGCCAATCTACAATAGCTTGGATTTTCTTCGGGTCCACCTGAATACCCGAAGCTGATACGACATGTCCTAAAAAGGCAACTTCGGTGAGCCAAAACTCACACTTAGAAAACTTCGCATACAATTGTTTCTCTCTCAAAGTTTGAAGTACAATACAAAGATGATCTCGATGCTCCGATTCATTCTTGGAATAGATTAAGATATCGTCTATGAACACCACAACGAATTTATCAAGATAGGGTCTAAATACACGATTCATTAAATCCATAAAAGCTGTCGGTGCATTAGTTAGCCCAAAAGGCATCACCAAGAATTCATAGTGTCCATATCTCGTACGAAAGGCAGTCTTGGGTACATCACACTCCTTGACTCTCATTTGATAGTAACTCGACATTAAATCGATCTTGGAAAACACAGATGCATCTTTTAATTGGTCGAACAGGTCGTCTATCCTAGGCAAAGGATATTTATTTTTTATGGTGACTTTGTTCAGTTGCCTATAGTCAATGCACAAACCCATAGAACCATCCTTCTTCTTGACAAAAAGAACTGGTGCTCCCCAAGGTGAAGAGCTTGGTTGAATAAAACCCTTACTCATAAGGTCCTATATTTGAGCTTTCAATTCTTTCAACTCCATAGCCGCCATCCGATATGGTGCAATAGAAACTGGAGCAGTCCCAGGTTGCACCTCAATGCCAAATTCCACTTCACGGGTTAGGGGCAATCCTGGAAGTTCGTCAGGAAAAACATTTGGAAATTCATTTACTGTGTCGATATCATGGATTTGAGGTTCATTCCTAGGTTCTGTGGACAACGCACACAACATGGAGTTCTGAGATTCCATCAACATTATTCTTTCCTTGCCAAGGCCTCGAAGATACAATTTTCGCATATTGCAGTCTACCCACGCCTGATGTTTACTAAGCCAATCCATGCCTAGAATCGCATCAAACTCGTAGATTGGTAAGACTAGGAAATCCGTAGGGAACGGAATTCCTTGAATCAAGTTCGGACAATTCTTACACACATGGCTTAAAACAACACAATCACCTAACGGATTGGTCACGAAGATTTTTGTTGTCATAGGTTCACTAGACATCCTATGTCTTTTAATCAATTCCAGGCTTATAAAAGAATGTGTAGATCTAGGATCAATCAATACATACAATGAGTGTGCATATAACATAACGGTACCTGCTATAACATCAGGCTCGTCATCCTCCTCGCGACCTCTCACATGACACATCTGGGCAGAGGCCTTCAATTCCTGCTTGTTACCTTGCTTCTCGAATCCTTCTGGCCTGCTTGAGGTTCCCGATGGTGCTTGTCTTGGCCCTTTTCCTCAGAAGGATTGGGCTGGTGAGGTGATGTCTCCATGCACTGCCACTGACTTAGAGGGATTCTGAGGACAGTCCCTGATAAAATGTCCTTGTTCCCCACAAAAGAAACATGCTCCCATCTACTTGCGACACTGTCCTGCTGGGTGCCGTTTCTGACAAAAATTACAAACTGGATGCTGAACACTTCGGTTCGAACCTCCAGTACTCTCAATTGAAGCTGTCGTACACCAAGACTGGGTGATAGTTTGTGGTCTCTCAATGTTCCCGGTACGGGAAGGCTGTGAATATGAAGCTTGTCTCGGGCCTTGATACTTGCCCTTCTTGTTCCACTTGGGAGGTCGAGAATCGCTCCATGTTCTTTTCTTAGATCTGCTGGACATATTTCCTCTCTGAGCTCTCTGCGCTGCTTCGGTTGCTTTAACTCGGTTCACCAAATCCTGGAAGTTGGTGATACCCAAGGACGTAAACATAGGTCGCAGCTCATCGCTCAACCCAGCAATAAACATTCGGCACTTGTCATCCTCTTTCTTTATAAAGTCAGCTTCGTATCAGCAATACTTGCAGAAATCATGGATGTATTGCTTGATAGGCTGCCCGCCTTGTTTCAAATGAAGAAAAGTGCTCCGCCTTTTTGCGAGATAGTACTCGTTGATGTACTTATTCCAGAATTCCTTAAAAAAGAATTCCTAAGTGACCGATTCTTCAGGGACGGTAAGAATAGTAGTCTCCCACCACATAAGAGCCTCATCGGTCAACAATGCAATAGCACACTCTAGCTTGTGCTCGTCGGAACATTGCAACTGTTTAATCAGGATACGTAGGGTGTTATCCAGCCAGTATTCAGCAATTTCAAGATTATCATCATCATGTCCGGTGAAAGAATAGGCTCGAAGTGAAGCCAGTTTGTCCATAGGGGCTCGGACATACTGAGCAACAGGAGGGGTAGGTTGAACTGGTGGTGTAGGTTGCATCGCAGTCATATACTGCTTAAACATGTTATCCATGTTCTGATAGCATTCAGCCTAAGCAGCATGTGCAGCAGGCTCAGCAACCTGAACAGAAGGGTCCTGTGGTTGCGGTGGATTTTGAGGATTTCCTCCCTTAATCTCCTCGCCATGTGTCGAGGAGCCAGTGGCAAGCTCGTCAATGTGAGCTTCATTTGTCTCAGACATATCTATATGAAAGATCGAATTAGTCGACAAGTCACAATATACACAATATAAAACTCCTAGGTGGCAAAGTAACACAACAGCAGTGCAATATACTTCGGTTTAGTCCTAGAATCGACTAAACTCTAGCTCTGATACCACAAATGTAACACCCCTTTCCCGGTCTGGTAGGGAAACGGGTCGAAGCATGTTACCGGGGGAGGATACAATGATTGTTATTATAAAATTTCATTTTATCCATATTTCTAAACAATAGAAGACGTACAATATGTTACCAATGCAGTTACTAGTTCACTATAATCAAGTAGGGGGCACAATTAACAATCTAGGATCGTTTTATAACCTTTATAAGCTTAGGGACTAATTTGTAAATTCTGACAAGTTGAGGTCCTTCGGTGTGAATAACTTTACCAAAATAAAATTCATTACTTAAAGGTCATGTCTACCAAATTTCATTCAATTCGGGAATCAACAACACCGTCAATTGGCTTTACAAAAAATTCAGTGACCAGATTGTAACATTATCAAACTGTCCTATGAGTCTTTAACTAACTTACCTAACCCCGTTTCGAAACATCTTAGGTTGTTTCAGAATGAGTACACGAGAGTCAACCCTGTTAACCGTTCTCTTTAGACCGTTTTGATACATGCTTGACCTGTATCAGAACGGATTGACCAGCCTTGACTTTGATTTTGACTCGTTTCAATACGCTTTAAACATGTACCGAAACAATGGTTCTAGTGGCAAAATGTTCCAAAACGGCATTATTTCATTTCGGAACACCCATAATCTCTGGTTCAATGATGTGCACCCATACCGAAACGACATCACCCGTTTCGATACGGACTAGCCTATAGTGACAAATGTTTACTGGTTTTTTATCAATTTACCCTACCATGTGATGTCCAAATGCAACGAAACTTCACACACAATATTTCAAATATATAAGCTACTAGCATGCCAAGTTTCATGATCATCTGAGTACGTTTACTATGTTTTTACCTTTTTAGGCTAATCATGCATTTAAAAGCTATTCCAAAAGAACCAAAAAGGCCATTTAGGGCCAATGACCAAATTACATAATAGACATTGCACCAACACAATAAAATGGGCATGTATGACTAGTTCAACTACTTTTCCACCTTCCTAGGAGTTCAAAAGTCATAATTACATTAGTTGTAGCTTGGTAGTGACTTGTCTTAGCAGTCGATCCGATCTTCCAACGAACAAAACTCCTTAACCTGAAATTGCATGAGATGAGATGCGTTAGGCATACTTTACCTAGTGAGGTAGTCACAAACAATGTAAGTAATGGAAATGCCATGGTTACAATGATACATAATCTCATGCCAACATTATCAATGCTATGCAACAATGTATAAAGTAATAAACATGTTTCTTTTTCATTCGTAGTCCTTGGATTGAATCAAGATCGTGGATACGCGAATTCCTACGCCTCGCCAAATCAATGATTGGTCTAATCCCTCCACCTCGCCATTATGACCAATAATAATACACATCCCTCCGCCTCACCAAATCAATATAGGTCGTAGCCTTAGGACCGTAGTCCACCCGTACACTGAGCTCATGAATTCTATGGCATGCCAATTGTATCCCGAGTCCATTCCAATCCAAGGTTGCAAAATAATTATTCATTTCAATAATCAATGATATACCAATGTCCAATGAATTCAATGTTGCCTGTGATCAATATAAATGTGTCTCAACATCAATATCTCATAAATTGGTGTCAATATCAATGTCCGATGATTTCAATGCAATAATTCAATGACAATTCTTATATCGATGACAATATACAATGACAATAACCAATGTTCAATGGTAACTTACCGACACTTACCAAAGTGTCTGATTAACCATCCAATGCAATTGCTTCAGTAGCAGTGTTAGCGAAGTAATCTAAAATAACAATTAATGATCCGGGAAGGCCTTTCGCCTAATACCGAGACTCCGACTACACTCACCTTACAATCTGAAGCTTCAAGGCTCTCAGATAGCAATCCCTTTGTTCCTAGCTTGTGAAGGAGATGGTGAAACCTCTTTCTCCAGTTCTTGAGCTAGAAAAATTTATAGAAAATTTATTAGGTTCGATGTTTTGATATCAAAATCAAGATAACGATATCAAAATCGAGATCCGACTTCAATAGAGATGACAACGATGAGATATCCATGGATAGTCAAAACCCTAGCTTAGGTTACACTCAAAATATCCATGGAATCCAATAACCGATTGAGGAATATAGCTTACTCGATCGATAGCAACGATTCGATATCGATAAAATGAAGAGATAACAAAGCTTAAAATTCCACTAATGGAGGTGTGTGCTTAGTTGGAGAAGATGATGAAAGTGAGAGGTGCTAGCTTGGGAGTGTTCTCGGGTAAGCTATATCCACTTTCTTTTGTTTCTATTTTTAATTCAAAGCTTTCCTTCAATTGAAGGAAAGTCATCAGATAACTCCACCTAAGTGGAGAATTTAATTAAAGAGGGCTAATCGCGAGGTTAGTCCCTCACTTTTCATACAATTATAGTTTTACCCTCCAACTTACACTTCTTCCATTTTAGCCACTAAAAGCTCAATATTATTTAATAAAGTTCAAACACGATGTTTTAAGCCCAATTAGGGTTTGATAAAAATAATTAACTAGTCGATGAAATCTTTAAGCTTCGTCAATGTAGGATTTCCGAACATCGGAAATAAATTCCGACTAGACCGGATTTCGAGGTGTTACACAACTGCTTTTCCCAAGAACCTTGGAAATCTATCACACAACATCTCAACTTATCCTCCAGCATATGGATAACTCGCTCTGACTGTCCCTCCGTCGGAGGATGATATGAAGTGCTGAAATTCAAGCGCGTACCCAACGCTTCTAGTAGACACTCCAAAAATCTCGCTGTAAACCTCGGATCTCTATCTGGCATTATAGATTTAGGAACACCATGAAAGCGCACAATCTCAACAATATACAACTTCGCTAGCTTATCCAACGTATACGTAGTAAACACAGCCAAGAAATGCACACACTTCATAAGACGATCTACAATCACCCAAATGGAGTTCTTCTTTGATGGTGTTAAAGGCAATCCAGACACAAGATCTATCGTAATCCCTTCCCATTTCCATTCAGGTATCCTCAAAGTTTGGAACAAACCGGAAGGAATCTGGTGCTCAGATTTCACACGTTGACAAACCATACACTTGCTCACAAAATCATCAACATCCTTTTCCAACCCAACCCAATAGTACTCATGTTTCAAACCATGATACATCTTTATACTACTAGGATGCATAGCAAAAGGACTACTATGAGCTTTAGACAAAATAGTGCGCCTCAACTCAACATCCTCCGGCACAACTATCAGACTTTTAAAGCATAAAACACCATCATCATTGAAACAGAAATTCGCAGCATTACTATCAGCTATATCCTGAACTTAAGGCACTAAAAAAATCATCAAGCAACTGCTTAACCTTAATCAACTGGATTAAGGAAGGTTTCACTTGTAACTTGGCTATCAACCCACCATCACGGGATATACTCAACCGAGCAAACATCGCTCTCAACTCAACAGCCACCTTTCTACTCAAAGCATCAGCTACAACATTGGCCTTTCCATGATGGTACTCTATCGTCAGATCATAATCCTTAAGCAACTCCAACCATCTTCGTTGCCTAAGATTCAACTCTCTCTTGGTCATTAGATATTTAAAACTCTTTTAATCTGTGTAAACCACACACTTCTCACCGTAAAGGTAATGCCTCCAAATCTTCAAGGCAAACACAACTGCAGCAAGCTCTAGATCATGAGTAGGATAGTTGCACTCATGCACCTTCAATTGCGTAGATGCATATGCCACAACCATCCCACCTTTCATCATCACACAACCTATGTAACCCCCTTAGCCCGACCTAGACGGTTGACCCGAACTACGAAGATCACATGGGGAAAACCAAAGTCAACCCGAAAGTCAACCTTGATTCACGACCTTTTTTTCTTTTTAATCTTTTCTAGATGCTTGTTAACCCTAAGTGATTACTCACGAGATACGATAAAGAAAGGCACAGCAATCGGATTTCAAAAAGGGGCTCAATTGCACAATATAAAAATTTGGGGACCAAAATGTAATTTCTGAAAATTAGAAGGTCCTCACTGATTTTAAAGTTACCAATATGAAATTAGTCATGTTACATGCTTCTCTGCCAAATTTCAACTTAATTGGACATCCCAAGCTCAAGCAATTGCAATCTCAACATTTAGGACTAAAATGTAAAACATGCAAACTTCAGAAAAATTCAAATCTGTGACCAACGGTCACCTGTTTCGAAACACCTACCAGTCGTATCGAAACGCTAGGGCAAAACACTCCCCCGTTTCGAAACTTGTTCCGAAACACGGCTCTCTAGTAGCCAAAACGTTTCGAAACAGCCTCCAATCGTTTCGAAACAAGAAGGCCATTACAGGCCCCCATTTCGAAACGCCAGAGAGTGTTTCGATACGGTTTGCCCAGAAACTGCAGCATTTTCTGGTTTTTCATCCATAAACACATTCAAACACATCCCAAAGACTCTCCAAACATACCAACAAGTCAACAACCATAAAAGGTACATATTTGGCACTCCTAAACACATTTATAGCATCGAACATGAAATCTCACATGTCTAGAGGCATGCTTCCTAACATCAAATCACAAATGGACAAATCATCCTCAAAACAAGTAATTAAGGCCATTTACAATTCAAACCAACCAAATCATACATGCCACAACCTTAGGGAGTTTAACACATCTCCCAAAACAAAACTTGGTTTCCCATTGCCAATTTATCAAAACTAAAGTGTATGAAAACTTCACCATACATGAGCTTGGGCTTCCTTGGATGGACTTAGCTTCCTTGATGCCCGAAAACACCTCAATTATTTGCATTATTGGTAAAAGAGAGCGTAAGCACAAATGCTTAGTGATGCATGCTCTAAAGAAAACCAACACAATAATGCACATTTAGAAAACACTTTCATCAAAGCTTTAAAACCACATGCTCATCTCTTTCTCATGCTTGGAAAACTTTCAAGGCAAAACTCATTGAAACCACATGTACCTCCATTCTATCTCATGCATTAAAACCAATGCAAATCTCATGGCAAGGCCATTTACATGCTTGTATTGCCAAAGCATTTCTAAACAAATCACATATGCATATCTCATAGCATAAATCATCACATCAAAGGTACATGTGTAACAAAAACAATTTCATCATTTATATTGGCATTTGGCATCTCATTAATACTCGGATATGCAGACACATTTCTACACTAGACTCTTCCGGTGGAATCTCGCATCATCGTACTCACTTGTCTAGCAACATAGCTTCCGGTGGAATCTCTCATCACCGTACTCACATGGCGGAATCTCTCATCACCACAAAGCTTGGGTATTTCACCAAGTCCTACCCGATGGAATGCCCATCATCGGAATATCTCCCTTTGGCTTAACCAAAGAGCACGTACAAATTTTTAGTTTATAGTGCACTCTCATCCTATTGATCGATCAATTATATCTGGTAAGTTTCTCTACATCTATGCCAATATAATGTGTTAAAATATCATCACACCTACTGTTTTTCATGTAATATAACTCAAAGGTTTTCTCACCACATTTCAAATCATAAAACATACTTTGCTTCAAACCAAAAGCTCAAATCTATTCAATGCAACATGCCATCTCATGACATCTCTACAAGCATAATCCCATGCTCTAAATCATGCATAAAAACAGTAGGAATTTATCAATCTCAAACCATGAGCATGTAAAAGCATTTTAGGGGCAAACACCACTTTAGAGAGACCAAATCAAACCATACTTACTTCCGGATTTAGGAAGGTGTTTCAAACCTCTCCTAAACCCCCAAACCTTTTATTTTTGTCCTCATGGACTTCTAAACCAATCGCACTCAACGATTTTGTTTCGCTTGCTTGCCGAAACGCCAATTAAGCTTCCGGATCAACTCCAAAAGTGTCCGAAGATGTCTCCCCTGTTTTAGACACATAAAAGCAGAGGATTAATGCATCATCATGCATTAAAATCTTCAGCCAACACTCCAAAACTCGCTGCTCTACCTAAACCCAACATTTCGGCTACCAAACACAACCGAAATCACCTCTAAACTCTTCCAAAACATAACCCAGCCAAGATCCATCACTTCTAAACATTTCTAAACATCAATTATCATCAAAAACAACCCTAAACTCGTCCTTATACCTCCAGCTATAAAAGAACACCAAAAACACCTCAAAAACCACCATTTTCATAAGCAAAAACTTAGGAAACGCAACCTATTCGGGATTGGATTGATAAAACCTCATTTCTAACATCTTTTAACATCCAAAATACATTAGAAAACCATCTCAAAACAGAGCCCAATCAATTACAACGAAAATCCTCAAGATCTCTTCCAAAATCTTGAGTTTTAAGCCAAAAATCTTGTTTCTAACATTAAAACCATTCATAAATCTTTAATAAAGGATTGACAACTTGGGAATTTCAGTAAAGAACTGAGTATTTAGAGGAGAAGAACAATCTTACCTCTGAAAGATGATTTCTCCTTGATTTGGGCAAATTTCCATGAAAATACAATGTAGAAATCACAAGGATTTGTTGCAAGATTGATTAGGAATCCTTGAGTAATGAAAATCTCATCAAATGAAGTGGAAATCAAAGTGAATTTTACTGGAGAAAGAGTGTTTGGATGATAGGATTTTGAGAGAAAAAGAATTGAGAGAAAATTTGAGAAAAGTAGTTATAAAAGTAAAAAGTAGTTAAACATCTTTCTTTTATTTAATTAAATCATTAATTAAATCACCCAAATTAAGGAAAAATCTGGAGAAAACATTTTGGGTAAATTAGCTCCTTAAAGATTCAAAGTTTCAATCCTTTACAAAACAGTCACTACTAAACTTTGCAAAAATCGCAATTTGGTCACTACACGGAAATGTAGTATTTCCAAACCTTATTTTGTAAAATTGATTTCACCACTCTCTTATATATATTAAATGAGGATTTTTAAATATTTTTTTCTATATTTTTAAAGCATCCCGAACTAGGCTTTCCCTAAAACTCCCTTTTATATTCAAACCGTTTCTCAGACCGATCCGGTTCAAACCCTAAACTTCTAATCCCAAAATTGGGGTGTTACAACCTAGACCAACATATGACGCATCACTGTAAACCACAAACTCCTTACCCGATTCTGGTTGAATCAAGACAGGAGCTTGTGTCAAAGCTTCCTTCAACCTCTCGAAAGCTTGTTTTCTAACACCCGTCCACTCAAAGCGAACATTCTCTTGCAACAACTTAGTCAATGGCGCATCAATCTTAGAGAAACCCTCAACAAACCTTCGATAATATCCAGCAAAACCAAGGAAACTACGCACTTCCGTCACCGATTTAGGCGTTTTCCAATTCATCACCGCCTCGATCTTGTGTGGGTCAACCCGAACACCCTCAGTTGACACTACATGTCCAAGAAAGACAACTTCCCTGAGCCAAAACTCGCACTTGCTCAGCTTAGCATAAAGTTGATTCTCCAACAATACTTGCAACACAATCCTCAAATGCTTATCATGATCCTCCTCGGTACGCGAGTACACGAGAATATCATCGATAAACACTACCACAAAATGATCTAAAACTCATGGAACACACGATTCATCATATCCATGAATGCAGCCGGTGCGTTTATCAACCTAAACGACATCACTAAGAACTCATAATGCTCGTATCTTGTTCGAAAAATTGTCTTAGGTACATCTATGTCTTTAACCTTCAGTTGCTAATATCCAGATCTCAAATCAATCTTCAAAAACACTGAAGCACCTCGAAACTGGTAAAACAAATCATCAATCCTTGGCAAATGGTACTTTTTCTTAATCGTCAACTTGTACAGTTGTTGATAATCTATACACATACGCATCGTGCCATCCTTCTTCTTTACAAACAAGACTGGTGCACCTAAAGGTGAAACACTTGGCCTTATGAATTCTCGATCAAGCAACTCCTGAAGTTGTGTTTTCAACTTCTTCAATTCTTTAGGTGCAATCTGATAAGGAGAAATAGACATTGGCGTCGTATTTTCATACAACTCAATGCCAAACTCAACTTTTCTGTTCAGTAGCAAACCAGACAACTCTTCTAGAAAGACACCCAAAAACTCACATATTGTTCGTATGTCCTGTACTCGGACCTCCTTTGTACCATGGTTCATCACATAAACTAGAAAAGCTTTACAACCCAACTTCATCATACGACTTGCTTCAAGAGCCGAAATTGCATTAAACAAGACTTTCACATTCTCACCTACGATTATTGTAGAGCGTAAAGGAGTTCTCTAAATTGAGTGCAAGTTTACATTGCTTCCAAGTTATAGTATAACATATTATCGTCTCCTTAGGGACCGGATGGCTACTTCAAGATTAAATTCTTGCATAGAGAAAAGTAAAAACACAATTGATTTGAGTTGGTTTGCGAAAGTTTCATAAACTAAAGTAATCGAATAATAAAAAGATTGAGTAATCAGAAAAAGAAGATGGGTCAGATTGAATTGTTTCATAGTGTGAAACTGTGTTGAACTTTGAAAAAGTCTTGTGATGCAAAGTCGATATCGCCGCCACGGCAGGTGACAGATTGAACACTGCCACGGCAGGGAACTCGGCGGGCCTTCAAGGTTCGGCAGAACGTCCTATTTTGATTCCGACTTATCTCTAAGTTTGAATACTGTTGATGCCCACTCTTTGACAATACCTCTCTGTGTAAACCTAGATTGAACAACAACCTTCCCGTGTTCCTTCTCAGCCGCCTTAAACCTAAACTTATCTCTAAGTTAAGTTGATTCACGCCTTAATTGAAGGGAACCGTGTTTATCCTTTTCTTGAGTTTAACTCTCTTGAATTGAAACAAATGGATGTGCTCACAAAGATCTCTCAATTCTATTGCAAACAAGATGAAGAACATAGGATAAACAAACCTTGAATTGAATTGCATTAAAAACTTTGACTAATTACAACCGTAGTCACAACTACTAAACAAAACAATCTTAACCCTAAGGAAAGTTTAGAACATAATGTGAATAAGAAACACAAAAATAAATTCTAAAAATCCTTAATCTCTCCTTGTTGTCTTCCAATTCGCTCAAGCCCTCCTTTTATAGGTGGTTACGTGTGAAAACCCTTTTTGGGGAAGAAGTCTCTCTTTGGGAGGAGGTTTAGTTGGAAAAAAAAATTGAGTATTTTATTCCAAAAAATAACTCCTCTTTTTGGGATTTTCTTGGGCTGCAAGCTTCTTCCTTTTTTGGGTCTTCTCGCGTCATCTCTGGGTGTTCATGGGCTTTATTCGTCATGTGGTTTGGTTCTGCTGATTCAGGGAATTCTCCTCTTCATATCGCACTCCCCTTTGGCCAATCTCCAATGTGTTGTCGCGACGGTAGTGCTGGCAGCAGTCTGTCTCGGCGGTTCATTCCTTGAACTGCGTCAGTACAGTTCTTCTCTGCAACAATGGTTCGTACTGTGTGATTGGATGTGATCATTCTGCTTTCTCCTCCTCTCCGATCATTCTTCTGCTACGCTGCCACAGCGGGTGCCGGTGGCAGTCTTCCGTAACCTGTAATGCAAATGCAACAAAAAATAGTGTCTTTTCTCCACATATAATCGTAAATACTGTAATAAGCTAAGTGAAGGAAAGATACTGTAAAATATGCACGGAAACCTAAGTATGAACTAAAATGGGCTTAAGTACAGTGACAATATGAGCTAAAATGGGCATAAAAAATAAGACTTTTAAGCACTTTACAATTACCACTTCGTAGATATCAGCAAGTTTCAAGGTAACTCACTTACCATCAAAATCAACTACAGCCCTATGCTCGGTCAACCAATCCATCCCATGGATTACATCCAAACCATAGAAAGGCAACTCCATCAACTCAACTAAAAACACATGGCCTTGAACAAATAAAGGACATCTCTTATACAACTTCCTTGTAACAACAGTTTCACCAAAGGAACTAGTTACTTGCATTCCCACATTTGAAACTTCTGAAACAATCGTTCGAGCCACAACTCTCAAAATCATTAGCAACAACAGGCACAGAAAGTTATGCCCCACTGATCAAACATGGACAATCTTGCCTCACTTGGTCACATGATCCAAATACTTAATAGGCATCAATCGCTACTCAAGCCTTACACACTGACCATATGGTCCTCGTTCCACATTACTACAACTTTGCCTTAACCCAAGCGATACCCTTTTAGCATGACCATTTTTTTACACTGGATACAAATAAAACCAGAGTCCGCAACTCACTTTCTATAGCTGGAACCTCTCGCACGCATTATTAAACCAAGGTTCTGCTCAAAGTACCTCGCCCGTGTTACCAACACGTCGAAAACAGTGTAGCCAATATAAACATCATATCTAGTCTATCATCATGGACAAACCCATAAAAGAGCCAATCATATCGATGTCTCACATCCAATTCCAATCAAGGAGCATACCTTCTCAACTAAACAATCCGTGACTTAACTCAACTACAAACTTACGATTTTGAACCCAAGCCACAAATTCACATTTCTTGTCATCCAAGTATCTAACTTTCAAATACTTCTCCTTTAGAACAGTTAAAAAGAACTCCCAAAACACAATATCAGGTTCTATGCCCACAACCACATTTGTCCACCAACTATACACATCTTCTTATAACTGAGATATAACTCATCTTCACACTATGGGCATCATTACACCCCATTTGTTCCATAATCCCATTCGTACAGGTCATCCACTCCATGGATACCCCCGGTGACAACCCTAGAGCTCAACTTCTTCCAAAATACGTAAGCGCTCTAACCGCAGCTCACAATCGTCAATTAGCTAGTGCAGTCACATGCACTCCAGCATTAATAGCTTCACAAGCTCCGGACATCGCCTATATCCCAGGCGCCATGCCATCCAACACATGCCCAACCGACACAGGTTGTACTTACATCGAGGCGTCAAGCCCCCAGGAGATTTTACACACTCCTCTACCCCTTGCCCATCTGCAACAGCAATCATACAAAATTGATACCCTCTCCTCGGTTTATTGTGATATCATAATTAAGGCATGATAACAAACTAACAAAACAAAACAAAACACTCAGCCCAGCTCCAAGCAAGGATCCAAGACTTTGAATTCAATTTAAAAACACTTTACTGGAGTAATAAGGAAATGGGCATCCCAATTTCCCCCAATCATAGCATAAGGCATACCACGTACATGTCACATCCATCGTGCATCACAATCAATCAAATTCATCTCACAACATCATCATATATATAACAGCTCATACTTACATCACAATCATCCTACATGGCATCATCATCATTACATTAATATTAACATGCTTTCAACATCCACCATGCAAAGCAAACATCACCAAATATATAAAATCACACCATAACAACCTTCCCTCAACTTACCATCATCCCATTCTTTCGAAACCTGGCTCTGATACCACCAATTGTAACCCCCTCGACTCGGCCTAGCCAATAGACCGAATCGAACAGGTCACACGGGGAATATTGAAGTAAACCAGGAAGGTTTACCTCAATAAACAACCCTAAATTTTTTTATTATCTTATCTAGATGAAAATTAGGTTCCTATGTGTTAACCATTGCAGTGGATCATTTGCAACTCGATCATCCATCAATTTCTCCAATTACGGCTTTTAGGGACCATTTTGTAATTTTTCCGATTCATATGGACTTAAGCCATTTTTGTGTTATCTTCCTTTAATTAATCACATTACATGCATCTCAGTCAAATCTCAGCTCAAAATAATCATTCATGCCTATTCAATTGCATCCACAACATTCAGGGACTAAAACGCAAAGAACCAAAACTTCAGAATATTCTAACAACTAACATAACTACCATCCATTTCGGTACAGGCAACCCTGTTTTGAAACACGGGCCCATATCGAAACGCCCTTGAGCTATTTTGAAACTCTAGTTTACAGTAGCAAAACGTATCGAAACAGGCCTTATCCGTTTCGAAACACTAAGGCCATTTCAGGCTCACCGTTTCGGTAGAGGCTCGAGTTCTCTGAAACACCTAGGCCTGTAACGACATATTTTGCTGGTTTTTCACCCTAAAAATCATCCTAAACCAACCCAACATGTTTCCAACATGCATACATCATACATAAACATTAATCCTCAAACATTTTCAGCGTATTTATCATCAAAGCATGGCTAATTGCATCAATGAAAAATTAAAGGCATGCAACCTAACAAATAAGCTACTCAATAGTCAAAACTCAAACCAATACCCTAAACACCAAATATGGGCCTTTTACAAGTATAAAATCATATAACAAACATGCTCAAAGGGTGTTCATACACATCGCCCAAACAAACCATGGAATCCCCCATTGCCCTTATTACTCTAGTCCATAACCGAAACATACTTTCAAAGTGAAGTCTCTTATGATTCCCTTGCAATTTGTTGCCTCCAAACACTTAGTTATTTGCACTGATGGACAAAAGAGAGCCTAAGCATACAAGCTTAGTGAGGAGTGCTCAAAACCCAAAAACACCATCAATGCTTAAAACCATTTTTCACTTTTTGAAAACCATCATGCTTTCTTGAAATCCATGCACTTCATTAACAAAAATCAGCATGTTATACCACATGTATCAAGTATCAAATACTTCAACAACAAATCCATTTTCTAACACACAACTTAAGACTTCCCATGCATAGCTACTAGTATGCAAAGCTTAAGAGTAAAACATGCATTTACATGATATGCATTCATATACGTTTCATAGCAATTAATCAATTATATTGGCTCATAAGTGATCAACAACATTCTCATTTCTCAAAATGTATCGGATATACGGATTTCCAAGTGTTGTCCCAACACTTCATAAATTCTCACCAGCATCTCAAGGTTCACACACGGGAGCTACCCTCCACCGTTGTGACACCCGTGGTGGAGTATTTGATACCTTACAACCCCTCAACACCACTCATCGGTAGATGTATAACCCCACTAACGATAGACGTGTAACCCCCTTGACCCAGCCTGGCTGATAGACCGTACCAAACGAATCACACAGGGAATATTAAAGTAAACCTCAATAAACAACCTTTTTTTCTTTTTTTCTTGTCTAGATGCAGCTTAGGTTCCTATGTGCGTTCACAAGAAGCGGATAAGATAACATCACAATCGTTCATTGATTAAAACCAATTTAAGATTTAGGGACCATTTTGTAAACTTGTCAAACTATAAGGATTAACACCAAATTCGGATTACCAATCTTTAATTAAATTCATTTCAAAATTCTCTATGAAAACTCAGCTCAAAACGACCACTAGAACTCGTTTAATTGCATACATGACCAATAGGGACCAAAATGTAAGAAAACAGAAACCCAGAATATTCCAAAAACTGTATTAACTACCAAACGTTTCAGAACAGTGAGCCTTGTATCGGAACGAGCGTTTCGGAACATTGATGATCGTTTCAAAACGCGGGTTTGTTTCGAAACCATCTAAGACCCATTTCGGAACAGGGTTTCATAGAGGCAAATTGTATCGAAACATGTCTCACCGTTTTGAAACAGGTAAGGGTGTTTCGAAACACCTATGCTTGCAATGTTTAAAAATGCTGGTTTAACTCTATTTAAAACATCCGAAACCATCCCAACACATGCCCAAACATGTTTGCAACTCAAATATACATCAATAACGAAGTGTACGTGGCATAGGCATCGTCATAGCATCGATACCCGTTAAAAGTATCTTCTTAAGTCTTGAAATGTTACGTTTTGGTCCTTGAATGTTATTGATCAATTGGATGAGTTTGGATGATCGGTTTGAGCTAAAATTTGACGTGATATCATGTTACATGACTAATTGAGGATTGGTAACTCTAAAACCTAAAAAGTCCCTATAATTTCTGTAATTTGCAAACTGGTCCCTAAAAATCATAAGTATGCAATTGAACCCCTAATTGAACTCCGATCGATGTGCCGTTTCTTTCTAATGGTCTTGCTGGACACATAGGCTAATATTGTGCATCTAGAGAAGATAAAAAGGGGAAAAAGGTCGTCAATCGAGGTTGACTTTTACGAGTTGACTTTGATTTTCCCCGTGTAATCTTCTTAGTTCGGCTCGAGCGTCTAGGCTGGGCTAAGGGGGTTACAAGTACTATAGATATGGTGCTAAGTACATTAAGAAGGAGGAAGAAAAATGTCAGATGTTCATTGCAGGGCTCAATGATAAACTACGCCTTATGTTTACTACACTTAGCATTTCTGATTTCCAAGACCTTGTGAATCAAGTTAAGGCCATTGAAGCTGCACAGAAAGCTCAACGAGCTGGTTGGTATAGTAAGTCCGAGAAGAGGTTCAAGGATGATTCTTGACCTCCGAGATGGAATAAGAAAGGGAGATATCAAGGTCCCAAGCAGAATGTCTATCTACAACCCTCCCGTTCTGGAAACATTGAGAGACCTCAGTCTATGGCACAGTCTTTTGCTAAAGCAACATCCGTTGACAGCATTGGGGGTTCAAATCGAGGCAATCAACATCCAATTTGAAATTATTGTCAGAATAGGCATCCAGCGGGTTAATGTTGTAAGCAAACTGGAACTTGTTACTACAGTGGTGAGCAGGGTCACTTTATCCGTGACTGCCCTTTGAATGCAACCAAATCTGTTGTTACACCGACTACTGCTGCTTCTCCTACTCAATCCTTTCGAGGTAAAGGATTGAAGCAAGGATCATCGGGAACTTTTGGACGATCGAGTGGTCCAAGGAAACCCTTTAATAAGCAAGATTCAAAAGCCCCTGGCTAAATGTATAATGTGAGGAGCAGAGAAGAAGGGGATGAACCTGACGTCATTGCAGGTACCATCGAGCTATATTCACATTCCTTATATGCATTGATCGACGCTGGTTCTACTCACTCTTTTATAAGTACCATTGTAGTTAAGAAATATAATATGTCTTCCGAACCAATAGCATCAAGAATTTCTGTAACCAATCCCTTAGGAGATTGCATCACCTTAAGGGTAGTGTGTAAGAACTGCCCCTTAATGATCCAATGGATTCCTTTTCCGGCCAATTTGTTGGCTTTACCGATCTATAAATTTGACGTCATCCTAGGTTTAGATTGGCATAGTGAGCATCAAGCCTGGGTAGATTGTTGTAAGAGAAAATTGTACCTTCGAGGTCTGGGTAAGGAAAGTGTTGTACTGATGAACGCAAAGAATCCAACATTGTATGCATTGACACCGTATATGAATTTTGTCGATGTTTTCCCTGATGAACTTCTGGGATTGCCCAAACCCGTAAAGTGGGGTTTGGCATCGAGGTGCAACCTGGGACTGCTCTAGTTTCCATTGCACCATATCGTATGGCAGTTCTGGAATTGAAAGATTTAAAGGCACAGATTCAAGAGTTGTTAAGAAAGGGTTTCATTCAACCGAGCTCTTCGCCCTAGGGAGCTTCGGTTCTCTTTGTTAAGAAGAAAGATGGTTCTATGCGATTGTGTATTGACTATCGACAATTGAATAAAGTAACCATTAAGAACAAGTATCAATTGCCTAAAATAGACGACATGTTCAATCAATTAAAGGATGCTTCTTTGTTTTCCAAGATCGATTTAAGTTCAGGCTATTATCAGATAAGAGTTAAGGAGTGTGACGTACCGAAGACTGCCTTCCATACAAGATATGGACACTGCGAATTCTTGGTGATGCCTTTTGGGTTAACCAATGCACCGGCAGCCTTTATGGATTTGATGAATTGGGTTTTTAGACCCTATCTTGATAAATTTGTAGTGGTGTTTATAGATGACATATTAATTTATTCCAAGAATGAAGCAGAACATCGAGATCATCTTCGTATTGTGCTTCAGACCTTAAGAGAGAAGCAGTTGCACGTGAAGTTCTCCAAGTGTGAGTTTTGGCTCACCGAAGTTGCCTTTCTGGGACATATTGTGGCAGCTTTGGGTATTCAAGTGGACCCAAAGAAAATTCAAGCTATTGTAGATTGGCACCCACCGAAGAACATTGGTGAAGTCAGAAGCTTCCTTGGCCTTGCTGGTTATTATCGTAGATTTGTGAAAGGGTTTTCTATGATAGCCGCTCTTTTAACCAAGTTATTGAGGAAAGAAGCTCATTTTGTTTGGATCGAGGTTCAACAACAGAGTTTCGATCAGTTGAAGCAAGTATTGTGACCCATGCACCAGTCTTAACCCAACCTGAGTCCGAAAAGGACTACACAGTTTACAGTGATGCATCGCACCTCGGGTTAGGATATGTATTGATGCAAGAAGGGAAAGTCATCGCTTATGCTTTGAGACAACTTAAGCCACAGGAAATGAATTATCCCACCCACGACCTTGAATTGGCTGCAGTTGTCTTTGCATTGAAAATCTGGAGACATTACCTCTACGGAGAAAAATGTTATCTCTTCACCGACCATAAAAGCCTTAAGTACCAACTGACTCAAAAGGAGTTGAACCTTTGGCAACGGAGGTGGATGGAACTCCTTAAAGATTACGACCTTGTCATTGATTACCATCCGGGCAAGGCCAATGTTGTAGCTGATGCACTCAACCGCAAACCTTTTCCTGGTAAGCATTGACAATAAATTTGGAGTTACATGTATTGTATGGTATATTAACTTATTGTAATATCGCTATATTGTATCCCCTCGAGTAATTAACGCTCACCTTCGACTTCGAAAGTATCGTTGTCTTGTATCTGAACTTCAAGTTCAATCTACCATCGTTTCACGAATCAAGGGTTTGCAAGAGCAAGATCCAGAGCTTCAATCCATTGTCTCTAAGCTATCAGACAACCCCAACTTTAGAATTAATTATGAATGACTCTTGTGTTTTCATGACCGAGTCTGTATACCTAATAATGAATCTCTTCGCACCAATATTCTCTTTGAAGCTCATTCGAGTTCTTTTTTCGTTCACCCCGGGTCTGTGAAGATGTATAAGAACCTACGTAAACTCTATTGGTGGCCAGGCATGAAGCATGCCATAGTTGATTTCATCTCCAAATGTCTCACGTGCCAACGTGTTAAGGCAGAACATTGTGCTCCTACCAGATTATTGCAGCCTATCGATCCACCAAAATAGAAGTGGGAAAAGATCACTATAGATTTTGTTAATGGTCTACCGTTAACTCCCGCGAAGCATGATGCCATATGGGTCATTGTATATCGTTTCACGAAGTCAGCTCATTTTATACAGGTTAGAATGGACTACGGTCTCCCTAAATTAGTTGACTTGTATATCAAGGAAGTGATCCGACTCCATGGAATACCTAAGTCTATTATCTCTGACTGAGATCCCCGATTTACATCGCGGTTTTGGACAACCTTATAAGGAGCTCTGGGCACCAGAGTTAATCTTAGCACAGCTTTTCACCCGCAATCTGACGGCCAATCAGAAAGGGTAATCCAGGTAAATTATCGAAAAACTTGTCCATTGAAACTTTAAAAATTTGCATTGTTATTGAACCTTCCTATACATATCTTGGAAGAAATGCTTCGAGCATGCATTATTGACTTTGGTGGAACTTGGAAGAAATCTCTACCCCTTTTTGAATTTGCCTACAATAATAGTTACCAAGCATCAATCCAAATGGCCTCATATGAAGCATTGTATGGTAGGCGATGTAGAACTCCATTGTGTTAGTCGGAGCTTGGCGAGGGCAAGGTGTTAGGCCCTGACTTGCTTCGAGAGACTAAAGAGCGGGTCACCATTATTCACGATCGTTTAAAGGCTGCTTTTGATCGACAAAAGGCTTATGTTGATCTTAAGAGAAGAGATATTGAGTATGCAGTTGGTGAAAAATCCTTCCTCAAGGTATCACCGTGGAAAAAGGTTTTGAGGTTTGGCAAGAAGGGAAAATTGAGTCCCCGATTCATTGGACCCTTTGAAGTCATTGAAAGAGTTGGCCCCGTGGCATATCGACTATTGTTGCCCTCTGAATTGAGTAAAATACACGATGTTTTTCATGTAGCGATGCTTCGGAAGTAACGTTATGATCCTTCACACATTGTGGAACCTGAGTCTGTAGAAATTCGACCAAATCTATCCTACGAGGAGGAACCGGTTCAAATTCTAGCAAGAGAAGTCAAGAGGCTTCGTAACAAAACTGTATCGTTAGTTAAAGTGCTCTGGAGGAGCCAAACCGTTGAGGAATCCACTTGGGAACCTGAAGAGACCATGAGATAGCAATATCTACATCTCTTCGATTCAGGTAAAAATTCGAGGACGGATTTTTCATAAGGGGGGAGAGTTGTAACACCCCAAAATCCGGTCTAGTCGAAATTAGGTTCCGGTGATCGGAAAATATTGCATCGATAAAGTCTAAATATAGTATTGACTAGTTAAATCATTGTTATTGGACCCTATTGGATAGTATCGAAAACATTATAGTGACTAATTGTGGAAAAACTGGGAATTTGGAATCAAAATTATAAAGAGCATCTATCGTCTCCATCGAAAGCTAGGAACAAGGGGATTGTTATCCGAGAGCCATAGGAGCATCGGATTTTGAGGTGAGTGTAGTCGGAGTCTCGGGATTAGGTGAAAAGCCTTCCGGAACCTTTTATTGTTTTTTCGATCATTTAGCTAACATTACTATTAAGGAAGTTACATCGGATTGTTAAACGGACACCTTGGTAAGTGTCGGTAAGTTTGTTATTGAATATCAGACATAGTCATTGGTATCATCATTGTGCATTGTCATTGATATAGTCATTGTTATTGAAATATTGTAAAGAAATCATTGGATGTTGATATTGGCATTGAACCATGAAACATTGGTAATGAGACATGTTTGTCATTGATATTACTGAAATCATTGGCTATTGGAATCCTCATTGAATATTGAACATGGATATGAGCATTGAAACCTTGGATTTGAATAGACACTGGATACAATTGGCATGCCATAAAATTCATAAGCTCGGTGTACGGGTGGACTACGGTCCTAAGGCTACGACCCTTATTGATTTGGCGAGGCGGAGGGATGTGTATTGATGTTGGTCATATTGGCGAGGCGGGGGACTAGACCATTCATTGATTTGGCGAGGCATAGGAATTCACGTATCCACTATCTTGATTCAATTCAAGGGTTAATGATGAAATGAATATGTTAAACATTGTATATTGATGCATAGTATTGACATTGATGAGCATGAGAGCATGTATATACATACTTGTTACATTGTAGTTCATATGGTTTATGACTACCTCACTAGGCAATGTATGTCTAACGTGTCACATCTCATGCATTTCAGGTTGAAGGATAGTGTGATTGAAGATCGGATAGTCGAGGAAAGACAAGTCATTACAAGCCCTTAAGTAATGTACTTTGACCTTATGAACTCCTAGGAAGGTGACAAAGTAGTTGAACTAATCGTTTATGCCCATTTGATATGTTTGTGTGATGCCTATGTTACAATATGGTTAATGGCCCTAAATGGCCCTTTTGTTTAGCTTAAAATGGTTTAAAAGTGCATACTTAGCTCATAAAGGTCAAAACATTGTAAACGTATTCGTATGGTCATGAAATTTGGCATGCTAGTAGTTTATACCATTGAAATATTGTATGTAAAATTTTATTGCAATTGGACATCGTTCGGTAAGTCAAATCGAATAAAAATCAGCAAAAAATTGTCATTACAGGTTAGGCCGTATCGAAACGGGTGATGGCATTTCGATACGGGTATGCATAAATGAACCTAAAGAATAGGGCGTACCAAAATAGACTATAGCTGTTTCGACACATTTTGCTACTGGAATCCCTTGTTTCGATACAGGTTTATAGCGTATCGAAACGAAACAAAAGTCAAAGTCAAAGGAAGTCAACTTGTGCCGATATTGGTATTGTCGTATCGATACGGTCTAAAGGGAAAAGTCAACACGGGTTGACCATCGTTCACCCGTTTCGAAACAGCCTTAAGGTGTTTCGATACGAGGTTAGTTAAGTTAGTTAAAGGCTTAATTCAACAGTTTGCAATGTTCACAGACTAGTCATTGAATTTTGAAAGATTAAATTGAATGAGTTAATGAACTCCAAATTGTATGAAATTCTACAGGTCTGTTAATATTGTAGTGAATTTTTATGTAGCATGATCAATTACATCGAAGGACCCCTAATTTATTAAATTTACAGTTTGATCCCTAAAATTTGTATTAGTTAAGAATTAGCCCTAATTGATTAATTATTGCTTCGTATGGATCAACTGGACTAAATTACATTGTGGTAATGATTCATTGTATGTTATTGATGAAAAAGATAATAATAAAAATGAAATTTTGTTGCACCAATTTCTGTATTGATCATCGGTATCGCCTTCCGACCCGGTTCTCGATCAGACCGTAAAGGGGGTGTTACAAAAATTATAAAATTTAGAGACCAAAAAAGTATTGTCGTACGATAAATAATGATATGGTTTTTAATTGATTTATTTAAAGATTAAATAAAAGCTAAAAAATGAAAACATTCTTATAAAATGGGTAGGTACGCCATGCCCGGTAAAAACAAGTCACAAGAGAAAAATGAATGATGTTTATCTTAAAAGACACAAAATTAAATTGTTTTTCTGCAAAATGTATATGCACTATCAAAGGGATAATTATATCTTAAGACTACTAAAAAATCAATTTAAACTTCAGGAATTTAAAATTTAATAATAGTTAAAATTTAGAGTTCATAGTTCCAAAACTTAAATTACTTGTATATTGGCTTAAATCCTAAATCTCTAAAACCTACACCAAATTTTTAAATCCCATATGAATTTTTTTTATTTCCGCCACCGCAACCGCCACCGGTGCACAAATATATTCCCCTATAAAAATATCAATTAAAATAATATTCATTTTCTAAATCATAGTACATTTGTATATTCATGCCATACACATAATACATATTACTTTTGTATTTTTAAATCTATATTTTAATTATTTTTTCATGTTGGTGAAACCATACCGAAACAGGATTTTCTCTGGAGTCATCAAATATGTAACAACTGAAGCATGGTTTTATAAGTAAACAACATTCTTCCCCTATCCAGACTTTTCATCGATGAAATAAAACAGACTTGAAATTCATTTTCCAATATCAGATATCTACCGAACAGTTATTCCCAAGATTACATAACTACAATTCAGAATTCATTACAGTACCTTTGCACTGTTAAAGCCAGAAGCAACTATCTGGGTCCTTTAGGCTCTCTCCGACTCTCGATCACCACCTTGTTCCTCGTTTCGAAATCAACCTTCTCCAGATCACCAACTGTTCCAAGGTACCCGTAAAGGATCCTCTTTCTTTCTCCTGTCCTCTCATCCACCTTCACCAGATTGGGATTTTTATCATCCTCCTTCCCTAAAGTCAATGGCTGTAGACGCGACCAAGCCTTACGACCACGGTTTTCCTTCTCAAAGTATTCTGCAAGCCTGATGGCATCGTTCAGTCCCGACTGATCACCGGCAAACTTGACCCCTGTAATACCCAGATGACCTTCTCTACCGTACATGGACTTGCACTTCCCACTTCCAAATCCAAGGTCTGAAAGCACAGGCATCACAGTAAAATGAAATATTTCAAAATATGTTAACTCATTTAAACTTTCAAATGCATGGTGAAATGTCATTTTTCCAGGGTTGTTATGCTTATGCAAGATCTTTGGAATCGTTATATAGATTCCCCAAAGTCAGAAAAAAAGCATCTTCTAACATTACCAGCGACATACTCAGATGAAACAAGCTTGGGAAAAAAAATCTCAGACAATAAAATAAAGACAGGTCAAAAAGTTTTGCTCTCAAAGTGGCTGCTGTTAAAGCACTAGCATTGTACAAGTGAAAACAGATAATAGAGTGGCTCACTTGTATGGATCAATCAATAAAAACAAATAAGTGCAACCTCAAGAACCCACTTAAACTGGCTGGAACGAAACAGTAACACATCCAGCGAAGAACCTACATGTTTAAATCTACAATATGAAACCCACCAGGTAAAAACATAGTTCTGAAAAAGATGATGGGTAACAAAATTTATCCATAATGCCGAGTACGATGAGCATAAGCAAAATGACAAACATACAGCAATCCAAACTTCGAAATTCAAGGTGATGAGAAAGAAAATTAGATAATACAAAAAAGTAACTGAGCAGAGAAAAAAGAGAAGTTTGCGGATCACAACAAACAAGTTTAAAAGCAATGTAATAAAGAAAGAGATTCCCATCCATAAACACCACAGCAGAATATGACTATGCATCTGTGTGCTGGACAAGGATCTTCATCACTACTTAAAAGAGACATCAACTACTTTATCCTAGGGTTGCACTTTCAAATAATTATATGGTTCATATTTGTTCAAAATTGTTTTACCTTTTCAATTAATCTTCATTTATTTTTATATTCAATTTAAGGCCATTAAAATTTCAGCCATAGATTAACCTTCAATGTGAATTAGTCACCCTAGAATAAACAGGTGGCATATCCACTACTGTAGAGCAGATCTTGACCCCTGTACAACAGTACATCAAGTGGAGCAAGGACTGTTTTAGAGAGGGGAAGGTGGCTCCAACAAGGTGCCAATGAATTTAAAAGTCTACAATGATTGATCTAAGCATGCAAAAAAAACAACATTTTAGTGAATCCATGTCAGTGAGCCGCATGAAATGAAACAAAAGTGTAAAATTATATGATTAACGAATAGTTATCTCAAATATGATATCCTACTACTAATAGTAGCTCAGGTAACTAGATCATTAATGAGGTCTTCTGTGCTTACGTAAAACCTCATTGATGGGAATATCCCTTTTGTGCACAGTGGCCTAGCCAAATGCCCAATCTTCCTCTCCCACCAAGGGAAAAGATCACTCCATCTATAGTTGTTCACCATGTTACTTGAGCATGGGTGAGAGTCAGATACAGATATGTCATTTTTTTCCAAGTTGTTCTATTTATTTGGAGGGTAATATTTCTCTGATGCATGAATATGTACCAGACAAGGGAGTCGGACATCAGTACATCAAGAGAAATAAAGAGTCGAAGCAACACACGTCGTTACACAATTATTAGCAATAAAAAGAAACACAATATCCTCCCTTCCACACAACAAAAGCTTCTGAACATCATTGCACCATGCTACTCGAATACACTCCAGAATTCAATCAATATCCAAACCAAGGGCATTAAGTATTTCAAAAAACATGTACTGCATTTTCTCCTACATTTTCCTTTAGTAAAATAAACGGATGCCAACTGCAGCAGTCTGAGAAACCTTAAAAAATAGAAAACCTAAACATTGTTTATAATGGAAAACCGGGCATTGTCTAGTCTCATCTTCTCTAAGCCTTTTCTCCAGAAACAAAGAGGCATGTTGCCAAGATAAAAAAAAAATTGCCATTAGCATCATCCTATCATTATTTCCAGTAAATTTAATAATAATAATAATAACAATAACAATAATAATAATAATAATAACAATATCACAAACCTAAAACCATCATTTTAACTGTTACTGACTGTACATGCCTAAACTGGCATAGACTGACTAACAACACAAACCTGCAACTTAACTACTTGTGCTGGTGTTGGAAGTAGACTATAATTAGAAGCAGTGCTTGCAACAGGAAACTACAACCAATATTAGGAATATGCAAGCATCAAGGAACCACAAAAAAACTAAACTAAAGTCAATATAATCTCAATGGTATCAAGAGAACAAGTAATTTTGGATATATAGAATCCAATATAAGCATGAAAAATCTAAGGATCTTCTGGAGATTGTTACTGGGTCCTCTTAACACAATTAAACCAGCATCTAAAGATTTCGACAAAGTAAATCTCCACAACTCTCATCACCTTAGCACTAGCCAAACAGGAACACTAACCAAAAAACATGTGGCTTAACCAGAAACAATTTTATCAACCCCAATGAAATTACAGACCAAAAGCAACTGTGACTGGATAGTGGGCGGGTCTGAATAAACTATTTCAAGAGAAAAGTAACCTATTGGACATAATTGAATGCTGTCTCCCTGGTATCATACTTACCACCAAAACAACTAAAAGAGTTAAACAAGCAACTGTGAGCTAAAAAATACTAAGATGTGATTGAAGAATTTCAATAATGACAAAATAACAGTACAGTGAAGAGTGCAATTTTGTTGCAGACCGAAAAGGTGATACTCAGAACCAGTTATCTAAGACTAGTGACTAAATTGTAAACCATAAACAGCAAAATGGCAGAAAGGTTAACATGGGGCGAGAAAAAATTAAAAAAATATATTATAAGTAAATAAGATGTTTTCACAGGGAAGCGTTGTTATTCAGGAACAAGTCTCTGGGACATGAAACTTAGAGCTCAAGACATAAAGGTGCTTAAAAGACGAACCATTGACATTTTCATAGGAAAATATTGGAGAACTGAAATGAGATTTTATGCATCTCAACTCAACAAGAATTTTGCCATCAAAGATGCCTATATAATAAATAGGCATGAACTCAATGAAATACTAAAAATTAACTATTTACTCCTCCATTAATAACACAGAAGCATGCATAAACAAACTTAGCATCATTTTAAAAATAGAGCCCAAATGTCAGAATGGAAGCAAGCACAACTGAGCAGTCGACCATGCTAATCTACTTTGCTTACCAAAAGAAAGGAAGCCAAGCTAATTTCTGCAAACCAGAAGATTTCACCAGGTTATAGGTTTCAACAGGTATAAGGTTCAAGGATATATTATCAAGCCAGTGCTTTGAGCTGGATATTAATAAAGACCAGTTTGAGGACCATCTACCAAATTTAATAGAACCGGTGTTTTGATCCGGATTGCAATTAAGACCAATTTGAGGACTATCTGCTCAAACTGCCAAGACCAGTCCAACTTGAATAATATCAGGTAAAGCATATAAATCATCAAGCAACAATAGCTAAAGCTTTGAAAAAAATCGAACAGGACATCAGACAAATAGAACCAGCTTGGTTTTTCCAAAACAGATATCAATGCACAAGTAAAACTTTTAATAGATCAAATCAAGCAAGACTTGTCCCATTACCGAGTCCATGCCAGACAAACATGGCTCAGGTCCCATTAAGTTAGGTCCATAGAAATTAAGATTTAGCAGTAGTGGTTAGAGACTGTAAACATCAACCAACGAGGGAAGAGGGAGAAATGTAAATGAATTAAAAGAGTGCACTAAACAAATTTTAGACCTTAATAAGAAAAACTAAAGTTCAGTATTAGCCGCATTGACCATTCAAGCAAGAAACAACGAAGAATAAGTGCAAACATAATCAGAAATATTATCCACAACCGACGATAACAAATGTTCATGTCAACTTATTTCAAAAGGTTTGAACGAAGGGGGAAAATGAAAGAATCAGCACACACAAATTGCTGTCTAAATCTTCACCCAATAAGCACATTCAAAATTAAGGAATCAGCATGCACCAAATTTGTCACAATTTTCAGAAGTGTTACCCCCCTTGCCCCCCCCCCCCCCCCAAAAAAAAAAAAATTAAAATAAATATATATATTGCATAATAGCTGCGTTGCTGGATAGATAGCTTCATGAGTTGGAAAGAATTCTCAAAAATGGCGCTTTACTCGTAACAGAGATTACACAGTCGTTATGCTAGACAAAATGGAATTTTATTAATCTAACAAGTTCAATTAATGAAAATTATAACTGGTCTATGCAGTATGAAAACATAGTTTAAAACTTATAAGGAAAGAGAAAGGGAAGTAAATAGAAAAGAAGGATTAACTAAAAATATCACTAGCCCCTGTGCTGATCAACAATAATGAAGAATAATGAACAGTGGGGCGCATTATACCTCTTATTTTGCTATCCATTGCTTTGTTTCCCAAACCTTCCATGCGCCCATCTTTCCCCTTTCCTGTTATAGTATTATGTACTATCACCATAGGAGGCCACATAATCAAATCCTCTTGGTTTGAGGCTGCTTCATCTGCAGGTAAGAACCGATAGGCCTTTGAATTATCAGGAGGCTTTGAGTGGTTCCATCCCATTAATACACAGAGAGCTTTGTGTAAGCCTAAGTGATCCACACGCAAGTCAACATTATCTGAGTAGTACGTGTGCATTATCAGACCATGCATATCAGAGAAGTCTTTGGAGGACCTGTAATTTTTCATATCAAGTGCATTGAAAAATAAAATTCAGGTCTTCCCTTGAGATATCACTAGAATCAGCTTACAAGATTGAACTACGGAAACAAACAAAAAAATTATTCAGCAGTTTGAGAATAAGATGAACAGATAATAATTATCCAAAAAAGGTTGAACAAATAAAAGGAGTGAAGTAATTTGCACGGCATCGAGCCAATATATTGTACTGTCATCCAAGTAGACTGCAAGCATCAAATAAAAACTTGCACAAAAGGCAAATTTGAATATTGGATTGCAATGAACCTATTCCATATGATAGCATGTCCATACAACAAACTCCTAGTCACTAAATCATTGGAAATAAGGGTATCGTCATCACAAAAAAGATACTGCACAACAGGGTTAGGAGAAGAGAGGGATTGCAGTTAGATGAAAATGTACCTCACAAGTAATTACCAACTAAAGTATACAGTTCAAAAGCCGTTGATTTAACAACAATCATAATAACAGACATCTGATTGCATATAGATTTTGAAGAAATATATAGCTAGAACAGGATGTCTGATTACAACATTGGCACAGACAATAGACTATACCAGAAAATGTTGAATCAAGACCATGAAAAGTGTAGCATGGAAGAGAAGAAGATAAGAATATAAAAGCATATGAGATCAGTACTTGGTTCTTCTGATATGAACCAGATATACCCTCTTTATATGCCGAGACTTCCGCACTCCAATTTGTGATAAGAGAACAATAATGTGGTTTTCATTTCTAGTGCCATAAGCAATACAAACAGAAAGATGACTCAATCAATAACTTTAGAGAATGGCAGCAAACACAAAAGGAAGCCCCGCATGTTCGATGCATGCCTGCATGTGGACATCATACTTAGTGGATAAAACAAATAACAATCACCCCAAGGGCCACTCCACAGAAAAATAGTCAACTCAAAAAAGAGGGAAAAAATCTAGCCATCAAACCGCTTCGTACAAGGTAATGCAAAATAAATAAATAAATAAAAGAGTAAAAGACTAATTAGTTTTTACTTTAACTTACACTAGCAGCCAATTTAACTTATCAACCACCAAAAGAATGGCTATTAAAATTATCGCAATCAGGCCAACCCAGCTATGTCCTTAGTTTTAAAAGGCGCAAGGCACACCTAGGCGCAAGAGGTCTATATATATAATATCAAATATAAAAATAAAAACAAAAATATAACATGTTTGCATGTAATTATTTAAAAAACTGCAATTTGTTGTATATATATATAGTTAGATGTCAATTGTTTTGTGTTTTGGGGAAATATCAATCCATACACACCATAGATTCATAGAATATAATTTTTTCTACCAAAGCCATGTAATATATAATAATGAATATTCACATTTAATCATATACATTATTAATTAGGGAAAAAAGTATAATTATTTGGTCAGTTAATATATATTAGAGAAAATTCTTGAAGGGTGTTATAGTAATTATGCAATATATTTTTTTCTAAATAAAACTAACTAATATTAATTTTTACAATTTTTTATAATTCTTAAGAATTTGTTTTAGCATTTTTTTATTACTAAAATTATTGAAAAGATTTTAGTTTTAGATTTTTCAAATATTTTTTATATTGTTTTAAAAATAAATAAATTTCAACCAGTTAAATATTTTAAATATTGTCACATCAATAAATTTTAAAAAATTATTTTTAAGTTAGCTCTTTAGTGTTTTATCTGACCTAAAAAGCTGTGCAATCTTTTCCATCTTATCTTTTTTTCTCTACTTTTCCCGTGTTTAACCTCTGCCACTATAAAACACCCAAACAACTCTCTCTCTCTCTATATATATATATTGTATTTCATTGCAGCAGGTTCGGTTTTCTTTTAACTCCCTAGAAGCGCAAAAGGCGAGCGCCTAGCCAAAAAGCACTCAGAAGCTCGCGCCTTGCTTCGCCTCCGGTATCTCGCTCCACCTCCTCAGGCGATTTTTCCAGCGCCTATATGCGCCCTACGCTTTAAGGGTGCCTAGGCACGCTTTTAAAAACTAAGGCTATGTCATGCGGATAAGAAAGAAGTTACAAAAAAGAACGTATCAGTACCAAGCAGCATAAAACATTTGTCATATACTACTACAACTAAGCCAAAATGACTAAAATCTACAACGAATATCCATATCAAAGCCTCCAGTAATCTAAGGTAACTGTAACATGTTGCAATGAAAGAGAAGGTAGTTATAAAATGCAGAAGGGTGAAATGTAGCAGCAACCTACATAATTATAAGGAAAGGGACTTGAAAAGCGATATCAACTATGGACATGCTTACTACTCAACATCGGTGACGGGTGAAACTGCAAATGACCATACTCATTAAAACTGTTGTCAATCCATAAATTAAATTATAATATTTTATTATTAAAAATGAAAGGGAATCTAATATTAAAACCCATCAGTAGAACAGCATAACCAAATATGAATAAGTAAAACAGGACACACAGAGACCATCAACAGAAAAAAGAGCTGCTATAATACAAAATCTAAAACAGCAGTATTATCTCTGATATAATTTCCACTGCATGGATAAATAAACTAATATTCTTATTTACCGCTTCAAACACTGTTGTACTGAAGCACTATTGAGAAGAAAATACATCTGGTACAACCAACCCTTCATTTTAATATTATGAACACATAGATTGACTTGAGTTTGATAAAATCCCGTTATACAAAATAACACAAGCAATGACACATGGGAAGCACTTCTCCGAACCGGTTAGTAAAAGCCAGAAACTTATAGCAAACCAAGATTAACTATGCCACATACATAGCAAACCAGCATAAGGATTATAGAAAATCCAAGATTTAGATTCATGCTAAATGTATCAAATAGCAGATCTTAAGGCTTAACCTAAAACCCTAGAAATGTCAGATAGTGGTGCTTGTCAAGAAAATCATTAATAAAGGGAAGAAAACTCTGCATCAGCATTGCCTTACCTCAACCAAATTGTTGTACCTACTGTCAATCGCCATCTATTTATTCAGAACTTATAATTGGAACTCAGCAGCTAATCATTATTAGTAATAGTTTATAATATAAAACATCTATCAGACCCCAAAAATAGCATTTTATGAGAACAAGGACATAATCCAAAAGAGTAGCACTTGACAAACATTCGTGATTCTAGAAAGAAATTGGCAACATCAGACAGACACAGACAACAATCTCAGTTCTATGAGCCCAAGTAAATGAAATACAAAAAAACTGAACACAATTCAATACATCTGTACCCTTAACTTTAAGTAATATCACCTATACAATACAGCATTCTAGCTTTAAAAATATTAATAGCCACATAACAAGTAATCTAATCTAACTATTTGCATCACAACATATTATGTACGAACTAAAAGACCTAAGTAGTAAAGCGCTATTCGGATTTTAAATCATAATATGGAACTCAAACAATACAAAAAAACATCCAAAAAGTTAATTCCAATTCAGAATCAAACCTAAATTTGGCATTAAACTTGCCACAAGCCAAGCATTCTAGCTATTCGGATTTTAAATCATAATATGAAACTCAAACAATACAAAAAAGCTTCCAAAAAATTAATTCCAATTCAGAATCAAACCTGAATTTGGCATTAAACTTGCCACAAGCCAAGCATTGAAGCCGCCCTTGTTTCCCATCCTCCAAGTAATTATTTTTCTGTGCCGCATTTTCAAAAACAGCTTTCACAAAGTGCAAAAACGCCTTCTTTAGAGCGCTTTGATCAACCTCCAAATGCTTATTATTAAACCCCAAATTACTGTTTTGAAGCCCCCCACCAACCCGCATATACTTGGCCGCCCTCATTTCCTCATTCGGGCTACTCGTTCCTGCTAGGAGATCTGGCCCTCCAGACCCCAAAGTGTAGACTTTTGCATTGGCATGCCCAAACCTTTGCGTCGCAGGTTCCTCCTTTTTCTCCTCTCTAAGATATTTTCCTTCTTCGTCGTACTTTCTCTTTAACGGTCCAGGCCCGTCACCAGGGGAATTCCAATAATCACGATTATCGCGGAAACCCATCATTGGGCTACCGAAATCGCGAGGTCCGAGTATGGGTCGGGTCGGAAAGTCCTGATAATCAGGCGGGAGTGCAAAGTAGGAGCGTACGCTGCCATCGTAAAGGACGATTGTCCGACGCTCCAGCATGTGGAATCCATACGCCGGTGGAGGCGGAGGGCCAAGGGCGGCAGGATCCAAGAAGGGGAAGGGAGGATAAGGCTGATTTGGGTCAGACTGTGACTTGTTTTGAGCGGCTGAGCTTGGAGATGGGCCAGTCTTGGTGGAGGATTTGGGGTCGGCAGTTGTGGAGGGTGGGTTTTTATTGGCGGAGGTGGAGGAAGGGTTTTTAGTTGCGGTGGTGGAGGAGGATTCCCAACGGGATTTCCGGTGGTTGTTGGAGGACGATGACGGTAGTTTTGGCTGATTCGGACCGGCCATCATCGGAGTAGATGGATTTTAAGGTTTTTCGGACTCATTTAGGGGAACAAAGGAGGATGGAGATTTATACGGTTGTAAAGTTGACTGTTTGAACCAGGTCGGTTTGGACCGGTTGAATCAGAAACCATTACGGAGATTAATTCGATAAGGAGAGATAATTGCATTGCACATCCTCAAACTATGAAAATTGTATCTAAAATTTAAATATTCTAATTCATAATTAAATTATATCTTTCATTTTAAATTAATTTTCAAATTTCAAATGCTTCAGTTTATCTCAAATTATGATCTGGTTGACTTTAAACTTTTAAATGTTTCAATTTCATATCAAATTATGGTTTATACCAAAATGTTATTACATAATACATATAAATATTTACATGATAATTAACAATTTCTAAAAAAATTCTATTAACATGAGATATTATTAGCATATTGTCACGGTCCTATTCGCGTGATGCTCGAGACTGTGACAGATGCTTGCTGGTTGTGCTTAATGCAGGATGCGGGATAACAATAAGGGTGTAGTACGTACCGTACAACCGTTCAGTCCTGGGGGCAGGGCGTGCTGGTAGGCACCACACTGGTCGGGAGCTGTCCCCGCTTCCCTGATGAGCCCATGGGAGGGCGAAACCAGTAAGCATCGAGCGTATAAGGCTGAGCCCCGGGCTGGTAAGAGCCCTGGGTTGTCGCACGGGGGCTATGTCCCTGCGCCAAGACTCTGACCCCGTGACAGATGGTATCAAAGCCAGTCTGTGTGCTAGCTGTGAGCTTGCCAAGCGCTCCTTGTGCTGCGTAGCGAGTCAAAGTTGACGAGCATGTGTCTCGCACCCGGTAAGGGGTGTTCGCGAGTGGGGCCTCTAGAGATGAGGTCGGGTAGGAAGGAAGCTACAGTGAAAGTTCGTCAAGCACTCGCAGAACCTCGGTAAAGAGGGCGAGCAGGCAGGGAATTGCACACTAGATCCCGGCTAACAAAAAAGAAGAGGGTAAAGAGCTTACTCCCCATGCACGAGGGTATGCATGACTCAAGTGGGGGAGTTTGTCACGGTCCTATTCGCGTGATGCTCGAGACCGTGACAGATGCTTGCTGGCTGTGCTTAATGCGGGATGCGGGATAGCAATAAGGGTGTAGTACGTGCCGTACAGCCGTTCAGTCCTGGGGGCAGGGCGTGCTGGTTAGGCACCACACTGGTCGGGAGCTGTCCCCGCTTCCCTGATGAGCCCATGGGAGGGCGAAACCAGTAAGCATCGAGCGGATAAGGCTGAGCCCCGGGCTGGTAAGAGCCCTAGGTTGCCGCACGGGGGCTATGTCCCTGCGCCAAGACTCTGACCCCGTGACAGATGGTATCAGAGCCAGTCTGTGTGCTAGCTGTGAGCTTACCAAGCGCTCCTTGTGCTGCGTAGCGAGTCAAAGTGGACGAGCGTTTGTCTCGCACCCGGTAAGGGGTGTTCGCGAGTGGGGCCTCTAGAGATGAGGTCGGGTAGGCAGGAAGCTACAACGAAAGTTCACCAAGCACTCGTAGAACCTCGGTAAAGAGGGCGAGCAGGCAGGGAATTGCACACTAGATCCCGGCTAACAAAAAGAAGAGGGTAAAGAGCTTACTCCCCATGCACGAGGGTGTGCATGACTCAAGTGGGGGAGTTTGTCACGGTCCTATTCGCGTGATGCTCGAGACCGTGACAGATGCTTGCTGGTTGTGCTTAATGCAGGATGCGGGATAGCAATAAGGGTGTAGTACGTGCCGTACAGTCGTTCAGTCCTGGGGGCAGCGCGTGCTGGTAGGCACCACACTGGTCGGGAGCTGTCCCCGCTTCCCTGATGAGCACATGGGAGGGCGAAACCAGTAAGCATCGAGCGGATAAGGCTGAGCCCTGGGCTGGTAAGAGCCCTGGGTTGCCGCACGGGGGCTATGTCCCTGCGCCAAGACTCTGACCCCGTGACAATATATTGATAATATGGGGATGGAGTTAAAACATACAAAAGATTGAGGATTTATTTAGAATAAAAATTATAGTTTAGGATGAAATTAAAACATTTAAAAGTTCAGAGATCAATTTAGTACGAGGAATGAAATGTTTAAAACTGTAGCAACTAATATAAGTGAATGTCGTAGTGTGAGAACAAATGGTGTAATTAACTCCAATAAATATTATAAAACCAGAAGAATGGTGAAGTGAAAAATCATTTTTAACTATGAAACAGATAAATCAAAGAAAACAGGTTGGGCTGAGTTATCTGAAATTTGATTTAATTTAGTGGACCAAACCAAAAAAGAAATCTATAGATATATGTAATAACCAAAAATAAAATTTCTTATTTATTTTAAAAAACGGTTTGAATTTGAAAAAAAAATTAATGAAAGTCGTCACTGGTCACTTGAGTAAGGTAGACGAGACACCAAAAGGTAACTAGAAAAAATAGAGTTCTGGACTTGGTTATGAGTGGGGAAGATTTTGCATCCCCACCATGCCCGAAATATGTACCTAGTCGATTATGAATTGTCTTTGTTGAGGTGATCAAACAATTTCGAATTGGCCAAGAGGGGGTGAATTGACTTTTTAAAATGAGAGGGAGCAAAATAAAAATTGAAGACAAAGAGATTTAGAGTGGTTCAAGCTTCTAACAAGCTCTACATCCACTACCTTAGCTCACACTAAGAATTTCAACCAATTCACTACTGAATTCTTCCCTTTTTCTAGGATTAGGAGGAAATCGTCACAAAGATCAAAGTTTTCTACCCAAAGCTTGATCAAAATCACTCTTTTACAAGAAGAAATTGGCAAATTAAAAATAGACCTCTCAATAGGTAAAATATTTACCCCCAATTACAATAGCACGCTCCCCAAACTTGAAATGAAAGATTACAAATTAATTACACAAGTTGGGTATAAGGGTTTGACTCTAAAAGGCTCAAAGAGATTGGATTTTTACTTAATTGTGCTTGACTTGATGAATAGTTGTTGTAGCTTTAGAGGCTTGCTTTTATACCTTCTCATTGAATTCTAGCCGTTTGGGTGGTTGGCATCATCAATAAAGCTATTGAGCTCTTTTTTTCCCACCATAAATGCAATTCTGCAACCTACCGTGTCGGTACACGGGGTACCCATATCGATATCTGTATCAAAACAGAAAGAGCCATTACAGGTAATAAAGAGGGCATATCGATATGCAGGAAGGCGTATCAGAACGTATAAGGGGGCGTATCGAAACAGCTATCGGTTGTATCGATGCAATTCTTGCAAACTTAGACACTTCCAAACTACGTAACGGTACACTACTAGGGTATATCGGTACAGGTAACTGAAATTCAAAAGTTTGTTGATCTCTTTTAACTGACAAGGCAACAGTTATATAATAAATAAAAAGATTTAAAAATCTTAACCCGGTATCGATACGGTATAGGTCCGTATGGGTATGCTTAAACAAAAACCTTAAGCCTAGATGAATGTCGTATCGAAACAGACATAGCCGTATCAAAACAGGCTCAGTCGTATCGAAACGTGAAATTCCAGTAGCCAATTAAGACGGGGCCGTATCGAAACGTTGGGATAGCGTATCGAAACGCCTGTGTAGTTTTGTAAAGTTTAACTTTGGAAAGGCAAGGCCGTATCGAAACACTTATATAGTGTATCGAACGTCTAGGCGATTTTGTTAAGTTTGTATTTGAAAACACTTATAAAATTTTGCGGGGTTTAAGTTTTGACTTGGAAACAATTTTGTTTTAAAATCCTTGTCAATAGTGAGACTTTCAAGTACTTAAAAGCTTATTTACTTTGCAATTATATCTTTAAAATATTTGTTATATCAAAATCAAATATAGATTTTACAATCTCCCCCTTTTTGATATATCAAAACCAAAGTAAATTTTTAAGTACTCCCCCTTAGTTTAAGCTAGGTTTTTGAAAGATGATTTAGAGTGAAAATTTTAGCTTATACCCTTCTCCCCCTTTGTGTTAGATCAAAATCAATAATAGAACCAAGATAATATAAGCAAGATTAGGCAAACAACATAAACTTCATTAATAGCTTAAAGCATAATAATTCAAAGCAAGCATAAAATTCAAACTTAAATCCTAAAACATAAATCAAATCAAATATTCAATGCATAGGCTCAAATAGAAAAAACATAGGTGCATAAAAGAAAATCCTAATATGATATGTGATGATATGAAAGACCTAAAACTCGTCTTGATCTTGATCTTGATCTTCCTTTTCATCTTCATCTTCACCTTCATTGTTGACATTATTACCTCGAGATTGTCGTCGCTTTTCATGAAAAGCTTGAAGAGAGATGCCCATAGAGGTTTGTTGAGTTTCAATCGAGGTAACTCGATTCTCAATGGAAAGGACTCTCTCCTCCAAGATGGTGAACCTTGTGTCAATCGTGACAAATCCAGAATTCATGTTTGTGCCCAAAGAGATGAATTGCTCGTTGAGAAAGTGTTGGGTTTTATGATGCTCGATTTCCTTCAACCGATGTGTTTGCCAAGTTTGGAGAAGATTGGATTTTTGGGTGTTTTAGTGGAAGTTAAAAGATTGGAATTGGACACAAGGATTTACAATGGTTCAGCCTTCTAACAAGCACCTACATCCACTACCTTAGCTTCCCACTAAGGATTTCAACCAAATTCACTAAGAATTTCGTCCCTTTTTCTAGGCTTAGGAGGAAACCCTTACAACCCTCAAAGCTTTCTACCCAAAGCTTGAGTAAACCCTCTTTACAAGAGAAATTCTAAGCAAACTTGAAATCCCTCTAATATGTGTTTGTTTGCACTATTAAGCTCTCACCCAAAACTTAAACACTTGAGCAAATTTAACAATGTTTAGCTCACTAGTGTTGTCTATACAAGAAAATGGAAAATTAAGCTCTAAGACAAAATCATAATCATAGTGTTGCTGACAATTGAAGCATTAGCCTTCTCTTGATGCTTGGAGGTCCCTTTTATACTCCTAATAGTGTTTGTAGTCGTTACTAGTCGTTAGGGTTGAATTGGAGACGTTGGAGACTTAATTTCCCACTATAAATACAATTCTGTAGCCTATCGTATCGGTACTCGAGGAGGCGTTACGGTATGCCCTTCTCCAGAACTAGCTGTTGGGCTCTTTGTCAGCCTATGCGTATCGATATGCTTGAGAGCATATCGATACGGTCTGCAATTTAAAAGACCGTTGGGAAATAGTCGTTGGGGTTGTTAAAGCAGTGATCGATACGCTTAAGAGGCGTATCAAAACGACCCCTATCCGTATCGATACGGGCAAGCCTGTATCGGTACAGGTTTTGGCATAATCAAACTTGGGTAAAAAGGTATCGATACGGGGTATACCGTATCGGTACAGGTTTGCTGAAAAGCCAGGTTTGACTCCTTTAAAACATTAAAAACTTTGCCAAAAACCTTTTTAAATACCTCAAACTTATTTTCAAGTTGTTTGGACTTAAAGGCATGTTTCAAATTCTTTTCAAATTTGTCCAAAACATTTTTCAATTATTATATCAAAACACTTAGTTCATCAATCTCCCCCTTTTTGATATAATAAAACCAACTTGAAAATTGTTTGGGATTCTCCCCCTTTAAATTTAAAAATTTGAATAAGAGATTAAAAATTGAAAAGAGGTTAAAGCTCCCCCTTATTCATTTGAAAATGCAATTTTTCAAACCAATTCTCCCCTTTTTGTTATATCGAAAAGAATTCAAAAATCATTAAGTTCAAAATAACATAGGAGATTTAAAGAAAAAATTTCATAAAAAGAGTTTTGGTTTTGAAATGGCTCCCTATTGAGTGTATAAAAGTTCTATATTTTACCCCTCATTTACCCACATTTCTGCTGCATTCAAGCATATTTTATTGCATTTAGGATAGATTTCTGCATATACATCACAATTAGATTAAATGGCACAGTTGCTACTGATTTTGGTCACTTTTGCAGGTATCTGCAGCAGCAGACTCAGGGCAGCAAAAGGAGCAGAGCTGGATCACAGAACTGGAGTCGAGGAGCAAACGCTGTCGTGGCCACTGTCGTGGCAGCCATGACGACAGAAGGGTGAAGTGGAAAAGTGAAGTGGAGCTCGACAGATAGAGGATTTCAAGCCGGTCTGTCGTGGACCACTCCTATATTTTTCTAAGCCCTGAGGTAGAATGAAGGCCAAGCCCAAAAACCAAGGGAGAAACTCAAGGCAAGAAGAGAGGACTAATTAAAGGCATCTACTCAGAAGATTTAATCTTTAATAGAGTTGTACTTTAGTTTAAACTTGTATTCTTGCCATATTAGAAAACTTGGACCCAAGGCCTATATAAAGGCATGTAATTCGACCTAGGGAAGGATATCTCATTTCTAGCCGTCTTCCCCAAAACCCTTGTCGTTTTCCCCTCTTCATCATGTTCTAAACTCCCCCTAGGGCTAAGGGTTGATTCTGTAAAGTGGTTGCAAGGATTGTATTGTTTTAGGAATTTTTTGTCAAGCAATAAAAACTTCAAGTTTATTTATCCTGGTTTTTCATATCTCGCAAGAGTATCGGGAGAGCATTGTGAGGTTATCCATTTGTTTGATATCGGGAGAGTCAAGCATACGAACGGAATAAATATGCGTTTTCCAGTTTATGGTTAAACCATCTATGCTTAGGGATAAGTACGAGGTTAAGTGGCTAAGAAAGAATTCAACAACA
This sequence comes from Hibiscus trionum, assembly GCA_030270665.1. NCBI lineage: Eukaryota > Viridiplantae > Streptophyta > Magnoliopsida > Malvales > Malvaceae > Hibiscus > Hibiscus trionum. The sequence continues at coordinate 14,838,740 of BSYR01000051.1, forward strand.
TTGGTGTTCACCCTTCGATTCACGTCGGGAGGTATCATCCAAGAAGTGTCCATCAACAGAACTTGGGCCTAGGGATAGGACAAGTCATAGCAGGGATTCTTGCCAAGCTTGAAGTACAGAGTTGTGTGATCGCTGCCGCGACATCAACAAACTTCTGTCGCGACAAGTGCTACCGCGACAGGTGCTGCCGCGATAGGGACAAAGACAGAGACAGAAGTTCCTCTTACAGTGCAACACCTACACTACTGAGCAAATAAATACCGGCCTATTTCTTAAACCTGATTCATTATTCTTTTACTTTAGTTGTTTATAAAGATTACTTCACCACTCCAATTAAACTATTTCTCTCTCTTGTGCAGCAATTCGAGGATAGAGTTATTTCTAGTCCCTGTGGAGACGATATCCGATACTCCAAGTATCACTTTACTACTTGCGTCGTGTACACTTGCACTATTTGCGATAGGACTCTTTTACACGCAACAAGTTTTTGGCGCTGCTGCCAGGGACTGGCAACATATCTTTACCCTTTTTATTACTGCACCTTTTTTTTTCTGTTTTAGTGGTACTATTTACCCTGTGCTTTTCACAAGGTTTTATGTTTACTTATGCGCAGATCTAGACAAGGTAAAAAACCTGAGTACGAACTAGACCCAGAAATCAAACGCACGTATCAACTCAGGAACCAAGCCCAACTCTTGATAGCAAGGAATAACTATCTTGAGGAGCAACTAGAAGCAATGGTGAACGAAAGGCAGAACGACGGGGTAGGTGACCCACACAACAATAACCAGAGGGTTATTGATGATCCTCCCCAAGATTTCCGGAATGAACGGCTTGCTGCCGCTGCCGCACGGTAGTCCTGCCGCGACTACATGGTCAATGACCATGTTGAACTGGAAACCACCTTGCCAGACGTGTAAGCTGAACACTTCGAGCTGAAACATGTCATGTTCAGCATGATAAATTCCGCTAGCCAGTTTAGCGGTTCTGCAACAGAGGATGCCCGAGAACATCTTAAAACGTTCCAAGAAATCTGTGGATCGTTCAGACTGCCAGGAATAAATCCGGAAGTACTGAGGCTCCGGTTATTTCCTCATTCATTGAGAGACAGAGCTAAAAATTGGTGGAATAAATTAACGCCGGGTTCAATACGAACTTGGGCAGATCTCTCTCGTGAAATCTTTTCTCGTTTTAATCCTTCTCATTTATCTGAAAGATTGCGTAACGAGATTGCTACTTTTCAACAGGAAGATGACGAACCAATGCACGAGGTGTGGGACAGATTTACAACTCTTCTTCGGAACTGCCCGATGCATGGATTCCCCGTGTGGAATCAGGTCGTCAAATTCTACAACGCTGCCAATGCACACACTCGTCTGAGAATAGATTCAGCAGCAAATGGGCTATTACTGGATAAGGAACCATACGAGGCAATGATAATGTTGAAAAACCTAGCGAAGAATGATGAGCAATTTCCTACAGCTAGGACATGGGGCAAAATAGGGATATCTGTAAAGGATCATGAAGCTGATAATTCACTGAAATCACAGGTTGCATACCTTACAGAGATGGTGGAAAATCTGCAGCGGAAAGATTCTAAAGCCGTATATTCTGCAGAAGAGGTATGTGAGACCTGTAGTGGGAATCACAGTTCAGAAGACTGTCCTTTACAGTTGGAAGAAGGGATGTATGTTGGGAATTATAACAAGCCAAGAAACTATGATTCCAACAATTACAATCCCAACTGGAGGAACGATCCTAAGTTTTCTTGGAGAAATCCGAACAATGCACTGAATCCTCCAATGCAAAACAACCAAAACCAAGGGGTACCCAGAATCTTGTCGCGACAGCAGCCACAACAGCAGCTGCAACAGCATCCGGCAGCCGCACCTAGTATACTGGAACAAACATTGGCAACATTTATGTCACAGACAGGAGCATACATAGAGAACATGGATCACTTTGTCAAGAAAACTGAATCATTCATGGACAAGACATAGATGAGAATGACAAACCATGAGGCCACCCTGAAATCTCTGGAGACATAGATGAGCCAAGTTTCCCAGCATATCAAGCCGAGGCAGAACGGAGAATTCCCTAGTGATACTGAGGTCACTAGAAAACCCACACATGAGCAGTGTAAAGCAATTACAACTAGGAGTGGGAAACAGTTACAAGGGCCGGAGATGAAGAACATACCAAGTAAGGAACCGACCCTAGATACACCTGCCGTGAACACTGCCCCGGTAGAGGAAGAACAACCTGCTGTCGACACACCTGCCGCGATAGCAGAAGGGACAACGGAGCAAGATGAGGATGCTGAATAACCTAAACCTCCTCAGATCTGAATTCCATGTGAAGGACGTCTCGAAGATTACCGTCCTCCACCTCCTTTTCCACAGCAGTTACAGAAACAAAAACAAGAGTACCAGCTTAAAAATATTTATGATATTTTTAAAAGGTACACATTAACATACCGCTGTTAGAGGCCATCAAGCAGATGCCCGGATATGCTAAGTTTCTCAAGGACACAATGTCTAAAAGGTCCAGACTTGAGTAATTCGAAACGGTGAAGATGATAGAAGGATGCATGACAATCTTGCACAGCCATCCACCCCAAAAGAAGAAGGATCCTGGGAGCTTCGTCATACCGTGCATAATTGGCGATAAGTCAGTGGGTAAGGCACTTTGTGATCTTGGTGCTAGCATAAATCTAATGCCCAAATCCGTGTTTTAGAAATTAGGTATTGGACGAGCAAGGCCCACGACAGTCATGCTGCAGCTGGCAGACCGCTCTTACGTACAACCAGAAGGGAAGATCGAAGATATTCTGGTGAGAGTGGATAAATTTATTTTTCCTGCTGACTTCCTTGTTTTAAACTGTGAAGCAGATGAAAACACACCGATCATCTTGGGGCGACCCTTCCTAGCAACATGAAGAACTGTGATCGATGTTGAGAAAGGAGAACTGACCATGAGAGTGAATGATCAGGAAATCAAACTCAATGTTCTCCAAGCAATAGGACAGGCTGATACAGAAGAAGAGTGCAAGGCAATCTCTGAAGTAATCCTTGACCAACCCTACATCAGGTCGAGCTACCACGATAGACAGTTTGGTCACTGCCACCGCAGCCACCCAGAAGACTGTCACGGCATCAACGATGACAGTGACTCCTCCGACTCAGAAACATCCGACACTGAAGGTCCCGAGGAGGTAAATTGGATAGGTACTCGTCCAGGTAAGTTCTTCGAGCCTCTAAATTATACCTCGAATGAACATATAATCCAGAAGCCTTCCATTGAAAAGCCACATGTTCTAGATCTTAAGCCCCTGCCAGGGCAGCTTGAATATATCTTTCTTGGTTTAAATGATATGTTGCCCGTAATCATCTCTTCCAAGTTAATGCAAGAACAGGAGCAGCAGCTAATCAGAATGCTACAGTAGCATAAGAAGGCTATTGGATGGACTATAGCTGATATCCAAGGCATCAGTCCGGCGTTATGCATGCACAAAATCCTCTTAGAGGATTATCATAAGCCGACTATTGATGCTCAAAGACGTTTGAACGAGGCTATGCGAGAAGCGATGAGGAAAGAGATTATCAAATGGCTCGATGCCGAAATCATACACGCCATCTTGGATAGCAAGTGGGTGAGCCCGGTGCAGTGTGTGCCCAAAAAGGGAGGCATAACCGTGGTAACCAACGAAGAAAACGAACTAATCCCAACCAGGACTGTGACCGGTTGAAGGGTTTGTATGGATTACCGGAAGCTTAACAAAGCCACCCGAAAAGACCATTTCCCCTTACCCTTTATTGATCAAATGCTTGATAGATTAACGGGGAAGCCTTACTACTGTTTTCTTGATGGTTACTCAGGTTATAATCAGATAGCAATTGCACCGGAGGACCAAGAGAAAACTACCTTCACATGCCCGTACGACACTTATGCCTTTCGGAGAATGCCATTTGGGCTCTGTAATGCACCAGTGACCTTCCAACGATGCATGATGGCAATATTCTCCGACATGGTGGAGGATTTCCTAGAGATTTTCATGGATGACTTTTCCGTCTTTGAAGACAATTTTGAAGGTTGTTTATGCAACTTACAGAAGGTTCTTGAAAGATGTGAAGAGGCGAACTTGGTCTTGAACTGGGAAAAGTGCCACTTCATGGTGGATGAAGGAATAATACTAGGACACAAGGTGAGCTGCCGCGACATAGAGGTGGACAGAGCCAAAATAGAGGTCATAGAAAAGCTGCTGCCACCCACCACAGTCAAGGGGATCCGAAGTTTCTTAGGGCATGTCGGGTTTTATCGACGATTTATAGAAAATTTTTCGAAGATTACCAAGCCTTTATGCCACCTATTGGAGCAGAATCGCCCCTTTGATTTTAATGCTGAATGTATTGAGGCATTTAGAATACTAAAGGAGAAGCTGGTAACAACCCCGATCGTACAACCACCAGACTGGAGTTTGCCATTTGAAATAATGTGTGATGCTAGTGACTACGCTGTCGGGGCAGCATTAGGGTAGAGGAAGAATAATCTCTTTCATGTGATTTACTATGCCAGCAAAACACTGAATGATGCCCAAGTCAACTACACCACGACAGAGAAGGAGCTGTTAGCAGTGGTGATCTCAATCGACAAGTTCCGTCCGTAAATACTTGGAACAAAGGTGGTGGTCCATACAGACCATTCAGCACTGAAGTATATGTTCACGAAAAAAGATGCAAAACCTAGATTGATACGTTGGATTCTGCTGCTGCAAGAATTTGACATTGATATCAAGGATAAAAGGGAACATAGAACCAAGTAGCATACCACTTGTCAAGGCTGGAGACGGGAATGAGTCAATCCACAAACAGGACCAACATATTGGAGACCTTCCCAGATGAGCAGTTGTTTGCTGCCACCAATACTGCCGCGATAGCCATGGCGGCAGGTAAGCTTTCTGAAACCCCTTGGTATGCTGACATTGCCAATTACCTTGTAAGTGGGTTATTACCTCCTGAGCTTAATTACCAAGTAAGGAAGAGGTTCCAAAATGATGCAAAACATTATTATTGAGACGAACCTCTTCTTTTCAAACACTGTGCAGACTAGATTATCAGAAGATGCATACCACAGGATGAACAGGAAGCTGCACCACTGCCATGCTTCCTCTTATGGAAGACACCTAGGAGGAAACAAAACCTCTGCCAAGGTTTTGCAATCTGGTCTCTATTGGCCCACATTGTTCAAGGATGCACAAGCTTTTTACAAAGGCTGTGACAAGTGCCAAAGGACTGGAAACATACCGAGAAGGCATGAGATGCCATTGCAGAACATATTGGAAGTCAAAATCTTCGATGTATGGGGAATCGACTTCATGGGACCATTCCCAACATCTTGTGGGAATTTATACATCCTGCTGGCAGTGGACTATGTGTCAAAGTGGGTAGAAGCGATCTCCACCCAAGAGAATGATGCCAAGACTGTTCAATGATTTCTTCACAAGAACATCTTCTCCAGATTTGGCATCCCAAGGGCGATAATTAGTGATGAAGGAAGACATTTCGATAACAGGGTAATTGATGTTGCCTTGAGAAAATACGGAGTAAAGCACCAGATTGAAATAGCATACCACCCTCAAACCAATGGGCATGCCGAGATATCGAAGAGAGAAGTAAAGAACATACTAGAGAAGATGGTTAAACCCACTCGAAAGGATTGGTCTCTACATCTCAATGATGCACTCTGGGCCTATAGAACATCGTTCAAAACACCATTGGGGATGTCACCCTATCGACTCATCTATGGGAAAACCTATCAATTACCTGTTGAGATAGAACACAGAGCTTACTGGGCTATCAAGGCAGTAAATATGGACTGGGATAAGTTAGGTGTTGCGTGTAAAATAGTCTATCGCAATAGAGTGCAAGTGTACATGACGCAAGTAGTAAAGTGATACACGAAGTATCGGATGTCGAATCCACAGGGACTGGAAATAGCTTTATCCTTGGATTGCTGCACAAGAGAGAAAAAAGAGAGTTTAATTGTTTGTAGAGGAATAATGAAGAATACTGAAGATAAAAGATTAAAAGATTTAGGGAAAATAAATAGGTCGGTATTAAATTGCTCGGTAGTGCAGGTGTTGCACTGTATAGAAATTCATGTTCTGTCGTCATCCCTGTCGCGGCAGCACCTGCGGCGGCAGCAGTCTGTTGTTGTCGCGGCAGCGATCACACAACTCTGTACTTCAAGCTTGGCAAGAATCCCTGCTGTGACTTGTCCTATCCCTAGGTCCAAGTCTGTCGATGAACACGTCTTAGATGATACCTCCCGGCGTGAATCGAAGCATGAACACCGATATTGTTGAATTCTTCCTTAGCCACTTAACCTTGTCCTATCCCTAGGTCCGAGATAGTTCAACCATAAACTGAAGAACCCGCACTTATTCCTTTCATATACTTAACTCTCCCGATATTAAGTAAATGAATAATCTCACAATGCTCTCCCGATACTCTTGTAAGATGTTGAAAACCAGAATAAGCAAACTTGAAGTTTATTTTATTGAATAGAAAATTCCTAAAAACAATACAATCCTTGCAACTACTTTATAGAATCAACCCTTAGCCCTAGGGAAAGTTTAGAACATGATGAGAAGGGGAAAACGACTAGGGTTTTTTGGGGAAGACGGCTAGAGAATGAGATGTCCCTCCCTAGGTCGAATTACATGACTTTATATAGGCCTTGGGTTCAAGTTTACTAATAAGGAAAGAATACAAGTTCAAACTAAAGTACAACTCTAATTAAGATTAAATCTCCAGAGAAGATGCCTTTAATTCGTCCTCTTTTCTTGCTTTGGGTTTCTTCCTAGAACTTTGGGCTTGGCTTTCATTCTGATCTAGGGCTCAGAAAAATATATGATTGGCCCATGACAGACCGACTTAATTTCCTCTATCTGTCGAGCTCCACTTCACTTTTCCCTTCACCATTGCTGTCGTCATTGGCTGCCCATGGCAGTGGCAACGGCAGCGTCTTCCTTCTTGACTCCAATCATGTGTTCCAGCTCTGCTTCTTCACTGCCCTGAGTCTGCTACAACAGCTACCTGCAAAAACAGCCAAAATTAGTAGCAACTGTGCCATTTTATATAATTGTGATGTATATGTGAAATCTATCATAAATGCAATGAATTATGCTTGAATGCAGCATAAATATGGGTTAAATACTGGGTAAAAAGTAGAACTTTTGCACACTCAACACACCCCCAAACTCAAGTTCTTGCTTGTCCTCAAGCAATTATGACCTTAAAAAACTTTTTGTTTAGCTTAAAACTGTGAACTTTTCCTTACCTACCATTCATGCCCTATTGCGAACAACACCTTGTTGGACATTTTAGGATTCATTCAGAACCTTGCTATAATTCTCGTATAGTGTGTGCATGTTTTGTGAACAATTATATGCCTAGACTCTTTTAGTTTACTAGAATAGCTAAGCCACTCACTTGAATTTTTATGCCAACTTTCATTTTCTTGGAGGCAATTCTTAGGCTCCTTTAGTTTTTTTCTTAGACTCGGTTTTCTTTTCTTAATTTAAGTTTGACTAGAGCCTGTTTTGGGCACCTCTAGCTAACTTCCTAGAGCCTGTTTTGGGCACCTCTAGGTGTATTGAGTCTAACTTTTCTTAACTTCTTTTCCTAGAGCCAGTGTTAGGCACCTCTAGGGGCAATTCAAGTATTTAAGCTTTTTCCTATTCTAGTTTACCGGTAGAAGTCTAAACAATATAAGAGTCACAAAGGGTGTTTAAAGATCAGAACTATAGTAAGGCTCTAAACTGTTCCTAAAAATATCCTAAAGGCACTGCCACGACAGAGTCTGTCACAGCAGGTAAGTTCAGTTCAAAGACTTAAGCCATTTTTGACAAAAATAAACTTAAATAATAATTAACACTTAGACACAATTTTAAAACCTAAAAGACATTTCATATTACTGGAGGGATGCCACCCCCAAACTCGAGGGTTGCCTTGCCCTCAATGCATGATAACAGAAAAAGAAAATAAAAACAAAATACATCACAATAATAATAAAACATCAAGACATCAAAAATAAGATAGAAACTTAATTTCAAGAGCTGTCATCGCTGCTGCTGTTGCTAATCTGTAGCTGCCGGCGGGCAGTGACCTTCATTGTGGGTGCCAGCAGAGTGTTAGGAGAGGCGAAGACAGTTTTCTTCTTGGCTTCCCTTGGCGGCTGGATACGAGTAGGTGAGATCTGGGGTGGCTTTTCTAGCACTTGTACCTCATCTGATGAGCTGCTGCTACTGCTGCGGGCAGACTTGCCCTGGCCGGATGATCCTTCATCAGTGTTGGGCTTCTGCCTTTTCATAGGAGTGAACTCCTTTGAAAGGTTTCTATCGACAGAGGGCTCCCCATCAGATTCTTGCCAGATGGAGGATGATGAGAACCCTGCGAAGTAGTCGTCATCGAGTTCTAGCAGCGTCTCCTTTCGTTTTTCTCCTCTGGCAGAGGCAGTGGCAGTGTGGTTGCCGCCTTCAGTTGTCGCGGTCGGAGTTAGAGTGGATGTAGCAGAGGGTGTTTTTGGTGTGGCAGTAGGAGTAGGAGTAGGTGTAGGGGTAGGGGCAGCAAAATATTGCTCTAGGAAGGCAGGAAATTGTACATTTGGAAAATTTAAATTATTTTGAAGAAAATGTACCGTGGCTGTCGTGAAGTCTCTGACGAAACTCATCAGATCAAGCTGCCGTTCCTCCATATTTTTCAGTATGGCCAGAATTTGAGTGGAGGAGTCTGCTGGAGGGGCTGCTACTGCTCTTCGGCGGCAGGTTCTGGCTAAGTGGGCTATGCCGGCTCTTCTGCTGCGGCAGACGGGTTGAAGAAGGAGAGTGGTGTGGTTGCTTTCAGTTCCATTAAGCTGAAAATGTTGTGCTCCGTCCATCCCTTCTCTTGAACCTTGAAATCTTTGGGGATTTCTGGAACGTTGTGGCCGCGGCAGATCTCGGTGATGAGGTACGGGAAGACAAGGGGTCCCGATGGTCGAAGGGCACACTCCAAAATCCCCTCCCTTATGTACCGGCTGACATTTATGGGTCTCTCATTTAAAATTGAATTAACGAGAGCTAACCTGGGTCGGTCGATCGTGCTGTTATGGGAAGAAGGCATTATCCTCTTCTTCACGAAGTGGTTCCATAGTTTGGCCTCAGGAGTGAGTTGAGTGCGTTTCACCGTCCACCGATCCTTGGGGTCGGTATTCCATTTTGTCCCTTCTTCCGTTACCTCTTCCATCACAGCATTGTAGTCTGCCGGCGACAAACTCTCGACAAACCTCTTGTGTCCGTTCTCCCTTTTGCTGACATAGATGCCATAGAGGGTATTGATGTAAGCAGGCTCGAAAGTAACATCTTTACCTCGCAGTGTCACAGTCTTCGTATCCTTGCTGTCGACAACAACGTAAAATTCTCAGACCAGCATGACATTCATCTCTTCGGGCTGGGCAGCAAACATCTGCCATTTGAGGGCCTTGATTTTTCTTGCAATGAACGGTTCGAGCCCGAAGTCTTCCGTGCGTTTGGTGTAAAGAAATCCTCTTTCTTCCCACATCTCCCTCTTCTGGAAGGAGCGGTAATATCTGCTGGCGGAATCAGTGGAGGCGAAGTGGTTAGGGATGGTATCGTGGCTGGGTGTGCCGGCTACTGCGGCAGAGCTGGAGGCAGCACTTCGTCGTGTCTTTCTGGTACTCATAGTTGCAAGGCTGTGGAAAATGAAAGAAATTTGAGATCTAGAGAGAAAGCAAGTTAAGAGAGTAAAAGTGAGGTGAAAAATGAATAGTAAATGGGGTTTATATAGATGAATGGTTGCTGCCCGTTGGAGCTGTAACAGCAGGCGCAAATAACGGGGCCAACTGTTACGCGATTTCTGACGCGTCTGTCACGCGTTTCCGTGTCTGTTGCGCGTTTGTTACGCGTTTGCGTGTCTACCGCGACAGCGTGATGATAGGCTGTATTTTCCGCATTTGTCGCGACAGCTGTTGACAGGCTGTGACGACAGACTCCTCCTTTGGGATTTTTGGGATGCTATGGAAATGGTGGGCTGATACACTTCTTCTCCTCTCCTTGTTTCCCTTATTTCCTAAAAAAATTAATTAAAATAAAAACTTAGTTCGTAAAAATAAAATAATTCTTAATTCCTAATAAGTAAATAAAATACATAAATAATAAAATAATAATAATAATAAAATTAAGTTAAATTAGGGATGCCTTGAGGGGCATCTCCAAAAGTAACCACTTCCTGCATCCTTGGGGCTTCAGTCCCCTGATAATGCTTTAGTCTCTATCCGTTGACTTTAAATTGGTGCCCGTCTTTTAAGGATTTGATCGTGATGGCACTATGGGGAAAAACCTGCACAATTGGAATGGGCCGTACCATCTAGATTTAAGCTTTCCTGGGAAAAGTTTCAACCTAGAGTTAAACAACAACACAAGCTGCCCTGGGCAGAACTGTTGCTGCCACCTCTATGTTTTTTCCTTGTAGATTCTTGCATTGTCGTAGGCTATTGCTCGAATTTCTTCAATTTTGTTTAAGTCAAGTAGCCTCTTCTGTCCTGCCTTATCTAAGTCCATGTTCACTGCCTTGATAGCCCAATAAGCTCTATGCTCTATCTCAACAGGTAAATGGCATGTTTTCCATATATCAGCCTGTAGGGTGGCATTCCCAATGGTGTCTTAAATGCTGTTCTATAGGCCCAGAGTGCATCATTGAGGTGTAAAGACTAGTCGTTTCGAGTAGGTTTAACCATCTTCTCAAGAATGTTCTATACTTCCTTGTTGGATATTTCAGCCTGCCCATTGGTCTGAGGGTGATATGTTGTTGCAATGCGGTGCTTTACGCCGTATTTTCGTAAGGCAGCAGCGATTACCCTATTGTCGAAATGTCTCCCTTCATCACTGATGATCGCCTTAGGTATGCCAAACCTGGAGAAAATGTTTTTGTGCAGAAATCTCTGAATAGTCTTGACATCGTTTTTCTGTGTAGCGATCGCTTCAACCCATTTGGATACATAATCCACTGCCAGTAGGATATATAGATTCCCGCATGATGCCGGGAATGGTCCTATGAAATCAATCCCCCATACATCGAAGATTTCGACTTCTAGGATGTTTTGCAGTGGGATCTCGTGTCTTCTTGAGATGTTCCCAGTCCGTTGGCACTTGTCACAGCTTTTGTAAAATGCTTGGGCATCCTTGAACAGTGAAGGCCAATAAAAACCAGATTGCAAAACCTTGGCAGCTGTTTTGTTTCCACCTAAGTGTCCTCCATATGGTGAAGCATGGCAGTGGTGAAGCACAGCTTCCTGCTCATCATGTGGTACACACCTCCTGATGATTTGATCTGCACAATGTTTGAAAAGAAGAGGTTCGTAATGTTTTGCATCATTTTGGAACCTCTTCCTTGCTTGGTAATTAAGTTTAGGAGGTAATATTCCGCTAACTATGTAATTAACGAAATCAACATACCAAGGAAGTTCAGAAAACTTACCTGCCCCCATGGCTGTCGCGGTAGTGCTTGTGGCAGCAAACAACTGCTCGTCAGGGAAAGTCTCCAGTATGATGGTCTTGTCTGTCTGTAGACTTTTTCCCGTCTCTAGTCTTGACAAGTGATCTGCAACTTGGTTCTCTGTCCCCTTTTTACCTTGATTTCAATGTCGAACTCTTGCAACAGCAGAATCTAACGTATCAGTCTAGGTTTTGCATCTTTTTTAGCGAACAGATACTTCAGTGCTGAGTGGTCTGTATGGACCACCACCTTTGTTCCAAGTATGTACAAACGGAACTTGTCAATCGAGAACACCACTGCTAACAGTTCCTTTTCTGTTGTGGTGTAGTTCACTTGGGCATCGTTTAGTGTTTTGCTGGCGTAATAGATTACGTGGAATAGCTTGTCCTTCCTCTGCCCAAGTGCCGCCCCTACAGCGTAGTCACTGGCATCACACATAATTTCAAATGGCAAACTCCAGTCTGGTGGCTGTACAATTGAGGCTGTTACCATCTTTTCTTTCAGGATTCTGAATGCCTCAATACATTCAGTATTGAAGTCAAAGGGACGATTCTGTTCCAGTAAGTGGCATAGAGGCTTGGTAATCTTCGAAAAATTTGCAATAAACCTTCGATAAAACCCAACATGCCCTAAGAAACTCCGAATTCCCTTCACTGTGGTGGGTGGCGGCAGCTTTTCAATCACTTCTATCTTTGCTCTTTCGACCTCTATGCCGCGACAGCTTACCTTGTGGCCTAGGACTATCCCCTCATCCACCATGAAGTGACATTTTTCCCAGTTTAATACCAAGTTCGCTTTCTCGCATCTTTCGAGCACCTTCTGTAGGTTGCCTAAACAACCTTCAAAACTATCTCCAATGACGAAAAAATCGTCCATGAATATTTCCAGGAAGTCCTCCACCATGTCAGAGAATATCGCCATCATACACCTTTGGAGTGTTGCTGGTGCATTGCAGAGTCCAAATGGCATTCTCCGGAAAGCATAAGTGCCGTATGGGCAAGTGAAAGTCGTTTTCTCTTGATCCTCCGGTGCAATAGCTATCTGGTTATAACCTGAGTAACCATCAAGAAAACAATAATAAGGTTTTCCTGTTAATCTATAAAGCATTTGATCAATAAAAGGTAGGGAAAATGGTCTTTTCGGGTAGCTTTGTTAAGCTTCCGGTAATACATACAAACCCTCCAACCGGTCAAAGTCCTGGTTGGGATAATTTCGTTCTCTTCATTGGTCACCACAGTTATTCCTCCTTTTTTAGGAACACACTGCACCGGGCTCACCCACTTACTATCCGAGATGGCATAAATTATCCCAGCGTCAAGCCATTTGATAATTTCTTTTCGTACCACTTCTCGCATAGCGTCATTTAAGCGTCTCTGAGCATCAATGGTCGGCTTATGATCATCCTCTAGGAGAATTTTGTGCATACATGGTGCCGGACTGATGCCTTGGATATCAGCTATCGTCCATCCAATAGCCTTTTTATGCTGCTGCAGCATCCCTATCAGCTGTTGTTCATGTTTCTGCATTAACTTGGAAGAGATGATTACGGGAAACGTATCATTTAAACCAAGGAAAACATATTTAAGCTGCCCTGGCAGGGGCTTAAGGTCTAAAACAGGTGGTTCTATAGTTGAAGGCTTTTGGATTATGTGTTCATTCGAGGTATAGTTTAGGGGCTCGAATAACTTACCTGGACGATTTCCTATCCAGTTTACCTCTTGACCTTCAGTGTCAGATATGTCAGAATCTGAGGAGCTACTGTCGTCGTTGCTGCTGTGACAGTCTTCCAGATGGCTGTTGTGGCAATGACCAAATTTAATATCATGGCAGCTCGACCTGTTGCAGGGTTGGTGAAGGATTACTGCAGTGATGATCTTGCATTCTTCTTCTGCATCAGCATGTTTAATTACCTGGAGAACATTGAGCTTGATCTCTTGATCATTTACTCTCATTGTAAGTTCTCCCTTCTCTACATCAATCAGTGATCTGCATGTGGCTAGGAAGGGTCGCCCAAGGATGATTGGTGCGTTCTCATCTGCTTCACAATCTAAAACAAGAAAGTCAGCAGGAAAAATGAACTTATCCACTCTTACCAGAATATCTCCGATCTTCCCTTCTGGTTTTACGTAAGAGCGGCCTGTCAGGTGCAGCATAACTGTCGTGGGTCGTGCTCGTCCAATACCAAATTTCTGAAATACAGATTTTGGCATTAAATTAATACTAGCACCTAGATCACAAAGTGCCTTACCCACGAATTTATCACCAATTATGCACGGTATGATGAAACTCCCAAGATCCTTCTTTTTCTAGGGTGGATGCCTGTGCAGAATAATCATGCATCATTCTGTCATTTTTACCGTTTCGAATTCCCCAAGTCTGGATCTTTTCGACATAGCATCCTTGAGAAATTTCGCATAACCGTGTAACCCCCTTAACCTGGCATAGACGATTGACCCGAACTACGAAGATTACACGGGGAAAACCAAAGTCAACCCGAAAGTTAACCTTGATTAGCGACCCTTTTTTTCATTTTAATCTTGTCTAGATACATGTTAACCCTAAGTGAGTACTCACGAATCATGATTGAGAAAGGCATAGCGATCGGATAACATTTAGGGACTCGATTGCACTTTACATAAGAATAGGGACCAAATTGTAATTTTTGTAAATTAGAGGGTCTTCGTTGATTTTAGGATTACCATTATGAAATTAATTATGTTACATGCTTCTCTGCCAAATTTCATCTTAAAAAGACATCTCAAGCTCAAGCAATTGCAATCACAACATTTAGGACTAAAATGTAAAGCATGCAAACTCAAAACAATTCAAATCTGTGTCCAACGATAACCCGTTTCGGAACGCCTACTCACCGTACCGAAACGCTGTATCAGAACAGTGTTGACTGTTTCGGTACGCGGGTATGTTCCGAGACCAGTTTCGAAACATGGCATTCCAGTAGCCAAAATGTTTCGAAACAACCCCATACGTTTCGAAACGCCAAGACCATTTCAGGCCCCCGTTCCGAAACACTATAGGGTGTTTCGATACATCCTGCCCAGAAACAGCAGCAAATGCTGGTTTTTCATCCATTAACACACTCAAACATGCCCCAAAGAACCCCAAATCATACCAGCAAGTCATTATACATATAAGGAACATATTTGAGACATCCTAACACAAACATAGCATCAAACACAAAATCTCATCATTCTAGAGGCATGCTTTCTATCACAAACCCAAAATGAGCAATCCAACCTCGAACCAAACAATTAAGGCCATTTACAACTCAAGCAAGCTAACACAAACATGCCACAACCTTAGGGAGTTCAACATATCTCCCAAATACAATTCTTGGTTTCCCGTTGCCATTATATCAAAACTAAAGTGTGTGAAAACTTCCCCATACATGAGCTTGGACTTCCTTGGATGAACTTAGCTTCCTTGATGCCCGAAAACACCTCAATTATCTGGATTATTGGTAAAAGAGGGAGCGTAAGCACAAATGCTTAGTGAGGCATGCTCTAAAGAAAACCAATACAATAATGCACATCTTGAAAACACTTTCTCAAAAGCTTTTAAACCACATGCTCGTTCTATCTCATGCTTGGAAACCTTTCAAAGCAATTTCTCATTGAAAACACATGTACCTTTATTCTATCTCATGCATTTAAACCAATGCAAAACTCATGGCAAAGCCATACTCATGCTTGTACTCTAAAGCATTTCATAAACAAAACACATATGCATTTCTCATAGCATAAACCATTTCATCAAAGGTACATGTGAATCAAAAACCATTACATATTTTATATTGGCATTTCACATCTCATTATTACTCGGATATGCGGACATCTCACTAGACACTTCCGGTGGCATCTCTCATCACCGTACTCACTCGTCTAGCAACATAGTTTCCGGTGGAATCTCACATCACCGTACTCACATAGCGGAATCTCTCATCGCCACAAAGCTTGGGTATTTCACCAAGTCCTACCCGATGGAATGCCCATCATCGGTTCTCTCCCTTTGGCTTAACCAAAGAGCACGTACGAATTTTCAGTTTGTAGTGCACTCTCATCCTATTGATCGATCAATTATATCTGGTAAGTATCTCAACATCTATGCCAATATATTATGTCAAAACATCATCCCACCTACTGTTTTTCATGCATTAAATCTCAAACATTCTCATCTCATTTCAAAATCATAACATTTGCTATGCTTTAACACAAAAGCTCAAATCTCAACTATGCAACATGTTACTTTATGAAATCATTTCAAGCATCATCTCATGCTATAATTCATGCATAAAAAAGTAGGAATTTATCAATCTAAACCATGAGCATGTAAAAGCATTTTAGGGGCAATCACCACATTCATGAGAGCAATCTAGCCAATACTTACTTCCGGACTTAGGAAGGTGTTTCAAACCTTTCCTAAATCCCCAAACCTTGTTTCTTTGTCCCTCAAGGACTTCTAAAACTATACACACTCACCGATTACGTTTCGCTTGCTCGCCGAAATGCTATCTAAGCCCCCGGATCAACTACAAAGGTGTCCGAAGATGTCTCCCCTGTTTTAAACACATAAGAGCAGAGGATTAATGCATCATCATGCATTGAAATCATCAGCCACACACCTAAACTCGCTGCTCTACACAAAAACCACATTTCGGCTACCAAACATTACCGAAAACACCTCCAAACTCTTCCAAAACCAAACCCAGCCAAGATCCATCACTTCTAATCATTTCTAAACATCAATTAACATCAAAACCAACACACCCACGTCCTTATACCTCCAGCTATAACAGAACACCAAAATCACCCCAAAAACCATCAATCTAACAAGCAAAACTTAGGAAAAACAAACCTATTCGGGATTGGATTGATAAAACCTCATTTGTAACATCATTTAACATCCAAAATACATTAGAAAACCATCTTAAAACAAAGCCCAATCAATCACCACGAAAATCTTCAAGATCCCTTCCAAAATCTTGAGTTTTAAGACAATTTCTTGTTTCTAACATTAAAACCACTTAAAAATCATTAATAAAGGATTGATAATTTGGGAATTTCAGTAAAGAACTGATCATTAGAGGAGAAGGACGAAGCTTACCTCTAATGGATGATTTCTCCTTGATTTGGGCAAGTTTTCTTGAAAATTCAATGTAGAAATCAAGTGGATTTGATGAGGAATTGATTAGGAATCAAAGAGTGATTGAAATCCCATCAAATGAAGTGAAAATGTAAGTGTATTTGCTGGAGAAAATGTGTTTAGTTGAAAGGAATTTGAGAGAAAATAAAATGAGGGAAAATTTGTGAAAAAGTAGTTGTGAAAAAGTCAAAGGTGGTTTTCTAATTTAATCACCTTCATTTTCTTTAATTAAAACATTAAAATACAATGTAGAACAATCTTACCTCTAAAAGATGATTTCTCCTTGATTTGGGCAAATTTCCATGAAAATACAATGTAGAAATCAATGGATTTGTTGCAAGATTGATTAGGAATCAATGAGTGATGGAAATCTCATCAATTGAAGTAAAAATCAAAGTGAATTTTGCTGGAGAAAAAGTGTTTGGTTGATAGGATTTTGAGAGAAAATGGAATGAGAGAAAATTAGAGAAAAGTGGTTATGAAAGCTAAAAGTAGTTTAACACCTTTCTTTTATTTAATTAAATCATTAATTAAATCACCCAAATTAAGGAAAAATCTGGTGAAAACATTTTGGTAAAATTAGCTCCTTAAAGATTCAAAGTTTCAATCCTTTACAAAACAGTCACTACTTAACTTTGCAAAAACTGCGATTTGGTCACTACACCGAAATGTAGCATTTCCAAACCTTATTTTGTAAAATCGATTCCACCATTCTCTTTTATATATTAAATGAGGATTTTTAGATATTTTTATATATTTTTAAAGCATCCTGAACTAGGTGTTCCCTAAAACTCCCTTTTAGATTCGAACCGTTTTCCAGACCGATCCGGTTCAGACTCTAAACATCTAAGCCCAAATTTGGGGTGTTACAACTCTCCCCCTCTTAAGAAATTTCGTCCTCGAAATTTACCTGGAGGAAAAAGGTAAGGAAACTGCTTCTTCATGTCATCTTTTCTTTCCCACGTGGCTTCTTCAACGCCACGATGCCTCCACAACACCTTAACCAACTCAATGGTCTTACCCCGGAGAACCTTACTGTCCGAATCCAAAATCTCAACTGGCTCCTCATCATAGGTCAAATCTGGATTCAACTCAATTTCCTCCACGGGCATAACATGCGAAGGATCCGACCGATACCTTCGAAGCATGGACACATGAAACACATTATGTATCCTTTCCAGCTCTTGTGGTAGCCTCAGCTTATAAGCAACAGGACCCACACGTTCTATCACCTCATATGGTCCAATATATCTAGGGCTCAACTTACCCTTTCGGCCAAATCTCATCACCTTCTTCCAAGGTGAAACCTTTAAGAACACACGGTCACCCACCGCAAACTCGATCTCCTTACGCTTCAAATCCGCGTAAGACTTTTGCCGATCTGACGATGCCTTTAACCGCTCACAAATGAGCTTCACCTTTTCAGTGGTTCCTTTCAACAAGGCCGGCATCGAGACCAACTTTTGTCCCGTATCAGCCCAGCAAAGAGGAGTTCTGCACTTACTCCCATACAAGGCTTCATAAGGTGCTATTTGAATACTTGCCTGATAGCTATTATTATAAGCAATATCCACCAAAGGCAAATTCTTCTCCCAAGAACCTTGAAACTCAATCACGCAACACCTCAACATATCCTCAAGCACTTGGATAACACGTTCAGACTGTCCATCCGTTTGCGGATGATAAGAAGTACTAAAATTCAGCCGCGTACCCAATGCTTGATGTAAACACTCCCAAAACCTTGCAGTGAACCTCGGATCCCTATTTGACACTATAGATTTTGGTACACCATGCAGACGTACAATGTAACACCCCAATTTTGGGCTTAGAAGTCTAGGGTCTGAACCGGACCGGTCTGAGAAACGGTTCGAATATAAAAGGGAGTTTTAGGGAAAGCCTAGTTCGGGATGCTTTAAAAATATAGAAAAATATCTAAAAATCCTCATTTAATATATAAAGGTGAAAGGTGAAATCAATTTTACAAAATAGGGTTTGGAAATACTACATTTCGGTGTAGTGACCAAATCGCGATTTTTGCAAAGTTTAGTAGTGACTGTTTTGTAAAGGATTGAAACTTTGAATCTTTAAGGAGCTAATTTACCAAAAATGTTTTCACCAGATTTTTCCTTAATTTGGGTGATTTAATTAATGATTTAATTAAATAAAAGAAAGGTGTTAAACTACTTTTAGCTTTCATAACCATTTTTCTCTAATTTTCTCTCATTCCATTTTCTCTCAAAATCCTATCAACCAAACACTTTTTCTCCAGCAAAATTCACTTTGATTTTTACTTCAATTGATGAGATTTCCATCACTCATTGATTCCTAATCAATCTTGCAACAAATCCATTGATTTCTACATTGTATTTTCATGGAAATTTGCCCAAATCAAGGAGAAATCATCTTTTAGAGGTAAGATTGTTCTTCTCCTCTAAATACTCAGTTCTTTACTGAAATTCCCAAGTTGTCAATCCTTTATTAAAGATTTATGAATGAATTTAATGTTAGAAACAATATTTTGGCTTAAAACTCAATATTTTGGAAGAGATCTTGAAGATTTTCGTTGTAATTGATTGGGCTCTGTTTTGAGATAGTTTTCTAATGTATTTTGGATGTTAAATGATGTTAGAAATGAGGTTTTATCAATCCAATCCCGAATAGGTTGTGTTTCCTAAGTTTTTGCTTGTGAAAATGGTGGGTTTTGGGGTGTTTTTGGTGTTCTGTTATAGATGGAGGTATAAGGACGAGTTTAGGGTTGTTTTTGATGTTAATTGATGTTTAGAAATGTTTGGAAGTGATGGATCTTGGCTGGGTTAAGTTTTGGAAGAGTTTGGAGGTGATTTCGGTTGTGTTTGGTAGCCGAAATGTAGTGTTTGGATAGAGCAGCGAGTTTAAGAGTGTTGGCTGAAGATTTCAATGCATGATGATGCATTAATCCTCTGCTTTTATGTGTCTAAAACAGGGGATACATCTTCGAACACTTTTGGAGTTGATCCGGAAGCTTAATTGGTGTTTCGGCAAGCAATCGAAATGAAATCGGTGAGTGCGATTGGGTTAGAAGTCCATGAGGAAAAAATACAAGGTTTGGGGATTTAGGAGAGGTTTGAAACACCTTCCTAAATCCGTAAGTAAGTATGGTTTGATTTGGTCTCTTTAAAGTGGTGTTTGCCCCTAAAATGCTTTTACATGCTCATGGTTTGAGATTTGATAAATTCCTACTGTTTTTATGCATGATTTAGAGCATGAGATTATGCTTGTAGAGATGTCATGAGATGGCATGTTGCATTGAATAGATTTGAGCTTTTGGTTTGAAGCAAAGTATGATTTATGATTTGAAATGTGGTGAGAAAACCTTTGAGTTATATTGCATGAAAAACAGCAGGTGTGGTGATGTTTTAACATATTATATTGGCATAGATGTTGAGAAACTTACCGGATATAATTGATCGATCAATAGGATGAGAGTGCACTATAAACTAAAAATTCGTACGTGCTCTTTGGTTAAGCCAAAGGGAGATATTCCGATGATGGGCATTCCATTGGGTAGGACTTGGTGAAATACCCAAGCTTTGTGGCGATGAGAGATTCCGCCATGTGAGTACGGTGATGAGAGATTCCACCGAAAGTTATGTTGCTAGACAAGTGAGTACGGTGATGCGACATTCCACCGGAAGAGTCTAGTGTAGAAATGTATCCGCATATCCGAGTATTAATGAGATGTTAAATGCCAATATAAATGATGAAATGGTTTTTGTTACACTTGTACCTTTGATGAAATGATTTATGCTAAGAGTTATGCATATGAGACTTGTTTAGAAATGCTTTGACAATTCAAGCATGTGAATGGCCTTGCCATGAGTTTTGCATTGGTTTAATGCATGAGATAGAATGAAGGTACATGTGGTTTTAATAAGTGTTGCTTTGAAAGTTTTCCAAGCATGAGAAAGAGATGAGCATGTGGTTTAAAAGCTTTGATGAAAGTGTTTTCTAAATGTGCATTATTGTGTTGGTTTTCTTTAGAGCTTGCCTCACTAAGCATTTGTGCTTACACTCTCTTTTACCAATAATGCAGATAATTGAGGTGTTTTTGGGCATCAAGGAAGCTAAGTTCATCCAAGGAAATCCAAGCTCACGTATGGTGAAGTTTTCATACACTATTAGTTTTGATAAATTGGCAATGGGAAACCAAGATTTGTTTTGGGAGATGTGTTAAACTCCCTAAGGTTGTGGCATGTTTGCTTTGGTTGGTTTGAATTGTAAATGGCCTTAATTACTTGTTTTGAGGTTGGATTGTCTATTTGAGATTTGATATTAGGAAGCATGCCTCTAGACTTGTGAGATTTCATGTTTGATTCTATGAATGTGTTTAAGAGTTCTAAATATGTACCTTGTATGTTTGTTGACTTGTTAGTGTGATTGGAGAGTCTTTAGGATGTGTTTGAATGAGTTTATGCATGAAAAATCAGCAATTGCTGCAATTTCTGGGCAAACCGTATCGAAACACCCTCTGACGTTTCGAAACGGGGGCCTGTAACGGCCTTCGTGTTTCGAAACGATTGGAGGCTATTTCGAAACGTTTTGGCTACTGGAGAGCCGTGTTTCGGAACAAGTTTCGAAACGGGAGTGTGTCATGCTCTAGCGTTTCGAAACGGCATGTAGGTGTTTCGAAACAGGTGACCGTTGGTCACAGATTTGAATTGTTCTGAGGTTTACATGTTTTACATTTTAGTCCTAAATGATGAGATTGCAATTGTTTGAGCTTGAGATGTCCAATTAAGATGAAATTTGGCAGAGAAGCATGTAAGATGACTAATTTCATATTGGTAACTTTAAAATCAGTAAGGACCTTCTAATTTACAGAAATTACAATTTGGTCCCTAAATTCGTGTAAGGTGCAATTGAGTCCCTTTTTGAAATCCGTTCGCTGTGCCTTTTTCAATCGTATCTCGTGAGTAATCACTTAGGGTTAACGAGCATCTAGACAAGATTAAAGAGAAAAAAAGGGTCGTGAATCAAGGTTGACTTCCGGGTTGACTTTGGTTTTCACCGTGTAATCTTCGTAGTTCGGGTCAACCGTCTAGGCCGGGCTAAGGGGGTTACATACAATCTTAGCAATGTACAACTCTGCCAGCTTATCCAAGGTATACGTAGTATGCAAAGGTAAGAAATGCGCACACTTCGTAAGGCGATCCACAATCACCAACACCGAATTCTTCTTTGATGGAGTCAAAGGCAAACCAGACACAAAGTCCATGGTAATCCTCTCCCATTTCCATTCAGGGATCCTCAATGGTTGCAACAACCCCGAAAAAAACTGATGCTCAGCCTTAACCCACTGACAAACCATGCACTTGTAACCCCCTTAGCCCGGCCTAGACGGTTGACCCGAACTATGAAGATTACACGAGGAAAACCAAAGTCAACCCGAAAGTCAACCTTGATTAAAGACCCTATTTTTTTATTTTTAAACTTGTCTAGATGCATATTAATCCTAAGCGTACCCTTGAGAAGAGCATACTTGAAAAGCACATCGATCGGAAAACGTTAAGGGACTCAATTGCACAAATTACAACTATTAGGGACCAAAATGTAAATTCTGGAAAGATGGAGGACTTAACTGATTTTTAAGTTACCAATATGTAATTAATCATATTACAAGCTTCCCGGTCAAATTTTACTTCAAACGGACATCTCAAACTCAAGCAATTGCAAAAACATTATTCAGGACTAAAACGTAAAACTTGCAAACCACAAAACCATTCAAAACAGTGCCCAATGGTCAACTGTTTCGGAACGGGGTTGACCGTTTCGAAACGCGGGTTTGTTTCGAGACCTATATCGAAACAGGGCCTGGCAGTGGCCAAATCGTTTCGGAACGACCTCTACCCGTTTCGATACACGAAGGCCATTACAGGCCCCCGTTTTGAAACGCTAGGGCCCGTTCCGATACGGATTGCCCAGAAAGTGCAGAATTTGCTAGTTTAACATGCATTTATCCACTCAAACTCAACTTAATGACCTTCTAATCATGCCAACAAGTCATCATACATATAAGGTACACATTTGCATCATCAAAACTCATTCATGGCATCAATTAGGAAAATCCACAAGTCTATAGGCATGCACCCTAATATTCAAAACCAACCAATCATCAAATCATCAAAGCAAACCCCAAATGGCCATTTACAAGTCCAAATCATTTAAGGCATCACGCCACACTTAGGGAGTCCAAAACATCTCCCAAAACACAACCTAAGTTCCCATTGCCAAATATCAAAAACTAACAATGTGTGAAAAAGTCACCATACATGAGCTTAGCTTTCCCTTGGATTCTTAGCCTCCTTGCTGCCCTCAAAGCACCTCAATTCTCTGCATTATTGGTTCAAGAAAGAGAGCGTAAGCACAATTGCTTAGTGAGGCATGCTCTAAAGAAACAACACAATAATGCATTTTATAAAACACCTTTCATAAGGCCTTTAAATTCATAAACATCATTCCTCATGCAAAAATGCATACACAACAAGCATCTCATGCTTCATTAACATCAACATGTCATATTGGCTTCCAAGTGATAAACCATAACCCTTTTTCAACACAAAACACAATCGGATACGCGGATTACAAGCGTTGTCCCACACGCTTCATACACACTACCGAACACACAAGGTGGAGTTTACCGGTACAATCACAACCCCTCAACACCCGTGATGGAGTTTAACGGTACAATTACAACCCCTCCACATCACTCATCGGTAGTTGTATAACATCACTAACGAGAACACGGGACACACAACACAAGATCCTCACATGGCCTTTTAACCACCATTATGATCTTAGACATCTCGTTAGTGTACTTGGATGGAGTTTACGGTACAATTACAACCCCTCAACATCCAAGGCGACTTTATTCACGGTGCACCCAATCCTATAGCCGGCTAACTATATCCGATTCAAGTACTTTAAAACCAACACATCACTTGCCAATATACATCATTTATCATCAACAATCCACTGTTTTGAAGCATTAATCAAGCCATTAAACCATCATGCATCACTATGCATTAAAACCACATTTATCAATATCAA
Organism: Hibiscus trionum; assembly: GCA_030270665.1. Lineage (NCBI taxonomy): Eukaryota > Viridiplantae > Streptophyta > Magnoliopsida > Malvales > Malvaceae > Hibiscus > Hibiscus trionum. Next base: position 14,862,541 of record BSYR01000051.1, read on the forward strand.
ACCAAGGATCTCTTACCTTGAGCATTGTAGAACTAATTTTTGATATAATAATTGAAAAATGGTTTGGACCAATTTGAAAAGAATTTAAAACTTGGTTTTAAGTCCAAACAACTTGAAAATATGTTTGAGGTATTTTAAGAGGTTTTTGGCAATGTTTTTCATGCTTTTATATAGCCAAACTTGTGTTTTCAAGCTACACGTATCGATACGGTTGTACCCGTACCGATACCTTTTTGCCCAAGTTTGGTCACTGCCAAAACTCGTATCGAAACAGGCTTGGCCGTTTCGATACGGATTGGGATCGTTTCGATACGCCTGGTAAGCGTACCGGTCCCCTTTCAACCACCCCAACGACTACTTTCCCAACGGCCATTTGTACGATTCCACCCGTACCGATACTTGATCGAATCGAGCACCTCACAACTCAACAAGCATCCTTCAACACATGGCTTTCAAAACCAGCATTAATCATGCTAAAACATGCTTTCAAAACAGAATTTAAACATGCAAACTAAACACATTGCATCCAACCATCTCATGGTTCATAAAAGAGAGAGTTTCCCCGAAAACTTACTCTTGAGCTTAGTTAAGTTGCTTAAACTTAAACTAAGCTTCCAAACCTTCAAACATTCATTACAAAGCTGGAAATCCCAACTTCACTCACCAATTCCGTTTCGCAAGCTTGCCAAAATGCCGTTCAAGCCTCCGGATCAACACCACAAGGATCCGAAGATGTATCCCCTGTTTTAAACACATCAAAGCAGAGGATTAATGCATCATCATGCATTAAAATCTTCAGCCATTACACCTAAACTCGCTGCTCTCACCAAATCAAACATTTCGGCTACCAAACACAACCGAAATCACTTCCAAACTCTTCCACAACATTACCCAGCCAAGATCCATCACTTCTAAACATTCTTAAACATCAATTAACATCCAAAAAGAACCTAAACTCGTCCTTACACCTCCAGCTATAACAGAACACCAAGATCACCCCAAAAACCACCATTTTCATAAGCAAAAACTTAGGAAATTCAACCTATTCAGGATTACATTGATTAAACCTCAATTACACATCACAAAACATCCAAAATACATTAAAAGCCATCTCAAATCAGAGCCCAAACAATCACCACGAAATTCCTCAAGATTTAATCCAAATCTTGAGTTTTAAGCAAAAATCAAGATCACAACATTAAAACCTTTTATAAAACTTAATTTAAGGATTGAGAACTTGAAAATTTAAGTAAAGAACTGAGTATTTATAGGAGAATGACATCCTTACCTCTAAATGTAGATTTCTCCTTGGTTAGAGCCAAAATCCTTGAAAATTCAATAAGCAATTCAAGAGGTTTTGATGTAGAAAGGATTAGGAATCAATTGATGATTGAAACCTCATCATTTAGTGTAAAAATCAAAAGAAATGTTGCTGTAGAAATGTGTTTGGCTGAGGGAATTTTGAGAGAAAATGAGATGAGAAAGTTTTTAAGAAAGTTAGTTATGAAAAGCTAAAATATGGTTTCCCTCTTTTCCTTTAATTAATTAAACATTAAATGAGTCATTAAAATTAAGAAAAATCTGGAGAAATCCTTCCTTGGGTAAATTAGCTCCTTAAAGATTCAAAGTTTCAATCCTTACAAAACAGTCACCACTAAACTTTTCAAAAATTACATTTTAGTCACCATTTCGAAATGTCACACTTCCAAACCTTATTTTGTAAAATTGATTTCACCACTCTCTTATATATATTAAAAGAGTATTTATAGATATTTTTCCATATTTTTAAAGTATCCCGAACTAGGCTTTCCCTAAAACCACCTTTTATATTTGAACCGAAAATCAGACCGGTCCGGTTCAGACCCTAAACTTCCAAGCCCAAAATTGGGGTGTTACAACACTTGCTCACATATTCCGCAACATCTTTCTTCAACCCCACCCAATAGTATTCATCCTTCAGATCACGATACATCTTTGTACTACCAGGGTGCATAGCAAAAGGGCTACTACGAGCTTCGGTCAAAATAGTACGCCTCAACTCCACATCATTTGGCACTACTATCCGACTTCCAAAACATAGAACTCCATCATCATAAAAACAAAAATCTGATGGTCTATCCTCAGCAATATCCTGAACATGTGGCACCAAAGAATCATCCAACAACTAATTATCCTTTATCAACTAAACTAGAGACGGTTTCACTTGCAATTCAAAAACAAGACCTCCATCTCGCGATATACTCAAGCTAGCAAACATAGCCCTTAACTCCACCACCACTTTTCTGCTCAAGGCGTCAGCCACAACATTGGCCTTTCCCGGGTGATACTCGATCGTTAGATCGTAATCCTTAAACAACTCCACCCATCGCCGTTGCCTAAGGTTCAACTTTTTCTGAGACATCAAATACTTCAAACTCTTGTGATCCGTGTACACAGTACACTTCTCACCATAAAGATAATGTCTCCAGATTTTCAAAGCAAAAACCACCACAGCTAACTCAATATCATGCGTAGGATAATTGCGCTCATGCACCTTCAACTGACGCGATGCATAAGCCACCACCTTACCCTCTTGCATTAGCACACACCCCAAACCAACGTAGGAGGTGTCACTGTACACCACAAACTCTTTTCCTGATTCAGGTTGAACCAAGATAGAAGCTTGCGTCAAAGCTGCCTTAAGCTTCTCAAAAGCTTGCTGTCTCGCTTCCGTCCACTCATACTTAACATCTTTTTGCAAAAAATTCGTTAAAGGGGCAGCAATCTTTGAAAATCCATCCATGAACCTCCGGTAAAATCCTGCCAACCCAAGGAAACTACGGACTTCATGAACAGACTTAGGATGCTTCCAATTCATCACCGCCTCAACCTTCTGAGGATCAACATGAATCCCTTCAACCGAAACCACATGACTAAGGAACACAACTTCTTTTAGCCAAAACTCACACTTGTTGAGCTTAGCATAAAGCTTATTTTCCAAAAGCGCTTGCAAGACAACCCTCAAATGACCTTCATGCTCCTCCTCAGTACGAGAGTACACAAGGATATCGTCGAGGAACACCACAACAAACTTGTCCAAGTATTCATGGAACACTCTATTCATCATGTCCATAAAAGCCGCAGGAGCATTCGTCAAACCAAACGGCACTACAAGGAACTCATAATGCCCATACCTCGTTCTAAAGGCGGTTTTCGGCACATCCACATCCTTCACCTTAAGCTGATAGTACCCTGACCTCAAGTCAATCTTTGAAAACACAGCCGCTCCCCGAAACTGATCAAAAAGATCATCAATCCTCGGCAAAGGATACCTGTTTTTGATGGTAAACTTATTCAGCTGACGATAATCGATGCACATTCTCATCGTGCCATCCTTCTTTTTCACAAACAAGACCGGTGCACCCCAAGGTGACACACTAGGCCGAATGAAATCACAGTTAAGCAACTCTTAAAATTGAGTCTTCAACTCCTTCAGCTCTTTGGGTGCCATGCGATAGGGAGGAATGGACACCAGAGTTGTGTTCTCATACAACTCAATCCCAAACTCCACCTCTCGACTAGGCGGCAATCCAGGTAACTCCTTCGGAAACACTCCAGGGAACTCACGTACAGTTCTTATATCTTGAACGCGCAACTCCTTTGAACTAGGATTCATGACAAAGGCTAGGTAAGCGTCGCAACCCTGCCGCAACATCCGACTTGCTTCCAATGTAGACACCACATTGGCAAGAAACTTCACATTCTCGCCCACTACCACCACCTCATAATCATCTGCAAGTTTCAACGAAACTCGCTTGCTTTCGAAATCCACCACAGCTCTATGTTCAACAAGCCAATCCATGCCAAGGATTACATCAAAGCCATAGAATGGCAATTCCATGAGATCAACTAGAAAAACATGATTTTGCACTCTCAAAGGACATCTCCTATACAACTTTCGCGTTACAACCATCTCACCATAGGAACTAGTCACACGCATACCAACATCTAAAGACTCGACAGGTAAACCAAGCATTTGAGCATGTTCACGCAAAATGTACGAGTGTGTAGATCCACAATCAATCAAAGAAAGTAATGACAAGGATTGCAAAGTAAAGGTACCTGTGATCACATCCATATCATTCCTTCCCTCACGATGGGCATACACTCGAGCCTGACTGCCACCCTCAGGTTGAATGACCACTACATGTGCTACGTTCCTGCCACCATCATCCCTACGCTGAAAATTACCACGGCCGCGCCCACGACCTCTCTGTGGCTCAGCTGCTCTCACCGGAGCCTGTCCCTCTCTCAGCGGCTGAGGACAATCTTTCTTCAAATGCCCCCGGTTACCACAATTCCAGCATGTCCCAAGGTTACCCCAACACTCACCACCATGCCTTCTACCACAACGGTTACATTCAGGAGTCCTCAGAACAACATTAGGTCCTTGCTGACCTCTACCAGGGTTACCACCCCCACGCCTAGCATCATAATGCGGCTTCCTATCCTTATGCCTCTTGTTGCGATCCCTGCCATAATCGCGTTCCGCAGCTCGTTTCCCTGAGCTAGAGCCACCCGCTTGACTAGTCAAACCAAGATTCGATTCAATGTCCTTGGCTCTAGTGACCAAGACATCGAAATCCGTATAGTCAGCCGCAAGCATATAAGTCTTGACATCCGCTACTAGCCCATAACAGAATCGTTCGCACCTCTCCCGCTCACTAGGGATTAGCTCAGGCGCATACTGACTGAGGCGAACAAACTGAATTTCATATTCAGCTACAGACATGTTGCCTTGCACGAGAGACATAAACTCTCTTTTCTTCTCATCTAGGTAATGTACTCCCAGATACTTTCGCTTGAACGCATTCAAGAAGAACGTCCAAGTTACCTCATCATCCTCCATCCCGGAGATAGTGGTCGTCCACCACGTATAAGCATCACCATGCAGCAGTGACACAACACAACCCAGCTTCTGCACATTATTGCAGTTCATCTGACCCATAATCCTCTTGGTACTCTCCAACCAAGACTCAGATCCTTTCGGAGATAAGCCTCTGAACTCAGTCCCTCCTAGACTGCGAAGACGTTCCAAAGGCAACCTCACATTAGCATCATTCTGATGCGCAGCTCCATGAGCTCCAGCTACTGCTGTCTGGAAATCCCAAGCAATAGCCTGAATCAACATGGTCATGTCAGGAGCAGCTTGCCCCTACACACCCTCGGGTCCAGCAACCCCAGCACCAGCACCAGCACCAGCATTACTAGCTCCAGCACCACCACCACCGGGTGGTCCACCACCAGGGGGATGAGGTAAATCCTCAACATTCTCATTATCCGCGATCGATCTAGTACTGATTCTCAGCTCTCTACGTGGCCCCATTATAAAGAAAACAATGCACTAACAAAAATACAATAAACACAATTAGGCACAATAAGGTAAGTAATCCAAGTACTCAAGCTCATTTTCGAAAACAATTCTTCTCATTAGTTTTGATATGGCAATGGGATCCCCAACCACACTCTAAACATAGCATAGCATCACAAAATCATCTCAATTGAAGCATACACCACTAACCATACATCATTCTTCCATCAATAAGATACATCATGCATAATCACATACATCACCCACATTTCAAACGCCAATTATTCGATAACCTGGCTCTGATACCAACAAATGTAACCCTCTTAGCCCGGCCTAGACGATTGACCCGAACTACGAAGATTACACGGGGAAAACCAAAGTCAACCCGAAAGTCAACCTTGATTAACGACCCCTTTTTTCATTTTAATCTTGTCTAGATACATGTTAACCCTAAGTGAGTACTCACGAATCATGATTGAGAAAGGCATATCGATCGGATAACATTTAGAGACTCGATTGCACTTTACATAAGAATAGGGACCAAATTGTAAATTTTTTAAATTAGAGGGTCTTCGTTGATTTTAGGATTACCATTATGAAATTAATTATGTTACATGCTTCTCTGCCAAATTTCATCTTAAAAAGACATCTCAAGCTCAAGCAATTGCAATCACAACATTTAGGACTAAAATGTAAAGCATGCAAACTCAAAACAATTCAAATCTGGGTCCAACGGTAACCCGTTTCGGAACGCCTACTCACCGTACCGAAACGCCGTATCGGAACGGTGTTGACCATTTCGGTACGCGGGTATGTTCCGAGACCAGTTCCGAAACATGGCATTCCAGTAGCCAAAATGTTTCGAAACAACCCCATACGTTTCGAAACGCCAAGACCATTTCAGGCCCCCGTTCTGAAACACTATAGGGTGTTTCAATACATCCTGCCCAGAAACAGCAACAAATGCTGGTTTTTCATCCATTAACACACTCAAACATGCCCCAAAGACCCCCAAATCATACCAGCAAGTCATCATACATATAAGGAATATATTTGAGACATCCTAACACAACATAGCATCAAACACAAAATCTCATCATTCTAGAGGCATGCTTCCTATGACAAACCCAAAATAAGCAATCCAACCTCAAACCAAAAAATTAAGGCCATTTACAACTCAAGCAAGCTAACACAAACATGCCACAACCTTAGGGAGTTCAACATATCTCCCAAATACAATTCTTGGTTTCCCATTGCCATTATATCAAAACTAAAGTGTGTGAAAACTTCACCATACATGAGCTTGGACTTCCTTGGATGAACTTAGCTTCCTTGATGCCCGAAAACACCTCAATTATCTGCATTATTGGTAAAAGAGGGAGCATAAGCACAAATGCTTAGTGAGGCATGCTCTAAAGAAAACCAATACAATAATGCACATCTTGAAAACACCTTCTCAAAAGCTTTTAAACCACATGCTCGTTCTATCTCATGCTTGGAAACCTTTCAAAGCAATTTCTCATTGAAAACACATGTACCTTTATTCTATCTCATGCATTTAAACCAATGTAAAACTCATGGCAAAGTCATACTCATGCTTGTACTCTAAAGCATTTCATAAACAAAACACATATGCATTTCTCATTGCATAAACCATTTCATCAAAGGTACATGTGAATCAAAAACCATTACATATTTTATATTGGCATTTCACATCTCATTATTACTCGGATATGCGGACATCTCACTAGACACTTCTGGCGGCATCTCTCATCACCGTACTCACTCGTCTAGCAACATAGTTTTCGGTGGAATCTCACATCACTGTACTCACATAGCAGAATCTCTCATCGCCACAAAGCTTGGGTATTTCACCAAGTCCTACCCGATGGAATGCCCATCATCGGTTCTCTCCCTTTGGCTTAACCAAAGAGCACGTACGAATTTTTAGTTTATAGTGCACTCTCATCCTATTGATCGATCAATTATATCCGGTAAGTATCTCAACATCTATGCCAATATATTATGTCAAAACATCATCCCACCTACTGTTTTTCATGCATTAAATCTCAAACATTCTCATCTCATTTCAGAATCATAACATTTTCTATACTTTAACACAAAAGCTCAAATCTCAACTATGCAACATGTTACTTTATGAAATCATTTCAAGCATCATCTCATGCTATAATTCATGCATAAAAACAGTAGGAATTTATCAATCTAAACCATGAGCATGTAAAAGCATTTTAGGGGCAATCACCACATTCAAGAGAGAAATCTAGCCAATACTTACTTCCGGACTTAGGAAGGTGTTTCAAACCTTTCCTAAATCCCCAAACCTTGTTTCTTTGTCCCTCAAGGACTTCTAAAACCATACGCACTCACCGATTACGTTTTGCTAGCTCGCCGAAACGCTATCTAAGCCCCCGGATCAACTCCAAAGGTGTCCAAAGATGTCTCCCCTGATTTAAACACATAAGAGCAGAGGATTAATGCATCATCATGCATTGAAATCATCAGCCACACACCTAAACTCGCTGCTCTACACAAAAACCACATTTCGGCTACCAAACACTACCGAAAAACCTCCAAACTCTTCCAAAACCAAACCCAGCCAAGATCCATCACTTCTAATGATTTCTAAACATCAATTAACATCAAAAACCAACACATCCACGTCCTTATACCTCCAGCTATAACAGAACACCAAAATCACCCCAAAAACCATCATTCTAACAAGCAAAACTTAGGAAAAACAAACATATTCGGGATTGGATTGATAAAACCTCATTTGTAACATCATTTAACATCCAAAATATATTAGAAAACCATCTTAAAACAGAGCCCAATCAATCACCACGAAAATCCTCATGATCTCTTCCAAAATCTTGAGTTTTAAGACAATTTCTTGTTTCTAACATTAAAACCACTTAAAAATCATTAATAAAGGATTGATAACTTGGGAATTTCAGTAAAGAACTGATCATTAGAGGAGAAGGACGAAGCTTACCTCTAATGGATGATTTCTCCTTGATTTGGGCAAGTTTTCTTGAAAATTCAATGTAGAAATCAAGTGGATTTGATGAGGAATTGATTAGGAATCAAAGAGTGATTGAAATCCCATCAAATGAAGTAAAAATCTAAGTGTATTTGCTGGAGAAAATGTGTTTGGTTGAAAGGACTTTGAGAGAAAATAAAATTAGGGAAAATTTGTGAAAAGTAGTTATGAAAAAGTTAAAGGTGGTTTTCTAATTTAATCACCTTCATTTTCTTTAATTAAAACATTAATTAAATCACCCAAATTAAGGAAAAATCTAATAAAAACATTTTGGTAAAATTAGCTCCTTAAAGATTCAAAGTTTCAATCCTTTACAAAACAGTCACTACTTAACTTTTCAAAAACTACGATTCGGTCACTACACCGGAATGTAGTATTTCCAAACCTTATTTTGTAAAATTGATTCCACCATTCTCTTTTATATATTAAATGAGGATTTTTAGATATTTTTCTATATTTTTAAAGCATCCTGAACTAGGTGTTCCCTAAAACTCCCTTTTAGATTCGAACCGTTTTCCAGACCGATCCGGTTCAGACTCTAAACATCTAAGCCCAAATTTGGGGTGTTACAACTCTCCCCCTCTTAAGAAATTTCGTCCTCGAAATTTACCTGGAGGAAAAAGGTAAGGAAACTGCTTCTTCATGTCATCTTTTCTTTCCCACGTGGCTTCTTCAACGCCACTATGCCTCCACAACACCTTAACCAACTCAATGGTCTTACCCCGGAGAACCTTACTGTCCGAATCCAAAATCTCAACTGGCTCCTCATCATAGGTCAAATCTGGATTCAACTCAACTTCCTCTACGGACATAACATGCGAAGGATCCAACCGATACCTTCGAAGCATGGACACATGAAACACATTATGTATCCTTTCCAGGTCTTGTGGTAGCCTTAGCTTATAAGCAATATGACCCACACGTTCTATCACCTCGTATGGTCCAATATATCTAGGGCTCAACTTACCCTTCCGGCCAAATCTCATCACCTTCTTCCAAGGTGAAACCTTTAAGAACACACGGTCACCCGCCGCAAACTCGATCTTCTTACGCTTCAAATCCGCGTAAGACTTTTGCCGATCTGACGATGCCTTTAACCGCTCACAAATGAGATTCACCTTCTCGGTGGTTCCTTTCAACAAGGCCGGCATCGAGACCAAATTTTGTCCCGTATCAGCCCAGCAAAGAGGAGTTCTGCACTTCCTCCCATACAAGGCTTCATAAGGTGCCATTTGAATACTTGCCTGATAGCTATTATTATAAGCAATATCCACCAAAGGCAAATTCTTCTCCCAAAAACCTTGAAACTCAATCACGCAGCACCTCAACATATCCTCAATCACTTGGATAACACGCTCAGACTGTCCATCCGTTTGCGGATGATAAGAAGTACTAAAATTCAGCCGCGTACCCAATGCTTGATGTAAACACTCCCAAAACCTTGCAGTGAACCTCGGATCCCTATTTGACACTATAGATTTTGGTACACCATACAGCCGTACAATGTAACACCCCAATTTTGGGCTTAGAAGTCTAGGGTCTGAACCGGACCGGTCTGAGAAACGGTTCGAATATAAAAGGGAGTTTTATGGAAAGCCTAGTTCGGGATGCTTTAAAAATATAGAAAAATATCTAAAAATCCTCATTTAATACATAAAGGTGAAAGGTGAAATCAATTTTACAAAATAGGGTTTGGAAATACTACATTTCGGTGTAGTGACCAAATCGCGATTTTTGCAAAGTTTAGTAGTGACTGTTTTGTAAAGGATTGAAACATTGAATCTTTAAGGAGCTAATTTACCAAAAATGTTTTCACCAGATTTTTCCTTAATTTGGGTGATTTAATTAATGATTTAATTAAATAAAAGAAAGGTGTTAAACTACTTTTAGCTTTCATAACCACTTTTCTCTAATTTTCTCTCATTCCATTTTCTCTCAAAATCCTATCAACCAAACACTTTTTCTCCAGAAAAATTCACTTTTATTTTTACTTCAATTGATGAGATTTCCATCACTCATTGATTCCTAATCAATCTTGCAACAAATCCATTGATTTCTACATTGTATTTTCATGGAAATTTGCCCAAATCAAGGATAAATCATCTTTTAGAGGTAAGATTGTTCTTCTCGTCTAAATACTCAGTTCTTTACTGAAATTCTCAAGTTGTCAATCCTTTATTAAAGATTTATGAATGGATTTAATGTTAGAAACAATATTTTGGCTTAAAACTCAAGATTTTGGAAGAGATCTTGAAGATTTTCGTTGTGATTGATTGGGCTCTGTTTTGAGATAGTTTTCTAATGTATTTTGGATGTTAAATGATGTTAGAAATGAGGTTTTATCAATCCAATCCCGAATAGGTTGTGTTTCCTAAGTTTTTGCTTGTGAAAATGGTGGGTTTTGGGGTGTTTTTGGTGTTCTGTTATAGCTGGAGGTATAAGGACGAGTTTAGGGTTGTTTTTTATGTTAATTGATGTTTATAAATGTTTGGAAGTGATGGATATTGGATGGGTTAAGTTTTGGAAGAGTTTGGAGGTGATTTCGGTTGTGTTTGGTAGCCGAAATGTAGTGTTTGGAAAGAGCAGCGAGTTTAAGAGTGTTGGCTGAAGATTTCAATGCATGATGATGCATTAATCCTCTGCTTTTATGTGTCTAAAACATGGGATACATCTTTGGACACTTTTGGAGTTGATCCGGAAGCTTAATTGGCGTTTCGGCAAGCAAGCGAAACGAAATCGGTGAGTGCGATTGGGTTAGAAGTCCATGAGGAAAAAAATACAAGGTTTGGGGATTTAGGAGAGGTTTGAAACACCTTCCTAAATCCGGAAGTAAGTATGGTTTGATTTGGTCTCTCTAAAGTGGTATTTGCCCCTAAAATGCTTTTACATGCTCATGGTTTGAGATTTGATAAATTCCTACTGTTTTTATGCATGATTTAGAGCATGAGATTATGCTTGTAGAGATGTCATGAGATGGCATGTTGCATTGAATAGATTTGAGCTTTTGGTTTGAAGCAAAGTATGATTTATGATTTGAAATGTGGTGAGAAAACCTTTGAGTTACATTGCATGAAAAACAGTAGGTGTGGTGATGTTTTAACACATTATATTGGCATAGATGTTGAGAAACTTACCGGATATAATTGATCGATCAATAGGATAAGAGTGCACTATAAACTAAAAATTCGTACATGCTCTTTGGTTAAGCCAAAGGGAGATATTCCGATGATGGGCATTCCATTGGGTAGGACTTGGTGAAATACACAAGCTTTGTGGCGATGAGAGATTCCGCCATGTGAGTACGGTGATGAGAGATTCCACCGGAAGTTATGTTGCTAGACAAGTGAGTACGGTGATGCGAGATTCCACCGGAAGAGTCTAGTGTAGAAATGTATCCGCATATGCGAGATTCCACCGGAAGTTATGATTTGGGCAAGTTTTCTTGAAAATTCAATGTAAAAATCAAGTGGATTTGATGAGGAATTGATTAGGAATCAAAGAGTGATTGAAATCCCATCAAATGAAGTGAAAATCTAAGTGTATTTGCTGGAGAAAATGTGTTTGGTTGAAAGGAATTTGAGAGAAAATAAAATGAGGGAAAATTTGTGAAAAGTAGTTATGAAAAAGTCAAAGGCGGTTTTCTAATTTAATCACCTTCATTTTCTTTAATTAAAACATTAATTAAATCACCCAAATTAAGGAAAAATCTAATAAAAACATTTTGGTAAAATTAGCTCCTTAAAGATTCAAAGTTTCAATCCTTTACAAAACAGTCACTACTTAACTTTGCAAAAACTGTGATTTGGTCACTACACCGAAATGTAGTATTTCCAAACCTTAAGTTGTAAAATTGATTCCACCATTCTCTTTTATATATTAAATGAGGATTTTTAGATATTTTTCTATATATTTAAAGCATCCGGAACTAGGTGTTCCCTAAAACTCCCTTTTAGATTCGAACCGTTTTCCAGACCGATCCGGTTCAGACTCTAAACATCTAAGCCCAAATTTGGGGTGTTACAAACCGGGCATCTTCTTGATGGCTTCTAACAACGGTATATTGATGTGAACCTGCTTAAAAATATCATAGATCTTTTTGAGTTGGTACTCCTGTTTCTGCTTCTGTAACCGCTGTGGAAAAGGAGGTGGAGGGCGGTAATCTTCAAATCGTCCTTCACATGGTATTCGGATCTGCGGAGGTTTAGGTTCTTCATCGTTCTTGTCTTTCTCCTCTGTCCCTTCTACTGTCGTGACAGTTGTGGCGGCAGCAGGTTATGTATCATCTGCCCGGGCAATGTTCGCGGCAGATGATTCTAGGGCTGGTTCCTCAATTGGTACGACTTTCATCTCCGGCCCTGGCAGTTGTTTCCCACTTCTAGTTGTAATGACTTTGCATTGCTCATGTGTGGGTTGTCTAGCAACCTCAATATCGCTAGGGAATCCTACGTTCTGCCTTGGCTTAATATGCTGGGAAATCTGACCCATCTGTGTCTCCAGTGATTTCAGTGTAGCTTCATGGTTAGTCATTCTCATCTCTGTTTTATCCATGAACGACTTAGTCTTTTTGACGAAGTGATCCATGTTTGCCATGTAAGCTCCTGTCTGGGACATAAATGTGGCCAATGTCTGTTCCAGTATACTAGGTGCGGCTGCCGGCTGCTGTTGCGGTTGCTGTCGTGTCAGAATTATGGTGCTCCCTGATTTTAAGTGTTCTGCACTTGAGGATTCAGTGCATTGTTTGGGTTACTCCAGGAGAACTTGGGGTCTTTCCTCCAGTTGAGATTGTAATTGTTGGAATCGTAATTTCTTGGCTTGTTATAGTTTCCAACATACATCCCTTCCTCTAGCTGTAGCGGGCAGTCTTCCGAACTGTGATTCCCACTGCAAGTTTCACATACCTCTTCTGCAGAGTAGACATATTTTGAATCTTTTTTTAACAAATTTTCTACTGCCTTTGTGAGGTACGCAACCTATGTCTTTAGGGAATTGTCGACTTCATAGTCCTTCACGGCTAGCACTCGTTTACCTCTCCTTACTGTGGGAAATTGCTCTTCATTCTTTGCTAGATTTTTCAATACTACCATGGCTTCGTCTGGATCTTTATCCAACAACAGTCCATTTGCTGCCGAATCTATTCTCATCCGGGTATGTGTGTTGGCAGCATTGTAAAATTTTATGACTTGATTCCAAACGAGGAATCCGTGCATCGGACAATTCCTCAGAAGAGTGGTAAACCTGTCCCATGCCTCATGCATTGGCTCGTCATCTTCCTGTTGAAAAGTAGCAATTTCATTACGTAATCGCTCAGATAAATGGGAATGATTAAAACGAGATAAAAATTCACGAGTGAGATCCGCCCAAGTTCATATTGAACCCGACGTTAGTTTATTCCACCAAGTTTTCGCTCTGTCCCTCAGTGAATGAGGAAATAACCGAAGCCTCAGTATCTCTGGATTTACTCCTGGTAATCTAAACGATCCACATATTTCTTGGAACGTTTTCAGATGTTCTCTGGCATCCTCTGTAGCAGCACCACTAAATTGGCCAACGAAATTGATCATGCTGAACATCACATATTTCAGCTCAAAATTTTCAGCTTCCACGTCTGGCAGGGTGGTCTCCAGTTTCACATGATCGTTGATCATGTAATCACAGCATGACCATCGTGCGGCCACGGCAGCGGCAGACTGTCCGTTTCCTTTATCCATGATAGGATCTTCAGGATCTTCGAGATTCCTTGGGTTGTTCCTCCCGTTATGCATTGCTTCTAACTGTTCCTCAAGATAATCGTTTCTGGCTATCAAAAGACGGACACGGTTCCGGAGATTGCACGAGCGTTCGATTTCGGGGTCTAGTTTATACTCAGGTTCTTTGCCTCGTCTAGATCTGCGCATAAGCAAACGAAAAACCTTGTGAAAAGCACAGGGTGAACAGTCCCAATAAAAACAGAAAAATTAAAAAGAAAGTGCAGTAAAAGTAGGGTAAAGATATGTTGCCAGTCCCCGGCAATGGCGCCAAAAACTTGTTGCGTGTAAAATAGTCTTATCGCAATAGAGTGCAAGTGTACACGACGCAAGTAGTAAAGTGATACACGAAGCATCGGATGTCGAATCAACATGGACTGGAAATAGCTTTATCCTTGGATTGCTGTACAAGAGAGAAAGAAAAGAGTTTAATTGTTTGTAGAGGAATAATGAAGAATACTGAAGATAAAAGATTAAAAGATTCAAGGAAAAGAAATAGGCCGGTATTGAATTGCTCGGTAGTTCAGGTGTTGCATTGTATAGAAATTCCTGTACTGTCGTCGTCCCTGTCGCGGTAGCACCTGCGGCGGCAGCAGTCTGTTGTTGTCGCGGCAGCGATCACACAACTCTGTACTTCAAGCTTGGCAAGAATCCCTGCTGTGACTTGTCCTATCCCTAGGTCCAAGTCTGTCAATGAACACGTCTTAGATGATACCTCCCGGCGTGAATCGAAGGATGAACACCGATGTTGTTGAATTCTTCCTTAGCCACTTAACCTCGTCCTATCCCTAGGTCCGAGATAGTTCAACCATAAACTGGAGAACCCGCACTTATTCCTTTCGTATACTTAACTCTCCCAATATTAAGTAAATGAATAATCTCACAATGCTCTCTCGATACTCTTGTAAGATGTTGAAAACCAGAATAAGCAAACTTGAAGTTTATTTTATTGAACAGAAAATTCCTAAAAACAGTACAATCCTTGCAACTACTTTACAGAATCAACCCTTAGCCCTAGGGGAAGTTTAGAACATGATGAGAAGGGGAAAACGACTAGGGTTTTTTGGGGAAGACGGCTAGAGAATGAGATGTCCTTCCCTAGGTTGAATTACATGCCTTTATATAGGCCTTGGGTTCAAGTTTTCTAATAAGGAAAGAATACAAGTTCAAACTAAAGTACAACTCTAATTAAGATTAAATCTCCAGAGAAGATGCCTTTAATTCGTCCTCTTTTCTTGCTTTGAGTTTCTTCCTTGAACTTTGGGCTTGGCCTTCATTCTGATCTAGGGCTCAGAAAAATATATGATTGGCCCACGACAGACCGGCTTAATTTCCTCTATCTATCGAGCCCAACTTCACTTTTCCCTTCACCATTGCTGTCGTCATTGGCTGCCACGGCAACATCTTCCTTCTTGACTCCAATCCTGTGTTCCAGCTCTGATTCTTCACTGCCCTGAGTCTGCTACAACAGCTACATGCAAAAACAACCAAAATCAGTAGCAACTGTGCCATTTTATATAATTGTGATGTATATGTGAAATCTATCCTAAATGCTATGAACTATGCTTGAATGTAGCAGAAATATGGGTTAAATACAGGGTAAAAGTAGAACTTTTGCACACTCAACAGTAGGACAGAAAAGGCTACTTGACTTGAATGAGATTGAAGAAATTCTAGCAATGGCCTACGATAATGCCAAGATCTACAAGGACAAAACCAAAAAGTGGCACGACAGGAAGCTGCTGCCATGACAGTTCTGCCCAGGGCAACATGTGTTGTTGTTCAACTCCAGGTTGAAGCTTTTTCTAGGAAAGCTTAAATCTAGGTGGTCTGGTCCTTTCCAGGTTGTCCAAGTTTTCCCTCAGGGAGCTATTACAATCAGATCACTGAAAGATAGGCACCAGTTCAATGTCAATGGAAAGAGACTCAAGCATTATCAGGGGACTGAAGCCCCAAGGATGCAGGAAGTGGTTACTTTAGAAGATTCCCCTCAAGGCACCCCTAATTTAAATTAGTTTTTATTTTATTTTATTCATTTATTAGGAATTAAGATTTTTATTTATTTATTTTAGGAACCAAGATTTTAATTCAGTTTATTTAATTATTTTTAGGAAATAAGGGAAGTAAAGCAAAGAGGAGGAATGAATCAGCCCATCGCATTCACAACAGCCCAAAAAGCCCAACAGACAATCCTGTCGTCACAGTCTGTCACCAGCTGTCGCGACAGACACGGAGAAGACAGCCTGTCACAGAGCTGTCGTGACAGACACACAAATGCGTAATAGACGCGCATCATACACAGAAACGCGTGATAGACGCGTCAGAAACCGCGTAACAGCTGGCCCCGTTATTCGCGTCTGCCCTTACAATCTCAACGGGCAGAAAAACCCCATTCTATATAAACCCCCACTCCCTTCTCATTTTTCATCTCATTCTCATTCTCTCAACTTGCTTCCTCTATTTTAGATCTCAGAAATTTCTTTTCATTTTTGCTATAGTCCTTGCAATGGCCAGCAGAAACACCCGACGCAGCGCTGCCTCCACTTTTTCCGCGGCAGTGTCAACCCCAAGCCACAGCGGCATACCAAACCAATTCGCATCCACCGACTCCACATCGAGGTACTACAGTTCCTTCCAAAAGAGGGAAATGTGGGAGGAACGAGGGTTCATCTACACCCAACAAACGGGCGATCTAGGGCTAGAAGGTTTCATAGCTAAAAAGATACAAGCCCTCAAGTTGCAGAAATTTGCTGCCCAGCCCGAGGAAATGAATTAGGATGATTTACTACACTTTTTATGGGTTATTAACATCAAATCCAAGTTATACCATTTAAAAAGGTCTCTAGCACCCAAACACCCAAAACAACCATACACATCAAATTAAACAAACAAAGCATCATACTTAGGATATGCAAGAAACAAAGGATTTAGAGGTGTACTAACTATACTCCTACAGCTGAAAATAAGCTTCTTGCTCCCAAATCCTTAAGCTTTCATATTGGCTTGCTCTTTGGAAGATTCTCCAACTTCTTTCACTACACAAGGAAGTTGTAATTTAAATTATCACCTTGCATGAGATGAAATGGTATCTAAAACTTACTTCTTAAGTTGAAAAACGAGATTAAATCTCCTCAAAACCCATTTCCATCGAAACCCCCACCAAAACCCATTACCTTTCTCTTTCACCAAATATGATGAAACTTACCTCTTCTTGTATATCCTTGGATGATGAACAACTTATCTCAAACCTTAATTTCAGGAGTAGAGTAAAAATAACAAAGATCAAACATTTACCTTGGGGTTTATGGTGGAAATAAGAAGAAAGAGATGTGGGAAGAAATAAGAGACAAGAGTGATAACACTTCTCTAAAATTTGCATGAAACTTAAAAAGAAATCAACCTTTCTCTTTTGAATATGGGCAAATTGCCTCATTGCCCTCATTTCTTCTTCCCAACTCATGTAAACCCAACCCAAGAGACAAAGAGGAAGCCTACTAAGGCTCTCTTGTAGCCAAACATGCTTAACATTTTGACCCAACACCCAAGCGCACGGCTCGGATGAAGAGACCCATGGATTTTGAAATCCAGGTCGTTACAGGTCAACTAAAAAAAATAGTTTATGGGGGCAAGCATACCTTAAAGCCTAAAATAAAAATAATAATATCAGTAAATAAAAGTATGACATGTGGAAAATGACTTTATCATGACATCTAGAAAATCAATATCTTCTTTGAATAAAGTGATAGTTTAAATATCGAAGTAGATAAAAAATAGGTTACAAACTAGAAAAATATGTATGATTCAGATGCTAAAAAGGCAAGCCAAAACAATGAAATCACGTCAATTTATATTCATAAAAAAGTTAAGATTAAATATTGGGATGAATAAATGCCTTATTCAACTAATTTTTAAACTAAAAATGACCTAAATTACTATTGATGTGATCTCGATTGCAGAATAACCGAAATTACAATTGCCCGATCGTGAACGCAGTAAGTATTTCTCAAGCATGCGGAAAATGGTTTTAAATGGATAGTTGTATAAGGAAAGTGATTATGGAATTGATATGGTTGTGGAAGGTTATGAAAGGAGATGAAAGGAAAACGATAGATGAATGGAAAAATGATGGTGAAGTGATGGTGATGAAAATGATGATAGTTTGGTTTTCGAAACGAGGGAAGAACCAACACTATATTAAAGTGAATACCCGAACCTTATAATGTTCAAAATCCAAGGATGGATCGAGACATATAAAATAATGGAATAGAATTGATGCCAGAAGGAGAATTCCTTGATAAGTCAAGAAGTTCAATGAATAACAAAGAGATTAAACTCTCACAAAAGTGTATTCAAATGTTCAAAGTTGTTATCTACAATGGAAAAATGATGCCTATTAATAGTGTTCAAGGCTAGAATTTGAAAGGTCACAACAAAGAGTAAAGTGTCATCTTTATGGTAATGAAGACACCATAATGGCTTGTGTCCTTCCTTCTCCCATGGTAACCGAAATGTCTTGATAAAGCTTTAGGATGAATGTGGGCAATTCTAGGACGAATGTAGATACCCATTTGTCCACATGGAAGAAACCTTTGAGCTTCCAAGGCTTGATTCTCTAAGATGAATTGTGGGATAAATGTGGACATCCTTAAGATGAATGTAGACATCCATGTGTTCACAAGGGAGTGACTTTTGAGATTCCAAGCTGGGTTGGTTGTCATTCAATCTATTTTAATGGATGAATTAGATAATCATGAAGCCTTTGAATGCTCTTTAAAAAGAATCCTAATGACCCTTGCATGGAGAATGAATCTTTAACCCCATCAACCCGGCCTAGCCGTCAGACCGAACCGAGCGAGCTAAATTGGGTTTGCCTAAACAAACTCGTTAAAGGTTATTCGAATTACGTCCATTTTTTCTTTTATCTTATCTAGATGCAATTTTTTAAAAAATGGCGTACATGCTGGCAGCGGTTCAATTCTCATTCAAATCGCTCATCGATAAAACATTCAATTGCAAACACGAACATTAAGGGACTAAATTGCAAATCTGAAAATTTACAAGGACTTAGCCAAATTTTAGGTTACTAATCCTCAATTAGTTAGGTTACATGCTTGCTTGTCAAATTTTAAATCAAAACGAAAATCCAAACTCACTCAATTGCATTCACAAAGATCAAGGACTAAAATGTAAGAATCAGAAACTTCAATTCACACTTTAACCATATTAACTGTAATCACTAATTTTGTCCGGGGTAGACCCGTTTTTATTTTTATTTTTATAAGTAATGGGCTTTTTATATGTTACTACTATCTATAAATAAATAAAAAAGTGTGGTACAGACTTTGTTTAACTTTAACTAGTTTATATTATATATGTATGAGATTTCTTATCAAAATCCAAAAAAATTATGTAGTAGTATGTCTGTGTTATATTTAAATTAAAATCAGAAAAGAAATAAAAAATTATAAACCACATTAAATAAAGACCAATACATATGTAATAGTCAAATAAAATTTTGAGTTTATTTATCAGTCCATTTACATTAAAAACCAAAAATACACATATTACATAGAGCCCATTTGGCCCAAGCCTTAACACCCTAAATAAACAAAACCCTAATGCCCTCTTTCTATTTTGCAGTCGCTCAATCTCTACCATCAGATCTAGATCAGATCGGACGGTCCAGATCACCACGAGAACATTGGTTCAGCTCTCGCGCACCTATAACCGCTGGATACGGATTACATCGGATGACTCAGATTAAAGTTGGAGTAGCCCTTCATCTGTGTTAGGCTTGATATTCTCTATTTACTTCAACTGTTATGGATAGCCAAGTGGTGGAGAAGTTGAATTTTTGGGTGATTGAGGTGTGGAAGCTAAAAGATAAAAGACACGTTAATTTAGAGTGGTTCGACCTTCTATCAACCACCTACATCCACTACCTTAGCTTCCCACTAAGGATTTCACAACCAATTCACTAATTGATTCGTCCCATTTTCTAGGCTTAGGAGGAAACCCTTACAACGATCAAAGCTTTATAACCCAAAGCTTGATCAAACCCTCTCTACATGATATAAAGAGAATATGCAAAGCGTTGCAATTTTGCTCCATCTTCTTACGATCATCCACACTCCAATCCGCCTTTCTTCGTTGTGGCATGAACGAACCATCTTCAACTATGTCTCAAATATTGTAATCCTTGGATTTGATGAAGAATATCATTCTTGTCTTCCAATAGGCATAGTTGGTTCCGTCGAAGAATGGTGGCTTGTCGATGGATTGCACCATTTGACCGGTTGATTGAATACTTGTATCGAGCTACCCGGATCGCCTCAATAGGATGTTAATCCCCTTCGATTAAGCCTATCTCTGATACCAATTGTTAGGCTTGATAGGCTCGATTTACTTCAACCGTTATGGATAGCCAAGTGGTGGAGAAGTTGAATTTTTTGGTGATTGAGGTGTGGAAGCTGAAAGATAAAAGACACAATAATTTAGAGTGGTTCGGCCTTCAAACAAGCACCTACATCCACTACCTTAGCTTCCCACTAAAGATTTCACAACCAATTCACTAATTGATTTGTCCTATTTTCTAGGCTTAGGAGGAAACCCTTACAACGCTCAAAGCTTTTTAACCCAAAGCTTGATCAAACCCTCTCTACAAGAGATAAAGATAGGCAAACTAAAACCCCTCTTACAAGGTTGATGTTTGCACTCTTAAGCACTCACCCAATCCTAAAACATTTGAACACATTTGACAATTTTGGCTCACAAGTGTTGTCTATACAATAAATGTACAATTTAGCTCTTAAGACAATTTGACATCATATGGTTGTTGACAATTGAAGTATTTTTCTTCCTTTGATGCTTGGAGGTCCCTTTTATACTCCCAATTTAGTTTATAGCCGTTGAGGACCGTTGAGGTTGTATTGGAGCTGTTGGAGCCTTTATTTCCCACCATAAATTCAGTTCTGCTACTACCAGTATCGAAACGGTACCTGCCTATTTCGAAACACGACTAAAACAGAAAGAGTTGTTATGCGCATTAAAGAGGTCATATCGAAACATCTTGGGTCGTACTGGAACGCCCATATCGAAACACCTAGTGTCGTACCAGAACAGTCTGCAATTCAAATAGTCGTTGGGAAATAGCCGTTGGGGTTATAGCTGTTGGGGTTATAGCTGTTGGGCGTATCGAAACACCAAAGGGTGTTTCGAAATCACACCTATCCGTATCGAAATAGATGAACCCTGTATCGAAACAGATTCTGGCAGTTTCAAAACGTATCGATACAGATTATGCCTGTATCGAAACAAGTACATTGAAAACACTGGTTTGGCAACTTAAAAACTTTTCAAACATTGCCAAAACCTTTTGAAACATCCTCAAACTTAATTTCATGTTTTTTTGACTTAGAGAATATTTTAAATTCTTTTCAATTAAGTACAAAACATTTTCAATTATTATATCAAAACATATATTTCTACAATATCCCCATTTTTGATATAATAAAATCAACTTAAAAAAATTGTTTGGGATTCTCCCCCTTAGTATTTTAAAATTTTGAATTAGATATTTTTAAAATTTGAATGAAGTTAAATCTCCCCCTTATTCTCTTGAAAATCAAATTTTCAAACCATTTCTCTCCCTTTTTGTTCTATCAAAAAGAATTTAAAACGTATTAGGCTCAAAATAACATAGGAGATTTAAAGAGTTTTGACACAATTTAAAATTTTTGGTTTTAAAATTGGCTCCCCCTTACTCAAAGCATCAAATATTGTTAGTCCAACAATATGATAATCTAGTTGTAAAGAAAAATAATCTAATTAAAAACAAAAACAACTAGAAATTTTACCAACACTTGAACTTCAAGGGAGGATGTGAAGCCTCCATTCTTCAAGTGTTCTTCCTTGTGTGTATGGAGCTCCCCCTCAAATTTGGACTTGTTGATCACTCTCCATCACACCTAAGATAAGACAATCAAGTAATTTTTGGTATTCAAATTGCTTTTGATCCATATACGTTAGTGGCACAAAATTTAGTCCCCTTAGGAATCCATTTTTCAATTTCATCCTTTTTAGTTGAAGTGGTTAGTCCTTTTGGGACCCAAACACTTCTAAAACATTTTCCATTTATAAATCTAGGGGCACTAGCTTGTCTAACATAAAAGTTTGATTTTCCAAAACTAATTTTCTTTTCAAGCTCTTTGGAAATTAAATCTTTTTTCCTCTTGAGCTTTATGAAGCAAATTTTGTAAATCAACACATTTTTGCTCAAACTCATTGAGTTTTGCTTCAAGTTCAATTTTGGTTTTAGAAATCAAATCATTTTGAATTTTCAAATTTGAAACAATCTTCTTGTTTTTCAAAATGTGATTTTTAAATTCTAAAACCAAATCATCATAGGCATCTTGTAATTCACCAAAAGAATATGAACATGAGGTAGATGAATTAGAAGTTACCATTGAATCTTCTTCGATGGCCATAAGGAAAAGGTTGGCTTGTTCATCGTTGGTGGAGTCTTCATTACTCCATGTAGCCACATATACCTTCTTCTTATGGCTTTAAGTGGTTGCCCTCTTCTTCTT
The DNA here is from genome assembly GCA_030270665.1 of Hibiscus trionum. Taxonomy (NCBI): domain Eukaryota; kingdom Viridiplantae; phylum Streptophyta; class Magnoliopsida; order Malvales; family Malvaceae; genus Hibiscus; species Hibiscus trionum. The sequence goes on from BSYR01000051.1 coordinate 14,885,284, forward strand.
CTTCTTCTTCTTCTTCTTCATAGATTCACGTTCGAATTCATTCATTGCTTTATTCATGAATGGGGCACACTTCTTGAAGATATTAACTATCTATTCTTCTTCATCCTTCTCTTCGATTATATCAACATGGTTGCACTTGGAGGATTTGATAGCAACGACATTGAAATTAATGCCTTGCTTCTTGATCTTCTTTTCCTTCTCCTTCTTTAAAGGTAGAGACATCATTTCATGGGTAAGAAGAGATCTGATTAGCTTATCAAGCTTGAGCTTCTTCAAGTCTTTGGCTTCAATGATGGCCGTCTTCTTTGAATCCCATGACTCGAGAAGTGAATAGATCACCTTCCGAACAAGTATTTCTTTTGAAATCTCCTCTCCAAAACCTTTGAGTTGATTGACAATTGTGGAGAATAGGTCGAACATCCTCTTGATGTCTTCATCGGGGTCCATCTTGAAGTTCTCATACTCTAAGTTGAGAAGACCGATCTTGGTCTCCTTTAATTTGTTGGTTCCCTCGTATGTGACTTCAAGCTTGTCCCAAACTTCCTTGGCATCTTCACAAGAAGACATCTTCTCATAGATGTTGGGGATAAATGCACAAAAGTGAATATGCAAAGCGTTGCAATTTTGCTCCATCTTCTTGCGATCATCCGCACTCCAATATGCCTTTCTTCGTTGTGGCACGAACGAACCATCTTCAACTATGTCCCAAAGATTGTAATCCTTGGATTTGATGAAGAATATCATTCTTGTCTTCCAATAGGCATAGTTGGTTCCGTCGAAGAATGGTGGCTTGTCGATGGATTGCGCCATTTGACCGGTTGATTGAATACTTGTATCGAGCTACCCGGATCGCCTCAATAGGATGTTAATCCCCTTCGATTAAGCCTATCTCTGATACCAATTGTTAGGCTTGATAGGCTCGATTTACTTCAACCGTTATGGATAGCCAAGTGGTGGAGAAGTTGAATTTTTTGGTGATTGAGGTGTGGAAGCTGAAAGATAAAAGACACAATAATTAAGAGTGGTTCGGCCTTCAAACAAGCACCTACATCCACTACTTTAGCTTCCCACTAAGGATTTCACAACCAATTCACTAATTGATTTGTCCTATTTTCTAGGCTTAGGAGGAAACCCTTACGACGCTCAAAGCTTTTTAACCCAAAGCTTGATCAAACCCTTTCTACAAGAGATAAAGATAGGCAAACTAAAACCCCTCTTACAAGGTTGATGTTTGCACTCTTAAGCACTCACCCAATCCTAAAACATTTGAACACATTTGACAATTTTGGCTCAAAAGTGTTGTGTATACAATAAATGTACAATTTTGCTCTAAAGAAAATTTGACATCATATGGTTGTTGACAATTGAATCATTTTTCTTCCCTTGATGCTTGGAGGTCCCTTTTATACTCCTAATTGAGTTTATAGCCGTTGAGGACCGTTGGGGTTGAAATGGAGCCGTTGGAGACTTTATTTCCCACCATAAATGCAGTTCTGCAATTACCCGTATCGAAACGGTACCTGCCTGTTTCGAAACACGAATAAAACAGAAAGAGCCGTTATGCGCATTAAAAAGGTCATATCGAAACATCTTGGGTCGTATCAGAACACCCGTATCGAAACACCTAGTGCCGTATTAGAACAACCTGCAATTCTAATAGTCGTTGGGAAATAGCCATTAGGGTGTATGCCACTTGTGCATATCGAAACACCATAGGGTGTTTCGAAACCACACCTATCTGTATCGGAACAGATGAACTCTATATCGAAACGAATTCTGGCAGTTTCAAAACGTATCGATACATATTATGCTTGTACCGAAACGGGTACATTGAAAACACTGGTTTGCCTACTTAAAAATGTTTCAAACATTGCCAAAACCTTTTGAAACATCCTCAAACTTATTTTCAAGTTGTTTTTGACTTAGAGAATATTTTAAATTCTTTTCAATTAAGTCCAAAACATTTTCAACTACTATATCAAAACATATATTTCTACAATCTGCCGCGACGCAGGCGTTCGATCCACGCACGACTCTTCAGCTTCTCATGGGCCCCACGCGCGAGTGGTCTCCACGCACCAACTATCTAGATTCTTCCAGCTGTTGGAAGTCGGCCAATTGGCTTTGGAGGTGTGGATCTGAACCGTTCGTTCGTGATTCATCCCAGCCACTGATCCGATCTCCACCAACGGCCCAGATTCCGTCGCCTCGTGCTCTCTCGCTGGTCCGCTCCTCCTCACGAGCAACCATGACATGTAAAAGAGCAAAAAAATAAAAAATCAAAATGTACAAAGGCAACCACAAACATGCAACAAAGACAATGGGACAGTGACAGGAAACAATATGAGTCCGGCCAAAATTGCACAGAACCAATAGGGATTTTCTATTCTGGTTTTTCCTTTTCTAAAAACCATGTAATTTTCGGTTATAAAAACTGAACCCAAAACAATTGTAACCCTAAGAAAAAATAGGGGATTCATTCGAGCAATAGAAATGAGAAAATAAAGAATTTCAGAGGTATATCTCCACACATATTTTGCATTTGAAAGCATTCGAGAGGTTTAGGGTTTTAGATCTTTTACCTTCGACTTTGAGTCTCCTTCTGTGTCAGTTCATCTTCGGACGTTTCATCTTCTACGCGATTGGGGTCGTCTCTCGCTGACGATAAGCTTTTTGGCTCTTTCGACGCCGCAAATGGTGAGTCGGACAAAGTGGTGATCTAAAAGGGGTTGGTTTTGGCTTCACAAAACAAAGTGGATTTTCATTGTTTTCGAAGGGTCTAAGTTTAGATTTGGGTTAAAAGGGAAAATGAGTCATTTTAAGGTTTTTCGAGTTCATCGGCAGCCGGTGAGCGGCGGCCGACATGGTGGTTATCCCACCAGTTTGTGGGAAATGAGAGAATGAGGGAGAGAATACTATTTTTTAATAAAACTAAGATCAAATGTTTTTTTGTTTATTCTCGCTTTTATATTCAGCTTTAAAAAAAGGGTTTTTCGTGTAATAAATCCCTCTGTGCCTTCATAATCATGCCGCCCAGGCCATTTCATTTTTTTAATTTTGTCTCCAATCCCTGATATTTCTAAACAGTTTACAATCACGTCTATGTTTTCTTTTTAATTTCACCCCTTTGTTTTATTTCTTCACGATTTGGTCCAAATTTTAGAGTGTTAAGATTTTAATCCCATGAATTTTATTTTTGTTCTTTTTTTGTCTAAATCTGTTGGTTTATTGGTTATTGTTTTAATATGTTGTGGTGGAATGTTCATATTTATTGTTCTGCTTTAGTATAGTTTTTTATGTAATCCTTATGATACATGATTTATAATATAAATAATGTATAGTTTCAAAAGATATCAAATATAAGTATAATATACATGTTGTTTTAAGCGCTTATAGTATATTTTAAAGTATACAATATATGCTTTTTATAAAAAGTTTATAATGTTTTTTAATATATTCTTTGTGTTATATGTGGGCTTGGTTAAGTTTTTTAGTGTAGGGTTAGTTCCTTTAGTCTTGGGCCTTAGTTTTTTAGGCCTAGCTTTGGTGGTTTTGGGCTTTAAGGCTAATGATTAGGTTTAGGTAAATTAGTTTAATTAATTTAGATCGTGTGCTCGTCTCATAGGGGCACTATCCATAAATTAATCAAATTAATTTTAGGGTTAGATTTTTAGAGTCGTAGTCAGACTTAGGGTTCGAGTTAATTTAGTGAATCTAAATTTATCTTTACCTCATTGAGATAGATGTTAAATTCATTAGACTGGTCGAACATTTCTTAATTACTTTTAGGATAAAATTAATTTCAAGGTTTAGATTGACATTAAATTTTAGATTAATTATCATAACTTCTTAGGTTTTTAGTCTTTTAGGGCTAATATAATTAGGGTTAAATATTATAATCACTTAGGCAATAATTAGATCGCTAATTGGACTCCCATAATTTGGGCATTTTAGGATAGGACTTCAGGTGGGAATTTGTGTGTGTTTTTAAGCCTTTTTGTCACATGCATTTTAACTGTCATTCATATGGACGTTGATATGTTAAATACATATTAATTGATTTAAACCATACACAAAGGAGGTACCTATTAATCCCAACATTCGTGTCGTAACAGTCCTAACTCAATGGATGTTGACCGAATATTTGGGTTAATCCTTACTGTCTTAAGGTAAATGACAGTTAAAAAGGGACAATATCACGACATCATATCTAAATGCTTGCATCATGCATAAAAGTGACATACGAAAGTCGAGCCATAAATTAACACGACATTCAGACTTATATGATGTCGGTTTAATCTATGGTCCGATGTATCGTCATCCTTATTAATTAAATGTCTAATTAATTTGAACCCACCAATTTGATAAAGCCCGTTCAATTAAGGTCAATTTTCAATTAAGAACCCTTAATTAAATTTAATTCAAATTTCAACAATTTCCATCAATTAAAAGCAACAAATATTTTGGTACCGATTTCCGGGCGTGATGGGGGTGTTAATCCTTCCCCACGTGTAACCAACTCCCGAATCCTTTTTAAAACGAATCTTTAGTTTTTGTGGTGTCCGGTCTACCTTAGTGGCCGGTGGCGACTCCAAGTCTTCATTGTTTTCAAAAAACACGAATTTTATAAAGAAATTACCCTTTTAAACAAATCTTTTTCAAAAGCGGGATATTTAAAAGTTTTTTTAAAAAACATCATTACATTAACGACTACCCGTATCGATACTCGAGCAAGGGTATCAATACATTTTTACATTTCCCAAATCCTAGATTCTAGTAGCTCAAAACCATACCGATACAATTCCTCGTGTACCAAAATGCCTAGCAGAAATACACTTACCCGTATCGATACACCTTCCCGCATATCGATGTGCCAAGCCTGAAAACACATTCTCATATCAATACAAGGTCATGCACATCGACATGACCAGACCTGTAATGTCTAATTTTGAGGTTTTCATACCATAATGGATTCAAACATGTTCTAAAATGCCACAAACATATGTACAACTATTGTAACGATCAAACCACACCAAAACCTCACAGAAACAAGATCATAACATGGCATGTAACGCCTCGATTTTGGGCTTAGATGTTTTGGGCATGGGTTAGGTTTGTCGAACCTAGAATTGGAGATTCGAACCTTTAGAAGCGATTCAGGGAAAATATAGTCCGGGATATGATAAAATTATAATAAAAGTTGCTAAAATCTTTAAAAAATATATATATTAAAGGATGATGAAATGGATTTTAGAAAACGGGTCTTGGAAAGTCAAGATTTTGGAAAGTGGTCGTTTTGTAACAAGTGCAAAATTGGTTTTTAAGGACTAAATTAAAAAGGAGACAAGACTTAGAATATTTAGGGAGCTTACTTGTGTTTAAAAGACTTTTTCCCTTAATTTGACCAATTATAAAATAGTATGTTTAAAAAGGAATAAAAAGAAAAGCTTTTAATTAAAATGGATTTTTAACTAAATCAAGAGGATTTTACGTAACTTCCATTTTCTCACTTTCTTAATAGCCAAACACTTTTCTCTTTCTTTTTGATTTCCTAAAAGTGATCTATCGATTTAATCAATGGAGCTTTGAGGTTTGCTTGCAAAATCTTTGTCAGTTGTGGAAAAAAGCGAAGATTGGAGGTAAGAGATGATCAATCCTCTAATCAAGGTTCTTTAATGAAATTCCCAAGTTTTGTGCTTCCTAAATATTGTTATTAATTGAGTTTTATGATTTGATTAATGAAAAATTTGTTAAAATGGCTTAGTTGACGATTTTCCAGGATTTTCGTTTAGGCACTATTTTGATTGATTTGAGAATGATTTTAAAGTTGTTTTGGATGTTATATGATGTTAAAGTAAAGACTTGATCATAATAATCTCGGATTAGGTTGGATTTCTTAAATTTTAGGTTGTTAGTTTTGGGTTTTTGGCTTGGAAATGTGAAATCTGAGTTGTTAGAGGTATAATGATGGTATTAGGATGTTTTTGGATGTTGATTTATGGTTAAACTGTGATGGAAGTGTTTGTTGATGGCTGGGTTGAGTTTATTGATCAATCGAAGGTAATATCAATTGTTTCAAATGGGTATTTTGGTACCTTTGGACAGAGCTGCAGGTTTTTAGTGTTTGTTGGTGGTGTTAATGTATTGAGATGCATTAATCCTCTGTTCTTGTGTGGTATAAATAAGAGATGATTCTTTGGAAGCATTTGGCGAAGTTTCAGGGACTTCGGACGCTTGATTTTTGCGTCGGAGATTGAGGTTTCGCGAGTCGGTGAGTGGAAATGGGATTTCCATCTTTGAAACATCTTAAAAGTGGTTTGGGAACTTAGTGTAAGCTTGAAACGCTCTACTAAGTTTGGAAGTAAGTAACATGATTTTCTCCCTCGGATTGTGCTATTATAAGCTTGTGGATGCATTTGATTTTATGTGTTTACCTACTGTTTTAAAGCATGTTGTTGAATAAGTGATTTGCTGTTTATGATGCCATATTGCTAAAGGATGCACTACATAAGTGATCCTTGTAAGTATGTGTTTATACATGTTTTATGAAGCATGGTTTGATGCTTGGAAATATGACTTATTGTGAATGTTTTGAAAACAGTGAGGTTTATGCTAAGTGAGAATTATATTGGCAAGGGATGTTGTGTAAAGTGGTTTACAAATGAAATCGGATATAGTTAGCCGGCTATAGAATTGAGTGGACTATAAACAAGTCGCTTTGGATGTTGAGGGGTTGTGAATGTACCGAAAACTCCATCCGAGTACCCTAACGATTGAGGAAATTGAGTTGTGTCCCGTCTTGTAATGCCCTGGTTTTGGGCCTAGGTGTTTTGCGAGTCGGGTTGCGCCGGTGGAACCAGTAGTCGGTTGTTCGAACCATTAAAAGGTGGTTTAGGGAAAATCAATGTTCGAGATGGGATAAAAATATGATAAAATTCCTAAAATCCTCTAAAATTATATCTAAGATGTTGGTTAAATCTATTTTGCAAAACGGGTTTTTGATATTATACATTTTGGCAGTGACCAAAATGTAAAGATTTAAAAGTTGGGAAAATGTGTGTTTTCCAAAAGGAGTCAAAATCTTAGAATCTGGAGCTATTTGGCAATTAAGCATTTTCTCTAATTTGGCATGTGTCCTAAATGGTTTATCAAATATTAAAATGGTTTTAATTAATTAAGTTAAGGAGTTAGTTAAGCAGGTGGGTTTGCCTTTGGAAAGGCTGAGGAGTTTAGGAGCTGTTGAGTTCTATGGAATATCTCCTGAGGCGTTAGAAGCCTGGTTAGCTAGCATGATCCATATTATGGATCAAATGGGATGTAAAGATGTGCGCAAGCTAGGATGCGCGGTTTCTCTACTCCAGGGTGATGCTTATAGTTGGTGGACAACTATCACTGCTGGTATGGAACCCAACGAGGTAGATTGGGAGTTTTTCAGAAATGACTTTAAGAGGAAGTATCTTGGTGTGAGACACTTGGATGAGAAGAAGCGCGAATTCATGTCGCTTGTTCAGGGAAATCTCTCGGTGGCTGAGTACGAGGTTCGGTTCGTACGTTTGAGCCAGTACGCCCCCTGATTTGATGCCGAGTAAGAGGCATCGTTGTGATCGCTTCCGATATGGGTTGGTGCAGGAAGTGAAGACTTATATGTTGGCTACAGACTATATGGATTTTGATGTGCTCCTATGTCGAGCTAAGGACATCGAGCAGAATTTGGATATGTCATCTCGTGGAGGTGGTTCTAGCTCTGGAATGAGAGCAACTGAGTCTAGTTCTGGTGGTGAACGGAACAAGAGAGGTCGAGATAGGAGATATCAGCCTGTTGCTACGCGAGGTAATGTTGGACATGGTGCACCGGCTCAGGGAGACAGGATGTGGGCGGAACAAAACAAGTGTTGGACGTGTGGTTCTCGGGGTCATCTGTGGCGAGATTGTCCTCGTGCGGCTAGAGAGGCTCAGGCTCCTGTTGTGGTAACATGGAATTCTTGCTGGAACTGTGGTTCAGCATATCATATGAGGCGCAAGTGTCCTCTGTTGGCGGGTGGAGGCCAGGGGCGTGCACCTGTTGTGGCTGCACTTTAGAGAGGCAGTGGGCAAAGCCGAGGAAACTTTCAGAGGAGAGATGAGGGGCAGCGTGGTATTGCTCATGTTGTAGCAGTTCGGCCTGAGGGAGGCGGTCCTGCGAGGGTTTATGCTCAGCGCGAAGAGCGCAACGATACCGATGTCATCGCATGTACCTTTGTTCTTCAGTCTTTATCATTGTTGGCTTTGATTGATTCTGGATCCACGCATTCTTATATCTTGAGTGAGCATACGCATTTGCTTGATTTACCTGTTGAGTTGCTTGAGGTAGCAATGCAAGTGACTAGTTCTTTTGGTGAGACTGTCGTCACTAGGAAGTTGTACCAGAGGTGTCCCCTATCTGTTCAGGGCCATGTTTTTCTTGTGGATTTGATGGAGTTACCCTTTTATGGTTTTGATGTGATCCTTGGTATGGATTGGCTATCTGAGCATAGGGCGGTGGTTGACTTTGATGTTAAGCGAGTCACCTTAAAGCTTACCGATGATTATGAGGTTGTGATAGTAGGCGAAAATGTGAAATTCTTGTCTAATGTGATTTCGGCCTTGGAAGCAAGCCGTATGCTAAGGTTGGGATGTGCGGCTTACCTTGCGTATGTGATGAATACTGGTACAAAGGATGTACGTGTGCAGGACATCAGAACTGTTAACGATTTTTCGGGTGTCTTTCCGGAAGAATTTCCTGGGTTACCACCAAACAGAGAAGTTGAGTTTGGTATCGAGTTGTATGAGACTACGACTTCGGTGTCCATTTCTCCTTATCGCATGACACCTAAGGAGCTGAAAGAGTTGAACACGAAACTACATGAGTTGCTTGATAGATGGTTCATCCGACCGAGTGTGTCACCGTGGGGTGCACCTGTCTTGTTTGTAAAGAAGAAAGATGGGACAATACATATGTGTATAGATTATTGGCAGTTGAACAAGCTGACGGTTAAGAACAAATACACTTTGTCAAGGATTGATGATCTCTTTGATCAGTTTCGAGGAGCCTCGGTGTTTTCTAAGATAGACTTGAGGTCAGGGTATTATCAGTTGAGGATAGTTTTGCAAGCGTTGTTGGAGAACCAGTTGTATGCCAAGCTAATTAAATGTGAGTTTGGGCTCAAAGAGGTTGTCTTTCTTGGGCATGTTGTATCGGCTGAGGGTATTCGCGCTGATCCGCATAAAGTAGAGGTTGTGATGAGTTGGAAGGTGCCTAAGTCGGTGACAGAAGTGCGAAGTTTTCTTGGCTTGGCTGGGTATTATCGTAGGTTTGTCGGGGGTTTCTCAAAGATTGCTGCACCTTTGAAAAAGTTGTTGCAGAAGAATGTTCGCTTTGAGTGGACGGATGCGAGGCAGCAAGCTTTTGAGAAGCTGAAGGAAGCTTTGACGCAAGCTCCTGTCTTGATTCAACCTGAGTCAGGTAAGGAGTTTGGGGTTTATAGTGATGCGTCCATTGTTGGTTTGGGATGTGTGTTGATGCAGGAGGGTAAGGTAGTAGCCTATGCATCTAGGAATTTGAAGGTGCATGAGCGTAACTACCCTACTCGCGATCTTGAGCTTGTGGCTGTTATGTTTGCCTTGAAGATTTTGAGGCATTATCTGTATGGCAAGAAGTGTGTGGTTTTCACGAATCATAAGAGCTTGAAGTATCTTATGTCTCAAAAGGAGTTGAATCTTAGGCAACGTCGTTTGGTGGAGTTTCTTAAGGATTATGATCTGTCGATCGAGTATCATCTGGGAAAGGCCAATGTTGTGGTTGATGCTTTGAGAAGGAAAGTGGTTGTGGAGTTGAGGGCGATGTTTGCTCGCTTGAGCATATCGCGAGATGGTGGTCTTGTTGCTGAATTGCAAGTGAAACCATCTTTGATCCAGATGCTTGAGGACATGTTGAGATGCTGCGTTATAGAGTTTCAGGGTTCTTGGGAGAAGCACTTGTTGTTGGTTGAGTTTGCGTATAACAATAGTTACCATGCAAGTATTCAAATGGCTCCATACGAGACTTTGTATGGGGGAAGGTGTAGAACCCCTCTTTGTTGGGCAGAAGTTGGGCAAAAGTTGATTTGGATGCCGGCTATGTTGAAAGGAACCACCGAGAAGGTGAAGCTCATTTGCGAGCGTTTGAAGGCAGCATCGGATTGGAAAAAGTCTTACGGGGAATTTGAAGCATAAGGAGATTGAGTTCGCGGTTAGCGAACGTGTGTTCTTGAAAGTATCACCTTGGAAGAAGGTGATGAGATTTGGGCGTAAAGGTAAGCTTAGCCTGAGGTTTATTGGACCATATGGGGTTGTGGAGTGTATTGGTCTTGTGCCATATCGGTTGAGGTTGCCTCCCAAGCTGGAGAAGATTCATGGTGTGTTTGATGTCTCAATGTTGCGGAGGTACAGATCGGATCCTTCGCATGTGATGACTATTGAGGAGATAGAGTTGAATCCGGATCTGTCTTATGATGAGGAGCCGATGAAGATTCTGGAGTCGAGCATCAAAGTTCTTTGTGGCAAGACGATAGAGCTTGTGAAGGTGTTGTGGCGACACCGAGGAGTTGAGGAGGCCACTTGGGAAAGCAAGGCGGACATGCTGAAGCAGTTTCCGCACCTTTTTCCTTCAGGTAAAATTTCGAGGACGAAATTTCATAAGTGGGAGAGAGTTGTAAAGTCCTGGTTTTGGGCCTAGATGTTGTAGACATCGGATCGGACCGGTCGGTAACGGTTCGAATCGTATAAGGTGGTTTAGGGAAATCAAGGATCGAGAAAGGATAAAAATATGGTAAAAATTGCTAAAATCCTCTAAAATCATGTTTGAGAGGTTTGTCAAATCAATTTTACAAAAAGAGTTTCGAAAGTGGTACATTTTGGGTAGTGACAAAAATGTAAAATTTCAAAACTGTGGAAAATTACAAATTTTGGAAAAGGAGTCAAAATCTTAGAATCTTTAGGGAACTATGGTGCAATTACACCTTCCTTAAATTGACATGTGTTTTAAATGGATTTTTAGATGATTAAAATAAAAATGATTTTTATTATTTAATTAAAATTGGTTAATTAGGAAATTGAAATTTCATTTCACGTAACTAACTATCATTTCAGCAAAACCATTCTCTCAACTCTTTTCTCCAGATTTCTTTTCTCCCAAACACTCTCTCTTTAATTTCTAAACCAATTTCAAGAGTTCTCTTCAAATTCTTCAAGCTTTGTCAAGGAAAATCATGTCAATCACTAAGGAAGGCAAGGATTGGAGGTAAATCTCATTCTCAACCTTCAATCTAGGTTCTTTATTGAAATTCCCAAGATCTTTGACTTCTAAATGTTGTTTTTGGCTGAGTTTTTATTATAGTTTTGTTTTGAGATCAAAATCTTGCAAAATTGTGATTTAAATCTTGATTTTTCGGATTGGTATTGATGAGCTCTGTTTTGGATTGATTGTAATTGAGTTTTGAGTTGATTATTATGTTGAAAAGGGGCTTTGATGATATAAATCCTGAAATCCTTGAGTTTCTTGATGGTTTTAGCTTGGTTTTTAGGTGAAATGGTGAAGTTATGCTTGCTGGAGGTATAAGGAAGGGTTTAGGTTGTTTTTAGATGTGTTTTGATGTTTAATTATGGTTGAAAGTGATGTATGTTGGCTGGGTTTGCCTTCAATTACATCTGAAAACGACTTGTAAACCTTATTATGACCGTCCCTCATTGGTTGTCCGCGGATTCCATTATCAAAAAGTGTATCCACGGCTTCTTGTACCAATTTTCCTGACACATTACTAATTCCCCTGGCGTAGATCTACTTGTTGTTAATAGATCCGTAAGAGTATTATTTCGATAGATAACTCTTCTATAGAGTTCATTAATATCCGAACTCATTAGTTATCCCCATCTATCTGAATGATCAGTCTCAACTCAGGAGGAAGAACCGGTAATAGACATAAAACCATCCATTTTGGTTCTATATTTGTTCGAATAAAATGCTTAGCCAATTCCATGAGTCTAACAAAAAAATCCTTTCGTCTTCCAATTTTTCGATCTTCCCATTCATTACCCGTGAGGCCTTCTTCTCCTAATTCTTTCCATTATACCACTGAATAATCGATAAGAATTCGCAAATCTAGGCCGGCTAATTGTTCTCGAATAGCACCTGCTCCAGTAGAAATTTCGCTATTTTGAAATGTATCGAAACCCTAGGTAGTAAAGGAAACAATCGATTGAGTTTTCGGTTGTTTCGGTTAGGTAAATTGGTGTAATTTTTGTGAGCAATGAGTTGTGTTTGGTTGCTGGTGTTGAAATGTATTTTAATGCATTTGGATCTCTATTTTGATGCTCTAAAAACAGGGGATCTTGATCCGGAAACAAACGAAGCATTTTTGGAGGCTTCGAGAGGGTGATTTCGCGTCGGCGAGCAAGGTTTCGTGTAGTGGTGTGTGGAAATGGATTTTCCAGCTTTGTAACGCTTTGAGCGTGGTCTTGGGAGCTTAGTGTAAGTTTGAAACGCTTAGCTAAGCTCAAGAGTAAGTGATTCGAAAGTCTCTCTCGGAATGTGTTATGTTTTTGTTGGAAAATACACTTGAATTAAACGTGGTTTAATTTACTGTTTTAGAGCATGTTTTGAGCATTGATAATGCTAGTGTTTAATACCATTTTGTTAAGGATTCACTTGGTAGGTGATCCTTGTTTTTATGAGATGTATGCATTTGAGTTTAAGCATGTTTATGCTTGTGAAAATGGCATTGTGATTTATGCTTGTAAAACAGTGGAATAATGATGTTAAATGATTATATTGGCAAGTGATGGAAATGGTTTGTGGTTACTTTAATCGGATATAGTTAGCTGGCTATAGGATTGGGTGCACCGTGAATAAAGTCACCTTGGATGTCGAAGGGGTTGTGATTGTACCGTATACTCCATCCAAGTACCCTAATGATTGAGGCTAAGATCACAATGGTGGATGGTTTAATTCCGTGTGTGGATCTTGTGGTTTGTGTCTCGTGCTCTCGTTAGTGGAATTATACAACTACCAATGAGTGGTGTTGAGGGGTTGTGATTGTACCGTTAAACTCCACCACGGGTGTCCCAACGGTTGATGGTCTAATCCCGTGTGTGAGCCTTGTGTAGTCTGGTAGTGTGTGAGACAACGCTTGTAATCCGCGTATCTGATTGTGTCTTTTGTGATGGTTTGAAATGGTTTGAGGATTGGTCACTTGCGAGCCAATATAATGTTGTTGATTAATGATTTAAACATGTGATGATTGGGAATGATGCTAGAATGCATGTGATGCTTGGGATTGATGCTAGAATGCATGTGATGCTTGGTTTAAGCATGAACAAAGGATTTTGCTGTTGTTTTAATGATGCTAAGAGCATGTGGTTTTAAAAGTGCATTGATGCTTTAGAGATCATGTTTTAAAGGAAGGCATGAGTTTGCAAATGATGATATCTCGGTTAATAAAATGCATTAATGAATGTTTGGTTTTAGCGATCCTCACTAAGCTTTATGCTTACGCTCGTTTGTTTCATCAATGCAGAGAATTAAGCATTTGAGGCAGCAAGAGAGCAAGAGGATCCCAAGTACCTTTGACTAAGCAAAGTATGTTATTTCACCTTAGTGTAATAAGAGGCAATGGGAGGGATTTCTACTCTTGGTTATATTTGGTGATGTTAAATGTTGAGTGTATAAAAGTTCTATATTTTACCCCTCATTTACCCATATTTTTGCTGCATTCAAGCATAATTCATTGCATTTAGGATAGATTTTTGCATATACATCACAATTAGATAAAATGGCACAGTTGCTATTGATTTTGCCTATTTTTACAGGTATCTGCTGCGGTAGACCCAGGGCAGTAAAGGAGCAGAGGCGGATTGCAGAGCTGGAGTCGAGAATAAAATGGTTGTCGTGACATCTGCCGTGGTAGCCATGACGATAGAGGAATGCTGAGGTGGAAAAGTGAAATGGAGCTCGACAGATAAAGGATTTCAAGCCGGTCTGTCGTGGACCACTCCCATATTTTTCTGAGCCCTGAAGCAGGATGAAGGCCAAGCCCAAAGTCCAAGGAAGAAACTCAAAGAAAGAAAAGAGGACGAATTAAAGGCATATACTCAGAAGATTTAATCTTTAATAGAGTTGTACTTTAGTTTAAACTTGTATTCTTGCCATATTAGAAAACTTGGACCCAAGGCCTATATAAAGGCATGTAATTCGACCTAGGGAAGGATATCTCATTCCTAGCCGTCTTCCCCTAAACCCTTGTAGTTTTCCCTTCTCCATCATGTTCTAAACTCCCCCTAGGGCTAAGGGTTGATTCTGTAAAGTAGTTGCAAGGATTGTATTGTTTTAGGAATTTTCTGTCAAGTAATAAAAGCTTCAAGTTTATTTACTCTGGTTTTTCATATCTCATAAGAGCATCAGGAGATCATTGTGAGGTTATCCATTTGTTTGATATCGGGAGAGTCAAGCATACGAAAAGAGTAGATACGCGTTTTCCAGTTTATGGTTAAACCATCTTGGCTTAGGGATAAGTACAAGGTTAAGTGGCTAAAGAAGAATTCAACAACTTGTGTATTCACCCTTTGTTTCACACCGGGACGTATCATCCAAGAAGTGTTCATCAACAGAACTTGGGCCTAGGGATAGGACAAGTCATAGCAGGGATTCTTGCCATGCTTGAAGTACATAGTTGTTTGATCGCTGCCGCGACATCAACAGACCTCTGCCGCGACAGGTGCTGCCGTGACAAAAACGATGACAGAAAACAGAAGTTCCTCTAACAATGCAACACCTGTACTACTGAGCAATTCAATACTGGCATATTCCTTAAATCAGATTCCTTTATCTTTTATTTTAGTTTTTACTCAAGATTACTCCAACATTCAAATTAAACTATTTTCTTTCCCTTGTGCATCAATTCAAGGATAAAGTTATTTCCAGTCCCTATGGAGACGATATCCGATACTCTAGTATCACTTTACTACTTGTGTCGTGTACACTTGCACTATTTGCGATAGGACTCTTTTACACGCAACAAGTTTTTGGCACCGTTTCCGGGGACTGGCAACATATCTTTACCCTTTTTATTACTGCACTTTTCTTTTTATTTTTCTATTTTTAGTGGTGTTATTTACCCCGTGCTTTTCACAAGGTTTTCTATTTGCTTATGCGCGGATCTAGACGAGGTAAAGAACCTGAGTACGAATTAGATCCAAAAATCGAACTCATGTACCAACTCAGGAACCAAGCCTGACTCTTGAAAGAAAGAAACAACTATCTTGAGGAGATACTGGAAGCAATGGTGAACGGAAGGCAAGGCAATGAGATAAATGACCCCAACAACAATGACCATAGGGTTATTGTTGATCCTCCTAACGATGCCCGGAACGAACGGCCGCCGCCCGCTGCCGCTGCCGCACGGAAGACCTGTCGAGACTACATGGACAATGACCATGTTGAACTGGAAACTTGTAACCCCCTTAACCCGGCCTAGACGGTTGACCCGAATTAAGAAAGTCACACGGGGAAAACCAAAGTCAACCCGAAAGTCAACCTTGATTAACGACCCTTTTTTTCCTTTTAAAACTTGTCTAGATGCAAATTAATCCTTAGATATGATCATACAACAGCATACTCAAAGATCATAAACATCAGAGATCAAACAGGGACTCAATTGAACAAAATACAACTTTAGGGACCAAATTGTAAATTCTGATAATTATAAGGACTTAACCCAAATTGAAGTTACCATCTTGAAATTAATCATGTTTCATGCTTCTCTGTAAAATTTCAGCTCAAAAGGACTTCCCAAACTCATACAATTGCACAAACAAGTTTCAGGACCAAAACGCAAACATTCCAAAACATATAACTGCCAATGTCAGCCCCCAACGGTCACCCGTTCCGAAACAAGCATAGCCCGTTCCGAAACTCGGGGCCGTTCCGCAACGCGTACCGAAACGGGGGTCTGGCAGTAGCCTTTCCGTTTCGGAACGGCCCCTCCCGTTTCGGACGCCTGGGCACAAATAAGGCACCCGTTCCGAAACGGTAGGTGCTATTCCGAAACACCCTGCACAGATTGCCTAAAAATGCATACTTAAACATGCAATTGACCAACCAATCATGCTCCAAATGCCACCAAACTTTGCCAACATGCAATTCAACATATATGAGACATACTTGCATCAACAATTCATCAAAACATCCACATATATGAAAAGCCCCAAATCTATAGGCATGCTTCCTACACAAGTAAGCCATTCAAGCATAAACTTCCAATTCAAGCATATAAAGGCCAACCACAATAACCAGCATTCTCAACAACATTCAACATACTTAGGGAGTTCAAACATCTCCTAAAACATACACATAGGTCCCCCATTGCCAAATTACCAAAAGCTAAAATGTACTTAGAAAACCTTCCATACTTAGAGCTTTGTTTCCACTTGGATGCTTGCCCTCCTTGCTGCCCTCAAGTACTCTAATGTTCTGCATTATTGAATTAAGAAAACGGAAGAGAGCGTAAGCAAAAGCTTAGTGAGGAATGCTCAATAAAACCATCCAATAATGCATTAACAAAACATTTATAAATCATGCTTCAAATCATCATTTACACATGCTCAAAAGCATACTTTTACAAGCATCTCATGCTTCATTTCATTACATGTCATATTGGCCACAAGTGATACAATTCATTTCTTTGAAAACAAGTTCATCAACTTTCACCCCAAGGACTTTTAAACACCTTGGACCCCAAGGACTTTTAAACACCTTGGCCATGGACTTTTAAACACCATGATATAAGTTACCTCAAGGACTTTTAAACACCTTGACCCCAAGGACTTTTAAACACCTTGGCCATGGACTTTTAAACACCATGAATTGCATTACCTCAAGGACTTTTAAACACCTTGAACCCCAAGGACTTTTAAACACCTTGGCCTATGGACTTTTAAACACCATAGAATGGACCACACAAGGACTTTTAACCACCTTTGTGTCCGTAACAAGAATCATCCAAGGACTTTTAACCACCTTGATGTTCTTAAGTAACAAGGCTCACTCAAGGACTTTTAACCACCTTAGTGACCTCAACCTTTTCAAAACATCACTTGCCAATATACATCATTATCATCAATTAATCCACTGTTTTAAAGCATTAAACCAAGCCATATTCATCATGCACTTAAAAGCATCAAACCACATTTAATCAATGTTCAAAAACAAGGAACTCTTACCTTGAGCTTCCTTTAACATATGGCTTATCAAAACAGCAAATACCATGCTAAATCATGCTTTCAAAACAGTAATCAAAACATGCAAATAACCACATTGCATCACAACAATACCATATTGGTTTCAAAGCCGAAAACCCAATTTCACTCACCGATTCCACTTCGCCTCAAGCCAAAGCACCAAAACAAGCCTCCGGATCAACAACTCTTGGATCCAAAGATGCCTCCCCTGATTAAACACATTAAAGCAGAGATTTAATACATCATCATGCATCAAAAGCTTCAATGAAAGCACTCAAACTCGCTGCTCTCATTCACACTCCAATTTCGGCCACCAAACACAACCGAAATGGCATCAAAACCACTTCTCAACAAAGCCCAGCCATAAACCAGCAAAACCTAACATCCATTAACACCATTTAACAACTAAAAACAACCTATAAACATCCTTATACCTCCAGCAACATCAGATCCACAAGATCACCACAAAACATCCAAGAATCACAAGCTAAACTTAGGAAACACAACCTATCCGGGATTGCATTAATCAAAACTCATTTCCTTATCAATTTAGAGTTCATTTAACATCAAAAACACACCTCAAATCACAGATTAATCATATCTAACGAAAATCATCAAAAATCACCAAATCTTGCATTATAAGCCAAGATCCATTTCACCACTTAAAATCCTTTAATAAAACTTCAATTAAGAGTTGAGAACTTGGGAATTTCAGTAAAGAACTGATAGTTTAGAGGAGAATGACGTTCTTACCTCCAAACTTGTGTTTCTCCACTTTTTGGAATCAAAAACCTTGTTGAATCAACTAGCAAATGATGAGGTTTTGAAGATATATAGATTAGGAATCAAAAGAATGTTGAAAGGAGGATTTTAGGTGAGAAAATCAGGAACAACTCTCTGGAAAACAAGTGTTTGGATTGAGAGAAAATGAGAGAAAGTAAATAGAGAAGTTAGTTAAGAAAATAGCCAAATGGCCTTTCCCTCCACTTTTGATATGTTTTAAAATCAGAATAAATCTCAAAATATCTTAGAAAAATCTGGAGAAACTACTTTTGGAATAATAGCTCCTTAAAGATTCAAAGTTTCAACTCTTTATAAAACAGTCACAAAACTTTCAAAAATTACATTTTGGTCACTAGCCAAAATGTCACTCTTCCAAAACCCATTTTTCAAAATTAATTTCACAGTTCACTTAATTATATTAAAAGATGATTTTAGAACATTTTTCCATATTTTTAATGCAACCCGAACTAGGCTTTCCTAATTTCACCTCTTTAGATTCGAACAGCACTTTGACCAAACCGGTCAACGCCCAAAACTTCTAAGCCCAAAACCAGGGCGTTACAACTCTCCCCCCCTTAAGAAATTTCGTCCTCGAAATTTACCTGAAGGAAAGAGATAAGGAAACTGCTTCTGCATGTCTTCCTTCCGCTCCCACGTGGCTTCCTCAACACCGCGATGCTTCCACAGCACCTTCACCAACTCAATGGTCTTGCCACGAAGAACCTTGCTATCCGAATCCAGAACCTTCACCGGTTCCTCATCATAGGTCAAATTCGGATTCAAAACCACTTCCTCCACAGGCATCACATGCGAAGGATCAGATCTATACCTCCGGAGCATAGAGACATGGAACACATCATGAATCTTCTCCAACTCCTGAGGTAACCTCAACCGATACGCAACAGGACCCACACGCTCAACCACCTCATATGGTCCAATGTACCTAGGGCTCAACTTACCCTTTCGGCCAAACCGCATCACCTTCTTCCAAGGCGAAACCTTCAAGAACACACGGTCACCCACCGCATACTCTATCTCCTTACGCTTCAAATCCGCGTAAGACTTCTGCCGATCAGAAGCAGCCTTCAACCGCTCACAAATGAGCTTTACCTTCTCTGTGGTCCCTTTTAACAAAGCCGGCATTGAAACCAACTTTTGACCAGTCTCAGCCCAACAAAGAGGAGTCCTACACTTCCTCCCGTACAAAGCCTCATAAGGTGCCATCTGTATACTTGCCTGATAACTGTTGTTATAAGCAAACTCAACCAAAGGCAGATGCTTCTCCCAAGAACCTTGGAACTCAATCACGCAGCACCTCAACATATCCTCCAAAATCTGGATAACTCGCTCAGACTGACCATCCGACTGAGGATGATAGGATGTACTGAAATGCAACCTTGTACCCAGAGCTTGATGCAAACACTGCCAGAACCACGATGTGAACCTCGGATCCCTATCCGACACAATCGACTTAGGCACACCATGCAGCCGCACAATCTCAGCAATGTACAGCTCTGCCAACCTATCCAAAGAAAACGTGGTATGCACAGGCAAGAAATGCGCACACTTCGTCAGGCGATCCACAATCACCCAGACCGAATTCTTCTTCGATGGAGACAAAGGTAAACCAGATACAAAATCCATGGTAACCCTCTCCCACTTCCATTCAGGGATTTTCAACGGTTGCAACAACCCTGAAGGAAACTGATGCTCAGCCTTAACTCGCTGACACACCAAACACTTGCTAACAAACTCCGCAACATCCTTCTTCAAACCCACCCAATAGTACTCATCACGAAGATCACGGTACATCTTAGTACTACCAGGGTGCATAGCAAAAGGACTACTATGACCTTCAGTCAGAATAGCACGCCTCAACTCAGCATCAGCAGGCACTACTATCCGACTCCCAAAACACAGCACACCATCATCATTGAAACAGAAATCCGAAGGTCTACCCTCCGCGATATCCTGAACATGAGACACCAAGGAATCATCCAACAACTGCTTATCCTTGATCAACTGAACCAAAGAGGGTTTCACTTGCAACTCAGCAACGAGACCACCATCTTGCGATATGCTCAAGCTAGCAAACATAGCCCTCAGCTCAACAGCTACTTTCCTGCTCAAGGCATCCGCAACAACATTAGCTTTTCCAGGATGATACTCAATCGTCAGATCATAATCCTTGAGCAACTCCAACCAATGTCGCTGCCTAAGATTCAACTCCTTCTGAGACATCAGATACCTCAAACTCTTGTGATCTGTGTACACAGTACACTTCTCACCATACAGATAATGTCTCCAGATCTTCAGAGCAAAAACCACTGCAGCCAGCTCAATATCATGTGTAGGGTAATTGCGCTCATGCACTTTCAACTGCCGCGATGCATAAGCCACCACCTTACCCTCCTGCATCAGCACACACCCCAAACCAACATAGGATGCATCACTGTAAACCACAAACTCTTTCCCTGATTCAGGCTGAATCAAGATAGGAGCTTGCGTCAAAGCCGCCTTAAGCTTCTCAAAAGCCTGCTGTCTCGCTTCCGTCCACTCATACTTAACATCCTTTTGCAACAGCTTCGTCAAAGGAGCATCAATCTTGGAAAAACCATCCACAAACCTTCGGTAGTATCCCGCCAAACCAAGGAAACTACGGACCTCATGAACAGACTTAGGAACTTTCCAATTCATCACCGCCTCAATCTTCTGAGGATCAACATAAATCCCCTCCGCTGAAACCACATGCCCAAGAAACACCACCTCCCTTAACCAGAACTCGCACTTACTCAGCTTAGCATAAAGCTGATTCTCCAACAAAGCTTGCAAAACAATCCTCAAATGCTCTTCATGCTCCTCCTCAGTACGCGAGTACACGAGGATATCATCAATGAACACCACAACAAACTTGTCCAAGTATTCATGAAACACACGATTCATCATGTCCATGAAAGCAGCAGGAGCATTTGTCAACCCAAACGGCGTCACAAGAAACTCATAATGCCCATACCTTGTCCTGAAAGCTGTCTTAGGCACATCCACATCCTTCACCTTCAACTGATAATACCCTGACCTCAAGTCAATCTTAGAGAACACAGCAGCTCCCCGAAATTGATCAAAAAGATCATCAATCCTCGGCAAAAGATACCGATTCTTGATAGTCAACTTGTTCAGCTGACGGTAATCAATGCACATTCTCATAGTGCCATCCTTCTTCTTCACAAACAAGACCGGTGCTCCCCAAGGTGACACACTCGGCCGGATGAAACCACGATCAAGCAACTCTTGCAACTGCGTCTTCAGCTCCTTCAGCTCCTTAGGTGCCATTCTATAGGGAGTAATGGACACAGGAGTTGTATTCTCATACAGCTCAATTCCAAACTCCACCTCGCGGTTAGGAGGTAAACCAGGCAACTCCTCAGGAAAAACACCAGGAAACTCCTTCACAACTCTGATATCTTGCACCCTCAACTCTTTAGAGCTAGGATTCATCACAAAAGCTAGATAAGCTTCGCAACCTTGCCTCAGCATCCTGCTCGCCTCCAAGGTAGACACCACATTGGCAAGAAACTTCACATTCTCACCAACCACAACAACTTCGTAATCATCCGCAAGCTTAAGCGAAACCCGCTTGTTCTCACAATCCACAACAGCACGATGCTCAGCAAGCCAATCCATACCAAGGATCACATCGAAACCATAGAAGGGCAACTCCATAAGATCAACATGGAAAACATGTTCTTGAACAACCAAGGGACACCTTCTATAAAGCTTCCTAGTCACAACAGTCTCACCAAAAGAACTAGTGACTCGAACACCAACATCCAAAAACTCAACAGGCAACCCAAGCAATTCAGCATGCTCACGCAAAATGTATGAATGCGTAGATCCAGAATCTATCAAAGAAAGCAATGACAAGGATTGCAAAGTAAAGGTACCTGCAATCACATCCGCATCATTCCTGCCCTCTCACTGAGCATACACCCTCGCTTGGCCTCCACCCTCAGGCTGAATAGCCACAACGTGGGCCACTCCACGACCACCTTCCTCTCTCCTCTGGAAATTACCACGGCCGCGCCCACGACCTCTCTGCGGTGCAGCAACAACAGGAGCACGCACCTGATCACCAGCCAACCTAGGACAATCTCGCCTCAAGTGGTCTGCAGATCCACAACTCCAGCACCCGCTACCAGCAGCAGCAACAGGAGCTTGCACCACTCTCTCGGCACGAGGACAGTCACGTTTCATGTGACCACGTGAACCACAGATCCAACAAGCACTCGGATCAGCTCTAGCATTGCCTCCTCTAGCAGGTGCACCACCACCTCTCTTAGCTGAAGACTGATACTTCTGATCACGTCCCCTCTTGTTCCGTCCACCTCCGGAACTAAACTCAGCTGATCGCTTCCCAGCACTTGCTCCAGCACCTCTCACAGATAAACCCAAGTTCATCTCAACATCCTTGGCTCGGCCCACCAACACGTCGAAATCATCATACTCGGCGGCCAGCAAATACATTTTCACATCCGTCTCTAAACCATAACGGAACCTCTCGCACCTTGCCCGCTCATCAGGTACCAGCTCCGGTGCATACTGACTGAGTCGCACAAACTGCACCTCATACTCAGCCACACTCATGCTCCCTTGGGTAAGAGACATGAATTCACGCTTCTTCTCATCTAGATATCTCACACCAAGATATCTCCGCTTGAACACATTCTGAAAGAATGTCCAAGTCACATCAGCTTCTGCCATCCCAGCAACAGTGGTTGTCCACCACGTATACGCATCCTTCTGCAGCAAGGACACAACACAACCCAGCTTCTGCACATCAGTGCAACTCATCTGGCCCAATATTCGCTTGGTACTCTCTAGCCAAGCTTCAGAACTCTCAGCAGACATACCCCTGAACTCAGTCCCACCAAGACTGCGCAAACGCTCCAAAGGTAGTCTGACACCAGCATCTTCCTGATGCCCCGCTCCACGAGCCCCAGCTACCGCTGCTTGAAAAGCACCAGCAATAGCTTGCACTAACATCGTCATATCAGGCATAGCTTGCCCCTGACCAGCCCCAGGTCCAGCAGCTCCAGCGCCAGCTGCAGCTCCAGCTTCCTCAGCCCCAGCACCACCACCACCAGGTGGAGGAGGAGGTAACACCGCACTACCCGTGTTTTCCTCATTCTCGTTCTCATTAGGAGCCGTAGCTCGCACATTACCTTGTAACTCTCTACGTGGTGCCATACTTTTACCATGCCATCACAACACAAATAAAACAAAGTCAGGCCCAGCAAGGTAAGCAATCCAAGTATTCAAGCTCAATTTCATTTCAAAACAACATCTTTCCTTTAGCTTTGATTTGGCAATGGGTACCCACAACATGCTACATCACAGCACATACTTCAATTGCATCTAATCACAAGCCATTAAACATGCTTTCACTCAACAAGCATACAAGGCATACATACTTCAATCATGCATACATACATTCCCAATTACTCGAGAACTCAGCTCTGATACCACCAAATGTAACCCCTTAACCCGGCCTAGACGGTTGACCCGAATTAAGAAAGTCACACGCGGAAAACCAAAGTCAACCCGAAAGTCAACCTTGATTAACGACCCTTTTTTTTTCCTTTTAAAACTTGTCTAGATGCAAATTAATCCTTAGATATGATCATACAACAACATACTCAAAGATCATAAACATCAGAGATCAAACAGGGACTCAATTGAACAAAATACAACTTTAGGGACCAAATTGTAAATTCTGATAATTATAAGGACTTAACCCAAATTGAAGTTACCATCTTGAAATTAATCATGTTTCATGCTTCTCTGTAAAATTTCAGCTCAAAAGGACTTCCCAAACTCATACAATTGCACAAACAAGTTTCAGGACCAAAACGCAAACATTCCAAAACATATAACTGCCAATGTCAGCCCCCAACGGTCACCCGTTCCGAAACAGGCATAGCCCGTTCCGAAACTCGGGGCCGTTCCGCAACGCGTACCGAAACGGGGGTCTGGCAGTAGCCTTTCCGTTTCGGAACGGCCCCTCCCGTTTCGGACACCTGGGCACAAATAAGGCACCCGTTCCGAAACGGTAGGTGCTGTTCCGAAACACCCTGCACAGATTGCCTAAAAATGCATACTTAAACATGCAATTGACCAACCAATCATGCTCCAAATGCCACCAAACTTTGCCAACATGCAATTCAACATATATGAGACATACTTGCATCAACAATTCATCAAAACATCCACATATATGAAAAGCCCCAAATCTATAGGCATGCTTCCTACACAAGTAAGCCATTCAAGCATAAACTTCCAATTCAAGCATATAAAGGCCAACCACAATAACCAGCATTCTCAACAACATTCAACATACTTAGGGAGTTCAAACATCTCCTAAAACATACACATAGGTCCCCCATTGCCAAATTACCAAAAGCTAAAATGTACTTAGAAAACCTTCCATACTTAGAGCTTTGTTTCCACTTGGATGCTTGCCCTCCTTGCTGCCCTCAAGTACTCTAATGTTCTGCATTATTGAATTAAGAAAACGGAAGAGAGCGTAAGCAAAAGCTTAGTGAGGAATGCTCAATAAAACCATCCAATAATGCATTAACAAAACATTTATAAATCATGCTTCAAATCATCATTTACACATGCTCAAAAGCATACTTTTACAAGCATCTCATGCTTCATTTCATTACATGTCATATTGGCCACAAGTGATACAATTCATTTCTTTGAAAACAAGTTCATCAACTTTCACCCAAGGACTTTTAAACACCTTGGACCCCAAGGACTTTTAAACACCTTGGCCATGGACTTTTAAACACCATGATATAAGTTACCTCAAGGACTTTTAAACACCTTGACCCCAAGGACTTTTAAACACCTTGGCCATGGACTTTTAAACACCATGAATTGCATTACCTCAAGGACTTTTAAACACCTTGAACCCCAAGGACTTTTAAACACCTTGGCCTATGGACTTTTAAACACCATAGAATGGACCACACAAGGACTTTTAACCACCTTTGTGTCCGTAACAAGAATCATCCAAGGACTTTTAACCACCTTGATGTTCTTAAGTAACAAGGCTCTCTCAAGGACTTTTAACCACCTTAGTGACCTCAACCTTTTCAAAACATCACTTGCCAATATACATCATTATCATCAATTAATCCACTGTTTTAAAGCATTAAACCAAGCCATATTCATCATGCACTTAAAAGCATCAAACCACATTTAATCAATGTTCAAAAACAAGAAACTCTTACCTTGAGCTTCCTTTAACATATGGCTTATCAAAACAGCAAATACCATGCTAAATCATGCTTTCAAAACAGTAATCAAAACATGCAAATAACCACATTGCATCACAACAAAATCATGGCCACCACTAGAGAGTATTTCTGAAAACTTACACTAGAGCTTAGCAAAGTTGTTTAGACTTAAACTAAGCTCCCAAGATATTGGTTTCAAAGCCAAAAACCCAATTTCACTCACCGATTCCACTTCGCCTCAAGCCAAAGCACCAAAACAAGCCTCCGGATCAACAACTCTTGGATCCAAAGATGCCTCCCCTGATTAAACACATTAAAGCAGAGATTTAATGCATCATCATGCATCAAAAGCTTCAATGAAAGCACTCAAACTCGCTGCTCTCATTCACACTCCAATTTCGGCCACCAAACACAACCGAAATGGCATCAAAACCACTTCTCAACAAAGCCCAGCCATAAACCAGCAAAACCTAACATCCATTAACACCATTTAACAACTAAAAACAACCTATAAACATCCTTATACCTCCAGCAACATCAGATCCACAAGATCACCACAAAACATCCAAGAATCAAAAGCTAAACTTAGGAAACACAACCTATCTGGGATTGCATTAATCAAAACTCATTTCCTTATCAATTTAGAGTTCATTTAACATCAAAAACACACCTCAAATCACAGATTAATCATATCTAACGAAAATCATCAAAAATCACCAAATCTTGCATTATAAGCCAAGATCCATTTCACCACTTAAAATCCTTTAATAAAACTTCAATTAAGAGTTGAGAACTTGGGAATTTCAGTAAAGAACTGATAGTTTAGAGGAGAAGGACGTTCTTACCTCCAAACTTGTGTTTCTCCACTTTTTGGAATCAAAAACCTTGTTGAATCAACTAGAAAATGATGAGGTTTTGAAGATATATAGATTAGGAATCAAAAGAATGTTGAAAGGAGGATTTTAGGTGAGAAAATCAGGAACAACTCTCTGGAAAACAAGTGTTTGGATTGAGAGAAAATGAGAGAAAGAAAATAGAGAAGTTAGTTAAGAAAATAGCCAAATGGCCTTTCCCTCCACTTTTGATATGTTTTAAAATCAGAATAAATCTCAAAATATCTTAGAAAAATCTGGAGAAACTACTTTTGGAATAATAGCTCCTTAAAGATTCAAAGTTTCAACTCTTTATAAAACAGTCACAAAACTTTCAAAAATTACATTTTGGTCACTAGCCAAAATGTCACTCTTCCAAAACCCATTTTTCAAAATTGATTTCACAGTTCACTTAATTATATTAAAAGATGATTTTAGAACATTTTTCCATATTTTTAATGCAACCCGAACTAGGCTTTCCTAATTTCACCTCTTTAGATTCGAACAGCACTTTGACCAAACCGGTCAACGCCCAAAACTTCTAAGCCCAAAACCGGGGCGTTACAAAACTACCCTGTCAGACGTGGAAGCTGAAAACTTCGAACTGAAACCTGTCATGTTCAACATGATAAATTCCGCTGGCCAGTTTAGTGGTTCTGCAACTGAGGATGCACGAGAACATCTTAAAACATTCCAAGAAATTTGTGGATCGTTCAGATTGCCAGGAATAAATTCGGAAGTACTGAGGCTCCGGTTATTTCCTCATTCATTGAGAGATATATCTAAAACTTGGTGGAACAAATTAACGTCGGGTTCAATAAGAACTTGGGCAGATCTCTCTCGTGAATTCCTTTCTCGTTTTAATCCTCCTCATTTATCTGAAAGATTGCATAATGAGGTTGCTACTTTTCAACAGGAAGATGACGAACCAATGCACGACGCATGGGATAGATTTACAACTCTCTTACGGAATTGCCCGATGCATGGATTCCCTGTGTGGAATCAGGTTATCAAATTCTACAATGCTGCCAATGCACACACTCGACTGAGAATAGATTCAGCTGCAAATGGGCTATTACTGGATAAGGAACCAGACGAGGCAATGCTAGTGTTGAAGAAGTTAGCAAAGAACGATGAGCAATTTCCTACAGCCAGGAGAGGAGGCAAACGAGGAATATCTGTAAAGGATTACGAAGCTGATAATTTGGTTAAATCACAGGTTGCATACCTCACAACGATAGTCGAAAAGCTGCAGCGGAACGATTCTAAAGCCATATATTCCACAGAAGAGGTATGTGAAACCTGTAGTGGGAACCATATTTCAAAAGACCGCCATTTACAGTTGGAAGAAGGGATGTATGTTGGGAACTATAACAAGCCGAGAGACTATGATTCCAACAATTACAATCCCAACTGGAGGAAGGATCCCAAATTTTCTTGGAGCAATCCGAACAATGCACTGAATCCTCCAGTGCAGAACAACCAAAACCAAGGAGTACCCAGAATTATGTCGCGACAGCAGCCACAGCAGCAGCCGGCAGCAACACCTAGTTTACTGGAACAGACCTTGGCAACATTCATGTCACAAATGGGAGCATATATGGCAAACATGGATCACTTTGTCAAGAAAACTGAATCATTCATGGACAAGACATAGATGAGGATGCCAAACCATGAGGCTACCCTAAAATCTTTGGTGACACAAATGGGCCAAGTTTCACAGTATATCAAGCCGAGGCAGATCAGAGGATTCCCTAGTGATACTGAGGTCACTAGAGAACCCACACATGAGCAGTGGGAAACAATTACAAGGGCCAGAAATAAAGGAAGTACCAAGTGAGGAACCGACCCTAGAGACACCTGTCGTGAACACTACCTCGGTAGAAGAAAAACAATCTGCTGTCAACACACCTGCCGCGACAGCAGAAGGGACAGAGGAGCAGACAGAAGATGTTGAAGAACTCAAGCCTCCTCAAATCCGAAATACATGTGAAGGACGCCTTGAAGATTGCTGTCATCCATCTCCTTTTCCACAACGGTTACAAAAATAGAAACAAGAGTACCAGCTTAAGAAAATTTATGATATTTTTAAGCAAGTACACATTAACATACCGCTGCTAGAGGCCATTAAGCAGATTCCTGGATATGCGAAGTTTCTCAAGGACGCAATGTCCAAAAGGTCCAGACATGGGGAATTAGAGACAGTGAAGATGACAGAAGGATGCATGACAATCTTGCATAAGCATCCACCCCAAAAGAAGAAGGACATTGGGAGCTTCATTATACCATGAATAATTAGCGATAAGTTCTTGGGTAAGGCACTTTGTGATCTTGGTGCTAGCATAAATCTAATTCCCAAATATGTATTTCAGAAACTAGGTATTGGACAAGCAAGGCCCATGACAGTCATGCTGCAGCTGGCAGACTGCTCTTACGTACAACCGGAAGGGAAGATCGAAGATATTCTGGTAAGAGTGGATAAATTTATTTTTCCTGCTGACTTTCTTGTTTTAGACTGTGAAGCAGATGAAAACGCACCGATCATCCTAGGGCGACCCTTCCTAGCCACAGGCAGAACTGTGATCGATGTTGAGAAAGGAGAACTGACGATGAGAGTAAATGATCAGCAAATCAAACTCAATGTTCTCCAAGCAATAAAACAGGTTGATGCGGAAGAAGAATGCAAGGCAATCTCTGAAGTAGTCCTTGACCAACCCTGCATCAGGTCGAAATGCCACGATAGACAATTTGGTCACTGCCACCGCAGTCACCTAGAAGATTGTCACGGCAGCAACGACGACAGTGACCCCTCAGACACAGAATCATCTGACACTGAAGGTCCTGAGGAGGTAAATTGGATAGGCACACGTCCAGGTAAGTTCTTTGAGCCTTTAAATTATACCTCGAATGAACATGTAATCCAAAAGCCTTCCATTGAACAACCACCTGTTTTAGACCTTAAACCCCTGCCAGGGCAGCTTAAATATGTCTTTCTTGGTTTAAATGATACGTTGCCCGTAATCATCTCTTCCAAGTTGATGCATGAACATGAACAAGAACAACGGCTGATCAGCATGCTACAACAACATAAAAAGGCAATTGGATGGACTATAGCTGATATCCAAGGCATCAGTCCGGCATTATGCATGCACAAGATCCTCTTGGAGGATGATCATAAGCCGACTATAGATGCCCAAAGACGATTGAATGAGGCTATGCGAGAGGTGGTGCGGAAAGAAATTATCAAGTGGCTTGATGCCGGAATAATATATGTCGTCTCAGATAGCAAGTGGGTGAACCCGGTGCAATGTGTGCCCAAAAAGGGAGGCATAACCGTAGTAACCAACGAAGAAAACGAACTAATCCCAACCAGGACTGTGACCGGTTGGAGGGTTTGTATGGATTACCGGAAGCTTAATAAAGCTACCCGGAAGGACCACTTCCCCTTACCCTTTATTGATAAAATGCTTGATAGATTAGCGGGGAAACCTTACTACTGTTTTCTTGATGGTTACTCAGGTTATAACCAAATAGCAATCGCACCAGAGGACCAAGATAAAACCACCTTCACATGCTCGTACGACACCTATGCCTTTCGAAGAATGCCATTTGGGATCTGCAATGCACCAACAACCTTCCAACGGTGCATGATGGCAATATTCTCCAACATGGTTGAGGATTTCCTAGAGATTTTCATGGACGACTTTTCTATCTTTGGAGACAACTTTGAGGATTGTTTAGGAAATTTACAGAAGGTTCTTGAGAGATGCGAAGAAGCGAATTTGGTTTTAAACTGGGAAAAATGCCACTTTATGGTGGATGAAGGTATAGTACTATGCCACAAGGTGAGCTGCCGCGGCATAGAGGTGGACAGAGCCAAGATTGAGGTTATCGAAAAGCTGCTGCCACCCACCACAGTCAAAGGGATTCTAAGCTTCTTAGGGCATGCAGGGTTTTATTGGAGATTCATAGCCAATTTTTCAAAGATCACCAAGCCCCTTTGCCGCCTGTTGGAACAGAATCGCCCCTTCGACTTTAATGTTGAATGTACTGAAGCATTCAGAATACTGAAGGAAAAGCTGGTAACAGCCCCGATCATACAGCCACCAGACTGAAGTTTGCCATTTGAGATAATGTGTGATGCCAGTGAAGCATTCAAACTTGCTTCACGAATTCTAGATCTCAGAAAATTTCTTTTATTTTGCTACAGTTCCTTGCAATGGCCACCAGATCAACCCGCCGCAGCGCTGCCTCCACCTCTGTCACGACAGTGTCAACACCCAGCCACGGTAGAATACCCAACCGCTTTGCATCCACAGACTCAGCAAAGAGGTACTATGGGTCATTCCAGAAGAGAGAAATGTGGGAAGAAAGAGGGTTCATTTATACCCAAAAGACGGGAGAACTAGGGCTCGAAGGCTTCATCACCAAGAAGATCCTCACACTCAAGTGGCAGAAGTTTGCTGCCCAGCCAGAAGAGATGAACGTCACCCTCGTTCGAGAATTCTACGCTGCCGTCACCGACAAGGATGCCACGACAGTGACTGTCTGAGGCAAAGAACTCTCCCTTCAGCCGGCATACATTAACACACTGTATGGGCTGTATGTGAGCAAGAAGGAAGACGCTCATCGGAGGTTTGTGAATAGTCTGTCGCCGGCAGACTATGATGTTGTCATGGTAGAGGTGACAGAGGAGGGCACGGAATGGAACGATGACCCAAAGCACCGGTGGACCGTGTGGAGAACCCATCTCACCCCACAAGCCAAGTTGAGGAACGATTTCGTTAAGAAGCGCCTCATGCCTACCTCACACAACACCACTGTTGTCCGGCAGAGATTAGCCCTCGTCCACTCCATTCTCAACGAGAGGCAAGTCAACGCCGGCCGATACATCCGAGACGGAATCCTCGAGTGTGCTCTCCGACCTTCAGGCCCCCTAGTCTTCCCCTATCTCATCACCACGCTCTGTCGGGGCAACATTGTGCCAGAAATCAACGAGGATGTCAATGTTCGAGGGAAAGGATGGACGCAGTAGAATCTCTACAGTTTAATGGAATTAAAAGCTGCCACTCCTCTTTCGTATGTGGACTCCTCTGAACCTGTCGCAGCAGAACAAGAGCAGACGACGGCAACACCACCGACAGACACCTCCAGCAAGATCCTGAAGATGCTGCAGAAGATGGAGGAACGACAGCTCGGCCTAATGGCATTTTTGAGGGACTTCACTGCCACCACGGTAAATTTTATCATGTTTGATTTAAATTTTCCCAATGTGCAATTCCCTATTTTCCCAGAAACTCTCTTTGCTGCACCCACACCTGCTGCCAGCCCCAGAACCCCTAATGCCGCCTCCACACCTGCCACGACCGGAGATGGCGGCAAAAAATCTACCACTCCCCGAGGAGAGAAAAGAAAGGACCCCCTACCAGAGATCAACCCAAAATATTTTGAAGGGTTCTCCTCCTCATCCGTCTGGCAGGATTCTGATTCGGAGTCATTCGTCGTCCGAGATATCTCCAAGGACTTCCCTCCGATTAAAAGGAAGAAGCTGAACGAGACTGTCGAAGAACCCTGCCACGGCATATCAGACAGCAACAGCAGCAGCAGCGATGATGATCTCGAGGTCCTGGACCAGCCCCCACACATCTCGCCTACCCGAGTCCAGCCACCTCGAGAGGCAAAGAAGAAGATGGCCTCCTCGTCTCCCAACACCCAGCCCGCCCCTGCCGTCAAAGTCATTGGCCGCCTGCAGCTCCAAGTCAGCAGCAGCAGCGATGGCAGTTCATCAAATTAAGTGTGTTTCTTATATATTTGTTGTCTTTGCTGCTATTTTCTCTATTTTGTGATGTTAATTTCTATTTTTTATTTTTAATTGTGTCATGCATTGAGGGCAATGAAACTCTCGAGTTTGGGGGTGGGCATCCCTCCATTAATGAACTTGTTAAGTTGTGTCTTTAATTTATGTCTCATTTTTAATTTATTTTTGTGTCAAAAAAATGAAAATAAAAACAAAAACTTGGCTTAAGTCTTTGAACTGAACTTACCTGCTGCGACATTCTCTGTTGTGACAGTGCCTCTAGGATGTTTTAGGAACTATTTAGAGCCTTCCTATAGTTCTAAACTTTAGAACACCATTTGTGACTCTTATGCTTTCTAGATTTCGGTAGTGAACTAGAATAGGAAGGTTTACCCACTCGAGTTGCCCCTAGAGGTGCCTAACACTGGCTCTAGGAAAGGAATAAAAGAAAGAAACATTTTAGACTCACTTGCCTGCAAAACTGACTTACAATGACTCTAGGAAGATTTTTGAGCTTAAGTCAGAAAAAACTAAAGGAGCCTAAGAATTGCCTCCATAAAAAATGAAGTCGAGTCTAAGGTTAGAAAAAACTAAAGGAGCCTAAGAATTGCCTCCAGAAAAAATGAAGTTGAGTCAAGGGTCAGAAAAAACTAAAGGAGCCTAAGAATTGCCTCCAGAAAAAAAATGAATTCGCATAAAACTCAAGTTTGAAAGCATAACTATTATGGTAAGCTAAAGAAGTCTAGGCACATATTTGTTCACAAAACATGCACACACTTGCACAAGAACTATAGCATTGTTCCGAATAAATCCATAAACACCCGCCAAGGTACTGCTCTTGATAGTGAATGTGTGGTTGGTAATGAAAAGTTCACTGAATTAAGCCAAGCTAAAAAGTTTTTATTTTTAGTTAGGTCGTATTTGCTTGAGGACAAGCAAGAACTTGAGTTTGGGGGTGTGTTGAGTGTATAAAAGTTCTATATTTTACCCCTCATTTACCTATATTTTTGTTGCATTCAAGCATAATTCATTGCATTTAGGATAGATTTTTGCATACACATCACAATTAGATAAAATGACACAGTTGCTACTGATTTTGGCTATTTTTGCAGGTATCTGCTGCGGCAGACCCAGGGCAGCAAAGGAGCAGAGGCGGATTGCGGAGCTGGAGTCGAGAAGAAAAGGGCTGTCGTGACATCTGTCATGGCAGCCATGACGACAGAGGAATGCTGAGGTGGAAAAGTGAAGTGGAGCTTGACAGATAGAGGATTTCAAGCCAGTCTGTCGTGGACCACTCCCATATTTTTCTGAGCCCTGAAGCAGAATGAAGGCCAAGCCCAAAGTCCAAGGAAGAAACTCAAGGCAAGAAAAGAGGACAAATTAAAGGCATCTACTCAAAAGATTTAATCTTTAATAGAGTTGTATTTTAGTTTAAACTTGTATTCTTGTCATATTAGAAAAGTTGGACCCAAGGCCTATATAAAGACATGTAATTCGACCTAGGGAAGGATATCTCATTCCTAGCCGTCTTCCCCTAAACCCTTGTCGTTTTCCCTTCTCCATCATGTTCTAAACTCCCCCTAGGGCTAAGGGTTGATTTTGTAAAGTAGTTGCAAGGATTGTATTGTTTTAGGAATTTTCTGTCAAGTAATAAAAGCTTCAAGTTTATTTACTCTGGTTTTTCATATCTCATAAGAGCATCGGGAGAGCGTTGTGAGGTTGTCCATTTGTTTGATAACAGGAGAGTCAAGCATACGAAAAGAGTAGATACGCATTTTCTAGTTTATGGTTAAACCATCTTGGCTTAGGGAGAAGTAAAAGGTTAAGTGGCTAAAGAAGAATTCAACAACTTTGGTGTTCACCCTTTGATTCACGCTGGGAGGTATCATCCAAGAAGTGTTCATCAACAGAACTTGGGCATAGGGATAGGACAAGTCATAGCAGAGATTCTTGCCAAGCTTGAAGTACATAGTTGTTTGATCGCTGCCGCGACAGGTGCTGCCGCGACAGAAACGATGACAGAAAATTGAAGTTCCTCTAACAATGCAACACCTGCACTACTGGGCAATTCAATACCGGCCTATTCCTTAAATTCGATTCCTTTATCTTTTATTTTAGGTTTTACTCAAGATTACTCCAACATTCAAATTAAACTATTTTCTTTCCCTTGTGCAGCAATTCAAGGATAAAGTTTTTTTCCAGTCCTTGTGGAGACGATATCCGTACTCTAGTATCACTTTACTACTTGCGTCGTGTACACTTGCACTATTTGGATATGACTCTTTTACACGCAACATTAAACACCTTGATCATGTTTGGTTGTCTTATTCAGATTTGTAAATGGCCTTTGAGTGTTGGTTTGAGCTTGAATATAGTTTTTAGCCTTTTTGTTGTTTTGACATCTAGGAAGCATGCCTATAGTTCTATAGCTTGCAAGAATGATGCCTTGATATAGCTTGTGCTTCGTATGGGTGATCCTTGATGTTTATCCATGTTGTTTGTGTGTTGGAACAAGTGTCAGAATGGTTTCGGAGATGAAAACTTGTTAAAAATCAGCAATTTGGAAAGTTGCAGGCCCAGAAGTTTCGGAACGCCCTTGTCCATTTCGGAATGAAGGCCTGTAATGACCATGGTGTCTCGGAACAGGAAGGCACGTTCCGGAACATTTCGCCACTGTGAACCAACGTATCGAAACGAGTTTCTTGAGGTTTCAGAACGCCCTCACGTATCGAAATGGTCACTCTTATTTCGAAACGGTCGTTCTGATACAGTGTTCTTTGTTCCGAAACACTTGACCGTTGGACGCTAAATTTGAATTGTTCTGAGTTCATGTTTCTTACGTTTTGGTCCCTGAGTAATGATTGTTCAATTAGTTGAGTTCGGATGGTCCGTTTGAGATGAGATTTGACATGCTGGCATTTTATATGACTAATTTTGATTTGGTAACTTTAAAACCTGGATAGTCCTTGTAATTTCTGAAATTTACGAATTAGTCCCTAAAAGTCCAATGAATGCAATTGAACCCCTAATTGAACTCCGATCGTTGTGCCTTTTGGCCTAATCGCTTTGCTAATCATATAGGTTAATAATGTGTATCTAGAAAAGATAATAGAAAAAAGGGTCGTTAATCGAGGTTGACTTTTACAAGTTGACTTTGGTTTTCCCCGTGTAATCTTCCTAGTTCGGGTCGGGCGTCTAGGCCGGGCTAAGGGGGTTAAGGTACATATTTCTCCTAGGAAGCATGCCTTTAGTCTCTTTGTTATTGCAAAACGTACCAGAACATACATAACCCTGTTTCGAAACTCTAAGGCCATTTCAGGCTCACTGTTTCGGTACAGGCACGAGTGTACCAAAACACCTGGGCCTGTAATGACACATTTTGCTGGTTTTCACCCTTTAAACCATTCTAAACCAATCCAACATGCTTCCTACATGCATATATCATACTTGAACATTAATCCACTAACAACCATTGCATATCTAGCATCAAATCATGGAAAAATGCGTCAATGGAAAACTAAAGGCATGCAACCTAACAAATAAGCCACTCAAGAGGCAAAACTCAAACCAATACTCCAAACACCAAATATAGGCCTTTTACAAGTATAAAACCATAAAGCAAACATGCTCAAAAGGGTTTTTATACACATCACCCAAACAAAACATAGAATCCCCCATTGCCCTTATTACTCTAGTCCATAACCGAAACATACATTCAAAACGAAGTCTCTTACGATCCCCTTGCAAGTTGCCGCCTCCAAACACTTAGTTATCTGCATTGATGGACAAGCTTAGTGAGGAGTTCTCAAAACCAAAAACACCATCAATGCTTAAAAACCATTTTACACCATTTGGAAACCATCCTGCCCTTTTTTGAAATCC
Source organism: Hibiscus trionum (assembly GCA_030270665.1). NCBI lineage: Eukaryota > Viridiplantae > Streptophyta > Magnoliopsida > Malvales > Malvaceae > Hibiscus > Hibiscus trionum. The sequence continues at coordinate 14,921,205 of BSYR01000051.1, forward strand.
ATGCACTTCATTAACAAAATCAGTATGTTATACATCATGCAACAAGTATCACATACTTCAACAGCAAAACCATTTGCTAACACTCATCTTAAGCCTTTCCATGCATAGCTACCATATGCAAAGCTTAATGAGTAAAACATGCATTTTCAAGTTGAGCATCCATATACATTTCATATCAATTCATCAATTATATTAGCTCACAAGTGATCATTAATATATTTATTTCTCAAAACAAATCGGATACACGGATTCCCAAGTGTTGTCCCAACACTTCATACATTCTCACAGGCATTTCAAGGTTCACACACGGGATTTACCCTCCACCGTTGTGACACCCGTGGTGGAGTATTCGGCACCTTTCAACCCCTCAACACCACTCATCGGTAGATGTATAACCCCACTAATGAGAGACGGGACACAACTCAATTTCCTCAATCGTTAGGGTACTTGGATGGAGTTTTCAGTATATTCACAATCCCTCAACATCCAAGGCGACTTGTTTATAGTGCACTCAATCCTATAGCCGGCTAACTATATCTGATTTCATTTATAAATCACTTTTCACAACATCACTTACCAATATAATTCTCATTTAGCACCAACCTCACTATTTTTCAAAGCATTACCAATAAGCCATATTCTAAGCATTAAACCATGCTTCATTAAACATGTATAAGCATATACATACAAGGATCACTTACCATGTGCATCCTTCATCAATATGGCATTATAAATAGTAAATCCCTTAATTCAAAACATGCTTTATTCAATAGGTAAACACATAAAAAATCAAGTGCATTAACAAGCTCATAATAGCACAATCCGAGGGAGAAAATCACTTTACTTACTTCCGAACTTAGTAAATCGTTTCAAGCTTACACTAAGTTCGAAAACCACTTTAAGAGTGTTTCAAAGTTGGTCTTAATGTTTCAGAATAGTGCTAGGCTGTTTCGAGACCCTTAGTTATAAATTGAGCTCGTATCGAAACTCGGGGTCGTTTCGATACGGTTCTATTATGTCTGAATGTAGGGAAAGTCAATCTAGGCACTTGGTTCCGAAACATGTGAGACTGTTCTGAGACCAAATGCTACTGGAATGCATGGTTTCGAAACAAGGGGTGTCTGTTTCGAAATGGGGTCGTTAAGTTCGTTAAATTGGCATGATTCCTCAGTTTTGAATGTCTACATTTCAATCCATGTTTATATAATTTGCAATTGTGTATGTTTTAATGATCATATGATGCCGATATTTCACTTGCAAGTATTTAATGAACCTAATTATAGGTTGGTAACCTTAAATTGTAATTTGACCTTAAATCAGATTATTTGCAAATGAATGAATGGTTGTGGTTCGGTTTAAATGATAATATATTCGTTGCACGAGTGATTACTGAAAACCACAGTTTCGAAACACCTTAAAGTTGTTTCAATACGGGCCCGTGTTCCGAGTCGTGAAGTACTATTTCAATACACGTGTTTCGATAAAGGGCTAGCCTATACCGAAATAGCTGGCTGTTATATTAGTTGATGGAATATTCTAAAGTTCTAATTCTTTAAGCTTTAGTCCCTAAATGTTGTGGATGCAATTAAGTGAATATGAATGATTGTTTTAAGCTGAGATTTGACTATGATGCATGTAATGAGACTAATTAAAAAATGGAAATACAAAATTTGCTTAAGTCCCTATAAATCAGAAAAATTAAAAATTGGTCCCTAAAAGCCATAATTGAACGAAATTGATAATTGATCGAGATACGAATGTTCCGCTGTAATGTTCAACACATAAGATTCTAAATTTTTAAAACTAAAATTGATTTTGATATAACAATTTACGTTAAGGACTAAATTGCAAAACAATAAATTTTTAAGTATATTTAAGACTCACAATTTGACAAGCCATTTTGAACCAAACATTATTTCAAGTCAAAACATATTTAAAGGTTCAATTTTCACTAAGTCTTTTCATGAGTTTTCAAGCCAAATTTCAACAAAACGCCCAGGCGTATCAATACCCTTATGCGTATCGATACAGTTTTTCAACACTGGAATTTTAATCGTTCATAGCGTATCGATACGGTCTAACCCTGTATCGATACGATATTCATCTGGGCAAGACTTTAAGCTATAGCGTATCGATACAGCTTTCATATAAAAATATTCTTTGCTATAGCGTACCGATACGGCATGTCATCGTATCGATACGATATGCTGACCTTTGCAAAAATCCTCGCATTTAATATTCGAACGTTGGCTTGTCGGTTATTGGAATCCAAAATTTTAAATGACCGTTGAACGGTATCGATACGCTAAGGTAGCGTACCAATACGCTTTTTAGCAAAACCCAATTCGAGATTCCAGTGAGCAAAATCCGTATCGATACGTCCCTTAATATCGTACCGATACGCCCATCAAGCATATCGATACGCCCTGTTTTTCAGTCACAATGGCTCTTTCTTCTTTGAGACAGCTACCGATACGCCCACGAGTCGTACCGATACGGTAGGTTGTTGAGGAGCATTTATTGCAGGAAATTGCAGCCCAACGGCTCTATTGATGATCTCAACCACCCAAACGGCTAGAAATCAATACAAGTGTATAAAAACAAATCTCAAATGCTACATCAACAACTACTGAGCCTTAAAGCAACATAAAAGCATTCAAATCCAAACCTTGTTTATTTTAGAGTCAAATCTTGTACCCAACTCTATTGAGTTCTTCATTATAATTTGGGTAAACTAACCCAATGACCACCATATTATGGTAAATGTATTAAAATGATCACATTAAAAAATCAACTCAATTGACCACCCAAACTATTGAAATTTGATCAATTAAAGCACCGACCGTTAATGGGCTAACGGAAGGTGACGTGACAGTTAAATAAATAAAGGTATAATTACACAGTTGGTCCTCGTTACTTATACACTCTATTAATTTGATCCTAATTTTAATTTAATAAAATAAATTAATTATTTGGTGACACGTGTCACCACCTTATTGGATGACTTTAATTATTTTAATTTAATTTAATTACTTCCCCCTCCAATCAGGTTGTGACACGTGTCACAAGATTGGAGAAGGAAAATTTAAATTAAAGAATTGAGGGTGGGGGGATTTAAACCTGGGTTAGAAGGGTGGGAAGACGCTGGGCTTGCCACTAGGCCAAGCTTATTTTTGTTTTATAAAGTACCACGTATATTATATGTTTATATCGTTATTAATGCCTGGAAAATTTGAAAGTAACAAAATTGGGGCTGAAGGGATTCGAACCAAGGATCCCTTGGTGAAAAAAAGCATGTGCTTACCACTAAGCCAATGTTATTTTTGTGATATAAAATACAACATATAATATATCTCTTATATTAATGTTAATGCAAAGAAAATGGAAGAAATGCGGGTTTAGGGAACTTGAACACAACATACTTATGATGCATAAAAACATCTAACCCAATTAAATAAATCTAATAATTAAATTAAAATTAACAATATTTTGTATATATTTTAAATTATGTTTAGTGCACAATTAAAATAAAAAATTTAAAATTATATGAAATTTTTTGTATATAACGATTAAAATATATACAAATTTAAAATAACGACAATCATGCACTAATTAAATTTGTAAAAAAAATAAATTTGTATATATTTTAATCGTTTAAAAAAATTAATCATTATTTTTTTTTACAAATTTAATTAGTGCAGGATTGTCGTTATTTTAAATTTGAGTATATTTTAAATTTGTATATATTTTAATTGTTATATAAAAAATTCATATAATTTTAAATTTTTTATTTTAATCGTGCACTAAACATAATTTAAAATATATACAAAATATTTTTAATTTTAATTTAATTATTAGATTTATTTAATTGGGTTAAATGTTTTTATGCATCATAAGTATGTTGTGTTCGAGTTTCCTAAAACCGCATTTTTTTTCATTTTCCATGCATTAACAGTAATATAAGAGATATATTATATGTTGTATTTCATATCATAAAAATAAACTTGGCCTAGTTGCAAGCACGTGATTCTTTTTACCAAGGGATCCTTGGTTCGAATCCCCCCAGCCCCAATTTTGTTACTTTCAAATTTTCTAGGCATTAATAACGATATAAAAATATAATATATGTGATACTTCATAACTCAAAAATAGGCTTGGCCTAGTGGCAAGCCCAGCGTCCTTCCACCCTTCCAACCTAGGTTCAAATCCCCCACCCCTAATTCTTAGATTTTAATTTTCCTTCTCCAATCTTGTGACACGTGTCACAACCTGATTGGAGGGGGAATTAATTAAATTAGATAAAAAATAATTAAAGTCAGCCAATAAGGTGGTGACACGTGTCACCAAATAATTAATTTATTTTATTAAATTAAAATTATGATCAAATTAATAGAGTGTATAAGTAACGAGGACCAACTGTGTAATTATACCTTTATTGTTTAACTGCCACGTCACCTTCCATTATCCCATTAACGGCCAGTGCTTTAATTGATCCAATTTCAATAGTTTGGGTGGTCAATTGAGTCGATTTTTTTAATGTGGTCATTTTAATACATTTACCATAGTATGGTGGTCATTGGGTTAGTTTACCCTTATAATTTTTATTGAGAGTTTGAGGAATGTTTGATTGTATTTGGGTAAACATCAACCTTAGAGAGGTACTTGTAAGGTTTACCAAATTCTTTCTTTGTAAAGAGTGTGTTGGATTAAGCTTTAGGAAGAAAACTTAATCGGTTTTTGTAAGGTTTCCTCCTCATCCAAGAAAAGGGGAAGAATCAATTAGTGGATTGGTTGAAAATCCTTAGTGGGAGCTAAGGTAGTGGAGGTAGAGTTCATTCAGGAACTTGAACCACTATAAATTGTTTTGTGTCAAATTTTCATTCATCCAATTTCCACATTCAAATTTTTATTTGCCAATCCACCCTCCTCTTAGCCATTTGCAATCATTTGATCAACTAAACAAAATTGCATCTAGATAAGATAAAAAGTAAAACAATAGGGTTGTTTATTGAGGTAAACCTTTCTGGTTTACTTCAATATTCCCCGTGTGACCCGTTCAGTTCGGTCTATCGGCTAGGACGGGTCGAGGGGGTTACAAGCATGCATACAACATATTTAAACATCAATTCGCATACATCCAGAGCATAAACATAATCATAGCATGGCAAGTGGCATCAAAGGTAAACTATAGGCATGCAACCTAATGACAAGTTAAGTAAGATACCAATATGCAAAGCAATGCATAAACCAAATACCAATGGCCATTTACAAGTCTAAAACAACAAACCAAACTAGCTCAAAAGGGAGTTTACACAAATCTCCCAACAACACAACGGATCCCCCATTACCCTTATTACGTATAGTCTAAACCGAAACATACATTCTCAAACGAAGTCTCTTGAGATCCCTTGCCACTCACTGCCTCCAAAACCTCAATTATCTGCATTGATGGACAAATGAGAGCGTAAACACATAAGGCTTAGTAAGGAGGCTCAAAAACCAAAACATTGTCAATGCATTTAAACCATTTTTTAAGTCCACGTTTAAGTCTCATTTCAATTTCCCAAACATCATTTGAAAACCATCATGCCCTTTTTAAAACCATGCACTTTCCTTAAACAAAATCAACATATTAAATCTCATGCTCATGTATCATGAATCATCAACACATTCCAAATCCACATATTATTTAAGCCTTCCCAAGCATAGCTACCATATGCAAAGCTTAAAGTGTAAAACATGCATAAACCACATTATGCAACATAAACCACTCCACGATACATCATCAATTATATTGGCTTACAAGTGATCATTGGACAAGTTCACAACTAAAAACCACGTATCGGATACACGGATTCAAAAAGTGTCTACTCGACACTTCAAGCCATATCAACTGGAATTGGTACATACACAACCAAAGGTACTCTATCAACCGGGTACAATTACAACCCATAGGGACACCAACCCTATCATCGGTTAAACGCTTAACCAATAACGAGAGACGGGACACCAACCTCCTCAATCGTTAGGGTACTTGGACGAAGACACGGGACACCAACCCCTCGACATTCAAGGTGACTTTTTAAAATGCACTCAATCCTATAGTCGGCTAACTATATCCAATATCATTTATAAACCACTTTCACAACATCACTTGCCAAAATAATTCACATTTAACACATACCGACACGCTCAAACTCGACTAGCCGACGCAAATCCAAGCAATCAAAGCTCACGAACCTTCACTGATTGCTTCTGATACGATCTCTCATGTTTATACCACACGAGAATAGAGGATTAATGCATCACAATGCATTAAAATCTCCAGCAAACAAAGTTGCCCCGCTGCTCTACCCAAAAACACCAAAACGCCTATCCGAAACAACCGAAAACACCTTTGATTACACTACAAACTCAGCCCAGCCAAGCCTATCACTTTCATCCATTTTTAAACATCAATTAACATCCAAAATCAACCTAATTACATCCTTATACCTTCAACAACTCAAATTTTACACTAACACCACAAAAATCCAAAACCTAACAACTAGAGATCCATCTTGATTCGGGGTTAATATGATCAAACCTTTCTTTTAACATTATTTATCATCCAAAACATGATTAAAATCAATCATAACTCAGCCAAATCGGATTCAATGCGAAAATCATCCAAAATCACCATTTAAGCTTGATTTAACCATTTTCATCAAATTAAACATGAAATCTTGTTAAGAATACATAATTAGAGAGCCAAATGCTTGTGAATTTCAATAAAGAACCTTGATTAGAGGATTTGAACAAAATTTACCTCTAATCCTTGCATATTCCTTCAATTAGCAAGATTTTGTTGAAAACTTAAAATATCCTTTGAGATAAATGAAGGAATCACCAATTAAATCATTTGCCAAAAAAAAAGAATTAAAAAGATGAAAATCTCTGGAGGTTATGAGAGAAAGGAGATGTTTGGCTGATGAGAAAAGAGAGAAAATAAAAGTTACGTCAAAAATGATTTTATAAAATTAAATCCCCTTTTTAATAAAACTCTTTTGAATCTTTTAATTAAACCACAATTAAAATGTGCTCAATTAAAGTAAAATGTTAATTACTTATAACTTAGCTCCGTAAAGATTCTAAGCACTGGCCCTCTTTCAAAATAGTTTTCCATTTTTACATTTTAGTCACTAAACTGAAATGTCGACCTTCCAAAATCATTTTCCAAAATTTGGCTTCACTTTTCCTTAATATATATTTAAAGAGGATTTTAGGAATTTTTTGTATAATTTTATCTCATCCCGAACCAAGTTTTCCCTGAACCAACCCGAATCTCTAGTCTAGGTTTCTACGGGCTCTATATCGTCTTTAAAACTCCTAGGCCCAAAACCGAGGGGTTACAAAGGCGAAAATAGAGAAACTTATCTTGATCTTAGTTAAGCTTTTTAGGCTATAACTAAACCCCCATGATCCACTGATCAAAACTTTAAAGAGCTTTACGCGTTTATTCACTCATCGATACGCCTCGCTTAGCTCGCCAATGCGAATTGAGCCTCCGGTAAGCAATGCACACAACTAGGCAACCTCGCCTTGATCATCCCCTTTGAAGAAGCTCCCACCAAAATTGTCGTAAGATTTTCTTTAAATCCAACTTGTGAAATTGATGAAATCCTTGAGAAATCCTTATGATGTTTTGTTAAGAAACAAGAGTGGAATCAAATGATAGATTCTCCATTGAAAATCAGCAAAGAATTGTGGAGAATCTTGTTTGGAAGTTGAAATGGAAAATGAGGGAAAATATGGATAGAAAATGAGGGAAAATGATTTAGAAAATAATTAACCGTCAATTCCTAGTATTCCTAGTTTAACAATAGGGAAAATGATTTAGAAAATAATTAACACTCAATTAATGTGGTTATTTTCAGATTAAAACATTTGGAAAATATAGCTCTCTAAGGGTTCTTAGTATTGGCTCATTTACAAAATAGTCATTAAAAATAGTTTTACAATTTTTACAATTTGGTCGCTAAAATCCAAAATGAGGAGGAAAGTGAAAATGAAGAGATGGCTTATCTCTTCAACAAATTTACCTGGTTCATGAAGAAAAAAATGGAAAAATCCAAGCATGAATCGGGGAAGAAGATGAAAGAATCCCACAAGTTCATCAAGAAGGGATCATCTTCAAAGCAAGCATATGTGGCCACATGGAGTGATGAAGACTCCACCGATGATGAAGTAGCCCACCTATGCTTGATGGCCCTCAATGGGGGGGAGGTAACTTCTAACTCATTCATTTCAAACTCTTATACTTTTGATGAGTTACAAGAAGCCTATGATGAATTGGTTTTCGAATTCAAGGCTTCATTTTCAAAAAACAAAAAATTGATTTCAAAGTTGAAAAATGAAAATGATTTGCTTTTGAAAACCAATTTTGAGTTTGAAGCAAAATTGAAGGATTTTGAGCAACAAGTTTCTAGTTTACAAAACTTGCTTCAAACAATTGAAAAAGATCATCAAAAAGAAGTTGATGATCTTAAGAAAGAAAAGATTTTGATTTCCAAGGAACTAGAAAAGAAAAATGATTTTGGAAAATCAAAATTTTACCAAAAACAATCTAGTGCCCCTAGATTTATAAATGGAAAATGTTTTAGAGGTGTTTGGGTTTCGAAAGAACTAATCACTTCACGTAAAAAGGATGAAATTGAAAAATGGATTCCTAAGGGGACTAAATTTTGTGCAACTAACGTTTATGGATCCAAAGCAATTTGGATACCAAAATTTGTATGATTGTCTTGATTAGGTGTGATGGAGGTGTTCAAAAAGTCCAATCAATAAGGGGGAGCTCCATGCACACAAGGTAGAACACTTGAAGAAGGAAGGCTTCACATCCTCCCTTGAAGATCAAGTGTTGGTAAAATCTAGTTGTTTTTGTTTGTTTAATTTGATTTATTTTATTTTAATTCAACTAGATTATCATGTGTTGGACTAACATTCTTTGATGATGCTTTGAGTAAAGAGGAGTGTTGCGTGTAAAAGAGTCCTACCGCAAATAGTGCAAGTGTACACGACGCAAGTAGTAAAGTGATACTTGGAGTATCGGATATCGTCTCCACAGGGACTGGAAATAACTATATCCTCGAATTGCTGCACAAGAGAGAGAAATAGTTTAATTGGAGTGGTGAAGTAATCTTTATAAACAACTAAAGTAAAAGAATAAGGAATCAGGTTTAAGAAATAGGCTGGTATTGATTTGCTCAGTAGTGCAGGTGTTGCACTGTAAGAGGAACTTCTGTCTCTGTCGTCGTCCCTGTCGCGGCAGAAGTCTGTTGATGTCGCGGCAGCGATCACACAACTCTGTACTTCAAGCTTGGCAAGAATCCCTGCTATGACTTGTCCTATCCCTAGGCCCAAGTTCTGTTGATGGACACTTCTTGGATGATACCTCCCGGCGTGAATCGAAGGGTGAACACCAATGTTATTGAATTCTTTCTTAGCTACTTAACCTCATACTTATCCCTAAGCCGAGATGGTATAACCATAAACTGGAAAACGCGTATTTATTTCATTCGTATGCTTGACTCTCCCGATATCAAACAAATGGATAACCTCACAATGCTCTCTCGATACTCTTACGAGATATGAAACACCAGAATAAATAAACTTGAAGTTTTTATTGCTTGACAGAAAATTCCTAAAACAGTACAATCCTTGCAACTACTTTACAGAATCAACCCTTAGGCCTAGGGGGAGTTTAGAACATGATGAAGAGGGGAAAATGACAAGGGTTTTGGGGAAGACGGCTAGGAATGAGATATCCTTCCCTAGGTCGAATTACATGCCTTTATATAGGCCTTGGGTCCAAGTTTTCTAATATGGCAAGAATACAAGTTTAAACTAAAGTACAACTCTATTAAAGATTAAATCTTCTGAGTAGATGCCTTTAATTAGTCCTCTCTTCTTGCCTTGAGTTTCTTCCTTGGACTTTGGGCTTGGCCTTCATTCTGCCTCAAGGCTCAGAAAAATATAGGAGTGGTCCACGACAGACCGGCTTGAAATCCTCTATCTGTCGAGCTCCACTTCACTTTTCCACTTCACCCTTCTGTCGTCATGGCTGCCACGACAGTGGCCACGACAGCATTTGCTCCTCGACTCCAGTTCTGTGATCCAGCTCTGCTTCTTTTGCTGCCCTGAGTCTGCTACTGCAGATACCTGCAAAAGTGACCAAAATCAGTAGCAATTGTGTCATTTTATCTAATTGTGATGTATATGCAGAAATTTATCCTAAATGCAATAAAATATGCTTGAATGCAGCAGAAATGTGGGTAAATGAGGGGTAAAATATAGAACTTTTATACACTCAACACACCTCTAAACTCAAGTTCTTGCTTGTCCTCAAGCAAATACAACCTAACTAAAAATAAAAACTTTTTGGTTTGGCTTAATTCAATGAACTTTTCACTATCTACCACACATTCCCTATTAAGAGCAATGCCTTGTCGGGTGTTTCTGGATTTACCCGGAACAATGATATAGTTCTTGTGCAGTGTGTGCAGGTTTTGTGAACAAATATGTGCCTAGACTCCCTTAGCTTACCAGAATAGTCATGCTTACTAACTTGAGTTTTATGCCAATTCATTTTTTTCTGGAGGCAATTCTTAGGCTCCTTTATTTTTTTCTGACCTTGGACTTCATCTTTTTATGGAGGCAATTCTTAGGCTCCTTTAGTTTTTTTCTAACTTAAGCTCAAATAGAAATCTTCCTAAAATCAGTGTAAGGCAGTTTTGCAAGCAAATGAGTCTGAATTGTTTCTTTCTTTTATTTCTTTCCTAGAGCCAGTGATAGGCACCTCTAGGGGCAACTCAAGCGGGTAAACATTCCTATTCTAGTGCACTACAGAAGTCTAGATAGCATAAGAGTCACAAAGGGCGTTCTAAAGATCAGAACTATAGCAAGGCTCTAAACAGTTCCTAAAAACATCCTAAAGGCACTGTCACGACAAAGTATGTCGCGGCAGGTAAGTTCAGTTCAAAGACTTAAGCCAAAATTTTGTTTTTATTTTCATTTTTTTGACACGAAATAAACTTAAAAATAAACTAACAATTAGACACGAAGTAAGACACAACTAACAGTTTCATTACTGGAGAGATGCCCACCCCCAAACTCAAGGGTTGCATTGCCCTCAATGTATGACAATGAAAAAAAGAAAAACAGAAAATACATCACAAAATAGATTAAACAGCAAAGACAACAAAATATAAGAAAAATAAACTTAAGTTAAGGAGTTGTCGTCGCTGCTGCTGCTGACTTGGAGCTGTCGGCGGGCAGTGACTTTAATGGCAGGGGCTGGCAGGTTGCAGGGGGACGCAGAGGCCAATTTCTTCTTTGCCTCTCGAGGTGGCTGGACAGGTGTCGGTGAGATGCGTGGGGGCTGGTCCAGGACCTCGAGATCATCATCGGAACTGATGTTGCTGCTGCTGGCAGATCTGCCTTGGCAGGGTCCTTCGACAGTCTCATTCAACTTCTTCCTTTTCATCGGAGGGTAGTCCTTTGAGATGTCTCGGGCTACAGATGGCTCGGAGTCAGAGTCCTGCCAGACGGAGGAGGAGGAGGAGAACCCTTCAAAGTATTTGGGGTCGATCTCCGGTAGGGGGTCCATCCTCTTCTCTCATCTGGGTGTGGCATATTTTTTGCAGCCTTCGCTTGTCGTGGCAAGTGTGGTTGTGGATGCAACAGAGGGAGTTCTGGGACTCGCAGCAGGAGTGGGGGCAGCGAAGAAGTTTTCTTGGAAGGAGGGGAATTGCATATGGATAAAATGTAAATCATTTTTAATGAAATTTACTGTTGTGGCTGCGAAGTCCCTCGTCAAGCCCATCAGACCGAGCTGTGGTTCCTCCATTCTTTGCAGCATCGTCAGAATCTGGCCGGAGGTGTCTTCCGGTGGTGCTGCTGCCGTCTGCTCAGGGTCTGCTGCAACAAGGTCAGGGGAGCTAGGGCCTCCCATCGGTTCGATCGTGGCAGAGGGGTTAATGTACGACAGAGGAGTGGCAGCTTTCAGTTCCATCAGACTGTAAATATTTTGCTACGTCCACCCTTTTCCTTGGACCTTGACATCCTCTTCAATTTCTGGTACGTTGTTGCCCCGGCAGATAGGGGAAGACGAGGGGGCCTGACGGTCGGAGAGCACACTCGAGGATTCCGTCCTGGATGTAGCGGCCGACATTGATTTGCCTCTCGTTTAAAATAGAATGGACAAGGGCTAACCTTGGTCTGTCTATAGTGCTGTTGTGGGAGGTAGGAATGAGGGCGTTTCTTGACAAAGTGGTTCCACAGCTTGGCTTGTGGGGTCAGCTGGGTCTTCCTCACTGTCCATCGGTGTTTTGGGTCATCGTTCCACTTCGTTCCTTCCTCTGTAACCTCTGCCATGACAGTGTCATAGTCTGCAGACGACAGACTATTCACGAACCTTCGGTGGGCGTCCTCCTTCTTGCTCACGTACAGCCCGTATAGTGTGTTGATGTACGCAAGCTCGAGAGAGATCTCCTTGCCTCGAATGGTCACTGTCGTGGCATCCTTACTGTTGACGTCAACGTAGAATTATCGAACGAGGGTTACTAACTTTCTTAAAATGTAGGATCGATCTAAGGGGTTGTTGTGTATGATTTGGAGGCTTTGGGATCAATTTCCCAATCCTAGAAAGCCATTTCTAGGCTTCGATACTAGTACGTGGGGACCATGTATCGGTATCCTAGTGTTCTGGGTTGAAGAACATGAATGAGAATATTAACTATCAGAGGGGTGTCGGTATGATGTTCAACTTGTACAAGTACGCCATGTGAGACCATATTGATACGGGTCAACCCGTATCGGTACACAAAGGCTTGGAAAATTCAAGTGAGCCATTTGTATCAGCACACATGAGAGTATCGGTATGCGGGAGCCATTACCGGTACGAATTGGGAATTTCACCCAAAAATAGTGAAATTGTAACGCCCAAGTTTTTGGGATTAGATGTTTTGGTGAGTCGGGTTGGGCCGATGGAACCGGTGTTGGTTGTTCGATCTGTTAAAAGGTGGTTTAGGGAAATCAAGGTTCAGGATGGAATAAAAATATTGTAAAAATTCCTAAATTCCTCTAAAATTATATTTAAGAGGTTGGTTAAATCAATTTTACAAAACAGGTTTTCAAAAGTATACATTTTGGACAGTGACCAAAATGTAAAGATTTAAAAGTTGGGAAAATTGTGTTTTTCAAGAAGAGTCAAAATTTTGAATCTTTATGGAGCTATTTGGCAATTATGCCTTTTCTCTAATTTGGCATGTATTTTAAATGTTTATTAAATAATTAAAAAGGTTTTTAATTAATCAATTAAATGAGAGTTAGTTAATCGGTTAACAAATTTATTGACGAGCTTTTCATTTCTCACTTTCACTTCAGCCAAGCACTCTTCATTTTCTCTCATTTTCCAGAAATTCTTTTCTCTCAAATCCTCTTTTAATTTCCATCTTTTCCTTGTTGATTTCTTCCATTTTCCTTCAAGTTTCTTCAAGCTAATATTGCCAAATTAGAGGAGAAGCAAGGATTGGAGGTAAATTTCGTGCTAACCCTCTAATCTAGGTTCTTTAATGAAATTCTAAAGATATTTGACTCTTTATTAATGAATTTAATTGAGGTTTTGTTGTTAGACTGATAAACTATAGAAATCTTGATAGAAAATGGATTTTAATGTGATTTTCGGATTTTGATTGAAATCTTGAGGTTGTTTCTAAATGAGTTTTAAAAGGTTTTTGGTGTTGAAGTGGAGTCTTAATCATAGAGATCCTGAAATCCTTGAGTTTCTTGATTTTTGAGGTGTTTTTGGTTGAGTTTTTGGGGTGTTCTTGAGGAATTCGAGTTGCTGGATGTATAAGGATAGTTTTAGGTTGTGTTTAGATGTTGATTAATGCCTAAAATGTGTTGGATGAGTTGGTTAATGGCTTGGCTGAGGTTAGAGGTCAATCGATTGAGTTTTCAATTGTTTCGTATGGGTGTTTTGATGCTTTAGAGCAGGGCTGCGGGATTTCTTGTGAGTGCTGGTGTTTTGGATGCATTTTAATGCATTGAACCTCTGTTTTGGTGTCTTGAAAATAGGGGATATTATTCCGGAAGAAAACGAAGTGGTTTTGGAGGCTCCGGGCGATCGATAGTTGCGTCAGTAAACGTGGTTTTGCAAGTTGGTGAGTGGAACTTGGTTTTCCAGCGTGGAAACGTTTTAGAAAAGGTTTTAAGAACTTTTTAAGAGCTTGAAACGGTTTACTAAGTTTGGAAGTAAGTAAAGTGAATTTTACACTAGGATTGTGCTAGTTTGAGCCAATGGTTGCACTTGATTTTAATTGCAATCACCTACTATTTTAAAGCATATTTTGAATGTATAAAATGTGTATGATGATGCCATGTGGTTTAAGGATGCACTAGGTAAGTTATCCTCGTATGCATGTGTTGATGCATGAGATTTGAAGCATTGGTTAATGCTTGATTTATGGCTTATCATGAATGCTTTGTAAAAATAGTGAGTTATGCATGAGGTATGGGTTATATTAGCAAGTGATGTTGAATAAAGTGTTTTATAAATGAAATCAGATATAGTTAGCCGGCTATAGGATTGAGTGCACTATAAACGAGTCGCCTTGGATGTTGAGGGGTTGTGATTGTACCAAATACTCAATCCAAGTACCCTAACGATTGTGGATTGTTTAAGGTTGCAACAGTTTAGGGTAGCTCCCGGGTGCGAACCTGGTGTGTGTCTCGTCTCTCGTTAGTGGGTTATACATCTACCGATGAGTGGTGTTGAGGGGTTGTGATTGTATCGAATACTCCACCACGAGTGTCACAACGATGGAGGGTCGCTCTCCTGTGTGAGCTTTGTAATGTCAGTAGAGTGTATGAAGGGTGTCGGACAACCCTTGGTAATCCGTGTATCCAATATGTGTTTTGATTTGTTTCTTATCACTTGTGAGCCAATATAATGAAATGAGTTATTGTGGAAAATGATGTTAATGCATATTTTGATTAAATCTTGGCATAATGGTGTTTATGCTTGGAAGGCTTTGAATACATGTAGCAATGGTTTAATTGCTGAATTTATATGAATCATGTTGCATGACGTATAATACGATGAGTTTGATGTTAAAGTGTATGTTTTGTCAAGAAAGGCATAATGATTTTGAAAGAACGAAATATGGTTTTGTGCATTGATGATGCTTGTGGTTTTTAGCAATCCTCACTAAGCTTGTATGCTTATGCTCTCTTTGTTCATCAATGCAGACAATTAAGCTTTTGAAGGTAGCATCTTCAAGGGAATCTTACCTAGATACTTTTTAAAAGTATGTTGTGTTCTTGAACTAGTGTAATAAAGGCAATGGGGGTGTCCAATGTAATGAATGTTATTGGTTTGTTAATTTCTGGTTTTGTGCAAGTTTGAGATGCATATTTGGACTTGTAAATGGCTTCTGAGTTTTGGTTTATGCTTGCATTTAGATTTTAGCCTTCTGGTTCTTTTAACTCTTAAGAATCATGCCTCTAGTCTCTTTGCTATTGAGAATGATGCTATGATGTTGCCTATGCTTCGTGTAAGTCGTCTTTGATGTGTATTTGAGTTGCCATTTTTGTTAGGTATGTGTCGGGATGGTTTCGGATGGTTTAAATCGAGTTTAAACAATTTTTTCAAACATTGCAGGCCCAGGTGTTTCGAAACACCCTTGCATGTTTCAAAACGGTGGCTCAAAATGGCCTTGGTGTTTCGAAACGGTAAGGTCTGTTTCGAAACATTTTGCCTCTGTGAACCATCATTCCGAAACGAGCTTGAGGGGTTTCGAAACGAACCAGCGTATCGAAATGGTTGTTCCGATACGGGGCTCTCTGTTCCGAAACATCCGACCGTTGATGCAGTTTTTGAATTGTTTTGAGTTTCTGTTTCTTACAATTTGGTCCCTGTTTGCCTCGTATGCAATTGGATGGGTTCTAGATGTCGTTTTGAGCTGAGATTTCATCGAGAAGAATGTAATAAACCTAACTAAAGGTTGGTAATTTGAATTTGCTAATAACCCTTATATTTTGTTAAATTTACGAAATGGCCCCTAAACATTAATTTAGTTGAAATCAAAGGGCGATTGTGTTGTTGTTTAATCCTCTGCTTATGTGTGTACACTTAGGAACCTAATCGCATTTAGACAAGATAAACCTTCCCGGTTTATTGAGGGTCGTTTATTGAGGTAAACCTTCCCGGTTTACTTCAATATTCCCTGTGTGATCCATTCGATTCGGTCTATCGGCCAGGCCGGGTCGAGGGGTTACATTTGGTGGTATCAAAGCCAGGTTTCAAAAGGTTTGGATGATGGTAAGTTGTTGGTATGTGACATTATTGTAATCATGTGTGTTTTGGTGATATTTGCTTTGCTCGGTGAATAGTAAAGCATGTTAATGTTAAGTTTGTGATAGAGATGTGATTTATATGATAATTGAATATGAATACAAGTTGTTATTATGTTTGATTGGACTGAATCTTGATGCTTGAGTCGTATGATGGTTGAGATATGCATGTAATATGCTTTAAGCTATGTTGGGAGGGAAATTAGACTGCCAATTGCCTTATTACCTAGAAAAAATATTTTAAATTGGTTTTGGAAGTCTTGGGATCCTTGTTAAGAGCTGGCCTGATCTTTTGTTTTTTTTATGTTCATGCTTTAATGTTAACTAGCACAATGGGACCGAGACGTGAGTTACGATCTGGAACAGTTGCGCCTACTGATGGGCAACGTGACCAAGATAACGAGATTATGCCTGGTGAAAACTTACCTCCTCCTCTGCCACCACCACCACCTAGGGGTGGGGAGCAGGAACAACAAGGGACGCCTTTGATGCAGGCGATGACGGGAGCATTCGAGGCTACTATTGCTGGAGTGCATGTACAGGCTCCTGCTGTTAGGCAAGTGGGATTGCCACTGGAGCGATTGAGGAGTTTTGGAGGAGAAGAGTTTCACGGATTATCTCCTGAGGCGTCCGAGGCATGGATGGCCAGTACGATCTGGATATTGGATCAGATGGGGTGCAATGATGCACGGAAGCTGGGATGCGCAGTATCGTTGTTGCATGGTGATGCATATACATGGTGGATGACTGTGACCACAACATTGGAGCCGGAAGAGGTAGATTAGACGTTCTTCTGGTATGCTTTTAAGAGAAAGTATCTTGGAGTTAGATACTTGGACGAAAAGAAGAGAGAATTTATGTCTTTGGTTCAGAGGAATATGATCGTAGCTGAGTACGAGGTCCGATTTGCATGGCTGAGCCAATATGCTTCAGAGTTGGTGCCGAGTGATAGGTATCGATGCGATCGTTTTCGGTATGGCCTGGTGCAGGACGTGAAGATGTACATGCTCACGACTGATTATACAGATTTTGATGTGCTCGTGACTCGAGCCAAAGATATAGAGCAGAGCTTGGGTCTGGCCTCGCGTTGGCGTGATTCTAGTTTGGGCAAGAGAGTTGATGATGTTTGCCCTAGTGGTGGGTAGAATAAGAGGAACTGAGACCGTAGATATCAGTATGCAGCTAGGAATGGTAATTTTGGGTGAGGTGCACTGGCTCAGGGCAACAAGCAGAGGTTTGAGCAGAGTACATGTTGGACGTGTGGTTCACGGGAGCACTAGAGGAGGGATTGCCCTCAAGCGACTCGTGAGGTGCAGGCTCCTGTGGTTAGGGCTAACTCGTGTTGGAAATGCGGGTCTACTGATCACATTAGGCGTTAGTGACCTCTATTAGCGGTAGGTGGTCAGGGTCGTGCACCAGTTGTTGCACAGCAGAGAGGCTGTGGGCGCGATCGTGGCAACTTTTAGAGGAGAGAGGATGGTCAGAGGGGTGTGGCACATGTAGTTTCTATTCAGTCGGAAGAAGATGGTCCGACGAGGGTGTATGCACATCGCGAGGGACGTAACGACACCGATGTGATTGCAAGTACCTTCACCTTGCAATCCTTATCTTTGTTATAATTGATTGATTCTGGATCTTTGCATTCATACATCTTGAGTGAGCATGCACATTTGCTTGATATTCCTGTTGAGATGCTAGATGAAGGAATGCAAGTTACAAGTTCTTTTGGTGAGACTGTTGTTACAAGGAAATTGTATAGGAGGTGCCCATTGTCTGTTCAAGGTCATGTGTTCTCTTTTGATTTGATGGAATGTAACCCCCTTAGCCCGGCCTAGACGGTTGACCCGAACTACGAAGATTACACGGGGAAAACCAAAGTCAACCCGAAAGTCAACCTTGATTAACGACCCTTTTTTTTAACTTTGTCTAAATGCATATTAACCTTAGGTGTACTCTTGAGATAAGCATACTCAAAAATCACAGCAATCGGAAATCAATAAAGGATCCAATTGCACAACATACAAATTTAGGGACCAAAATGTAAAATCTGGAAATTAAGAAGACTTTACCAATTTTTAAGTTACCATTATGAAATTAGTCATGTTTCATACCTCTCTGCCAAATTTCACCTCAAACGGACATCTCAAACTCAACCAATTGCACATACAAAAACCAGGACTAAAACGTAAAGCTTACAAACCTCAAAACCATTCAAATCTATGCCCAACGGTCAAGTGTTTCGAAACGGGTCTAGACCGTTCAGAAACACGGGCTGGCAGTAGCCAAAGTGTTTCGAAACACCTCTGCCCGTTTCGAAACACCCATGCCAAAATATGCACCTGTTTCGAAACAGGCAAGGGTGTTTCGAAACACCCTGCCCAGAAACAGCAGAAAAGTCTGTTTTTACACACTTTCGACCCACCAAACACGCTCATAAGACCCCCATGTCATGCCAACAAGTCATCAAACATTAAAGGAACATATTTGCATCATCAAAGCTCAATCATAACATCATTTAGGAAAAACCACAAGTCTATAGGCATGCATCCTAAAATGAAAAGCAAGCAATCACCAAATCTCCAAAACAAATACCAAATGGCCATTTACATGTTTCAAACATCATCATAGGCATTAAACAAAACTTAGGGAGTCCAAAACATCTCCCAAACTAAGCTCCCATAACCTTCCAAGATTGGTTTCAAAGCTGAAAACCAAACATCATTCACCGATTCCGTTTCGCAAGCTTGCTGAAACGCCGATCAAGCCTCCGGATCAACACCACAAGGATCCGAAGATGTCTCCCCTGTTTTAAACACATCAAAGCAGAGGATTAATGCATAATCATGAATTAAAATCTTCAACCAAAACACCTAAACTCACTGCTCTCATCAAAACTCACATTTCGGCTACCAAACACAACCGAAATCACATCCAAACACCTCTACAACAATACCCAGCCAAGATCCATCAAATCCAATCATTCTTAAACATCAATTAACATCCAAAAAGGACCTAATCACGTCCTTATACCTCCAGCTATAGCAGAACATCAAAATCACCCCAAAAACCACCATTTTCTCAAGTAAAAACTTAGGAAAATCAACCTATTCGGGATTGCATTGATTAAACCTCAATTACACATCATTTAGACATCCAAAATACATCAAAAAGACATCTCAAAATAGAGCCCAATCATCTATTACAAATTTCTTCAAAATTAAATCCAAATCTTGCATTTTAAGCCAAAATCAAGAACACAACATTAAAACATTTAATAAAACTCAATTTAAGGATTGAGAACTTGGGAATTTCAGTAAAGAACTGATTATTTAGAGGAGAAGGACGTTCATACCTCTAAATGTGAGTTTCTCCTTGTTTAGAGCCAAAATCCTTGAAAATTCAATAAGCAAATGATGAGGATTTGGTGTAGAAATGATTAGAAATCATTTAGAGATTGAAATCTCAACTTTAGGTGTGAAAATCAAAGGAAAAGTGGCTGTGGAAATGTGTTTGGCTGAGGGAAAATTGAGAGAAAATGAAATGGGAAAATTTTGGCAAAAGTTAGTTATGAAACTAAAATATTTCTTTTCCCTCTTTTCTTTTTATTAAATTACATTAAATGAGTCTTTAAAATTTAAAAAAAATCTGGAGAAACCCTCCCTTGGGTAAATTAGCTCCTTAAAGATTCAAATTTTCAATCCTTTTAAAACAGTCACCAACTTTTCAAAAATTACATTTTAGTCACTAACTTGAAATGTCATATTTTTAAACCCCATTTTGTAAAACTGATTTCACCACTCTCTTATATATAATAAAAGAGGATTTTTAGATATTTTTCCATATTTTTAATGCATCCCGAACTAGGCTTTCCCTAAAAACCACCTTTATATTCGAACCGTAATTTAAACCGGTCCGGTTCAGACCCTAAACTTCCAAGCCCAAAATTGGGGTGTTACAACTCTCCCCCCTTAAGAAATTTCGTCCTCGAAATTTACCTAGAGGAAAAAGGTACGGAAACTGCTTCAACATGTCACCCTTCCGCTCCCACGTGGCTTCCTCAGCACCACGATGCTTCCACAACACCTTTACCAACTCAATGGTCTTGCCTCGAAGAACTTTACTATCCGAATCCAGAATCTCTATCGGTTCCTCATCATAGGTCAAATCCGGATTCAACTCCACTTCCTCCACAGGCATCACAAGAGAGGGATCCGATCTATATTTCCGAAGCATAGAAACATGAAACACATCATGAATCTTTTCTAACTCTTGCGGTAACCTCAACTTGTACGCAACAGGACCCGCACGCTCAATCACCTCGTATGGTCCAATGTACCTAGGGCTCAACTTACCCTTTCGGCCAAACCTCATCACCTTTTTCCAAGGCGAAACTTTCAAAAACACACGGTCACCCACCGCATACTCAATCAAATCCGCGTAAGACTTTTGCCGATCAGAAGCTGCCTTCAATCGCTCACAAATGAGCTTTACCCTCTCGGTGGTTCCTTTCAACAAAGCGGGCATCGAAACCAACTTCTGACCCGTTTCAGCCCAACAAAGAGGAGTCTTACACTTCCTCCCGTACAAAGCTTCATAAGGTGCCATTTGAATACTTGCCTGATAACTATTATTATAGGCAAACTCCACCAAAGGCAAATGTTTCTCCCAAGAACCCTGAAACTCAATCACGCAGCACCTCAACATATCCTCCAAAACCTGGATAACACGCTCAGACTGTCCATCCGACTGCGGATGATAAGATGTACTGAAATTCAACCGTGTACCCAAAGCCTGATGCAAACACTGCCAGAAACGCGATGTAAACCTCGGATCTCTATCCGACACAATCGACTTTGGCACACCATGCAGCCGCACAATCTCAGCAATGTACAGCTCCGCAAGCTTATCCAAAGTGTACGTAGTATGCACAGGCAAGAAATGCGCACACTTCGTCAGGCGATCCACAATCACCCACACCGAATTCTTCTTCGATGGCGACAAAGGCAAACCAGACACGAAGTCCATGGTAATCCTCTCCCACTTCCACTCAGGAATCCTCAACGGTTGCAACAACCCTGAAGGAAACTGATGCTCAGCCTTAACTCGCTGACATACCATGCACTTGCTTACAAACTTAGCAACATCTTTCTTTAACCCCACCCAATAGTACTCATCACGAAGATCACGGTACATCTTAGTACTACCAGGGTGCATAGCAAAAGGACTACTATGAGCTTCAGTCAGAATAGCACGCCTCAACTCAGCATCATTGGGCACTACTATCCTACTTCCAAAGCATAAAACTCCATCATCATTAAAGCAGAAATCCGATGGCCTATCCTCTGCAATATCCTGAACATGTGGCACCAAGGAATCATCCAACAACTGCTTTTCCTTAATCAACTGAATCAAGGATGGTTTCACTTGCAACTCAGCCACAAGACCACCATCACGCGAAATGCTCAAACTGGCAAACATAGCCCTCAACTCCACTGCTACCTTCCTACTCAAGGCATCCGCTACAACATTAGCTTTACCCAGATGGTACTAGATCGTCAAATCGTAATCCTTAAGAAACTCCACCCAACGTCGTTGCCTAAGATTCAACTCTTTCTGAGACATCAGATACTTCAAACTCTTGTGGTCCGTGTACACGGTACACTTCTCACCATACAGGTAATGTCTCAAAATTTTCAAAGCGAAAACCACCGCAGCTAACTCAATGTCATGCGTAGGATAATTGCGCTCATGCACCTTCAACTGACGCGATGCATAAGCCACCACCTTACCCTCTTGCATCAACACACATCCCAAACCAACGTAGGACGCGTCACTATACACCACAAACGCTTTCCCTGATTCAGGTTGAACCAAGATAGGAGCTTGCGTCAAAGCTGCCTTAAGCTTCTCAAGAGCATGTTGTCTCGCTTCCGTCCACTCATACTTAACATCCTTCTGCAACAACTTCGTCAAAGGTGCAGCAATCTTTGAAAACCCATCCACGAACCTCCGATAGTACCCCGCCAAACCAAGGAAACTACGGACTTCATGAACAGACTTAGGAGGCTTCCAATTCATCACTGCCTCAATCTTCTGAGGATCAACACGAATTCCTTCAGTAGAGACCACATGACCAAGAAACACAACTTCTCTAAGCCAGAACTCACACTTGCTCAGCTTGGCATAAAGCTGATTCTCCAACAAGGTCTGCAATACAATTCTCAAATGCCCCTCATGCTCCTCCTCGGCACGAGAGTACACGAGAATATCATCAATGAACACCGCAACAAATTTATCCAAGTATTCATGGAACACTCTATTCATCATGTCCATGAAAGCTGCAGGAGCATTCGTCAAACCAAACGGCATCACAAGAAACTCATAATGCCCATACCTCGTTCTGAAGGTTGTCTTTGGCACATCCACATCCTTCACCTTCAGCTGATAATACCCTGACCTTAAGTCAATTTTAGAGAACACAACTGCTCCCCGAAATTGATCAAAAAGATCATCAATTCTCGGCAATGGATACCGATTCTTGATAGTCAACTTGTTAAGCTGACGATAATCAATGCACATTCTCATAGTGCCATCCTTTTTCTTCACAAACAAGACCGGTGCACCCCAAGGTGACACACTCGGCCGAATGAAACCACGATCAAGCAACTCCTGAAGTTGCGTCTTCAGCTCTTTCAACTCTTTAGGTGCCATTCGATAAGGAGTAATGGACACTGGAGTTGTGTTTTCATACAGCTCAATTCCAAACTCCACTTTGTGATTAGGAGGCAATCCAGGCAACTCCTCCGGAAACACACCAGGAAACTCTCGCACAGTCCTAATATCTTGCACACGCAACTCTTTAGAGCTAGGATTCATCACAAAGGCTAGGTAGGCTTCACAACCTTGCCTCAGCATCCGACTCGCTTCCAAAGTAGACACCACATTGGCAAGAAACTTCACATTCTCACCAACCACCACTACCTCATAATCATCCGCAAGCTTCAACGAAACTCGCTTATTCTCAAAATCCACAACAGCTCGATGCTCAACAAGCCAATCCATACCAAGGATTACATTAAAACCATAGAAAGGCAATTCCATAAGATCAACATGAAAAACATGGTCTTGCACAACCAAGGGACATCTTCTATAAAGCTTTCGAGTCACAACAGTCTCGCCAAAAGAACTAGTTACACGCATACCAACATTCAAAGACTCAACAGGAAAACCAAGCAATTGAGCATGCTCACGCAATATGTATGAGTGTGTAGATCCGGAATCAATCAAGGAAAGTAATGACAAGGATTGCAAAGTGAAAGTACCTGCGATCACATCCGTGTCATTCCTCCCCTCCCTCTGAGCATACACTCTGGCCTGGCCACCACCCTCAGGTTGAACAGCTACCACATGAGCCACATTCCTTCCACCATCCTCTCTACACTGGAAATTACCACGGCCGCGCCCACGACCTCTCTGTGGTGCAACAACTCCAGGAGCACGTCCCTGACCACCACCGGCCAACAGAGGACACTCTCTCTTCATGTGATCCACCGAACCACAGTTCCAACACGAATTACCGGTCACCACAACATGAGCCTGTACCTCTCGCGCTACTCGAAGACAATCACGCCTCAGATGACCACGCGATCCACATGCCCAACATGTGTTCTGATCAGCTCTCGCCATGTCTCCCTAAACAGGCGCACCTTGCCCTCCACCACCACGCCTAGCTGAAGACTGATACTTCTGATCACGTCCTTTCTTGTTCCGTCCACCACCGGAACTATACTCAGCAGCTCGCTTGCCCGCACTAGGACCAGCTCCTCTAGAAGATAAACTCAAATTCAACTCAATGTCTTTTGCTCTACCAACCAGCACATCAAAGTCAGTGTACTCAGTAGCCAGCATATAGGTCTTTACATCCGTCACCAAACCATAACGGAAACGTTCACACCTCTCCCGCTCATCAGGGATAAGCTCAGGTGCGTACTGACTGAGTCGGACAAACTGAACCTCGTACTCAGCCACTGACATGTTCCCTTGAGTAAGAGACATGAATTCCCTTTTCTTTTCATCCAGGTACCGCACACCCAGATACCTCCTCTTGAACGCGTTCAGAAAGAACGTCCAAGTCACATCAGCATCCTCCATTCCGGAGATAGCGGTTGTCCACCAGGTATACGCATCGTCATGCAACAATGATATTACACAGCCCAGCTTCTGCACTTCATTGCAGTTCATTTGTCCCAAAATTCTCTTGGTGCTTTCCAACCAAGACTCGGAACCCTCAGCAGACAAACCCCTGAACTTGGTCCCTCCCAGACTGCACAAACGTTCCAGAGGTAGTCTAACATTAGCATCTCCCTGATGCCCAGCTCCATGAGCTCCAGCTACCGCCGCCTGAAAGGCTTCAGCAATAGCTTGAATCAGCACTGTCATGTCAGGAGCAGCTTGCCCCTGCCTAGCTTCAAGTCCAGCGACCCCAGCACCAGCACCAGCACCAACTCCCTCACCGCCAGCACCACCACCACCGGGTGGAGGAGGTAAATCCACTACATTTTCTACATTCTCTTCGTTCTCATTTTGAGCCATAGCTCGCGTATTAATCCTCGTCTCTCTACGAGGTCCCATTCACTATACAATGCAATCACAAATGCAATAAACATAGTCAGGCTCAGCAAGGTAAGCAATCCAAGTACTCAAGCTCATTTCCAAATAAAGCAAATCATTTCATTAGCTTTGATATGGCAATGGGTCCCTCTAACATGCTTCACCATAGCATACTCCAAAATTGCAACATTCTTACAATTCATACATCATACTTTTAATCAACAAGTATACAAACAATCATACACATATCACCCACGTAACCATTCCCAATTACTCGAGAACTCAGCTCTGATACCACCAAATGTAACCCCCTTAGCCCGGCCTAGACGGTTGACCCGAACTACGAAGATTACACGGGGAAACCCAAAGTCAACCCGAAAGTCAACCTTGATTAACGACCCTTTTTTTTCTTTTTAACTTTGTCTAAATGCATATTAACCTTAGGTGTACTCTTGAAATAAGCATACTCAAAAATCACAACAATCGGAAATCAATAAAGGACCCAATTGCACAACATACAAATTTAGGGACCAAAATGTAAAATCTGGAAATTAAGAGAACTTTACCAATTTTTAAGTTACCATTATAAAATTAGTCATGTTTCATACCTCTCTGCCAAATTTCACCTCAAACGGACATCTCAAACTCAACCAATTGCACATACAAAAATCAGGACTAAAACGTAAAGCTTGCAAACCTCAAAACCATTCAAATCTATGCCCAACGGTCAAGTATTTCGAAACGGGTCTAGACCGTTCAGAAACACGGGCTGGCAGTAGCCAAAGTGTTTCGAAACACCTCTGCCCGTTTCGAAACACCCAAGCCAAAATATGCACCTGTTTCGAAACAGGCAAGGGTGTTTCGAAACACCCTGCCTAGAAACAGCAGAAAAGTCTGTTTTTACACACTTTCGACCCACCAAACACGCTCATAAGACCCCCATGTCATGCCAACAAGTCATCAAACATTAAAGGAACATATTTGCATCATCAAAGCTCAATCATAACATCATTTAGGAAAAACCACAAGTCTATAGGCATGCATCCTAAAATGAAAAGCAAGCAATCACCAAATCTCCAAAACAAATACCAAATGGCCATTTACATGTTTCAAACATCATCATAGGCATTAAACCAAACTTAGGGAGTCCAAAACATCTCCCAAAAACTCAATCTAGGTTCCCATTGCCAAATACCAAAAGCTAATAGTGTTGTGAAAATAGTCACCATACATGAGCTTAGACTTTCACTTGGATCCTTGACCTCCTTGCTGCCCATAAAGCACTTCAATGCTCTGCATTATTGGTTCAAGAAAGAGAGAGCGTAAGCACACATGCTTAGTGAGAAATGCTCTAATGAAACAACACAATAATGCACTTTGTAAAAACACCTTTCCAAGGCCTTTAATTTCAAAACAACATTTATCATGCATCTATGCATACAAACCAAGCATCTCATGCTTCAATACATCAACATGTCATATTGGCTTTCAAGTGATAATCCATAACCATTTTTCAACTCAAAACACAATCGGATACTCGGATTACAAGCGTTGTCCCATACGCTCCATACACAGTACCAAACACTCAAGGTGGAGTTTACCGGTACAATCACAACCCCTCAACATTCGTGATGGAGTCTACGGTACAATTACAGCCCCTCCACATCACTCATTGGTAGTTGTATAACATCACTAACGAGAACACGGGACACACAACACAAGATCCTCACATGGCCTTTTAACCACCATTATGATCTTAGACATCTCATTAGTGTTCTTGGATTGAGTTTACGGTACAATCACAACCCCTCAACATCCAAGGCGACTTTATTCACGGTGCACCCAATCCTATAGCCGGCTAACTATATCCGATTCAAGTACTTTTAAACCAACACATCACTTGCCAATATACATCAATTACCATCATCAATCCACTGTTTTTAAGCATTAAACAAAGCCATTACATAAACATGCATCACTATGCATCAAACCACATTTATCAATGTCCAAATCAAGGATCTCTTACCTTGAGCATCCTTCAACACATGGCTTACAAAACCAGCATTAAACATGCTAAAATATGCTTTCAAAACAGAATTTAAACATGCAAAATAAACACATTGCATTCAACCATCTCACGGTTCATCAAAAAGAGAGTTTCTCCGAAAAACTTACTCTTGAGCTTAGCTAAGTTGTTTAGACTTAAACTAAGCTCCCATAACCTTCCAAGATTTGTTTCAAAGCTGAAAACCAAACATCACTCACGGATTCCGTTTCGCAAGCTTGCCGAAACGCCGATCAAGCCTCCGAATCAACACCACAAGGATCCGAAGATGTCTCCCATGTTTTAAACACATCAAAGCAGAGGATCAATGCATCATCATGCATTAAAATCTTCAACCAAAACACCTAAACTCACTACTCTCATCAAAACTCACATTTCGGCTACCAAACACAACCGAAATCACATCCAAACACCTCTACAACAATACCCAGCCAAGATCCATCAAATCCAATCATTCTTAAACATCAATTAACATCCAAAAAGGACCTAATCATGTCCTTATACCTCCAGCTATAGCAGAACATCAAAATCACCCCAAAAACCACCATTTTCTCAAGTAAAAACTTAGGAAAATCAACCCTTTCAGGATTGCATTGATTAAACCTCAATTACACATCATTTAGACATCCAAAATACATCAAAAAGACATCTCAAAACAGAGCCCAATCATCTATTACGAATTTCTTCAAAATTAAATCCAAATCTTGCATTTTAAGCCAAAATCAAGAACACAACATTAAAACCTTTAATAAAACTCAATTTAAGGATTGAGAACTTGGGAATTTTAGTAAAGAACTGAGTATTTAGAGGAGAAGGACGTTCATACCTCTAAATGTGAGTTTCTCCTTGTTTAGAGTCAAAATCCTTGAAAATTCAATAAGCAAATGATGAGGATTTGGTGTAGAAATGATTAGAAATCATTTAGAGATTGAAATCTCAACTTTAGGTGTGAAAATCAAAGGAAAAGTGGCTGTGGAAATGTGTTTGGCTGAGGGAAAATTGAGAGAAAATGAAATGGGAAAATTTTGGCAAAAGTTAGTTATGAAACTAAAATATCTCTTTTCCCTCTTTTCTTTTTATTAAATTACATTAAATGAGTCTTTAAAATTTAAGAAAAATCTGGAGAAACCCTCCCTTGGGTAAATTAGCTCCTTAAAGATTCAAATTTTCAATCCTTTTAAAACAGTCACCAACTTTTCAAAAATTACATTTTAGTCACTAACTTGAAATGTCATATTTCCAAACCCCATTTTGCAAAACTGATTTCACCACTCTCTTATATATAATAAAAGAGGATTTTTAGATATTTTTCCATATTTTTAAT
Organism: Hibiscus trionum; assembly: GCA_030270665.1. Classification (NCBI taxonomy): domain Eukaryota; kingdom Viridiplantae; phylum Streptophyta; class Magnoliopsida; order Malvales; family Malvaceae; genus Hibiscus; species Hibiscus trionum. Next base: position 14,949,599 of record BSYR01000051.1, read on the forward strand.
GCATCCCGAACTAGGCTTTCCCTAAAAACCACCTTTATATTCGAACCGTAATTTAAACCGGTCCGGTTCAGACCCTAAACTTCCAAGCCCAAAATTGGGGTGTTACATGGAACTACCTTTTTATGGTTTTGATGTGATTCTTGGAATTAACTGGTTGGTTGAGCATCAAGTTGTAGTGGATTTTGATGTTAAACGGGTTACCTTAAAGCTTGCATATGATTACGAAGTAGTAATCGTAGGTGAGAACGTGAACTTCTTATTTAACGCAATTTCGGCTCTTAAAGTGAGTTGGATATTGAAGTTGAGATGTGAAGCTTTCTTAGGGTATGTGATGAATCTTGGTACGAAGGAAGTGCGTGTGCAAGACATACGAACCATATGCGAGTTTCTGGGTGTCTTTTTGGAAGAGTTACCTGGATTGCCACCCAATCGAGAGGTTGAGTTTGGTATCGAGTTGTATGAGAATACGACTCCGGTGTCCATTGCTCCTTATCGCATGGCACCTAAGGAGTTGAAGGAGTTGAAGACGCAACTTCAAGAGTTGCTTGACCGAGGATTCATAAGGCCGAGTATTTCACCTTGGGGTGCGCCGGTCTTGTTTGTGAAGAAGAAGGATGGTACAATATGTAAGTGCATAGACTATCGGTAACTAAACAAGTTGACAATTAAGAACAAGTACCCTTTACCGAGGATCGATGATTTGTTTGACCAGTTTTGTGGTGCTTCGGTGTTTTCGAAGATAGATTTGAGGTTTGGGTACTATCAGCTTAAGGTTAAGGATGTGGATGTACCTAAAACAACTTTTCGGACTAAGTACGGCCATTAAGAGTTCTTGGTGGTGATGTTTGGTTTGATAAATGCACTGGCTGCATTCATGGATATGATGAATATGGTGTTCCATGAGTTTCTGGGTCAGTTTATGGTGGTGTTTATCAATGATATTCTCGTGTACTCGCATACCGAGGAGGATCATGATAGACACTTGAGAATTGTGTTGTAAGTGTTGTTGGAAAATCAGCTTTGTGCTAAGCTGAGCAAGTGTGAGTTTTGGCTCAAAGAAGTGGTTTTTCTTGGACATGTGGTGTCAGCCGAAGGTATCCGGTTGATCCACACAAGGTTGAGGCGGTGATGAGTTGGAAGACGTCTAAGTCAGTGAAGGAAGTGCGTAGTTTCCTTGGGTTGGCTGGATACTGCCGAATGTTTGTCGAATGTTTCTCCAAGATTGCTGCCCCTTTGACCAAGTTGTTGAAAAATAATGTTCGCTTTGAGTGGACTAATGTTAGGCAACAAGCTTTCGAGAAGTTGAAGGAAGCTTTGATGCAAGCTCCTGTCTTGATTCAACCAGAATTGGGTAAGGAGTTTGTAGTTTATAGCGATGCATCATATGTTGGTTTGGGTTGCGTATTGATGCAAGGTGGGAAGGTTGTGGCTTATGCGTCTAGATAGTTGAAGGTGCATGAACGCATCTACCCTACGCATGATCTAGAGCTCGCAGCGGTGGTGTTTGCTTTGAAGATTTGGAGACACTACCTTTATGCTGAAAGGTGTGTGGTTTATACTAACCATAAGAGTTTGAAGTATCTTATGTCTCAGAGGGAGTTTAATCTTAGGCAACAAAGATGGTTGGAGTTTCTTAAGGATTACAATCTGACCATTGAGTATCATCCTGACAAGGCCAATATTATGGTCGATGCTTTGAGTAGGAAGGTAGTTGTTGAGCTGAGAGCTATGTTTGCTCGTTTGAGTATATCGCGTGATGGTGGCTTGATAGCCGAGTTGTAGGTGAAACCTTCCTTGATTCAATTGATTAAGGAGAAGCAGTTGTTGGATGATTCGTTGGTGCCTCATGTTCAAGACATAGTTGATGGTAAGGCTACAGACTTCTGCTTTAATGATGATGAAGTTCTATGTTTCAAAAGTCAGATATTGGTGCCAGAAGATGTTGAGTTGAGGTGCACTATTTTGACTGAGGCTCATAGCAATCCTTTTGCTATGCAACCTGGTAATACTAAAATGTATCGTGGCTTGAAGGATGAGTACTATTGGGTGGGGTTGAGAATGGATGTGGCTGATTTTGTAAGCAAGTGTATGGTTTGCCAACGAGTGAAGGCTGAGCATCAGTTCCCTTCCAGTTTGTTACAACCTTTAAGGATACCAGAGTGGAAATGGGAAATGATTACGATGGATTTCGTATCGGGGTTGCCTTTGACACCATCAAAGAAGAACTCTGTGTGGGTGATTATAGATCGTCTTACGAAGTGTGCACCTTTCTTAGCTATGCATACTACGTATACGTTGGATAAGTTGGTAGAGTTGTATATTGCAGAGATTGTGGGTTTTGCACGGTGTGCCCAAGTCCATAGTGTCGGATAGGGATTCGAGGTTCACAACGAGGTTTTGGGAATGTTTACATCAGGCGTTGGGTACGTGGTTGAATTTCAGCACGTCATATCATCCTCAATCGGATGGGCAGTCGGAACGAGTTATCCAGGTGTTGGAGGATATGTTGCGATGTTGTGTGATTGATTTCCACGGTTCTTGGGAAAAGCATTTGTCGTTAGTTGAGATTTCTTATAATAAAAGCTTTCAGGCAAGCATACAGATGGCACGGTATGAGGCCATGTATGGGAGAAAGTGTAGAACGCCTCTTTGTTGGGCTGAGGCGGGGTAGAAGTTGCTTTATTTGCCGGATATGTTAAAGGGAACAATTGAAAAAGTGAAGCTCGTATGTGAGTGGTTGAAGGTTGTATCGGATAGTCAAAAGTCTTACGCGGATCTAAAGCGTAAAGAGATTGAGTTTGCGGTTGGAGATCGCGTGTTCCTTAAGGTATCGCCTTGAAAGAAGGGGATGAGGTTCGGATGTAAGGGAAAGCTTAGTTCGAGGTTTATTGGACCTTATGAGGTTGTGGAGCGAGTTGGTCATGTGGCTTATCGGTTGAGATTGCCTTCCGAGTTGGAAAAGATTCATGATGTGTTTCATGTGTCTATGTTGTGGAAGTACAGATTGGATCCTTCGCATGTGATGTCAGTTGAGGAAATTGAGTTGAATCTGGATTTGTCCTATGATGAGGAACCCGTGAGAGTTCTGGATACGAGTAGTAAAGTTCTTCGTGGCAAGACGATTGAGCTTGTGAAGGTGTTGTGGCGACACCGAGGTGTTGAGGAAGCCACGTGGGAAAGCAAGGCAGACATGATGAGGCAATTCCCATATCTTTTTCCTTTAGGTAAAATTTTGAGGACGAAATTTCCTAAGTGGGGGAGAGTTGTAACGCCCCGGTTTTGGGGCTTAGATGATTTGGCGTGTCGGGTTGGGCCGGTGGAATCAGTGTTGGTTGTCCGATCTATTAAAATGTGGTTTAAGGAAATCAAGGTTCGGGATGGGATAAAAATATGGTAAAATTTCCTAAAATCCTCTAAAATTATATTTAAGAGGTTGGTTAAATCAATTTTACAAAATGGGTTTTCGAAAGTATACATTTTGGGTAGTGACCAAAATTTAAAGATTTAAAAGTTAGGAAAAATGTGTTTTTCAAGATGAGTCAAAATCTTAGAATCTTTAGGAAGCTATTTGGATATTATGCCTTTTCCCTAATTTGGCATGTGTTTTAAAGGTTTATTAAATAATTAAAAAGTTTTTTAATTAATTAATTAAATGAGAGTTGGTTAATCGGTTAGCAAAATTTTTGACGAGCTTTTCATTTCTCACTTTCACTTCAGCCAGACACTCTCCATTTTCTCTCAATTTTCCAGAAATTCTTTTCTCTCAAATCCTCTTTTGATTTCCATCTTTTCCTTGTTGATTTCTTCCATTTCCCTTCAAGTTTATTCAAGCTAATCTTGCCAAATTAGAGGAGAAGCAAGGATTGGAGGTAAATTTCGTGCTAACCCTCTAATCTAGGTTCTTTAATGAAATTCCAAAGATATTTGACTCTTTATTAATGAATTTAATTGATGTTTTATTGTTAGATTGATCAACTATTGAAATCTTGATAGAAAAAATGAATTTTAATGTGATTTTCGGATTGTGATTGATTTGGTTGGTTTGAGGTTGTTTCTAAATGAGTTTTAAAAGGTTTTTGGTGTTGAAGTGGAGTCTTAATCATAGAGATCCCGAAATCCTTGAGTTTCTTGATTTTTGAGGTGTTTTTGGTTGAGTTTTTGGAGTGTTCTTGAGGAATTCGATTTGCTGGAGGTATATGATGATTTTAGGTTTTTTTTAGATGTTGATTAATGCCTAAAATGTGTTGGATGAGTTGGGTAATGGCTGGGTTGAGGTTAGAGGTCAATCGATTGAGTTTTCGGTTGTTTCGGATGGGTGTTTTGATGCTTTAGAGCAGGGCTGCGGGATTTCTTGTGAGTGCTGGTGTTTTGGATGCATTTTAATGCATTGAACCTCTTTTTTAGTGTGTTGAAAACATAGGACATTATTCCGGAAACAAACGAAGTGGTTTTGGAGGCTCCGAACGATCGATAGTTGCGTCCGCAAGCGTGGTTTTGCAAGTTGGTGAGTGGAACTTGGTTTTCCAGCGTGGAAACATTTTAGAAAAGGTTTTGGGAACTTAGTAAGAGCTTGAAACGCTTTTCTAAGTTTGGAAGTAAGTAAAGTGATTTACTCTCGGATTGTGCTAGTTTTGAGCCAATGGTTGCACTTGATTTTATTTGCAATTACCTAATGTTTTCAAGCATGTTTTGAATGTATAAAATGTGTATGATGATGCCATGTGGTTTAAGGATGCACTAGGTAAGTGATCCTCGTATGCATGTGTTGATGCATGAGATTTGAAGCATGGGTTAATGCTTGATTTATGGCTTATCATGAATGCTTTGTAAAAATAGTGAGTTATGCATGAGGTATGGGTTATATTAGCAAGTGATGTTGAATAAAGTGTTTTATAAATGAAATCGGATATAGTTAGCCGGCTATAGGATTGAGTGCACTATAAACAAGTCGCCTTGGATGTTGAGGGGTTGTGATTGTACCGAATACTCCATCCAAGTACCCCTAACGATTGAGGATTGTTTAAGGTTGCAACGGTTGAGGGTAGCTCCCGGGTGCGAACCTTGTGTGTGTCTCGTCTCTCGTTAGTGGGTTATACATCTACCAATGAGTGGTGTTGAGGGGTTGTGATTGTACTGAATACTCCACCACAGGTGTCACAACGATGGAGGGTCGTTCTCGTGTGTGAGCCTTGTAATGTCGGTAGAGTGTATGAAGGGTGTGGGACAATCCTTGGTAATCCGTGTATCCGATATGTGTTTTGAATTGTTGCTTATCACTTGTGAGCCAATATAATGAAATGAGTTATTGTGGAAAATGATGTCAATGCATGTTTTCATTAAAGCTTGGTATAATGGTGTTTATGCTTGGAAGGCTTTGAATACATGTAGCAATGGTTTAATTGCTGAATTTATATGAATCATGTTGCATGACGTATAATACGATGAGTTTGATGTTAAAGGGCATGTTTTGTCAAGAAAGTCATAATGGTTTTGAAAGAACGAAAATGGTTTTGTGCATTGATGATGCTTGTGGTTTTGAGCAATCCTCACTAAGCTTGTATGATTATGCTCTCTTTGTTCATCAATGCAGACAATTAAGATTTTGGAGGCAACATCTTTAAAGGAATCTTACAAAGACACTTTCTATAAGTATGATGTGTTCTTGAACTAGTGTAATAAAGACAATGGGGTTGTCCAATGCAATGAATGTTATTGGTTTGTTAATTTCTAGTTTTGTGCAAGTTTGAGATGCATATTTGGACTTGTAAATGGCCTTTGAGTTTTGGTTTATGCTTGCATTTGGATTTTAGCGTTTTGGTGCTTTTAACTCTTAGGAAGCATGCCTCTAGTCTCTTTGTTGTTGAGAATTATGCTATGATGTGTTGCCTATGCTTCGTGTAAGTCGTCTTTGATGTGTATTTGAGTTTCCATCTTGGTTAGGCATGTGTTGGGATGGTTTAAATCGAGTTTAAACAACAGTTTCAAACATTGTAGGCCCAGGTGTTTCGAAACACCCTTGCTTGTTTCGAAACGGTGGCTCAAAATGGCCTTGGTGTTTCGAAACGGTGAGGTCTGTTTCGAAACATTTTGCCTCTGTGAACCATCGTTCCGAAACGAGCTTGAGGGGTTTCGAAACGAACCAGCGTATCGAAACGGTCAGCTCTGTTTCGAAACGGCTGTTCCGATACGAGGCTCTCTGTTTCGAAACATCCGAATGTTGATGCAGTTTTTTAATTGTTCCGAGTTTCTGTTTCTTACAATTTGGTCCTCGTTTGCCTCGTATGCAATTGGATGGGTTCTAGATGTCGTTTTGAGCTGAAATTTCACCGGGAAGAATGTAATGAACCTAATTAAAGGTTGTTAATTTGAATTTGCTAATAACCTTTATATTTTGTCAAATTTACGAAATGGTCTCTAAACATTAATTTAGTTGAAATCAAAGGGTGATTGTGTTGTTGTTTAATTCGCTACTTATGTGTGTACACTTAGGAACCTAATTGCATTTGGAAAAGTTAAAAGAAAAAAAAAAGATGGTCCTTTATTGAGGTAAACCTTCCCGGTTTACTTCAATATTTCCCGTGTGATCCGTTCGGTTCGGTCTATCAGCCAGGTCGGGTCGAGAGGGTTACAGAAATGGAGCCCAAGGGTCTGAAAAATTATGGTATATGGTTCTATAGACTTCTAATGGGATAAAATGAACTATAAAACTAAGAATCGAGATTTTACCCCTTTATTCGAGCATAATGTGTAATAACTCAGTAACTTAATTGGGTGACTTGATGTTTGATAGAATCCATAGAGTAATGGTAACTGAAATAATGTTGTTTGCTGAATAGACATTCGTTGGTTGAGTCACCTTTGATTGTTGGGATCCAGATACTCAGAGAGCGTATTGCAAAACCACGAGATGAGACACCAAATGTACATTCCTGAGGCTGTGTGACACTGACCTCATTCGAAGATACTCGAATTGAGATTCCGAGTATGAGTGTAAGTTTTTAAGGCTGTGTGGCACCATGCCTCACTCAGAGTGTACGTTTCAAAGGTTGTGTGGCACTGAGCCTCACTCCAGGTTTGTTATATGATGCATATGTATGCTTTGTGAGATTGATGCATCTTTTATATTTATTGTTATATGTTTAGGCGACTAGAGGTAGCGTCATATGTTGATGTATGTGCCATGTCATCATCTTTGGCTACATGCTCATAATTATGATTTGCACGAAGCATGGTAGAGTGGTAGTGTATCCACTGAGCTTGTTAGCTTATCATTCAGAATTGTTGTTTCCGTTCGCATGTTAGTAGGTTGGCACATTGCATCAGAGGAGCACCATCGATATAGGATTTTAGCATCGCCTCATCAGCAGTACAATACTTAGATTTATTTGGGCATATGTATTCGTCGGACCCCATTTGTGTATTGTAAATTGTGTTTTGATTTCAATATGTGAGTCAAATGTTTTAAATGGAGCTCTCATGTAAACGCTTTAAACACTCATCTATGTTCGAAATATTTTTAACTTAACGATTTTTATAGAATTTATTTGTGGATTAGGCTAAACTAGTTTGAACTTGTATGGTAATAGGTTGGGCTTGAGGCTCAATGTGACATCCGGGTCGAGGGGCATTGAACTCATGTCTATTAGGTTAAACATTTTTATGGAATTTATTTGTGGGTTAGTCTTAAATCAAGATTAATCCATTTTTTTTATAAATTTTATAATTTAATCTAATATTTTTAACATTATAATATTTTTATTCATTTCTATGTAATAAATTAATTTTTTTGATAGAATAATGGCACATGTCATCATATATAGGAGGAAAATGAAAAAATGAAGATTCAAGCTAGGGGCATTAAACTCATGTCTATTTAATAGACTAGCCCAACTTCCAATCATTGGGCCAGACTTTTAATGTGTTATATAATTAACAAAACTAATATTCAGGTTAAATGAAGACTGAAATTAATTTTTTTTACTGAAATATTGAAATTAATTAAATTGAAATATTATTAAATTTAATATGTTCTTGAATTAATTTAAATTATAATAACTAATTTTAATTATTTTTTAATATTCATCTAACTTATAAATTAAATTAATTTAAATGATTATATTCTTATACTATAAATATATTATAAATTAATTTTAAGAAAATATAAAATATTATAAGGATTAATATCCTATACACTGCCAGTGTAAAATAAAGTTTCCACAAGTGGGTTTATTTAGGGGTTTAGGAGTTTAGTTTAGGGTTTAAAGGTTAGGGGTTTAGGTTGTATGATTTAGAATTTAGGATTTATGGCTAGAATTTAGGGTTTAGGGTTTAAGGGTTGGGGTTAGATTTTTAGGGTTTTAAGGTTAGAATTTTAGGATTTAAATTTAAGCTTGAAAATAGGCATGCTTGTGTAAACTTTTTTTACATTGGCAGTGTATCAAATATTAATCTATATTATAATAGTAATTTGTATTGTAAACATGTATTATTTTTTAATTGAAAACATGTTTAAATTTAAATTATACTAATCTATAAATTATATAAATTAATATGTAAACATAAATTACCCAATTCAATAATATATTAGTATTACTTGATATAAATTAATTTAATATTATTCTAATATTAATTTAAGATTATATGAAATTAATTAATTTTAATATCAATTTAATCTAAATATTAATTTTATCAATTATATAAATTTGTTTGACCAGTGGTTGGTTGCCAGACAGTGTGGCCCAGGCTACTCTCCTAAGAGGCCCATGTCTGATTCCTTTGCTTGCATCATCTCATTTTCTCACTTTTCCTCCAAATAGATGATAATATTGGAGGGTATTAATTTAATAACTAGAAATAAATAATGTTAAAAATATTAGATTTAACATGTCATTTACTTTTTTCATTAAAATGAGAAAATAAGAAGTGTCACATGGCATGATCTTATGGAAATTTTTTTAAAACAATTTGGGTTGAAATGAGTAACAAAAGTTACAAAAATGTCTCAAAAGATAGGGGGGCAAGTCTCTTTAAGCCTTTATTTTAGGCTTAATATGTCTAAAGTATACTCTTTTTATGAGATAGGTGTCTAAAGTCTTTTTTAACTAAAATATGTGCCTCGAGTTTGTTTTTTTTTTTTTCTAAAGTAGTTGCCTAAAAGACTTTAAAACAAGCCAAAAATAAAACGTTAGACACCTATTTCAGAAAAAAAAAATTAAAACACATATCTCAATAAAATGTATAATTTGGACAGTTATTTTGGTATTAAGCTTTTTTTTTTTTTACTTTTGAACACTTTTAACTTTTTACTAGAAAAAATAATGATAGTTTAGCTACTGAAGTAGACGGAGAAAATAAAAAATAAAAAATAAAAAATAAAAGAATGAGTATTATTTAGAGTTTAAATTGTGAATTAAGGCTTTTAATTTTGTTTAACGATTTCCATGCAAGTATTCTTCATGCATAATCATCAACTGTTCTGCTACCTGTGGAAGTAATGAGTTCAAATGAGTTTAAATAGCTCTTAGATCTTGGTTGAGCAAAGTGTCCACACAACAGTGTTTAGAAATTAGATCACATATATTAATTCAATCGGTTGAATCATAAAATGATTGTTCAATCATAGAACTTGAACTGATTAACTGAAGAATTTATATAAAAAGCACTAGACAATTGGAAGAAAAAAAATCAAATTAAAACATTTATATATATATATATATATTAATTTGTGGTTTTTAAATTAAAAAGTAACCTTTCGGCTTCATATTTTGGTTTAGACCTTCTAAACCCAACTTTAGATTCATCTTAAAACCCATTTTAAATTAATTTGTGTAATAATGATGATCATAATCATAAAATTTGATATTTGATCCGTAGTTGTTTTAAATGTAATTTAACTCCTAAATATATGTATGTACCTCTTCAATGCTGCCATCTTCAATCTCTGTATTTAGAGATAGTAGCATGCTTTCATGAAGCAAGTTTTCTAAATCTTCTATCCGGTGTGCTGCAAAATCAATGTATTCAAATTCCTATATAACACCTTAACAATTTATCGAAACAACAACATCAGAGGTAAAAGATTATATCCGTATTTATATATATTTTGAAAATAAGAAAGTGATATGTTAGTAGAAACATGAGCAACAGAAAAGAAAAGAACCTTTGGAATTTTGGAACCAGGAGAAGATATCAGCAGCAAGCTGTTGGGATTTGTGCAAGGAATCAAGGCCACCCCATTGGTTTTGGACAGCCATTTGAAGACCATGCCATCCGGATAAAACTACTCTAATTCTTTCAACCAAACAATCATTTTCATGAGTTGAAGGCAAACTCGAATGGTTGTTTTGTCCATTCAAGGATCCCATTCTCTCTTTTTCTTTTCAAACCATCACAATACAGCCAAATTTGCATTTTCTTAGGCTTTACATATATATATATATATATATATATAATAAATCCGTGTATATGTTATTTGTACGTACATGTATTGTTGTTGTTGTTGTTGTTGATGTTCCTTGTTTTGTTGAGAATATGAGAGTAAGAATGAGAGGTGCGTAAAGTTGGGATCAAATGAGAAACCATCGGCTGAGAATAGTCACTCAATTTGACAATAGATGATTATTTCTAGTTTTGGCTCGATAATCAATATTTAGGTAGAGGTGTTCATGGGTCCATGTATATAAATTGCACTTTATAAAAAATAGGTAAATGAAATATAAATGAATTTATTGGTCTTGTCTTTTTTTTTTTCACTTTCGGCTTTTAGGACTTTATCCTGACTAATTTGGACCAACTCGCATCGCACACCTGGTATTGATGGATGAGTTTATCAGCATTAATTTTCTCCGTACACAAAACCTCGAAACTAATTTTTTCCCTCCTAACTTTACTAGTTCCTTTCCATCTTTAAATTTTTATTGTGATCCTTTCCATCTTTAAATTTTTACTTTTATCAAGTTAATCCAAACAAAACAGAACAAGACAAGTTTAAACGGAAGTCAATTATTATCTCTTTTTTCACGTCATAAAAAATCCTAGAATTTAACTAATTTGTTGCAATGCTGGTATAAATTGTTTTTTATTGTGAATAAAGTAAAGGGTAAAGTTAATAAATGATTATTAAATTTTGATTAATTATTTAATTTAGTAATTAAACTTTCAATTGCTTTAATATAACTATTAATTTTTTTTTGTTTCGCTCCAATTCTGCCACTGACCCATTAACAACAAAAAAAAGTGATGTGATTGTTAAAATATTTTGTATAATAACACATTCAGTCCTCCACATTTACACATTCCAACAATTTAATTATAATTGATTTACACTTTAACCAACTGCCATTAAACACACTACATACAAATGATGAGTATTGCATACTGTCCTTCACTTTTAACGTGTGGTGCATCTGAACAGGGATGTAAAAACAGGTAATCAGATGAGTTTCAGGTCGGGTTTTGTCAGGTCGGGTCAAATTGAATATAGGTCATTTCAAGTCATTTTTCTGTTTTGACTCGATTCAAGTCAGTTTCAGATCGGGTCAAAATGGTTAATTGGCGGGTTAATTCGGGTTTGGGTAGACTTCAGGTCGGGTTCATTTTAGGCCGGGTTAATTCGGGTTTTGAATTCGTATTAAGTTTGAGTTTGGTACAAATAGTCGATAGACTTTGGGTTGTTCATTCATTTCGAGCTAATTATTCAACGCCTTTCACAAACACAAATCACATTAAAAATAAATATTGAGCAATAGAATGAACAAAAATATCATCAAATGATTCATTTCTAAAATATTAGAGTAAATTACAAAAATTATAAATTAAAAAGGGTCATTTTTTGTGAAAAAATAAAATTTTAGGGACTAACATGAATAAAAATATCATCATATTAAAACACTTGACTAAATTACAAAAAAAAAACAATAGGGGTCAATTTGAAATAAAAATAAAGTTTTAGGAACTATAATGAACAAAGATATTAAATTAAAATTATAAACATTTGACTAAATTACAAAAAAAGAAGAATAGGGGTCAATTTGAAATAAAAATAAAGTTTTAAATACTATAATGTACAAAGATATTAAATTAAAATTATAAACATTGGAGTAATTTATAAACAAATAAAAGAATAGGGGTCAATTTGGAATAAAAATAAAATTTTAGGGACTATAATGAACAAAGATATTAAATTAAAACTATAAACATTTAACAAAGTACAAAAAAGATAGTGGTTAATTTGGAATAAAAATCACACACATAAATCTTACAATCAGTAATAATTAAAGTGCAAGCATAATCTCTTAATCCTTGAACTAACCCTATAACTCCAACACTCAACTTGACACGGTTACCCCTAACCCCTAATCTCAACCCCTCTTTTTTCTGAGTCAAAATAAATTAGACCTTCAAAAACTCATCAAACGTTTGGAATCACTATCAGTCATTTTGAGTTGGGTACAACTGAAATAAGTTGGGTCTTTAAAAGGTTTAATTATTAAATAATTTTATGAAGGAGGATCTAATTAAAAAAGAACCTAAATATAAAGGTTTAAGGAAACTAAACTAAAATTGAGACTAAAATGAACCAAACTAAAATTAAAGAATAAAAAAAAATTAAGTGTAAACCTTAAAAAATTGGAGGTCAATTCCCCCAGTTAACTTTATTCGATTTCAAAAGAAATTAGAGTACAAGTTTAATCTCATAATTTCTAAACTAATCTCATAACCTAAATAATCAACTCGACATATTTACCTCCTAAATCCCAAACATGAACCTCTAAATCTTACAAGCACTTTTCACTAATAATTAGAGTGCAAACCTAACCTCATAATCCCTAAACTAATTCCGCATTAAACATTGAATTATCAATTAATTAATAAATTTTCAAACTTAGTAGTGTCAAAAAAAAATATCTAAATTCAATCTTTTACACACATATATATATATATATATATAATTTGGTAAAAATATATTTAATTGATTATATATGTATATATAACAAAATATTATTTAACATTTTAAATTAATTTAAAAAAATAATGGTTTACATTTTAAAAAATAATAGTTTAAAAAAATCACAGACTTCTTCAAATGTCAGGAAAATATCATTAGCAACTATCAAGTCAGGTCAATATCAGTTCAGGTCAAAAACATGTCAGGTTCAAAACAGGTCGGGTTCAACAGACCGAGTTCAAAACATGTCGGATAATATCGATTATCTGTCATGTCGATCTCGAGTTTGGGTTCATTTCAGTCGGGTGCAAGTCGTGTTTCGGATCCACAATAACAGGTCCAATTCAGGTACGTGTCGTTTTCGGTCGAATACAAATTAGGTTCGGTTACTACAATAACATATCTAACTGAGTTCGAGTCAACAACAGTCTATTACAAATCAGATTCGAATCATTCAATCATCGATTTAAATCAAATTTTAACTCAACCAGATTTCAGTCAAGTTTTCAAAAAGAGTCAACTTTTTACGTCCATCTGAATCTAACCGTTCTTTCCTTCCCAATCAGACTTTGACTGATAAGTGGCCCTTTAAGTTCTATCTTCTTGTCAATTTAAATGCTCATTTTATCTTCTCATTATAAATCTAGTCTCACAACATCCCTTCATCAATTAATAAACAATTCCATGTCTCTAATCATTTCCTTATGAATTTCCATATGAATTTTGATTCTAGATTATTGGGATCCCATTTTTTCTTTCTATTCTTTGAGAAATTATATATTGAATTATTTTCGCTACGTTATTTATGGACCCATCAATAAAAATGATTTATCTCATTATTTTTTTCTATGTCATATTTTTACCAAATGAATTTTCACCTATATTTACTGCAAATCAATTTTAAAAATAATTTTTACCAAGTAAAATTATAAAATAAGTGTTTTTATTGGTTGGTCTCATGTATGACGTGGCGGGAATGACCCATCTAAATCTAACAGTTTTGTTCATCTTCTTGACTGAAATCTTATACTTCGAATCTTTCTTATTTTCTCTTTGACTATCTCAGTGATGAAATTGTCGATCACTCATCAGTGATCACTTATGACATTGGAACCCTGTTGGTAGAAATACCCAGAATCATTTTTTGCCACACCTATCGATTTATGAGCCGATGGAGTTGCAATTCTTTCCGTAGACATCATTATATGTCTGTGGTGAATGCCTGTCTTTGACCCTTCACATTGGCGTTGAAGCATGTTTCTTATTGATCCTTAAATTTTTGCTGTTAACAGCTATAATCCTTTTTGTTGACCTTTGGAAGCGATTCTTATATTTATTTTGGTATGTTCGTTTAATAGTGCAACCTAGAGGGAGGCTGAGATCATGTTCTTGAGTCCTATTTATTATATTATACTTTTCATGTAATCCCTAGATCCGCCTATGCGTTACAACGGATCCTAGTAAGTCACATTAGGGTCACAAGAGCGACCCACAGTAAAAATACACATAAAAAACATTTTTCCTCAAACACTTATTAAACTGTAAAATCAATTTCTGTATAAAATACCATTTCAGGAAGTCATTTAAACACATAACAAAAATTTCAAAAAGTGCTTTACAGACACTATCATAAAACAATACATGACATACATGCCCACTAACTATACAATACCACACTCCAAAAGCAATGCCGAGAGAACTCCGAACACGGATGTCAAACATTATACCATGATATATTCTTTTAACTTGCGATGATAAAAACAACGTGAGCTTGGAAAAGCTCAGTAATACAAAACTACCAAAAGATGCTATAAGCTCATGCAGATATATGGTAGGCATAACATTTTCATGATGTTCCATGTAGTAACAGTCTCCATTTCTGTTCTACTATTTCGAGGTAGCATTACTCGAGAATAACGATATTTGTTATTTATTCAAACATCGAGAATTAGACGGGAATTATATAGGTTGATAACATATGGAGGTGGAATCAAAGAGTTTAGTGTCTAGTGTGCTCCAACAGTGCAACATTAATGCATGCAATGTAACAATGTAGCAAATCTCATTTATTTCAAATACATTTGTTTCAAGTAGCAATAAAGTTCATTTTTATTCTTTATTTACCCTCCAACCATACTCCAGTATATAGTTTCTCCAGTGCAGTATCATGTACAAACATTAACTCGAGCCCATTGGGTGTGGGTACCATCCTAAGGGAATACCTTAGAATATGAGCGACCCTAGCCGAAGCATAGGAACCGAAACGGGCGAACCTAGTTGAAACATAGGAACCGAAATGGGCGGACCTAGCCGAAGCATAGGAACTGAAAACGGGCAGACTTACCTGCTTGATCAGGGCTAAGCCGTCAGTAACTTCATATCATATCCCAATTACCCAATGAATCAGATCATCAATAGTTCATTAATCAATAACATTATTTTCAGTAATACATTATCCATATAGCATGTTTGTCATATCGGGTGCATGAGCATATATCATAAATACGGTACGGTCATGCTTAATTTATAAAACATGTCATGTTCCTATGAATTCAAGTATGTCAGTCGTGTGTACGTGATCGGTATTATAACATGTAAATAAGTATGCAAAAACAGTCGTGTAGCACACATGGAACACACTAGGTGGAACAGTTTATTCCTTGGAGATACTTGACATTTACGGAAGGGGCACATTAAACTTTTGACAATTTGAACGGATTTTAGAAACGAGGCCCCTATTAAAAGGGGGTTCGTACTAACAGTTCAAACCAGATATTCAAGAGATGATACATCAAGATCTTTGAGATTTTAGATATATCATGAGTGATTTAGTCATTTAATCCTTCAAAGGTATTATGGTCATTTTATCATACATGGACATTTTGGTAATTTATACCAACAAGGCATAAACAATGGCTCAGGAATTTTATTTGCTCATCAGGTTTCCAACCAGGCATTCAGAGATATCTATGTCAAGATCTTTCACGATATCAAATACATTCATGGCTATTTTGATTACTTTAGCCAACGAGGGTATTTTAGTCATTTAACTATTAGGGATGATTTTGTAATTTAGCCCAAATATGATAAAATGACGATTTACGATATTTAAGATTTCCAGAAGTGTATCGAGCCTCCAAAACCATTCGAACTAACATATTTCAACCCTTCAGTACTAACCAACCCTTCTTATGTATCCGGCTGTATCGTATATCTGAACGGTTGCTTTCATATTTCACCACAAGACTTGCCACAGAGTAGTCAAACTTATATTCTGTGCGAAAAAACTTCCAACCTTATATTAATATCATGAGTGATTGACATACATGAGTCATGCTTCAACCCCTTAGGGGCATTTCAGTCATTTTTCAACTTTATGGAAATTTCTAGAAATTTATCATAGGTAATTTGCTTATTCCAGTCAAGGGGGGTATTTCAGACATTATGAAGCTCGGGATATCCATCATTCCTGTCAATTGAACCATATGCAATATTTCAATCATTTAAGTACATGTGGGTGTTTCAGCCATTCAAGAAATTTCGGTACCTCCAACCACTTCATTTATTTCCGAACTCAGAGGTTTATCCATCATTCCAGTTAATTTGCAAACCTCGGTCTCTGAGGATACTTCAGCCTTTTTGGTCAATATGACCCTTCCGATTAATTTAACCATAAAATTATTTCTATTACTTTTAGTCGTTTCAGTCAATTTAGTATTTTGAGCCGCTTGATTAATTCAGAGGTATGGATAGTTTCCCGTAAATCTATATTCGTAGATTCATTCCAAAATCAAGGAAACCTAACACCTTACAATCTCAAAGGCTTAAATCTTGTTACCATAACTTTCCAAGTAGGTCGAGGTTTTTAGATGAATTAGGTTATTATACCTTATCTAGTGTAGATTTCTAGATCCCTTCCAATTCCAAGGGTATTTAGTCATTCTTATATCTCAAGGGTATTTTTGTAGTTTCATATCCAAATATTTTCGACGTTTAATCATTTGACACTATTAACCAGAATTGAAGATTTACTACTTTATTAATTACTTATTGAACTCTAGATCCTTCTGACTTATTAATCTTCTCATTCGAGCATTGCAATCTTATCTAGATTATCATACTCATTTTCATATCCGGTTTGACTTGAGCAGAATTAACAGTACTCCTCATCATATTTATGCATGCGTTAACGAATACGAACATGTTCATAAAGCATACAAGAGGTAGTAATGTATTACTTTAAATCCTTGTTATATCGGTTGATTCTTGAAATTGACATTCGAACACTCTTGAACCCGAATTCGACGTCCCTCAACATCTCGTATTCAAGGAACCGTGAATACCTTCAATTACACAAATTTCTATTTCAGTCCTTATTCATATTACTCTTAACTGAATAATTAAGTACATATATAAGTTCGGGTTCAAGGCCAGATTTGGAGGCTTTCGGGTCAAAATTTTGCGAAATGGGCATCAAAATCGGACTCAGAACGTCGAAAAACATAAAATGAGAGTTTTCGAAAAAAGTTGACTTTTTGGTCAAAGTCAACACTGACGTCAGCAGTCAAAGTCAATGTTGACATCATGCTAACATCATCGGTCAAAGTCAACGATGACGTCAACGGTCAAGTCAATGCTGACGTCATGCTAACGTCACTGATTAACCGGGTTGACTCGGTAAGTTGACTAGGGTAGGTTGACTCAGGCAAGTTAACTCACTGAGTTAACTCGGGCATGACTCAGTCAAAGGGTTAACGGGTCAGGTATGGGTCAAACGGGTCGGGTTCAGGCAGACGGTTCATTGGCTCGGGTTTGGGGCCAGTTCAAACCGATTTGAACTTGGTTCACTTACCCTAACAAATCTCGCCGGAAATGGTCACCGGAGATGCATCGGACACCAAAACTGCCGAAAAAAATAGAAGCTCATCAATGCATCAATCCAAATCACACGATAATGACACGAGTCAAGCTGGAATACCCACCGGATCTTACCCAAAACGAGACAAGGTGGTCGGAAAGCACATTGCTCCGATGCGACCTTTTTCGGAGTCAAACACGCGATCAATGGGTTGGGCTTTGCTCGGGTCGGTGTGGGGAGTTCGGCCACCACTCCCACGTCTCAAACGGACGTTCGTGGTGGCCGAAAATAGAGGAAAATAGAAGGACGACGTTTAGGTTATCACCGAACCTTTGAGACGTTCTCCAGGTCAGAAGACAGCACGACTGCGCGAGTGGTTGGCGGCGACGAGTTCGTGGCTGAACGACGCACATGCCAGTGGTGGTGGTGTCCACCACCACTGTCTGACGGTGGAGGAGATCG
This sequence comes from Hibiscus trionum, assembly GCA_030270665.1. Classification (NCBI taxonomy): domain Eukaryota; kingdom Viridiplantae; phylum Streptophyta; class Magnoliopsida; order Malvales; family Malvaceae; genus Hibiscus; species Hibiscus trionum. The sequence goes on from BSYR01000051.1 coordinate 14,967,865, forward strand.
GCGCTAAGGAACTCGAACGGTTTTTCACCGTTTAAAGGCAAACGACTATCGAGAATGGTGGTTGGGCAGTCGGGTTTCGATGACAAAGAGGCAAGGATGATGGCGATGAGGGCGGTTCACACCACGGCCGGCGGGAGAATGGTGGTCGGAGCATGAATGGTGAGGGGGAAGAAAAGCGTTATGAAGTTTCCAGATCTGGTGTTTCATTTTTCCCCAGATCCAAATGTGATTTAATTACACAGTAAAGAGGGTGGTTGGATATCCAATTGATATTTCATTGATTTATTATTTGGATATCCGAAAACATCATTTAAAAGAAACAAAGGGCTAGTTTTTAATGAAGACTAGACTTAGTCCAGATGGTTAAGCCTTTATCTCACAAGGCCAAAGGGCACGGGTTTGAAACCCCTTGGCAGTACCTTTTTTCATCATTCCATTTTTTTCTCAAAATCTTTGGGTGTTACATTTCATTTCATGGTTTCCTACAATAAATAATTAATTTTGCACTTATTCTGTTGAGGTTTTGTATATTGTCTGTGAATCAGTTTACTGAACTAGAATACTCAAACAAATACTTTGTAGTTGAAAATTATATAATAAAACATTTGCAAGTTATATTTCCCTCTATTCAAATTGCAGAGTTTGAATTCCAAGTTCTACAATCACTATTGAATAGATTTGGATTTTGGTACCACACCCAATTATCAAAGCATTTCGAAAGTTACATTTTCTAAATTTTTGTCTAACATTTTTTTACATAAGCAGACTATTCCCCTACTTTCGTCATTTACATGTGAAATCCATATTTTATGATCACTATGTTCAGAAGTTTTATCTATTTGCCCGTGTTTAGGGTTTGAAGTTTTGATTTTAGGGTTAAATTATTTTTAATTAAAAATAGGGCCAAATTGAAATAATGTACAAATAATAAGTTTAAGTTTATTATTTCTTTCGAATTAGGTCTAAATTTTTTAATATGCAAATGTGAAGGACTAAATGTGTTATTATACAAAATATTTTAACAGCCACGTCACGATTTTAACTGCTGTTAAAAGTTTAGAAAAGTTTAATGATAACATTAAAGCAATTGGAAGTTTGGTTACCAAATTGAATAATTGATCAAAGTTAAGTGACCATTTGTGAACTTTACCTTAAAGTAAAAGATGAACAAAACAAGAGAAAGGTGAGAGATAAAGAGGGAGACTTTGATAGAAGTGCTTGTCGTGGATGTGGAATCACCGATCAAGTTGTTTGGAAGGAATCCTATGCGCTAGAATTGTTCTTTGAATTTCAAGATTAATAGGTTAGGTGTTTATTGAATTTTCTAAAAATAGCAAACAAATGTTAAAAAAAAGAATGTGAAGGGGATAGAATCAATGGAGAACAATAAGAAAACAATGATAAAGACTAATAAAGATAGGTTTAAAGGATAGAAAAACAAATCTAAAATTTTCTAATTTAAATGATGGAGAATGACGTCTACGGAGGTTGGTGAAGAAGATGACTACGATGTTGGAATTGATAGATGTCCCACGGAACCCTCCTACCCGCAATTGAATAGGCAAGCTCTGATATATGACTCTAACCGACCCTCCTAATCACAATTGACTAGGCAACCCGAAGTGTGAAGATTCTCCCTCGCACAAACTTGTTGAAAACGTTGAAGAAGACTTCTAGGCAAAAGTTTATCAACACTTGCAAACATGTACTCAAAGAATACTTCTATTTATCAAACAAATATGAATTATAATGTGGGTGGAATCTCCTTCAAATAGGCTAAAAACTTGTGTAACAAGTAAAGTTCATCTCCTAAAAATAAAGCCAAAATCAAGGCTTAAAATAAGGAATTAAACTTCCCCCTAAATGAACTCTAATAATTTTTTTTTCCTTAAATCCTAAATAATTAAAATAACATAAATAAGCAAATAGAGTCTTGGGGCAAATTTAGAGAAATAACACTTTTAGAAAAGAATTTTAGGGAATTAGGGTGCATAGTGTCACAGAGTTATTCTCTCGAACAATTCGTGCGGTGTTAGCACTCCCGACTTAATGCTCACAAGCCTTACTTCATGCAAACGCTATGGCTACTAGAAAGGAAGCTGAGAAGGCAAGAAAGGAATTTGAAAGGAAATGAACTTTGTATTAGCTTTGAGAGAGAGCTTACAAGGCTTTGAAATGCTTCAACTCTTGAGTGAGTTGAAAAATGAAGGGGGTCCTATTTATAGGCCTCCCAAGTCCCTAAGTGATTATTCTAGACGATCCTAGAGTATTGGAGATATGTACATGCTAGAGTATTCTAGAGAACTCTACATGTATCTACATACATCTATAAGTCTCCAAAATGTTCTAGAGATTTCCATAGTCTTCTGGAGTAGTCCCGAACTTTCCTGAGCCTTCTAGGGCCTCCCGGGTGAGTCTAGACTTGGGTAGAATGTCCTGGAACCTTCTAGAACATTGTGGTTTTCACAAGATGGTTATAGGTCGTTCTAGGCCATTCTAGATGCCCCTTTGGTGCATGTTTGCTTCAAAACGCCCAAGGAGTGGCTTTAACCTCGGTTTAAATTGTGAGAAAGAAGGTGATTCGTGACATTCTCCCCCACCTAAGCTCGTGACACCCTCATTGCGCCTTCATTAAACTGCTAGAGTTGGCCTTTGAATTGCCAAAGTGCTTCCTCCGACTCCCACCTTGCTTCTGTGATGGGCAGACCCTTGTATTTGATAAAGTATTCTTTATAGCTTGACACACCCCTGCTACGAATAACCCGGTCCGCTAGCAGTTCTTCAACTTCTTTGTCGAAAGAAGTGATCACGGCTATGGGTGCTCTATTGGAGAATCCTCATGAGGGATCTTCCATGTCTTCACGGTATGGCTTCAACAATTTCATATGGAAGACGAGATGGATCTGAAGTCTTGGAAGCAGTTAGAGTTTGTAGAACACTTTTCCCACTCGCTTGAGGATTGGAAATGGTCCATCGTACTTTCGTACTAGGCCTTTATGCACCTTCCGAAAGGTCTTGAATTGTTGGGGCAAGAGTTTTAGCATTACGAGATCACCTTCCTTAAACTCCACGTGCCTTCGGCCCTTGTCTACCCACTTTTCATTATCTTGGCAGCCTTGTGTAGTGTCGCTCGGGCTAACTTGTTTTGCTCGTGCCATGACTTGGCAAACTTGAAGGTTGCTGGACTTTTCCCTTCGTAGCGTGTGGCAAGGGAGAGTGGGGTGGTCAGTTTTTGTCGCGTGACGATCTCGAAGGGACTCCGGTTAGTGGCCTCGCTTTGTTGTAAGTTATATGAAGAATTGTGCAACATCCAAAAGCTTGGCCCAATCTCTTTGGTTGGAACTTACATAGTGCCTCAAGTAGAGCTCCAAGAGTGCGTTGATGCGCTTTGTTTTTCCATCGCTCCGAGGGTGGAAGCTTGTCGAAAAGTTGAATTCGAACTCGAGCATCTTGAACAATTCTGTCTAAAACCTTCATGTGAAGCATGAGTCACGATCAGTGACAGTACTGGTTGGAACGCCTCAGAGCTTAACCACGTTGCGGAGGAAGAGTCTTGTTACCTCTTCTGCTGTGCAATCGGTTGGTACGGCAATGAAGGTGGCATACTTGCTAAACCGGTCCACCACAACTATAATGCTTCTAAATCCATCAGACTTCGGTAGGCAAGTGATAAAGTCCATGGAGACGCTTTTGCAAGGCTTCTCCGGTATGGGAAATGTAACCCCCTTAGCCCGACCTAGACGGTTGACCCGAACTACGAAGATTACACGGGGAAAACCAAAGTCAACTCGGAAGTCAACCTTGATTAACGGCCCTTTTTTTCTTTTTAATCTTGTCTAGATGCACGTTAACCCTAAGTGAGCACACATGAAACATATATGTGTAAAGCACAACGATCAGATTTTAGAGAGGGACTCAATCGCACAATATACCAATATTAGGGACCAAAACGTAAATTCTGTAAATTAGAAGGTCATAACTGATTTTAAAGTTACCAATATTAAATTAGTCTTATTACATGCTTCCCTGTCAAATTTCACCTTAATTGGACATCTCGAACTCATACAATTGCAAATACAACTTTCGGGACTAAAACGTAAAGCTTGCAAACTTCAACACCATTCAAATCAGTGCCCAACAGTCACCTGTTTCGAAACGGCATTCACCGTTCTGAAACACGGGTTGGTTCCGAGACTAGTTCCGAAACAGGGCCTTCCAGTAGCCAAATCGTTTCAGAACAACATCCAGCCGTTTCGAAACACGAAGGCCATTACAGGCCCCCGTTTCGAAATGCCAGTGCCTGTTCCGATACGGTTTGCCCAGAAGCTGCAGATTTTGCTGGTTTTTCATACATAAATCCACTCAAACACAACCTAATGACTTCCTAATCATGCCAACAAGTCATCATACATATATGGAGTAGGTTTGCAACTCCTAAACACATTCATGGCATCAAACATGAAACTTCACATGTCTATAGGCATGCATCCTAGTATCCAAAACCAAACAATCAACCAAACTCCAAAACAAGCATTAAAAGGCCATTTACAAGTTCAAAACATCAAAAGCATCATGCCACAACCAAGGGAGCTCAACACATCTCCCAAAACACATCTTAGGTTCCCATTGCCAAATTACCAAAATTAATAGTGTATGAAAACATCACCATACATGAGCTTGCTTTCCCTTGGACACTCTAGCCTCCTTGTTGCCCTTAAACACTTCAATTTTCTGCATTATTGGTACAAGAGAGAGAGAGAGCGTAAGCACAATTGCTTAGTGAGGCATGCTCTAAAGAAAACAACACAATAATACATTTTAGAAAACCCTTTCAACAAATTCTCATCTCTTTTCATGCAACCTTGCATACTTTGCAAGCATCTCATGCTTCATTGCATTTAACTCATCATATTGGCTTTGTAACCCCCTTAGCCCGGCCTAGACGGTTGACCCGAACTACGAAGATTACACGGGGAAAACCAAAGTCAACCCAAAAGTCAACCTTGATTAACGACCTTTTTTTTCTTTTTAAAACTTGTCTAGATGCATATTAACCCTAGGCGTACCCTTGAGAAAAGCATACATGAAAAGCACAGTGATCGGAAAGCAATAAGGGACTCGATTGCACAAATTACAACTTTAGGGACCAAAATGTAAATTCTGGAAAGATGAAGGACTTAACTGATTTTTAGATTACCATTATGAAATTAATCATATTACATGCTTCTCTGTCAAATTTCACCTCAAACGGACATCTCAAACTCAAGCAATTGCATATACGATATTTAGGACTAAAACGTAAAGCTTGCAACCTTAAATCATTCAAATCAGTGCCCAACGGTCAAGTGTTTCGGAACAGGGGTTGACCGTTCCGAAACGCGGGTTCGTTTCGAGACCTGTTTCGAAACAGGGCTTGACAATGGCAAATCTGTTTCGAAAACGCCCTCTACCCGTTTCGATACACGAAGGCCATTACAGGCCCCCGTTTCGAAATGGTAGTGCCCGTTCCGATACAGACTGCCCAGAAAGTGTAGATTTTGCTGGTTAAACATACAATTAACCACTCAAACACAACCTAATGACCACCTAATCATGCCAACAAGTCATCATGCATATAAGGAACATATTTGCATCACCAAAACACATTCATGGCATCAATTAGGAAAACCACAAGTCTATAGGCATGCATCCTAATATTGAAAACCATCCAAGCATCAAATCATCAAAGCAAACACCAAAATGGCCATTTACAATCCCAAATCATCATAGGCATCATGCCAAACTCAGGGAGTCCAAAACATCTCCCAAAAACACAACCTAGGTTCCCATTGCCAAATACCAAAAGCTAATAATGTTGTAAAAATAGTCACCATACATGAGCTTAGCCTCCCTTGGATTCTTAGCCTTCTTGCTGCCTTAAAGCACTTCAATTCCCTGCATTATTGGTTCAAGAAAGAGAGCGTAAGCACAATTGCTTAGTGAGGCATGCTCTAAAGAAACAACACAATAATGCACTTTATAAAACACCTTTCAAAAGGCCTTTAAACACGTAAACATCATTCCTCATGCAACAATGCATACATAACAAGCATTTCATGCTTCATTAACATCAACATGTCATATTGGCTTCCAAGTGATAATCCATAACCATTTTCAACATAAAACACAATCGGATACGCGGATTACAAGCGTTGTCCCATACGCTTCATACACACTACCAAACATTCAAGGTGGAGTTTATCGGTACAATCACAACCCCTCAACACCCGTGATGGAGTTTAACGGTACAATCACAACCCCTCCACATCACTCATTGGTAGTTGTATAACATCACTAACGAGAACACGGGACACACAACACAAGATCCACACATGGACTTTTAACCACCATTGTGATCTTAAACATCTCGTTAGTGTACTTGGATGGAGTTTACGGTACAATTACAACCCCTCAACATCCAAGGCGACTTTATTCACGGTGCACCCAATCCTATAGCCGGCTAACTATATCCGATTCAAGTACTTTAAAACCAAACATCACTTGCCAATATACATCATTTGTCATCAACATTCCACTATTTTAAAGCATTAATCAAAGCCATTAAACCATCATGCATCAGTATGCATCAAAACCACATTTATCAATATCAAACCAAGGATCTCTTACCTTGAGCATCCTTCAACACATGGCTTTCAAAACCAGCATTAATCATGCTAAAACATGCTTTCAAAATAGAATTTAAACATGCAAATTAAACACATTGCATCCAACCATCTCATGGTTCATCAAGGAGAGAGTTTCTCCGAAAACTTACTCTTGAGCTTAGTTAAGTTGCTTAGACTTAAACTAAGCTCCCAAAACCTTCAAACATTGGTTTCAAAGCTAAAAACCACACTTCAGTCACCAATTTCGTTTCGCAAGCTTGCTGAAACACCGTTCAAGCCTCCGGATCAACACCACAAGGATCCGAAGATGTCTCCCCTGTTTTAAACACATCAAAGAAGAGGATTAATGCATCATCATGCATTAAAATCTTCAGCCACAACACCTAAACTCGCTGCTCACACCAAATCTAACATTTCGGCTACCAAACACAACCGAAATCACATCCAAACTCATCCACAACATTACCCAGCGAAGATCCATCACTTCTAAACATTCTTAAACATCAATTAACATCCAAAAAGGATCTAAACTCGTCCTTATAGCTCCAGCTATAACAGAACACCAAGATCACCCCAAAAACCACCATTTTCACATGTAAAACTTAGGAAAATCAACCTATTCGGGATTGCATTCATTAAACCTCAATTACACATCATTAAACATCCAAAATACATTAAAAAGGCATCTCAAAACAGAGCCCAAACATTCATTACGAATTTCTTCAAGATTAAATCAAAATCTTGAGTTTTAAGCCAAAATCAAGATCACAACATTAAAACCTTTTATAAAACTCAATTTAAGGATTGAGAACTTGGGAATTTCAGTAAAGAACTGAGTATTTAGAGGAGAAGGACATCCTTACCTCTAAATGTAGATTTCTCCTTGATTTGAGCAAAAATTCTTGAAAATCCAATGAGCAAATGAAGAGGATTTGATGTAGAAAGGATTAGGAATCTTTTGATGATTGAAAACTCATCATTTAGTGTGAAAATCAAAAGGAATGTTGCTGTGGAAATGTGTTTGGCTGAGGGAATTTTGAGAGAAAATGAGATGAGAAAATTTTAACAAAAGTTGGTTATGAAAACTAAAATATGGTTTTTCCCTCTTTTCTTTTAATTAATTAAACATTAAATGAGTCATTAAAATTAAGAAAAATCTGGAGAAATCCTTCCTTGGGTAAATTAGCTCCTTAAAGATTCAAAGTTTCAATCCTTACAAAACAGTCACCACTGAACTTTTCAAAAATTACATTTTAGTCACTATTTCGAAATGTCACACTTCCAAACCTTATTTTGTAAAATTGATTTCACCACTCTCTTATATATATTAAAACAGGATTTTTAGATATTTTTCCATATTTTTAATGCATCCCGAACTAGGCTTTCCCTAAAACCACCTTTTATATTCGAACCAAAAATCAGACCGGTCCGGTTCAGACACTAAACTTCCAAGCCCAAAATTAGGGTGTTACAGGCTTTCAAGTGATAATTCATAACCATATACACCTCAAAACACAATCGGATACGCGGATTACAAGAGTTGTCCCATACGCTTCATACACACTACCGAACAACATAAGGTGGAGTTTATCGGTACAATCACAACCCCTCAACACCCGTGATGGAGTTTAACGGTACAATCACAACCCCTCCACATCACTCATTGGTAGTTGTATAATTCCACTAACGAGTGCAAGGGACACATAACACAAGATCCACACACGGACTTTTAACCACCGTTGTGATCTTACCTCACTCGTTAGGGTACTTGGATGGAGTTTACGGTACAATCACAACCCCTCAACATCCAAGGCGACTTTATTCACGGTGCACCCAATCCTATAGTCGGCTAACTATATTCGATTCAAGTACTTTAAAACCATTACATCACTTGCCAATATACAACATTTACCATCAACAATTCACTGTTTTAAAGCATTAATCAAAGCCATTTAACATCATGCATCACTATGCATCAAAACCATATTAACAATATGTCAAACCAAGGATCTCTTACCTTGAGCATCCTTCAATACATGGCTTTCAAAACCAACATTAACCATGCTAAAACATGCTTTCAAAACAGAATTTAAACATGCAAATTATAACCAATGCATCAAACCACTTCATAGCACATCCGAGGGAGTTTTTCCGAAAACTTACTCTTGAGCTTAGCTAAGTTGTTTAGACTTAAAATAAGCTCCCAAAACCTTCAAATAATCGTTTCAAAGCTGGAAACCCAACTCCACTCACCAATTACGTTTCGCACGCTTGCCGAAACGCCAATCAAGCCTCCGGATCAACTCCAAAAGTGTCCGAAGATGCTTCCCCTGTTTTAACACATCAAAGTAGAGGATTAATGCATCATCATGCATTGAAATCTTCAGCCAACACAACCCAACTCACTGCTCTACCCAAAACCAACATTTCGGCTACCAAATACAACCGAAAACACCTCCAAATTCTTTCACAACTTAACCCAGCCAAGATCCATCACTTCTAACCATTTCTAAACATCAATCAACATCCAAAATACACCTAAACTCGTCCTTATACCTCCATCCATAACAGAACACCATAAACACCTCAAAAACCACCATTTTCATAAGCAAAAACTTAGGAAATACAACCTATTCGAGATTGCATTGATAAAACCTCATTTCCACACCATTAGACATCCAAAATACATTTAAGAATCATCTCAAAACAGAGCCCAAGCAATCACAACGAAATTCTTCAAGATTTCTTCCAAATCTTGAGTTTTAAGCCAAAATCAAGTTTCTAACATTAAAACCATTTATAAAACTTAAATTAAAGATTGACAACTTAGGAATTTCAGTAAAGAACTGAGTATTTAGAGGAGAAGAACAATCTTACCTCTAAATGATGATTTCTCCTTGATTTGAGCCAATTTCCTTGAAAATTCAATGAGGAAATCAAAAGGATTTGATGCAAGATTAATTAGAAATTAATTGATGATAGAAATCTCATCAATTGAAGTCAAGATCAATGCAAAAGTTTCTTGAGAAATAGTGTTTGGATGATGGAATTTTGAGAGAAAAAGGAATGAGAAAAATTTAGGAAAAGGTAGTTATGAAATTCCAAAAAGTAGTTTTCCCTTTTTATTTAATTAATTAAAACATTAATTAATTCACCCAAATTAAGGGAAAATCTGGAGAAATCATTTTTTGGGTAAATTAGCTCCTTAAATATTCAAAGTTTCAATCCTTGCAGAATAGTCACCACTAAACTTTTCAAAAATCGCATTTTAGTCACTACACCGAAATGTAGTATTTCCAAGCCTTATTTTGCAAAATTGATTTCTCCACTCTCTTATATATATTAAAAGAGGATTTTTAGATATTTTTCCATATTTTTAAAGCATCCCGAACTAGGCTTTCCCTAAAACCTCCTTTTATATTCGAATAGAAAATCAGACCGGTCCGGTTCAGACCCTAAACTTCTAAGCCCAAAATTGGGGTGTTACAGGCAATGCGTCTAGGAGTCCGCCTGGTTGATGTAGGATTACTTTGTCTTGTTGGCATACAAGACATGTCCGAACGTACTCCTCAATTGCATCTTGCATTCGGGGCCAATAGTAAGTGGACTTTAAGAGTGTGAGTGTGCGTCTCATACATAGGTGTCCCGCCCATAAGGAGTCATGACACTCTTTGATCAACTCTTTCCGTATGTTGCCCCACTTTGGTACATAGAGACGGTTGCCCCTGGTGTAGAGTAAGTTGTCGACTAACTAGAACCGTCGTGTCTTGCCTTCATTTACCAAGGCAATGCTACTTTGGGAAAATGGCTCTTGTTGTAAGCCTTCTTTGATTTTCTCAAGTTGTGGGCTGGTGACTTGGCTTGTAGCTGCAAACTCTGCTTTCCGGCTAAGTGCATCGGCGACCACATTTGCCTTGCCCGACTTGTATTGCTTGACATAGTCAAATTCAGCCAAGAAATCTTGCCACTGAGCTTGCTTTGGATTTAACTTCTTTTGGGTCTGGAAATAGCTTGTAGCTACGTTGTCAGTCATGATCAAGAACTTGGACCCAAGGAGGTAGTGTCGCCACACTCTAAGGTAATGAATGATGGCACTCATCTCATTTTCTTAAACGGTGTAGCGCCTTTCGGTATCATTGAGCTTTTCACTCTCGAAAGCAATTAGATGCCCATCTTGCATAAGAACTCCTCTGATGGCAAAGTTTGAAGCATCGATGTGAACTTCATAGAGATTGGTATGGTCTGGTAGGCTAAGCATCGGTTCTTCAATGATGGTGTTGAGTGTGTAAAAGTTCTATTATTTACCCCCTATCTAACCCATATTTCTACTGCATTCAAGCATTATTTATTGCATTTAGGTCAGTTTACAGTTAAACATCACAATTATATTAAAAGGCATAGTTTCTACTAAAATTGGTTGTTTTTGCAGGTTGCTGTTGTAGCAGACGGAAAGGGCAGGCGCTGGGCAGTGAAGTAGAAGAGCTGGAACTGGACGAGCAGTCAAGGAGGATGATGCTGCCATGGTTACCGCCGTGACAGTAGAGGACGACAGCAGTTTTGTGGAGAAGATGCTAAGTGGACCCCGACAGATAGAGAAAATTCAGCCTGTCTGTCGTGTGAAATCACCATATTTTTCCAAGCCCTAGATCAGAAGATATTCCAAGCCCAAAGTTCAAGGAGAGATAATCCCAAGAAAGAAGGAGGACGACTTAAAGAGAGATTCTCTAAAGATTTAGTCTTTATTAGAGTTGTACTTTAATTTAAAGTTGTAATCCTTGCTAAATTAGATAACTTGAGCCCAAAGCTTATATAAGGGCATATATCTTAACCTAGAGGGCATAACCAATTACCCTAGCTTCCTTCCCAAAACTCTAGCCGTTTTCCTTCCCACAACATGTTCTAAATTCCCCTAGGGCCACGGGTTGATTTGTAAAGTAGTTGCAAGGGTTGTTTTGTTTTAGGAATTTTTCAGTTCAATAAAATAAACTTCAAGTTCTCTTATTTTGGTTATTAATATCTTGTAAGAGCATCGGGAGAGCATTGTGAGGTTATCTATTTACTTAGCATCGGGAGAGTTAAGTATACGAAAGAAATAAGAGCAAGTTCTCTAGTTTATAGTTGAACTATCTCGGACCTAGGGATAGGACGAAGTTAAGTGGCTAAAGAAGAATTCATCCACATCGGTGTTCATCCTTCGATTCACGCCGGGAGGTATCATCAAGACGTGATCATCGATAGACTTGGACCTAGGGATAGGCCAAGGCACATCTGGGTTTCTTGCCAAACTTGAAGTACTGAGTTGATTGTTCGCTGCCGCGACAAGCAACAGACTGCTGCCGCGACAGGTGCTGCCGCGACGGGGACGACGAGAGAACTGGAGTTCCGAGACTTAGCAATACCTGCACTACTGAGCAATTCAATACCAGCCCATTCTCTCTATCTTGATTTTCCTTCTCTTTTATTTACGTTTACTTTATTATTTTCGTGACAACTTCTCAATTATTTTCTTTACTTCGTGCAGTGAATTAAGGTGAAGCTATTAGCCCAATCCCTGTGGAGACGATATCCGATACTTCGTATCACTTTACTACTTGCGTCGTGTATACTTGCACTACAATTGCGATAGACTATTTTACACGCAACAAGTTTTTGGCGCCGTTGCCGGGGATTGGCAACAGAACTCTACCTTTTCTTTTACTGCACTTTCCGTTTTTGTTTTTATTCTTATTTTTCTAGTTTACTTGGATTGTCCAACCTATACCTTTCATAAGGTCTTTTGTTTTCGTATGCGCAGATCTCAACGAGGGAAGGAACCGGAATACCAGTTAGATCCTGAACCAGAACGAACGTTCAATCTCAAGAAAAGAGTCCGCTACCTCGTTGAAAGGAACGATTACCTAGAGCAACAACTCGAAGCTATGGTAAACGAAAGACAAGAAGAGAGAAGGGACGACCCAAGAAATCCCCAGGATGCTGTAGATCCTGTCGGGAATGGAGGAAACGGTCGTGTTGCCGACTTTCCTGCCGCTGCCGCACGCCGGTCCTGTCGAGACTACATGCTGAATGACCATGTAGAACTAGAAACCACGCTGCCAGATATTGAAGTTGACAACTTTGAGCTGAAACCTGTCATGTTTAGCATGATCAACAATGTCGGTCAATTCAGTGGTGCTGTTACAGAGGATGCTAGGGAGCATCTCAAAACATTCCAGGAAATCTGTGGTTCGTTTAGACTACCAGGAGTTAATCGGAGATACCGAGGCTTCAGTTATTTCCCCATTCATTGAGGGACAGGGCAAAGACTTGGTGGAATAAACTTACGCCGGGATCAATTAGAACTTGGGCAGATTTGTCTCGTGAATTTTTATCTCGTTTTAATCCTCCACATTTATCTGAGCGATTACATAATGAAATTGCTACTTTTCAACAGGAAGATGACGAGCCGATGCATGAGGCCTGGGACAGATTCATCACTCTTCTACGGAACTGCCCCATGCATAGATTCCCCATCTGGAACCAGGTAAGCAAGTTTTATAATGCTGCCAACTTACAAACTCGTATTCGAATTGATTTAGCAGCAAACAGATTACTATTGGACAAAGACCCGGATGAGGCAATACAAGTATTGAAGAATCTAGCTAAGAATGAAGAGCAGTTTCCGACAGCAAGAAGAGGGGGTAAACGGGTCCTAGCTGTTAAGGATTATGAGGCCGACAACACGATGAAATCACAAGTGGCATACCTTACTAAGGCAATGAAAAAGCTCTTGAACGAGGATGCACAACATGGATTTGCTGTCCAGGAGGTATGTGACATTTGTGAGGGAAATCACAGTTCGGAGGACTGTCCAATACAGTTAGAAAAGGGAAAGTATGTTGGAAATTACAATAAGCTGAATTATAACTCCAACAACTATAATCCCAACTAGAGAAAGGATCCCAAGTTTTCTTGGAGTAATCCTAACAATGCCCTGAATCCTCAAGCACACAACAATCAGAATCAGGGAGGACCTAGATTGTTGACTCGACAGCAGCCGCAATAGCCACCAGCTGCCACGAACAGTATACTGGAACAGACTCTGGCTACGTTTATGTCTCAGACATGTACTTATATGGAGAATATGAATCAGTTTGTCAAGAAATCAGAGACATTCATGGATAAAACAGAGATGCGGATGACGAATCATGAAGCTACTCTGAAATCTTTGGAGACACAAATGGGTCAGGTTTCCCAGCATATCAAGCCAAGGCAGACTGGAGGATTCCCTAGCAATACTGAAAATGCTAGACAGCCCACACATGAGCAGTGTAAAGCCATTACTACTAGGAGTGGGAAGAAACTACCAGGGCCAGAGAAAGAAGTTGAAACAGTGAAAAAACCAGCCTTGGACAGACCTGCCGAGGAAGCTGCCCCGATAGGTAACAACCAGCCTGCTGCCGATGCGCCTGTCACGACAGCAGAAACGACAGAGGAGAAAAATGATGAACCCAAACCTCCTCAGATTCGTATGCAGTGGGAAGGACGGATTGCTGATTATCGTCCCCCATCTCCTTTTCCTCAACGGCTACAGCAAGCGAAGCAAGAATCTCAGCTCAAAAAGATTTATGATATTTTTAAGCAGGTTCATATTAACATTCCGCTGTTAGATGCCGTTAGGGAGATGCCCGGTTACGCCAAATTTCTCAAGGATGTCATGTCAAAGAAATCTAAACTTGGGGAATTTGAAACGGTTAAGATGACGGAAGGATGTATGAGTATTCTTCATAGGCAGCCACCCCAGAAAAAGAAGGATCCGGGGAGCTTCATCATACCTTGTGTAATCGGAGATAAATATGTGGGTAAGGCACTGTGTGATCTTGGTGCTAGTATTAATTTAATGCCAAAATCTGTTTTTCAGAAATTAGGTATTGGAAAAGCTCGGCCCACGACAGTAATTCTACAGCTGGCATACCGCTCTTATGTTCATCCGGAAGGAAAAATCGAAGATATTCTGGTAAGTGTGGATAAATTTATTTTTCCTGCTGACTTTCTCGTTTTAGATTGTGAAGCAGATGAAAATGCACCAATCATCTTGGGGCGACCCTTCTTAGCCACGGGAAGATCACTGATTGATGTGGAAAAAGGAGAACTCACCATGAGAGTGAACGATCAAGAGATTAAGTTGAATGTTCTCCAAGCTATGAAACATGCTGATGCAGACGAGGAATGCAAAGCTATCACTGAAGTTACCTTTGATCAACCCTGCATCAGGACGGGCTGTCACGACATCAAAATTGGTCACTGCCTCGGCAGCCACTTAAAGGACTGTCATGACAGCACCGACGACAGCAACTCCTCTGAATTCGATACATCTGATACTGAAGATCAGGAGGAGGTAAACTGGATAGGCGATCATCCAGGTAAGTTATTCGAACCTTTAAATTATACTTCGGATAACCATACAATCCAAAAGCCATCAACTGTTGAGCCCCCTGTTTTAGAACTAAAGCCCCTGCCAGGGCAGCTAAAATATGCTTTTGTTGGTTCAAATGATACGTTGCCCGTAATCATCTCTTCCAAGTTGATGCAGGAACAGGAACATCAGTTAATAGGGATGCTGCAGCAGCACAAAAAGGCAATTAGATGGACGATACCTGATATTCAAGGCATTAGTCCGGAGTTATGCATGCATAAAATCCTTTTAGAGGAAGATCATAAGCCGACTATAGATGCTCAAAGGCGGCTAAACCATGCGATGAAAGAGGTGGTGCGTAAAGAGATAATCAAGTGGTTAGATGCTGGTATAATTTACGCCATCTCCGACAGCAAGTTGGTGAGTCCGGTGCAATGCGTTCCCAAGAAAGGAGGAATGGCCATGGTGACCAATGAAAACAATGAGTTAATCCCAACCAGGATTGTGACCGGTTGGAGGGTTTGTATGGACTATCGGAAGCTTAACAAAGCTACCCGAAAAGACCACTTTCCTTTACTCTTTATCGATCAAATGCTTGATAGATTAGCGGGTAAACCTTACTATTGTTTTCTTGATGGTTATTTAGGTTATAATCAAATAGCTATCACACCGGAAGATCAAGAAAAGACGACTTTCACATGCCCGTATGGAACATATGCTTTTAGGAGGATGCCTTTTGGACTATGCAATGCACCCGCCACCTTCCAAAGGTGCATGATGGCCATATTCTCCGATATGGTGGAGGACTTCCTTGAAATTTTTATGGATGATTTTTCAGTCTTTGGGGATGATTTTGAAAGCTGCCTAGGCAATTTACAAAAGGTACTTGAAAGATGTGAAAAAGCAAACCTAGTCTTGAATTGGGAAAAATGCCACTTCATGGTGGATGAAGGGATAGTCCTTGGCCATAAGATTAGTTGTCGTGGCATAGAAGTCGACAGAGCCAAAATAGAAGTGATCGAAAAGCTGCCGCCGCCGACTACAGTCAAGGGTATTAGAAGTTTTTTGGAACATGCTGATTTTTATCGGAGATTCATTGCAAATTTCTCAAAAATCACCAAGCCCCTATGCCATCTTTTGGAGCAGAACCGACCCTTTGACTTTAATGATGAATGTACTGAAGCATTCAAGGTTCTGAAGGAAAAACTGGTAACAGCCCCAATAGTACAGCCACTAGACTGGACACAACCGTTTGAGATCATGTGTGATGCTAGTGACTATGCTGTCGGGGCAGCACTTGGGCAGTGGAGAGACAAATTGTTTCATGTCATATACTATGCCATCAAGACACTAAATGATGCCCAAATGAACTACACCACCACAGAAAAAGAGCTATTAGCTGTGGTTTTCTCCATTGACAAGTTTCGTTCTTACATACTTGGAACGAAGGTAATAGTACACACAGACCATTCTGCTTTGAAATATCTGTTCGCGAAAAAGGATGCAAAGCCTCGATTGATACGGTGGATCCTGCTACTGCAAGAATTCGACCTTGAAATCAAGGACAAAAAAGGGACAGAAAATCAGGTGGCAGATCACTTGTCAAGGCTGGAGAAGGGAAAGAGTCTATCAACAGATGAGACAAACATACTGGAGACCTTCCCAGACGAGCAGCTCTTTGCTGCCGCAATCACTGCCGCGACAGCCATGGCGGCAGGTACGTATTCTGAACTTCCTTGGTATGCAGATTTCGTTAATTTCTTAGTTAGCGGAATAATTCCTCCTAACCTTAATTATCAAGCTAGGAAGAGGTTCCAAAATGATGTTAAGCATTATTATTGGGACGAACCTCTTCTTTTTAAAATCTGTGCAGATCAGGTTATAAGGAGATGTGTACCACAGGAGGAGCAGAAAGACATACTGCATCACTGCCATGCTTCACAATATGGAGGACACTTAGGAGGCAATAAAACTGCTGCTAAGGTGCTGCAGTCAGGGTTTTATTGGCCGTCACTATATAAAGATGCACAAATCTTCTACAAAAGCTGTGACAGGTGCCAAAGGACAGGAAACATCTCACGAAGAAACGAGATGCCGCTGCAGAACATTCTAGAAGTCGAGATCTTCGACGTTTGGGGGATTGATTTTATGGGACCTTTTCCATCTTCATGTGGGAATCTATACATCCTCCTGGCAGTAGATTATGTCTCTAAGTGGGTTGAAGCTATCGCCACTCAAAAGAATGATGCCAAGACAGTTCAAAGATTCTTACACAAGAACATTTTTTCTAGGTTTGGCATCCCTAAGGCGATTATCAGTGATGAAGGGAAACATTTTGACAACAGGGTTATTGCTGCTGCCTTGAAGAAATACAGTGTCAAACATCGGATCGCGACAACATATCACCCACAGACCAATGGACAAGCTGAAATTTCTAACAGGGAAGTCAAGAACATTCTTGAGAAGATGGTTAAGCCAACTAGGAAAGACTGGTCTTTACTCCTCAATGATGCATTATGGGCTTATAGGACAGCTTTTAAAACTCCATTAGGAATGTCTCCATACCGGTTGATTTATGGGAAAACATGTCATCTACCTGTCGAGATAGAGCACAGAGCATACTGGGCGATCAAGGCAGTGAATATGGACTTCGACAGGGCAGGGCAGAAAAGACTGTTAGATCTGAACGAAATTGAAGAAATCCGAACAATGGCCTATGACAATGCAAGAATTTACAAGGATAAAACGAAGAAGTGGCATGACAAAAAGTTGCTGCCACGACAGTTTTGCCCAGGGCAGCTTGTATTGCTATTCAATTCTAGACTGAAACTCTTCCCATGGAAGTTAAAATCTAGATGGTCTGGCCCTTTCCAAGTCGTACAGGTTTTTCCCCATGGTGCCATCACAATCCGATCACTAAAAGACGGGCACTAATTCAAAGTCAACGGATAGCGTCTCAAGCCTTATCAGGGGACTGAAGCCCTATGAATACAGGAAGTGGTTACCTTAGGAGATGCCCCACCTAGCATCCCTAACTTAACCTAATTTTTAATTTTATATTATTATTATTATTTATTATTTATTAGGAATTAAAGAAATTAATGTTTTTATTTTCATTGTTTTTAGGAATTAAAGGAGTCAAGAAGAACAGGAGAAGTGAACTTAGCCCACCATCCATCCATCAGCCCAACAAAGCCTAACAGTTGAAGCCTGTCGTTCAAGCTGCCGCGACAGACACGGAAAATACACGCTGTCAACACGCTGTCACGACAGACGCGGAAACATGTCCCAGACGCGTAACAGACGCGGAAACGTGTGTCAGACGCGGCAGACACGCTAACGCATAACAGCTGGCCCCGTTATTCGCGCCTGCCGTTACAACTTCAACGGGCAGCATATTTCTCTCTATATAACCCCGTTTCATTTTCATTTTCACTCACTTCTGCCTTTCTTACTTACTCTAGCTCTTTAGTTTAATTTACTTTCATTTGCTTTTCACAACCCTTGCACAAATATGTCTTCCAGAAAAACCCGACGTAGTGCTGCCTCCAGTTCCACACCAGCAGCAACTCCCCCTCGTTCCTTTGTTAACAGAGACATGTGGGAAGAGAGAGGCTTTATTTACACATCAACGGAGGAACATTTGGGCCTCAAACCATTCATAGCCCGGAAGATTAAAGCTTTACAATGGCAAACCATTGCAGAGCAGCCGGAGGAAATGAATGTCACGCTGGTTCGAGAATTTTATGCTGCCATCAGCAGCAGGACAACGACATCGGTGTTCGTTCGAGGGAAAGAGGTTCCATTTGAAGCATAATACATTAATACCCTCTATGGCTTCTACATCGGTATCAATGACGACGCCCACCAGCAATTCATGAATACATTAGACACTGCTGCCTATGACGCTGTCATGACAGAATTGACAGAGGAGGGAACTGAATGGAATACCAGCAAGAAGAATCCAAGGACAGTACGGAGGACCCAGCTGCTGCCTGAGGCAAAGTTGTGGAATGCCTTCATAAAGAAGAGGATCATGCCGTCATCCCACAACACCACCGTCGACCAACCAAGGTTAGCGTTGATACACTCTATCCTACATGAACGGCCCATTAATGTGGGCGGATTTATTCGAGAAAGCATTTTGGAGTGTGTGCACAGACCAACGGGTCCCCTCTACCTCCCATACCTCATCACCTCGCTCTGCCGCGACCATAATGTTCCAGAGCTACGCACTGATGTGATAGAAGAAAGAAGAGGTTGGACTGAAAAGAACATCCTCAGTCTTATGGAGCTGACTGTTGCTACCCCCTGTCATCATTCGACCCCGCTGCCGCCACAGCCGAAACGACAGAGCAGCAGCACACTGAACCAGCTGCCGCAGTAGCTGCCCCGACAGACTCTTCCACCCAGATATTAGCTGCCATTCAAAAGCTGGAGGAAAGACAGCTGGGCTTAATGACTTTCATCAGGGACTTTGCTGCCTCTACGGTAACTTTTATTCAAAACTCCTTAAATTTCCCTGATGCTGCATTCCCCACTTTTCCTGCCCATTATTTTACTGTACCTACACCTGCCCACACACCTTCACCCGCTGCCACCCCACGGACACCTTCTGCCGCTTCAACGCCAACACCTGCCCCAACAGCAGCGGGCAGCACCCATGCCGAACCATCTGCCCGAGGAACGAAACGTCGAATGGCATCGGAGGATCTTGATGCCTTTGTTGATGGGTTCTCCTCCTCTTCTGTTTGGGCCGCCGGTGACACTGAACCCTCGGTCAAGAGGAATTTGTCAAAAGAGTTCTCACCAATGAAGAGGCAAAAGCGGATGGCAGACAAAGGTAACATGCAAAAATCCAGCAGCAGCGGAGGTGACGACAGCACCGGTGGTGACAGTAGCAGCAGCGGTGAGAGCAGCAGCAGCTCTGAAATCCAGGTTGTGGGGCAACCGCCTCACATCTCCCTGACCAGGATCCAACCACCACGGGAGGCCAAAGCAAAGAACACATCTGCCTCCCCCGTGCCCCAACCGGCTCCGAAAGCCAGAGCCCGCCGCCAGATCAGACTCAGCAGCAGCAGCGAAGACATCGATTAAAATTTAAGTTTCTTATCTTATTATTGCTGCCTGCTATATATTTTGTGATGTACTGCCTTATTTATTTTTTTATCTGTCATTTTGCATTGAGGGCAATGCAACCCTTGAGTTTGGGGGTGGCATCCCTCCATTAATGGAGTGCATCTTAGTCTAAAACTTTGTGTCTTTACTTAGTTTATTTTTGTCAAAAAAAAAAGAAAATATTGAAAACTTTGGCGGAAAACTGTGAACTGAACTTACCTGCCGTGACAGCTCTGTCGTGGCAGTGCCTTTAGGATAGTCTTTAGGAGAAGTTTAGAGCCTTTCTATAGTTCTGAAAAACTTAAACACCATTGTGACTGTTATACTGCTTAGACTTCTTTTAGCCAAACTAGAATAGAAAGCTTAGCACTTAGAGTAGAAAAGAGACTAGAATCTCAGGAAACCTAGAGGTGCCTACCACTGGCTCTAGGCAGATAACCAGAGAAAAACTTCTAGAGGTGCCTATCACCAGCTCTAGACAGTTAACTAGAGGTGCCTGAAATACTGGCTCTAGTAGAAAATGGAAGAAATTAGAAAAAAGGGGAATAACTAGAGGTGCCTGATTCTGGCTCTAGTAAAAGAAAGAAATGAGTCTCGTAAAAAAAACTATAAACAAGCTAAAGTATAATATTCTAGTGAAACTAAGAGAGTCTTGGCATATAACTATTCACAAGCATGCACACACTGCACGAGGACTATAGAGAGTTTCCGGACAGATCCTAGATTATCCGACAGGGTGCTGCCGTCACAGGGAACGAACGACGGGTAAGGGAAAGTTCACTGTTTGAAAGCCAAAACAAAAATATTTCATTTTTCTTTTAGGTTTCAGTTTCTTGAGGGCAAGCAAAAACTTGAGTTTGGGGGTGTGTTGAGTGTGTAAAAGTTCTATTATTTACCCCCTATCTAACCCATATTTCTGCTGCATTCAAGCATTATTTATTGCATTTAGATCAGTTTACAGTTAAACATCACAATTATATTAAAAGGCACGGTTTCTACTAAAATTGGCTGTTTTTGCAGGTTGCTGCTGTAGCAGACGGAAAGGGCAGGCGCTGGGCAGTGAAGCAAAAGAGCTGGAACTGGACGAGCAGTCAAGGATGATGATGCTGCCATGGTTGCCGCCGTGACAGCAGAGGACGACAGCAGTTTTGTGGAGAAGATGCTAAGTGGACCCCGAAAGATAGAGAAAATTTAGCCCGTCTGTCGTGTGAAATCACCATATTTTTCCAAGCCCTAGATCAGAAGATATTCCAAGCCCAAAGTTCAAGGAGAGATAATCCCAAGAAAGAAGGAGGACAACTTAAAGAAAGATTCTCTAAAGATTTAGTCTTTATTAGAGTTGTA
Source organism: Hibiscus trionum (assembly GCA_030270665.1). Classification (NCBI taxonomy): domain Eukaryota; kingdom Viridiplantae; phylum Streptophyta; class Magnoliopsida; order Malvales; family Malvaceae; genus Hibiscus; species Hibiscus trionum. The sequence goes on from BSYR01000051.1 coordinate 14,989,384, forward strand.
CTTTAATTTAAAGTTGTAATCCTTGCTAAATTAGATAACTTGAGCCCAAAGCTTATATAAGGGCATATATCTTAACCTAGAGGGCATAACCGATTACCCTAGCTTCCTTCCCAAAACTCTAGCCGTTTTCCTTCCCACAACATGTTCTAAATTCCCCTAGGGCCACGGGTTGATTTGTAAAGTAGTTGCAAGGGTTGTTTTGTTTTAGGAATTTTTCAGTTCAATAAAATAAACTTCAAGTTCTCTTATTTTGGTTATTAATATCTTGCAAGAGCATCGGGAGAGCATTGTGAGGTTATATATTTACTTAGCATCGGGAGAGTTAAGTATACGAAAGAAATAAGAGCAAGTTCTCTAGTTTATAGTTGAACTATCTCGGACCTAGGGATAGGACAAGGTTAAGTGGCTAAAGAAGAATTCATCCACATCGGTGGTCATCCTTCGATTCATGCCGGGAGGTATCATCAAGACGTGATCATCGACAGACTTGGACCTAGGGATAGGCCAAGGCACATATGGGATTCTTGCCAAACTTGAAGTACTGAGTTGATTGTTCGCTGCCGCGACAAGCAACGGACTGCTGCCGCGACGGGGACGACGACAGAACTGGAGTTCCGAGACTTAGCAATACCTGCACTACTGAGCAATTCAATACCAGCCCATTCTCTCTATCTTGATTTTCCTTCTCTTTTATTTACGTTTACTTTATTATTTTCGTGACAACTTCTCAATTATTTTCTTTACTTCGTGCACTGAATTAAGGTGAAGCTATTAGCCCAATCCCTGTGGAGACGATATCTGATTCTTCGTATCACATTACTACTTGCGTCGTGTATTCTTGCACTACAATTGCGATAGACTATTTTACACGCAACATATGGCCTTCTCTAAGTCCTCAAAGGCCTCTTGACACTTGGGTGTCCATGCCCACGACTTGTTCTTCTTTAAGAGCTCTGTGAGCGGTGTAGCCCTCGCCGAGTATCCTTTGATAAAGCAGAGGTAGTAATTCACCAACCTTAGAAAGGATCTTAGCTCATGTACCTTGGTGGGTAGCTCCCATTCTTGGTTAGAACGCACCTTGCCATCCTCCATCATAAGTTGTCCATCCTTAATCCTATGCCCCAAGAACATAACTTTCGGCTTGGCGAAGGAACATTTTTCCTTCTTGATGTATAGCTGGTTCTCCGGTAGAACCTTGAACACGTCCCTTAGATGCTCAACATGTTCCTCCAAGGTATTGTTGTACACCACAATGTCGTCGAGGTAGACGACCACAAACTGATCGAGATAGGGGTGGAACAACTTGTTCATCATGGTGAAAAATTTTGCTGGGGCATTAGTTAGTCCAAAGAACATGACAAGGAATTTGTAAGATCTGTACCTTGTGACGCATGTGGTCTTCGGCTCATCACCTTCCGCGATGCGCACTTGGTAGTACCCTGAGTGAAGATCAAACTTTGTAAAGTAGCGTGCCTGACTAACATGATCGAAAAGATCCGAGATCAAAGGGATTGGATACTTGTTCTTAATAGTAATCATTTTAAGTGCTCGGTAGTCGATGCACATCCTTAATGAGCCGTCCTTCTTTTGGAGTAGTCCTTTGAGTTGATTCCTTAGCTCCTCCAACTCAAGGGGTGCCATGCGATAGGCACTCGTGGATGGTGGCTTTGTGCCTAGTTCTAACTCAATTTCATGGCCCACCTCTCTCCTTGGTGGTAACCTTTTAGGCAACTCGAGAGGTGCAACATCTTTGAACTCTTCAAGCACTTGGGTTACCTCCCTTGGTAGGTCTTCGTCGGGCTTGATCTCCTCATCATTGTATTCGTTGAGGATGGCTAAATAGCTTTCCTCGTTCCTTTTGATGTTCTTTTTGAATTGGAGTGCCGAGAGCACTTTAGTGTCTTGCTTGGAAGCCCTAGTCGTTGGTACCACACAAGCTTGGTTTCCATCAATGATGCACATGGTGTTGGCAAACAGCACTTGGCAAACGACACTTGGAAAACAGCACTGGGAATGCCTTGACTAGATCAAGGAAATCGAGTCTCATGACAAGCTTAAAGTCATCCATTGGAACGATTGAGAAATCATTGTAACCTGACCATGATCCCACATTGGTCTTGACTCCACGAGCAATGCCATTGATAGGTCGCGCAACAGAGTTGACTGCCTTGATGGATCTTCCTCCCCCTATCACTCTAATACCAAGCCTATTGGCTTCTTCGAGGGAGACAAAGTTGTGGGACGCACCTATGTCAAGCATGGCCTTTGATGCTTTCACGTTGATGGTGACGTCAACGTAGAGCAATCCTTTTACTTCAATCTTTGGGGCGGACTAAAGGACGTTTAGTAGTTGTAAGGATCCCATATAGACACCTTCTTCATCTCCATCGATGTCGCTGTCCCTTGATGCTTTGATAGGACTGAGTTAAGGGCTTGCCTTTGTGGGCACTCTCGAACCCAATGATCACTATCGCATATGAAGCACTTATTGGATGGTGGTCGTCTCATGCCTCGAGAGTCCTTGGCTTTGCCTTTATCTTTGTTCTTCCATGAGGACGAATCCTTGTGATTTGGCGAGTTGTCCTCTCGGTTGCCCTCATTGCGATGGCCTTTGTCTCCCCCACCTTTGGCTTGACCACCCTTTTTATCCTTCGGCTTGGTGGTGGACTCTTTGTGACTAGTATAATCGATGATACTTTCGGCCACAGCTATAGCATCACCACGGTTTTATACCCCCGTCGCCTTATCTCGGCTTTGGCCCATTGTTGGAGTCCATCCATAAAATTGAAGAGTGGGTCCTTCTCGGATAGATCGGGGATCTCAAGAACCAAGCTAGTGAACTCCTTGGCATAGTCATGGATGCTCCTTGATTGCTTTAGCCTTCTCAAGCGGGCTCTTGCTTCGTCCTCGACATTCTCCGGATAGAATTGTCGTTTGAGCTCATTTTTAAAGTTATCAAAGGTAGAGATGGTGCACGTACCTTTATCGATGTCGATGCGCCTTCTCCTCCAAAAAAGCATGGCGATGTCGGTGAGGTATAGAGTTGCGGTTTGGATCTTTGAAGTCTCGTCCACGATGCCGACAGCTCCAAGGTATTGTTCTAGGCCATATAGGAAGTTGTCTACTTCTTTTGCGCTGCGTGATACAACAAAGTTCTTTGGTTTCGGCACCTTGACCCTCCTGGCCTCAATCGTAGAGCTTGGTCTGACTACCATGACGCGTTTGCACAAGGCAACGTCACCTTGTAATACATCAAGCTGGGCATGAGTATGGGCAAGCTCATGTTGGAAAGAACTATGCACCTTCGAGAGCTCCCCCATTAGAAGGCCGCAGAGTTTCCCCATCTCCACTCGTATGGTCTCCTCTAGCTTGAGCGTCATGGCCTTCATGGCCGTGTGGATCTCGGCATCCTCTACCTCAAGGCCTTCTACCCACTGGTAAAGGTCATCCACTGAAGCACCTATGCCTCCAATGCTTTCCTCTACGTGGGTTAGACGAGACCCAAAGCTAGAGACTAGATCCTTGGACTTGGCTCGTGGCTTCGTCGTGGTAGGATTGATCGTCTCCTCACGCCCTCGTTGCTTATGCGTGACCTCTGCCTCGAATGAGCTAACAACTTGATTCTTGCTGGTTTTTTCCATGTCCCGAACGTCTCAAACACGCTCTGATACCAACTGTCACAGACTTATTCTCTTGAACTATCCGTGCGGCGTTAGCACTCCCGACTTAATTTTAACAAGCCTTACTTCACGAAAACGCTGTGGCTACTAGAAGGAAACTTGAGAAGGCAAGAAAGGACTTTGAAAGGAAAGAAACTTTGTATTAGCTTTGAGAGAGAGCTTACAAGGCTTTGAAATGCTTAAACTCTTGATGAGTTGCAAAATGAGGGGGGTCCTATTTATAGGCCTCCCAAGTCCATAAGAAATTATTCTAGATGATCCTAGAGTATTGGAGATATGTACATGCATAGAGTATTCTATAGAACTCTACATGTATCTACATACATCATAAGTCTCCAAAATGTTCTAGAGAGTTCCAGAGTCTTCTGGAGTAGTCCCGAACTTTCCCAAGCCTTCCAGGGTCTTCTAGGGCCTCTCGGGTGAGTCTAGACTTGGGTAGAACGTCTTGGAACCTTGTAGAACGTTGTGGTCTTCAAAAGATGGTTAGGCTGTTCCAGGACATTCTGGATGCCCCCTTGGTGTATGCTTGCTTCAAAAATGCCCAAGAAATGGTTTTAACCTCAGTTTAAATTGTGGGAAAGAGGGTGGTTCGTGACAATATGGTATAATTATGTTTTTAGGGTGAATTCTATAGTATTATTTGAAATCGCCACCTGCAGGTGGCAACACCTATTACTTTATATATATATATATATATTTAAAATGGACAATGTCAGAATTTGTACATGATGATTTCTATTTTAAATTCCTATAATGCCAAAGGTTGCATGGAGCATGCAACTGCATGCTACTGTGTCACGTTGGTGTAGCACACTTGCTACATCACCTTCTGCAAATGGCGATTACACTTTAGTCAAAGGTTTCATTGTAGTATGCTGCAGTGCACATGTACATCACCCGAATTAAGAAAGTCACACGGGGAAAACCAAAGTCAACCCGAAAGTCAACCTTGATTATCGACCCTTTTTTTTTCTTTTAAAAACTTATCTAGATGCACATTAACCCTAAAAATGATCATACAAACGACATACTAAAAGATCATAAACATCAGAGATCAAACAAGGACCCAATCGAACAATTTACAACTTTAGGGACCAAATTGTAAATTCTGATAAATATGAAGACTTAGCCCAAAATAAAGTTACCATCTTGAAATTAATCGTGTCTCATGCATCTCAGCCAAATTTCAGCTCAAAAGGACATTCCAAACTCATACAATTGCACATACAAGATTCAGGACCAAAATGTAAACAATCCGAAACATATAACTGCCACTGTCAGCCCCCAACGGTCAGCCGTTCCGAAACGGGGGACAGCCCATTTCGAAACTCGGGGCCGTTCCGCAACGCGTACCGGAACGGGGTCGGGCAGTAGCATATCCGTTCCGGAACGGTGTTGCCCGTTTCGAACGCCTGGGCTGCTTCGAGGCACCCGTTCCGAAACGGCAGGCACTGTTCCGAAACGGCCTGCACAAAATGCAGAATTTTACCTACTTTAACATGCAATTGACCAACCAATCATGCTCCAAATGCCACCAAACTTTACCAGCATGCAATTCATCATACAAGAGACATGTTTGCATCAACCAATCAACATATTAGCATCACATATGAAAAGCCCCAAATCTAATGGCATGCTTCCTACACAAGCAACTATTCAAGCATAAAACCTCTAATCCATACATGTAAAGGCCAATTACAAAACCAGCATTATCAGCGACATTAAACATACTCAAGGAGTTCAAAACATCTCCAAACAACATTCACAAAGGTCCCCCATTGCCATACACCAAAAGCTAAATGTGTTCGATAAAACCTTTCCATACTTGAGCTTAGTTTTCCCTTGGTTGCTTGCCTTCCTTGCTGCCCTCAAATCACCTTAATGTTCTGCATTATTGGTTTAAGAAAACGAAAGAGAGCGTAAGCAAAAGCTTAGTGAGGAAAGCTCCTTAAAACCACACAATAATGCATTTATAAAACTCATTCATAAATCTTGCTTCAAGATACACTTTAACATGCTCACAAGCAAACTTTAAACAAGCATCTCATGCTTCATATCATTACATGTCATATTGGCCATAAGTGATACATTTCATCTTTAAAAAAAAACAAGATCAACATAAGACTCACACATGGACTTTTAAACACCATTGTGATCTTATAATTTCCAAGAACCACACAAGGACTTTTAACCACCTTTGTGTTCTTCCCAAGGACTTTTAAACACCTTGGCCCCAAGGACTTTTAAACACCTTGGCCCATGGACTTTTAAACACCATGGCAAGGACCACACAAGGACTTTTAACCACCTTTGTGACCTTAACAAGAACCATCCAAGGACTTTTAACCACCTTGATGTTCTTAAGTAACAAGGCTCACTCAAGGACTTTTAACCACCTTAGTGACCTTAGCAAGAATCATCCAAGGACTTTTAACCACCTTGATGTTCTTAAGTAACATGGCTCACTCAAGGACTTTTAACCACCTTTGTGACCTTAACCTTTTTCAAAACATCACTTGCCAATATACATCATTTCATCATTAAATCCACTGTTTTAAAGCATTAAACCAAGCCATATTCATCATGCATTTCAAAGCATCAAACTACATTTAATCAATGTTCAAAAACAAGGAACTCTTACCTTGAGCTTCCTTCAACATATGGCTTACAAAATCAGCAATAACCATGCTAAATCATGCTTTCAAAACAGAATTTAAAACATGCAATAAACCACATTGCACAACAACCAAACCATGGCCACCACTAGAGAGTATTTCCGAAAACTTACACTTGAGCTTAGCAAAGTTGTTTAGACTTAAACTAAGCTCCCAAGACATTGGTTTCAAAGCCGAAAACCCAATTTCACTCACCGATTCCACTTCGCCTCTTGTCGAAGCACCAATTAAGCCTCCGGATCACCACCACTTGGATCCAAAGATGACTCCCCTGTTTTAACACATCAAAACAATAGATTAATGCATCATCATGCATTAATATCCTCAATGAAAGCACCTAAACTCGCTGCTCTCATCCCCACTCCATTTTCGGCCACCAAACACAACCGAAAATGCATCCAAACCACTTCTCAACAAAGCCCAGCCATTAACCATCAAAACCTAACATCCTTTAACATCATTTAACATCTAAAAAGAACCTAATAACATCCTTATACCTCCAGCAACACTAGATCCACAAGATCACCTCAAAAACAATCAAGAATCACAAGCTAAACTTAGGAAACCCAACCTATCCGGGATTGCATCAATCAAAACTCAATTCCTTATCAATTTAGAGTTCAAATAACATCAAAAACACATCTCCAATCACAGATTTAACAGATCAAACGAAAATCATCAAAAATCACCAAATCTTGCATTATAAGCCAAGATCCATTTCACAACTTAAAAGCCTTTAATAAAACATCAATTAAGGATTGAAAACTTAGGAATTTCAGTAAAGAACTGATAGTTTAGAGGAGAAGGACGTTCTTACCTCCAAACTTGAGTTTCTCCTCTTTTTGGAATCAAAAACCTTGATGAATCAAGTAGCAAATGATGAGGTTTTGTAGATATGATGATTAGGAATCAAAAGAGAGTTGAAAGGAGAGATTTAGGTGATAAAATTAGAAACAATTCTCTGGAAAGAAAGTGTTTGGGTTGAGAGAAAATGAGAGAAAAGAAAATAGGAAGTTAGTTATCAAAATGGCCAAAATGGCTTTCCCTCCTCTTTTGATATGTTTTAAAATCAGAATATAGCTTAAAATATCTTAGAAAAATCTGGAGAAACTACTTTTGGAATAATAGCTCCTTAAAGATTCAAAGTTTCAACCCTTTCTAAAACAGTCACAAAACTTTCAAAAATTACATTTTGGTCACTAGCCAAAATGTCACCCTTCCAAAACTCATTCTCCAAAATTGATTTCACAGTTCACTTATATATATTAAAAGATGATTTTAGAACATTTTTCCATAATTTTAATGCAACCCGAACTAGGCTTTCCTAAATTCACCCTTTTAGATTCGAACAGCACTTTGACCAAACCGGTCAACGCCCAAAACTTCTAAGCCCAAAACCGGGGCGTTACAACTCTCCCCCCTTAAGAAATTTCGTCCCCGAAATTTACCTGAAGGAAAGAGATAAGGAAACTGCTTCAGCATGTCTTCCTTCCGCTCCCACGTGGCTTCCTCAACACCTCGATACTTCCACAGCACCTTCACCAACTCAATGGTCTTGCCACGAAGAACCTTGCTATCCGAATCCAGAACCTTCACCGGTTCCTCATCATAGGTCAAATCCGGATTCAATTCCACTTCCTCCACAGGCATCACGTGCGAAGGATCAGATCTATACTTCCGGAGCATAGAAACATGAAACACATCATGAATCTTCTCCAACTCCTGAGGTAACCTCAGCTTGTACGCAACAGGACCCACACGCTCAACCACCTCGTATGGTCCAATGTACCTAGGGCTCAACTTACCCTTCCGGCCAAACCTCATCACCTTCTTCCAAGGCGAAACCTTCAAGAACACACGGTCACCCACCGCATACTCAATCTCCTTACGCTTCAAATCCGCGTAAGACTTTTGCCGATCAGAGGCAGCCTTCAACCGCTCACAAATGAGCTTTACCTTCTCTGTGGTCCCTTTCAACAAAGCCGGCATCGAAACCAACTTTTGACCAGTTTCAGCCCAACAAAGAGGAGTCCTACACTCCCTCCCGTACAAAGCCTCATAAGGTGCCATCTGTATACTTGCCTGATAACTGTTGTTATAAGCAAACTCAACCAAAGGCAGATGCTTCTCCCAAGAACCCTGAAACTCAATCACGCAGCACCTCAACATATCCTCCAAAATCTGGATAACACGCTCAGACTGACCATCCGACTGAGGATGATAGGATGTACTGAAATGCAACCTTGTACCCAGAGCTTGATGCAAACACTGCCAGAAACGCGATGTGAACCTCGGATCCCTATCCGACACAATCGACTTAGGCACACCATGCAGCCGCACAATCTCAGCAATGTACAGCTCTGCCAACTTATCCAAAGAAAACGTGGTATGCACAGGCAAGAAATGCGCACACTTCGTTAAGCGATCCACAATCACCCAAACAGAATTCTTCTTCGAGGGAGACAAAGGTAAACCAGATACAAAATCCATGGTAACCCTTTCCCACTTCCATTCAGGGATTTTCAACGGTTGCAACAACCCTGAAGGAACCTGATGCTCAGCCTTAACTCGCTGACACACCAAACACTTGCTCACAAACTCCGCAACATCCTTCTTCAAACCCACCCAATAGTACTCATCACGAAGATCACGATACATCTTGGTACTACCAGGGTGCATAGCAAAAGGACTACTATGACCTTCAGTCAGAATAGCACGCCTCAACTCAGCATCAGCAGGCACTACTATCCGACTCCCAAAACACAACACACCATCATCATTAAAGCAGAAATCCGAAGGTCTACCCTCCGCGATATCCTGAACATGAGACACCAAGGAATCATCCAGCAACTGCTTATCCTTGATCAACTGAACCAAAGATGGTTTCACTTGCAACTTAGCAACAAGACCACCATCTTGCGATATGCTCAAGCTAGCAAACATAGCCCTCAGCTCAACAGCTACTTTCCTACTCAAGGCATCCGCAACAACATTAGCTTTTCCAGGATGATACTCAATCGTCAGATCATAATCCTTGAGCAACTCCAACCAACGCCGCTGCCTAAGATTCAACTCCTTCTGAGACATCAGATACCTCAAACTCTTGTGATCTGTGTACACAGTACACTTCTCACCATACAGATAATGTCTCCAGATCTTCAGAGCAAAAACCACTGCAGCCAGCTCAATATCATGCGTAGGGTAATTGCGCTCATGCACTTTCAACTGCCGCGATGCATAAGCCACCACCTTACCCTCCTGCATCAGCACACACCCCAAACCAACATAGGATGCATCACTGTAAACTACAAACTCTTTCCCTGATTCAGGCTGAATCAAGATAGGAGCTTGCGTCAAAGCCGCCTTAAGCTTCTCAAAAGCCTGCTGTCTCGCTTCCGTCCACTCATACTTAACATCCTTTTGCAACAGCTTCGTCAAAGGAGCAGCAATCTTGGAAAAACCATCCACAAACCTTCGGTAGTATCCCGCCAAACCAAGGAAACTACGGACCTCATGAACAGACTTAGGAACCTTCCAGATCATCACAGCCTCAATCTTCTGAGGATCGACACGAATCCCCTCAGCAGAAACCACATGCCCAAGAAACACCACCTCCTTAAGCCAGAACTCACACTTGCTCAGCTTAGCATAGAGCTGATTCTCCAACAAAGCCTGCAGCACAATCCTCAAATGCTCTTCATGCTCCTCCTCAGTACGCGAGTACACGAGGATATCATCGATGAACACCACAACAAACTTGTCCAGGTATTCATGAAACACACGATTCATCATGTCCATGAAAGCAGCAGGAGCATTTGTCAAACCAAACGGCATCACAAGGAACTCATAATGCCCATACCTTGACCTGAAAGCTGTCTTAGGCACATCCACATCCTTCACCTTCAACTGATAATACCCTGACCTCAAGTCAATCTTAGAGAACACAGCAGCTCCCCGAAATTGATCAAAGAGATCGTCAATTCTCGGCAAAGGATACCGATTCTTGATAGTCAACTTGTTCAGCTGACGGTAATCAATGCACATTCTCATAGTGCCATCCTTCTTCTTCACAAACAAGACCGGTGCTCCCCAAGGTGACACACTCGGCCAGATGAAACCACGATCAAGCAACTCTTGCAACTGCGTCTTCAGCTCCTTCAGCTCCTTAGGTGCCATTCTATAAGGAGTAATGGACACAGGAGTTGTATTCTCATACAGCTCAATTCCAAACTCCACCTCGCGGTTAGGAGGTAAGCCAGGCAACTCCTCAGGAAAAACACCAGGAAACTCCTTCACAACTCTGATATCTTGCACCCTCAACTCTTTAGAGCTAGGATTCATCACAAAAGCTAGATAGGCTTCGCAACCTTGCCTCAGCATCCTGCTCACCTCCAAGGTAGACACCACATTGGCAAGAAACTTCACATTCTCACCAACCACAACAACTTCATAATCATCCGCAAGCTTAAGCGAAACTCGCTTGTTTTCACAATCCACAACAGCACGATGCTCAGCAAGCCAATCCATACCAAGGATTACATCAAAACCATAAAAGGGCAACTCCATAAGATCAACATGAAAAACATGTTCTTGAACAACCAAGGGACACCTTCTATAAAGCCTTCGAGTCACAACAGTCTCACCAAAAGAACTAGTGACACGAACACCAACATCCAAAGACTCAACAGGCAAACCAAGCAATTCAGCATGCTCACGCAAAATGTATGAATGCGTAGATCCAGAATCTATCAAAGAAAGCAATGACAAGGATTGCAAAGTAAAGGTACCTGCAATCACATCCGCATCATTCCTTCCCTCACGCTGAGCATACACCCTCGCTTGGCCTCCACCTTCAGGCTGAATAGCCACAACATGGGCCACTCCACGACCACCTTCCTCTCTCCTCTGGAAATTACCACGGCCGCGCCCACGACCTCTCTGCGGTGCAGCAACAACAGGAGCACGCACTTGATCACCAGCCAACCTAGGACAATCTCGCCTCAAATGGTCTACAGATCCACAATTCCAGCAACCATTACCAGCTATCGCAACAGGAGCTTGCACCTCCCTCACAGCACGAGGACAGTCACGCTTCATGTGACCCCGTGAACCACAAATCCAACAAGCACTTGGATCAGCTCTAGCATTACCTCCCCGAGCAGGTGCACCACCACCCCTCTTAGCTGAGGACTGATACTCCAGGTCACGTCCCCTCTTGTTCCGTCCACCTCCGGAACTATACTCAGCAGCTCTCTTACCCGAACTTGCTCCAGCACCTTTCGCAGATAAACCCAAGTTCATCTCAATGTCCTTGGCTCGACCCACCAACACATCAAAATCATCATATTCGGTGGCCAACACATACATCTTCACATCCGTCACTAAACCATAACAAAATCTTTCGCACCTTGCCCGCTTATCAGGTACCAGCTCAGGTGCATACTGACTGAGTCGCACAAACTGTACTTCATACTCAGCCACATTCATGCTCCCCTGGGTAAGAGACATGAACTCTCGCTTCTTTTCATCCAGGTACCTCACACCAAGATACCTCCTCTTGAACACATTCAGAAAGAATGTCCAAGTTATGTCAGCTTCAGCCATCCCAGCTATAGTGGTCGTCCACCACGTATACGCATCATCCTGCAGCAAGGATACAACACACCCCAGCTTCTGCACATTAGTGCAACTCATCTGGCCCAAAATCCTCTTGGTACTCTCTAACCAAGCTTCAGAACCTTCCGCAGACATACCCCTAAACTCAGTCCCACCAAGACTGCGTAAGCGCTCCAAAGGTAGTCTAACACCAGCATCTCCCTGATGCCCAGCTCCTTGAGCTCCGGCTACTGCTGCTCGGAAAGCACCCGCAATAGCTTGTACCAACATCGTCATGTCAGGCATAGCTTGCCCCTAACCAACCTCAGGTCCAGCAGCTCCAGCACCAGCTTCCTCAGCCCCAGCACCACCACCACCAGGTGGAGGAGGAGGTAACACCGCACTACCCGCATTCTCTTCATTTTCATTCTCATTCGGAGCCGTAGCTCGCACATTACTTCTCAACTCTCTACGTGGTGCCATACTTTAACCATGCAATCACAATGCAAATAAACAAAGTCAGGCCCAGCAAGGTAAACAATCCAAGTACTCAAGCTCAATTTCATTTAAAAGCAACATCATTTCTTAGCTTTGATATGGCAATGGGTACCCACAACATGCTTCATCACAACATACAACTCAATTGCATCAAACTCACATACTACTCAACATGCTTTCACTCAACAAGAATATATAGCAGACATACATCAAACATTCACATACACATTCCCAATTACTCGAGAACTCATCTCTGATACCACCAAATGTAACCCCCTTAACCCGGCCTAGACGGCTGACCCGAATTAAGAAAGTCACACGGGGAAAACCAAAGTCAACCCGAAAGTCAACCTTGATTATCGACCCTTTTTTTTCTTTTAAAAACTTATCTAGATGCACATTAACCCTAAAAATGATCATACAAACGACATACTAAAAGATCATAAACATCAGAGATCAAACAAGGACCCAATCGAACAATTTACAACTTTAGGGACCAAATTGTAAATTCTTATAAATATGAGGACTTAGCCCAAATTAAAGTTACCATCTTGAAATTAATCGTGTCTCATGCATCTCAGCCAAATTTCAGCTCAAAAGGACATTCCAAACTCATACAATTGCACATACAAGATTCAGGACCAAAATGTAAACAATCCGAAACATATAACTGCCACTGTCAGCCCCCAACGGTCAGCCGTTCCGAAACGGGGGACAGCCCGTTTCGAAACTCGGGGCCGTTCCGCAACGCGTACCGGAACGGGGTCGGGCAGTAGCATATCCGTTCCGGAACGGTGTTGCCCGTTTCGAACGCCTGGGCTGCTTCGAGGCACCCGTTCCGAAACGGCAGGCACTGTTCCGAAACGGCCTGCACAAAATGCAGAATTTTACCTACTTTAACATGCAATTGACCAACCAATCATGCTCCAAATGCCACCAAACTTTACCAGCATGCAATTCATCATACAAGAGACATGTTTGCATCAACCAATCAACATATTAGCATCACATATGAAAAGCCCCAAATCTAATGGCATGCTTCCTACACAAGCAACTATTCAAGCATAAAACCTCTAATCCATACATGTAAAGGCCAATTACAAAACCAGCATTATCAGCGACATTAAACATACTCAAGGAGTTCAAAACATCTCCAAACAACATTCACAAAGGTCCCCCATTGCCATACACCAAAAGCTAAATGTGTTCGATAAAACCTTTCCATACTTGAGCTTAGTTTTCCCTTGGTTGCTTGCCTTCCTTGCTGCCCTCAAATCACCTTAATGTTCTGCATTATTGGTTTAAGAAAACGAAAGAGAGCGTAAGCAAAAGCTTAGTGAGGAAAGCTCCTTAAAACCACACAATAATGCATTTATAAAACTCATTCATAAATCTTGCTTCAAGATACACTTTAACATGCTCACAAGCAAACTTTAAACAAGCATCTCATGCTTCATATCATTACATGTCATATTGGCCATAAGTGATACATTTCATCTTTTAAAAAAAACAAGATCAACATAAGACTCACACATGGACTTTTAAACACCATTGTGATCTTATAATTTCCAAGAACCACACAAGGACTTTTAACCACCTTTGTGTTCTTCCCAAGGACTTTTAAACACCTTGGCCCCAAGGACTTTTAAACACCTTGGCCCATGGACTTTTAAACACCATGGCAAGGACCACACAAGGACTTTTAACCACCTTTGTGACCTTAACAAGAACCATCCAAGGACTTTTAACCACCTTGATGTTCTTAAGTAACAAGGCTCACTCAAGGACTTTTAACCACCTTAGTGACCTTAGCAAGAATCATCCAAGGACTTTTAACCACCTTGATGTTCTTAAGTAACATGGCTCACTCAAGGACTTTTAACCACCTTGGTGACCTTAACCTTTTTCAAAACATCACTTGCCAATATACATCATTTCATCATTAAATCCACTGTTTTAAAGCATTAAACCAAGCCATATTCATCATGCATTTCAAAGCATCAAACTACATTTAATCAATGTTCAAAAACAAGGAACTCTTACCTTGAGCTTCCTTCAACATATGGCTTACAAAATCAGCAATAACCATGCTAAATCATGCTTTCAAAACAGAATTTAAAACATGCAATAAACCACATTGCACAACAACCAAACCATGGCCACCACTAGAGAGTATTTCCGAAAACTTACACTTGAGCTTAGCAAAGTTGTTTAGACTTAAACTAAGCTCCCAAGACATTGGTTTCAAAGTCGAAAACCCAATTTCACTCACCGATTCCACTTCGCCTCTTGTCGAAGCACCAATTAAGCCTCCGGATCACCACCACTTGGATCCAAAGATGACTCCCCTGTTTTAACACATCAAAACAATAGATTAATGCATCATCATGCATTAATATCCTCAATGAAAGCACCTAAACTCGCTGCTCTCATCCCCACTTCATTTTCGGCCACCAAACACAACCGAAAATGCATCCAAACCACTTCTCAACAAAGCCCAGCCATTAACCATCAAAACCTAACATCCTTTAACATCATTTAACATCTAAAAAGAACCTAATAACATCCTTATACCTCCAGCAACACCAGATCCACAAGATCACCTCAAAAACAATCAAGAATCACAAGCTAAACTTAGGAAACCCAACCTATCCGGGATTGCATCAATCAAAACTCAATTCCTTATCAATTTAGAGTTCAAATAACATCAAAAACACATCTCCAATCACAGATTTAACAGATCAAACGAAAATCATCAAAAATCACCAAATCTTGCATTATAAGCCAAGATCCATTTCACAACTTAAAAGCCTTTAATAAAACATCAATTAAGGATTGAAAACTTAGGAATTTCAGTAAAGAACTGATAGTTTAGAGGAGAAGGACGTTCTTACCTCCAAACTTGAGTTTCTCCTCTTTTTGGAATCAAAAACCTTGATGAATCAAGTAGCAAATGATGAGGTTTTGTAGATATGATGATTAGGAATCAAAAGAGAGTTAAAAGGAGAGATTTAGGTGATAAAATTAGAAACAATTCTCTGGAAAGAAAGTGTTTGGGTTGAGAGAAAATGAGAGAAAAGAAAATAGGAAGTTAGTTATCAAAATGGCCAAAATGGCTTTCCCTCCTCTTTTGATATGTTTTAAAATCAGAATATAGCTTAAAATATCTTAGAAAAATCTGGAGAAACTACTTTTGGAATAATAGCTCCTTAAAGATTCAAAGTTTCAACCCTTTCTAAAACAGTCACAAAACTTTCAAAAATTACATTTTGGTCACTAGCCAAAATGTCACCCTTCCAAAACTCATTCTCCAAAATTGATTTCACAGTTCACTTATATATATTAAAAGATGATTTTAGAACATTTTTCCATAATTTTAATGCAACCCGAACTAGGCTTTCCTAAATTCACCCTTTTAGATTCGAACAGCACTTTGACCAAACCGGTCAACGCCCAAAACTTCTAAGCCCAAAACCGGGGCGTTACAGATCATGTCCAAACTGAGCACTAGCAACGATCGCATCTAGCTCAGCCATAACAACATCCAGACAAGCGGTCGAGTAAAGAGCCAATCCCCCAAGGATGACACCTCTATCGTCGCGAGCGATAAAACCAATGGCAGCAACTCCGGTTGTCAGCTAGAAGGCACCATTGTAAAACCTATGTTTGATTTTGATATAATTAAATCTTTAAGGATCAAATTGAAAAACTTAAAATTGTTTTTTTAAGTCCCTTAATAAGTTTTAAATCACCAACTCTTTAAAACTAATTTGAAAAACTCAAACTCAAAATATTTTCTAAGTGTTCCAAGGCCAAACTATTGAAAAACGTCCAAGTGTATCGATACCCTTCCAAGCGTATCGATACCTTTTTACCAAAGTTGGCTACTGTCGGAACACGTATCGGTACGGAAAACCCTCGTATCGATACGCCCCTGTGTTAAAATCTAAAGAGTTTGAATGGCGTACCGATACGGCAAACCCTCGTATCGATACGGCCTTAATAAATTTTAAAGTATAAGTCGATTTAAAAAATATGACCGTTGGTGTCAGTTGGTTGGTAACCAAACTTTAAAAGGTCGTTGACCCGTATCGATACGCCTAACCCTGGTACCGATACGGATATTGACAGTGAGCTAAGTTGAGATAAAGGTATCGATACGGCAAACCCCCGTTTCGATACCCAGTACCGATACGCTTATGTGCATATCGATACCCTCTATTTATTGCACACAACGACTCTTTCTTTTCTGAGACGGGTATCGATACTCCTTCCCGCGTACCGATACGCATAGCTGCAGAAGTGCATTTATGGTGGTAAGAGAGGGTTCCAACGGCTCCATTTATGTTCCCAACCACCCAAACGGCTAGAAATCAATGAGGAGGTATAAAAGAGACATCTAAAAGCATCAGCAACAACTATTGATCTTGAAGAAAACATCTATTCATCAAATCCAAGCAATTGTGCAAAAATCCATATTGTTTAGAAACCCAAATTGTATTTTTCATTCTTATCTTGTTCAATTGGGTTGAGTGCTTGTAATTGGGCTATCATTTGTATTGAGAGATACTCTATTAGCCAACAAATTTCTTTGTTATCTTGTTGTGAGGATTGGGTTGAATTTTGGGTAGAAAATTCAACCGAAATTGTAAGGGTTGCCTCTTTAGCCTAGAAAAGGGGAAGAGCAATTAGTGGAATTGTTGCAAATCCTTAGTGAAGCTAAGGTAGTGGATGTAGAGTTCATTTGGAACTTGAACCACTCTAAAATCCCTTGTCTATCCTTTTTAATTTGCAATTTCCACCACAAATACTTTAAAAATCCAATTCACCCCCTCTTGGTTTCTATCGATCTTTCGATCCACTCAACAATTGGTATCAGAGCCTACCTCTTTGAGGATTAAAAACCACAAGAGGATTTCCTTGGAAGAGTGTGATCATCATATATCAAGAGATGGCTTCAACCTCCGGTTCGGGCATGTACGAGTCTCAATCTACTAAAAAGCCTCCCTTCTTTAATGGTGATAACTATTCTTTTTGGAAGAATAGAATGTGTCTCTTCATCAAGTCAAATGACTACCTAGTGTGGGATGTCATTGAAAATGGCCCTTATATTCCATTGAAGCAAGACGGTGAAGGCAAGATGGTCTTGAAGAAAAAGATGGAGATGAGTGAAGAAGAAAAGAAAAAGATTCAAGTCAACGATAAAGCTCTTCACATGCTCTTTTGTTCCTTCGGTCCGGACATCTATTCTAAGGTCTCATCCATTGAAAGTGCCAAAGAAGTATGGGACACTCTTGAGACTACTTATGAAGGCACCAATGATGTTAAAGAAACTAAGATTGGAATTCTCAATCTTAGTTATGAGAATTTCAAGATGGAGCCCGATGAGACGGTGTCAAAGATGTTTGATCATTTCTCCACCATTGTCAATGGGCTAAAGGGTTTTGGAGAAATCATACCGGAAGACAAGCTTGTCCGGAAGCTACTCTATTCACTTCCCGAGTCTTGGGATGGGAAGAGAACCGCCATCATTGAAGCTAAGAACTTAAAGACTTTAAAGCTTGATGAGCTTGTGGTTTCTCTCCTTACTCATGAGATCATGAAGCAAGGAAGGGAAGATGAGAAGAAGAAAGAAGAGAAAAGGGTAGAGAAACTTGAGGTTGAGAAGAAGAAAAAGATGGGAATAGCTCTCAAAGCTAAAGCTTCACAACGTGAAGAGAGCTCGTCTAGTGAGGAGGATGAACTCGAAGAATTGGCTATGATAGCCAAACGATTCTCACGTTTTATGAGGTCCAACCGGGGAAGAAAAATCCAAAGGAAAATGGACTTCAAAAGCAAGAACAAAGAAGAAGGAAGGGATCCTATCACTTGCTTTGAGTGCAAACAACCCGACCACATATGTTCGGAGTGCCCTCAACTCAAGAAGAAGGGCTTTGAGAAGAAGAAGAAGCTCAAAGCCAAGCTTGCTACTTGGAGTGATGAGGAGTCATCGGAGGATGACGAACAAGAAGTGGCTAACCTTTGCCTCATGGCACTTGAGGAAGATTCCTCCATGGTAACCTCTAACTCATCTACTTTAGATTTTGAAGAATTAAATGATGCATATGATGAGTTACAAGAGGTCTATGATGAATTAGTTGAGAAATATAAAGAGTCGGTAATTAGGAACAAAAAGATTATTTTGGAAATAAATGAGAAAAATGACTCACTCACTCAAGCTAATTCAAAATTTGAGAAAAAGATATTAGGATTAAAAGATGAACTAAAATTCTTTCAAGATGAAAATGTTGATCTTAATAAACTTTTGTCTCAATGTAATAGTGATCACCAAAAGGTGTTGAATGAGCTAAATGAGCTCAAAAAGTCCATTAAAAATGTTGGTAGTGTCAAGCATGAGATAGGTGAATCCTCTAGAACAAACCAACCTAAGAAAAGGACTAACCACTACAAACAAGGTAGCTATCCTAGAAATAGTAGAGCTAAAAGAATTAGAAGTGTATGGGTTCCTAAGGAACTTGTAAAATCTAATAATATTATTGCTATGTCATCTTGGATTCCTAAGGGAACCAAGGTTTTGGGAGCTAACACTCATGGACCCAAAATGATTTGGGTACCAAAAACAAAAGTTTAATATCTTTGTTTGTAGGGGGAGCATTGCTACAAGGCCAAAGCACAAAGTCAAAACTCATGGTACCTTGATAGTGGATGCTCAAGGCACATGACCGGAGACAAGAGTAGATTCATGGATCTAAAGCCAAAAAGTGGAGGAGTAGTGACATTTGGTGACAACTCCAAAGGCCACATTAAAGGTATTGGCTCCATAGGTAATCACTCTACTATTCTCATTGAAAATGTCTTATATGTCGATTGTCTTAAACACAATTTATTGAGCATAAGTCAATTATGTGATAAAGGATTTAATGTTTTATTTGATAAAAATGGATGCAAAATTGTAAACATTAAATCTAATAATATTATGCTCATAGGTCATCGCATAGGGAACATATACATGGTGCATCTAGATGACATTCATACATCTCATGCATGCTTAGTTGCTCAAAATGAAAATGATGCATGGTTGTGGCATAGGAAACTAGGACATGCTAGCATAAGTGTTTTAGAAAAACTAGTCTCCCTTAATCTAGTTAGAGGTTTACCCAAGATAAAATTTTCAAATGACAAAATTTGTGATGCATGCTCAAAGGGTAAACAACATAGATCTTCCTTTAAATCCATTAATGATGTTTCTACTAGTAGATGTTTACAACTTATCCATATGGATTTATTTGGGCCAATTAGGACTATGAGCTTGGGTGGTAAATCTTATGCTTTTGTACTTGTTGATGATTTTTCTAGATTTACTTGGGTTCTATTTTTAAGTACTAAAGATTAGGCTTTAGAAAGATTCATCACATTTTCAAAACTAACCCAAAATGATCTTGAACTTAGAATTTCACATATTAGAAGTGATCATGGAACCGAGTTTCAAAATTTAGGGTTTGAAGATTTTTTAAATGAAAATGGTATTAGCCATAATTTTTCGGCTCCTCGAACTCCTCAACAAAATGGGGTAGTTGAGAGGAAAAATAGAACTTTACAAGAAATGGCTAGAACTATGCTTTGTGAAAACAATTTACCTAAATATTTTTGGGCGGAAGCCACAAACACCGCTTGCTACATTGTAAATCGAGTAATGATTAGGCCAATTTTAAAGAAAACACCTTATGAGATTTTAAAATCTAAAAAGCCTAACATTAGCTATTTTCATCCTTTTGGATGCAAGTGTTTTGTTTTAAATAATGGAAAAGACAACTTAGGTAAATTTGATGCAAAAAGTGATGAAGCTATTTTCATAGGTTACTCTTTAACCTCTAAAGCCTATCGAGTATTTAACAAAAGAACTTTAGTAGTAGAAGAATCTATTCATGTTGTATTCGATGATAACCTCCTTCCTAGGAAGGATTCTTGTGATGATGATGATGTAGGAATCATAAATGCCTTTGATGGAGGACAAACTTCAAAGGAGGATGAGATTCCAACAAAAGAAGAGGACACACAAGATCCACCTCTTGAAGCCTTGAAGGACTTGGCTCTTGAGGAAAAGGAAGTGAGCTACCCAAGGGAGTTGAACTATGTCAAAGATGGTGAAATCTTGGGTGATCCATCCAAGGGGGTAACCACTCGATCTTCTCTTAGATTAATGAATCATGTTGCATTTATCTCATGCATAGAGCCTAAGAATATTAAACAAGCATTGAAAGATGACTTTTGGATTATGGCTATGCAAGAAGAGTTAAATCAATTTGAGAGAAGTAACGTTTGGACATTAGTTGATAGGCCTAGTAATCAATCTACAATAGGAACTAAATGGGTCTTTAGGAACAAGCTAGATGAGAGTGGTAACATTGTAAGAAATAAAGCTAGACTAGTAGCACAAGGTTACACTCAAGAAGAGGGAATAGATTTTGATGAAACCTATGCACCCGTAGCTAGAATGGAAGCTATTAGGATGTTGCTTGCATATGCATGTTATCATAATTTCAAGCTTTTTCAAATGGATGTTAAAAGCGCATTTTTAAATGGTTTTATAAATGAAGAAGTGTATGTGGAACAACCACCGGGTTTTGAAGACTCAAAATTTCCAAATCATGTTTTCAAACTCACCAAAGCTCTCTATGGTTTAAAACAAGCTCCTAGAGCTTGGTATGAAAGACTTTCAAACTTATGTTTGATTTTGAAATAATTAAATCTTTAAGGATCAAATTGAAAAACTTAAAATTATTTTTTTTAAGTCCCTTAATAAGTTTTAAATCACCAACTCTTTAAAACTGATTTGAAAAACTCAAACTCAAAATATTTTCTAAGTGTTCCAAGGCCAAAGTATTGAAAAACATCCAAGTGTATCGATACCCTTCCAAGCGTATCGATACCTTTTTACCAAAGTTGGCTACTGTCGGAACACGTATTGATACGGCAAACCCTCGTATCGATACGCCCCTGTGTTAATATCTAAAGAGTTTGAATGGCGTACCGATACGGCAAACCCTCGTATCGATACGGCCTTAATAAATTTTAAAGTATAAGTCGGTTTAAAAAATATGACCGTTGGTGTCAGTTGGTTGGTAACCAAACTTTAAAAGGTCGTTGACCGTATCGATACGCCTAACCCCCGTACCGATACGGATATCGACAATGAGCTAAGTTGAGAAAAAGGTATCGATACGGCAAACCCCCGTTTCGATACCCAGTGCCGATACGCTTACGTGCGTATCGATACCCCCTATTTATTGCACACAACGACTCTTTCTTTTCTGAGACAGGTATCGATACTCCTTCCCGCGTACCGATACGCATAGCTGCAGAAGTGCATTTATGGTGGTAATAGAGGGTTCCAACGGCTCCATTTATGTTCCCAACCACCCAAACGGCTAGAAATCAATGAGGAGGTATAAAAGAGACATCTAAAAGCATCAGCAACAACTATTGATCTTGAAGAAAACATCTATTCATCAAATCCAAGCAATTGTGCAAAAATCCATATTGTCTAGAAACCCAAATTGTATTTTTCATTCTTATCTTGTTCAATTGGGTTGAGTGCTTGTAATTGGGATATCATTTGTATTGAGAGATACTCTATTAGCCAACAAATTTCTTTTTTATCTTGTTGTGAGGATTGAGTTGAATTTTAGGTAGAAAATTCAACCGAAATTGTAAGGGTTGCCTCCTTAGCCTAGAAAAGGGGAAGAGCAATTAGTGGAATTGTTGCAAATCCTTAGTGAAGCTAAGGTAGTGGATGTAGAGTTCATTTGGAACTTGAACCACTCTAAAATCCCTTGTCTATCCTTTTTAATTTGCAATTTCCACCACAAAAACTTTAAAAATCCAATTCACCCCCTTTTGGTTTATATCGATCTTTCGATCCACTCAACAACCATCCATATTAATCTTGATGGTACCGGCCATCGGGGGCTTCCAACGAGGATCCGATAAGGTTGGGGAAGAGGACGGTGTGGGGGTTGATAAAGTGGCTGCAAAATAATCGTAGAGGAGACCCTGAGCGTTCATAACCATGAGCCACGGCGGCTGAAGGCAACTATTATGGATCAAATCATTCCGAAGGTTCCATAAATTCCACAACACCGTTAGGAAGAGAGCAAATTCAAAATGGGAGAGGATCGAAACACCCTCGTCAAACCAAGAAAGCATCACCGTAGTAGAGCTCGTACGAAGCCGATACGGAAGCTCAACAAGACGGAGAGCCTCAGAAGCATCTGGACAGTCGCGAAGTGCATGCATGGCCGTCTCTGGAGATACCTGGTAGAAAGGACAAGAACCAGGAGACAAATTGGCACCTGCAAGTCTATTCCTGGTAGGGAGGGCGTCATGACCCGCGCACCAGCCGAGGGTTCGCACCTTGGGCACTGTAAGCGAGTTTAGATGACTTTCTGAATAGGTGAGATCCAATTAAGTGGCTGTTGTAAGAATAGATAGCTAGACCAGACTTAGTAGATACCGGAATTATGGTTACCCCAAAGCACCGTATCACGCGCGTTCAAAAGTGATAGGAACATGGAGAATAGATTCAGTGTCATCCCAGTCAAAGTAACTGCGCACTTTAGATTTATCCCACTAGGCGCGGCCTCGTATCATGAAATCACGACAATGAACCGGGATCTCTTCATTATCAGAGTACTCCTCTTAGAGAAGGAGTGCTGAAGCCCCTCTCCAATTATCAGAATGTATACAAACCTTACTATCAATGCCGGTCACCAAAAGAACTCGGGATAAAGTAAGCGCATGGCTTGGCAAAGGCCTTTCCAAGAAAAAGAAGCTTTCATGTTGGCCACGGCATCAAAAATATCCCAAGAAGGAAAATACCGAGTGCAATAGACATGAGACAATGATGAATTAGGTTCTGAAATCAACCGCCAAAGTTTCTTGCTCAACAGAGCGACATTAAAGTGATGCATATGACGAAAACCAATACCACCCACAGACTTGAGGGTGCAGATAGAGTCCCAAGCAACTAAAGGTCAACCACGCTTATTATTGTGGCCGGACTACCAGTATCGCCAAACAGACTTGGTCATATCATCAATGATGTTCTGAGGCAACATATAAGAAGACATGACATATTGAGGCAAAGACTGTGCAAGAGATTTAATAAAAACTTCATGCCCACTAAAGGAGAGAGAATATGATTGTTCCAATTAGCCATGTGCGAATTAACCTTATTAGGAGAAAACCCCAAGGCTATTGTTCTATTCTACCCGATTAGAAGCGGAATACCAAGATAAATACCAGGGTCATCGACCTCGTGCACACGAAAAATGTGCTGAACATCTTGCTTATAATCAGAGGAAGAACGAGAGAGGTAGAAAGACCCTGAGAGCGGACGAGGAACAAGAAAGGTGACAAAGGATCACCCTGCCTGATACCCCGCTGCATATGAGGAACAAGAAAGGTGACAACGGAAGAAATACAACGCATGAGTAGATCCACCCATGCACCATCAAACCCCATCTTTAACATAACACTCTGCAAAAACGGCCACTCGACCCGATCAAAAGCCTTTTCCATATCCAATTTAAGAGTCGCACCCTGTAAAGAACCCGACCCATTCGAGTGGAGGGAATGCATAAGTTCACGCGCAATCAAAACATTATCAGTGATGTTCTGACCACGGACAAAGGCCGCTTGAGAGTCACTAATACAAGACAGAAGCACCAATTTCATGCGATTGACAATCACCTTAACAACAATCTTATAAATGACTGTGTAAAGGCTAATGGGCCTTAGATGCCTCATGGAGGTAGGATCATGCACCTTAGGAATTAGAATAAGGACAGTCTTATTAATCGTGGCCATGTCTACATCCCCTCACAGCATGTCCAAACAAAGCTGAACCACCTCCGAGCCAACCATATCCCAATGCTGCTTATAAAAGATGCTTAGGAAGCCATAAATGCCCGAAGCTTTCCAGGGTTGATGTCACGGAAAGCGAAGATGATCTCCTCTTCCATGAAAGGCCGCGTTAAAGACTCGTTCATAGCAGGAGTAATGGACGACATTATACTGTCGATAATTAGGGGGGCCATTGTGGGCTCAGACAATGTAAACATGGATTGGAAGTAGTCAGTGACTATATTCATAATATCATCCTTGTTAACACACCAAACATTATCGGGATCAAATAAGCCTTTGATATGGTTTTTCTTGCGCCGGCGGAAAGCCCGTGCATGAAAGAAATACGTGTTCTTATCCCAAACAAGTCTCGAACCGAAAGTGGTCATCATGATGGTCAACAGGCTCATGACGAACGTGCAAGGTGTCCATAAAGATCACACAATGGTCCAAATCAGTAGAGTAACTCAAGATATTCCGATGATTCAAATGTTCGCGCAACCATGAGGAACAAGCAATGAATCGATCCAAACGTTCAAAAACAGGCTGCGTGTTGGGCCCCGTTTTGGAAAAATTGAACCAATCGGAGGAGGGCTTGCAATCAAACAAATTGTTTCGAGACAAGCGCGAAAACTATCAATTTGTGATAGCGCACGATGACAACCACCCTATTTTTCATCATCAAAAAGAATTTCATTAAGGTCCCCTCCAATAAGCCAATCGAGTGGCGAAGAAGAGTGTAACGAATCGATGAGTTCCCAAATTTTGTATTTTAAGTTAGTATCTGCATAACCATAAATACCGGTAAAACAGAAACAATCGTCATATAGTCTCGTAACAACATCAATGAATCGATCAGAGTATGAAAGCAAATCGATAATAATAAAATTAGCCTTTTGATGAAGGAAGATGGTAGCGTTTGGTAGGGAAAATTGTTGTTTTGAGTAGAAAAAAATGGTAGGAAAAATATGGGCAAGATTACGAGTCAAATTGACAAGTTTGTAGAGGACTTTTTTGGAGAAATATTTAGTGCGAAAAAATTCCGTAGTTATTTTAAGTTTGAGTATGTAAGTTTAATTTAGTTTTATTGTAAATAATTTATAAATTAGTAGTGTTATATTTGTTTTATTAATGTTTTATTTTATTTTTTTGGTAGGAAATCCAATTTGGTTGAAGGAAAGGATTTGATCAAATTTTGAAGAAATATTCGTATTTGGTAATACATTGTCTTTGTTTCTCAATCCGCAAGTAAGTTTATTTTAGGGTAAACTAAATAAATGGTCCCACAACTATGCTCTAATTCTTTTTTTGCGTCCTCAACTATTAGAAGTTACAAAGTGGTCCCTCAACTTAAAAAATTAACAAATTGATCTGACATCGTTAAAAATTAAATGGTTGATGATGTGGCAGTTAATATAAATTGGTAAATTGCATAGTTAGCCCTCAAGTTCTACACTTATTTTAATTTGACTCTAATTTAAAAAAATTAACCCACATTATTTTAATATTCTATTATTTTAGTCCCTCAATAATCTTCAAACATGTTCCTAATGTCTTTGTAGTCATGTTTCCGTGATTTTTGTTCATTCATCTAAACTTTGGGTAAAAATTCCATATTTTCCTTAAAGCAGCTTTCAAATTTTCAGTTCATTAAAGCATACATATAAAGATTTTGTACAACATTTATTTTCGATTAAAACAACCCACCCTTGGAAATTTTCAATTAACATAACAGTCCAAGATTTCAATCTCTATGCTCAACATGAATCATGGTTACCTTTTAACATATCTAACATCTCAAACAAATTTCCCCCTATGTATTTTAGATTAAAGCAATTCCACACTTAGGTGACTAACTCATTCGATTCTTTATATCGTCTTACTAACAACAATCAAAATTTCCAGCAAACTATCCTTTAACATCAAATATGCTTGTTCTCAATTTCAAAAGCTCACTTGATCAATTGCATCTCCCAAATTAACTAAACTATAAATCATCACTTACTCATGTTTATTGGAACCCTCATTACTGAGCCTAGCCGATAGACCGAACCGAATGGGTTACACGGGGAATATTGAAGTAAACTTGGAAGATTTACCTCAATAAAAACCCTAGATTTTTTTATTATCTTATCTTGATGCAAATTAGGTTCCTATGTGTTAAACATTACAACGGATCGTTTGCAACACAATCATTCATCCAATTACGGGTTTTAGGGACCATTTTGTAATTTTTCTGATGCATAAGGACTTAGGCCATTTTGTGTTATTATCCTTTAATTAGTCCCATTACATGCATCTTAGTCAAATCTCAGCTCAAATTAATCATTCATGCTCATTTAATTGCATCCACATCATTTAGGGACTAAAACGCAAAGAATCAGAACCTCAAAATATTCCAACAACTAACATAACTGCCATGCATTTCGATACAGGCTAGCCCTGTTTCAAGACACGGGCTCGTCTTGAAACGCCTTTGAGGTGTTTTGAAACCGTGGTTTCTAGTAGCAAATCGTACCGGAAAAGACCTTATCCGTTTTGAAACCCTAAGGCTATTTCAGGCTCACCAGTTCGATACAGGCTCGAGTGTTTCGAAACATCTGGGCATGTAATGACATATTTTGCTGGTTTTCACCCAAAAATCCATCCTAAACCAATCCGACATGTTTCTAACATGCATACATCATAGATAAACATTAATCCTCAAACATTTGCAGCATAATTAGCATCAAAGCATGACTAATTATATCAATGGAAAACTAAAAGCATGCAACCTAACAAATAAGCCACTCAAGAGTCAAAACTCAAACCAAAACTCCAAACACCAAATATAGGCCTTTTACAAGTATAAAATCATAAAGCAAACATGATCAAAGGGTGTTCATACACATAACCCAAACAAACCATGAAATGCCCAATTGCCCTTATTACTCTAGTCCATAACTGAAACGTACTTTCAAAGTGAAGTATCTTAAGATTCCCTTGTAAGTTGCTGCCTCCAAACACTTAGTTATCTTCATTGATGGACAAAAGAGAGCATAAGCATACAAGCTTAGTGAGGAGTGCTCAAAACCCAAAAACACCATCAATGCTTAAAATCATTTTACACTTTTGAAAACCATCATGCTTTCTTGAAATCTATGCACTTCATTAACAAAAATCAGCATGTTATACCACATGCATCAAGTATCAAATACTTCAACAGCAAAATCCAATTATTAACCCAAAACTTAAGCCTTTACATGCATAGCTACCAATATGCAAAACTTAAGAGTAAAACATGCATTTTCATGTTATGCATTCATATACCTTTCATAGTAATTAATAAATTATATTGACTCAAAAGTGATCAACAACTTTCTCATTTCTCAAAACATATCGGATACACAGATTCCCAAGTGTTGTCCCAACACTTTATACATTCTCACCGGCATCTCAAGGTTCACAAACGGGAGCTACCCTCCACCGATGTGACACCCGTGGTGGAGTATTCGGTACCTTACAACCCCTCAACACCACTCATCGGTAGATGTATAACCCCACTAATGAGATACGTGTAACCCCCTTAACCCGGCCTAGTCGCCTGACCCGAACTAAGAAGATTACATGGGGAAAACCAAAGTCAACTCGTGAAAGTGGACCTCGATTAGCGACCCTCTTTTTTTCTTTTTTTTCTTTTCTAGATGCACATTATTATCCTATGTGATTAATAAAGCGATTAGGTGAAAACGACACATCGATTGGGGTTCAATCAGGGGTTCAATTGCATGCTTTTGTCTTTTAGGGACCAAATTGTAAATTTACAGATTTAAAAGGACTAACCAGATTTTAAAGTTACCAATCCAAAATTAATCATGTAACATGCCAGAATGTCAAATTTCAACTCAAATGGATCATCCAAACTCAACCAATTAAACTTACAACATTTAGGGACCAATACGTAAGAAACAGAAACCTGGAACAATTCAAAATCAACATCCAACGGTGATATGACCATCAAGAACAAGGACCCGGAGAAGTACCCAAGTGGCCCCATTACACGTGCACGGGCCAAGGAGTTTCAATCAGCCATGGAAAGCTTGTTTACAACAAGCCATGAACTTGAGAAAGAAGAAATAATAAGGGAGGAATGCCTTACCTTGCTCATGCATGCATTTGCATGAGAATTTAAGTATTTCAAACTTCATTCATGCATTTAGTTAAATTCAATAAAGTTAGTTCTTTAATTAAACTAGTTCATTCATTTAACTAGTTCACTCAATTAACAAACTCTTTAATTGTTTCATGCATATATTATTTTAAGTTTGAATAAATCCTTTGTGTGTGTCTAGGTTCATGTGACATGTGGATTAAAGAAGATACTTTTCAACTTCAACTTGGAAACAAGTCATTGATGACCATCTTTACTCATCCAAACAAGGCAATTGAAGGCAATTCAAGGCTGAATTCTTTTCATCTTTTCAAGGTTGTTCATCTTCTTAGAGTAACAAAGCATTTAAGCTTCATAATTCACCTATTCAAGGTTGAAATTATGAACCAATGAAGGCCATTCACGTTCAAGAGAAGGGACATGCAATAATCAACATTCAAATTATGCATTCAAGGCCTTTATTTATCATTTTTGAAGGTTGATCATATTCCACAAATGGGCAAGCAATGAAGGCTGGTTTAATATCATTTAATCATCAAATTAAGTGATAAAATCATCAAGGAATTCAAAGAGACAAGCTGATTTGGATGTGTGGGATGTCTACATTCATCCTATGTCCACATTCATTCTCTTTTATCCATTTGCAAGCAAAATGAAGCAGCCCAAGAGTCACCACTCCTTTTGGACGAATTTAAGGCTAAATTCATCTCAATTTAAAGCAAAATTCATCCATCAAAAGGATAAGAAAGAAACATTTCATTTATTTGTAGTCAATAGCATTTAGATGAGCATTCATCTCTCTTTTGTGTGACTTTTCATATGGTGCCTAGCCACACTATAAATAGGTACCTTAGATTCATTTGTAGGGACTTTTTTTTTTAGAGAATATAAATCTTTGAGAGATTGCTTTCATCTTGTTCTTGCGAGAACTTTATCGGCTTCAAGTTGTGCTTGTAGTCTTATATCCATTTCATTTTAATATAGCGTTGGTTCCAAGCTCTCTTATAGCTTGTGGGTCACGTTCCACACTCCTCCACATCAACTCCATCAAAGTATATTGTTGGTTCCTAGCTCGTTATAGCTAGCGGGTCACAATTCGCTAACCTTGCAACCATACAAATCCACGCCGCCTTTAGCATCTCACATCACTCCTTCTTTGATTTACACCTTTCCATGATTATCATCCTCCATCCTTAGCCACCATACTATCCAAATTACCTATCCAATTCCTTTTTTCATTATTTTTTTTATATTGCTATTCATCTCACATGTATGTTTTGTGATATCTCAGAGTTCAAAGCGTAGCAAAGAATATTTCTTACTAGAATCACGATCGGGCACATCTATATGACTCGGGTCACATTATCGGGTTCATATCAATTGGCATCAGAGCAAGGTTGATTCAGTAAGATAGTCGTTGTCTCTCTTCTGAAAAAAAAGAAAAAAAAAGAAAAAAAGAAAAGAAAAAAATCGAAAAAAAAATTAGAGAAAGTTAAAGAGGGAGGGGGCATCGTATTCTCTATTCTTCTTTAAAAAAAATCTTACATCATTTTTTTCTTTTGCTACTATTTTGTCATCTTTACCAACTCTCACAATTTACCTTTTTTTTGTTGTTGCCACTTTTTCTTATCCCACCTTCCAAATTCCTTTCGCCAAGTTTTGTTTTTTTCAGCCGAATTCTACATGCCATTTGCAAGCCTTGAGGAAGTTCTTAAAAGGACTTGATTGAGAGCAAGAGTGGAAAAAGGCAAGAGTGCACATCAAGGGTAAAAGCCATCCCGAGTGAAACACGAGTGTTAGTGCATTTTCTTGGAGTGGAATAGGTGAGGTTTTGTGTTTGTGAGGTTTTAATTTTTTTTATTTTTGTTACTAATAATGTCTCAAAATTCCGTGAGAAACTATGTTGGAGGAAGTAATAATGTTAACGTAGATGCAACTAACTCCAATCTTCAAGATATTATCCGAGAGATGGACAGGTTGTTGCAACAAAGGTTGGGCCGATGCAAGAACGATTAGATCATTTGGAGGAAAGATCTCAACGAAGGCATAATTCAGATCATGAGGAAGAGTATGAGGGAGAGGTGGACGAAGAACTCATAGACGAGCGAGCCTCCCAGCAAAGTTTGAGGCGTCAAGAACCTAGGTACCAAAGAGCTCGGGCAAGAGTTGATGATAATCTTAGCAACATCAAAATAACCATTCCTCATTTCCAAGGAAGAACGGATCCTGAAGCCTATCTTGCATGGGAAAAAAAATTTGAGCACATCTTTGAGTGCCACAACTACTCCGAGATTAAGAAGGTAAAACTTGCAGCCATTGAATTTACCAATTATGCACTAATATGGTGGGATCAGTTGACATCTAGCAGGAGACGCAATGGCGAACATCCAATTTCTACTTGGAATGAGATGAAGGCCGTTATGCGTAGGAGGTTCGTTCCAACTCACTATCATAGGGAGTTGTTCAACAAGCTTCAAAATCTCACCCAAGGCAACCGTAGTGTTGAGGACTACTTTAAAGAGATGGAAGTAGCCATGATCCGAGCTAACATTGATGAGGATCGAGAAGCCACCATGGCAAGATTTCTATCCGGCCTTGACCCAAATATTGCGGTCATCATTGAGTTGCAACATTATGTGGAGATCGAAGACATGGTGCATATGGCCATAAAAGTGGAAAAGCAACTTAAACGGAAGGGTTCCACACGAACCTATGGGGGAGCATCATCAAGATCGGGGAAAATTTCTTACAAACGGAGTCCTCCAATACCACCCAATGAAAGAGGCGCACCACCCAAAGGAAGCAAGGCCAATGCCGAAACTAGCAAAGGTAAGGCTCTGAATGTTCCAAACCGTTCCCGAGATATACAATGCTTCAAGTGCTTGGGAAGAGGGCATATTGCAAGCCAATGCCCAAATCGCAACACCATGCTTCTTCGTGATGATGGAGAGGTTGAATCAGAACAAGAGGAGGAAGATGAAATTGCTGCCATACAAGAAGATGAAGGTGATGATATAGAGTATGCAGCAGAAGGAGAGGCCCTTATTGTGAAAAGGAGCCTAAGTGTGCAAGCGAGTGAAGGGAATGAGCAACGCGAGAATATCTTTCATACTCGCTGCCATGTTGATGGAAAGGTATGCTTTGTCATTATTGATGGAGGTAGTTGTACTAATGTTGCTAGTACTCTTATGGTAGAAAAACTTGGATTAGCAACCACAAAGCATCCACATCCCTACAAGCTGCAGTGGCTTAATGACGGAGGAGAACTCAAGGTTACCAAGCAAGTTCTTGTTACTTTCTCCATTGGAAAGTATAAGGATGAAGTTCTTTGCAATGTTGTTCCGATGCACGCTGGCCATTTACTACTTGGGAGGCCATGGCAATTCGATAAACGAGTCATACATGATGGATATACCAATCGGTATACACTCACCCATGGAGTAAGAAAGATTACCTTAGCCCCTCTTTCACCAAAACAAATTCACAAAGACCAAATACATTTGAGAGAAAGTATTGAAAGAGCCAAAGAGAGAGAGTCAAAAATGGAGGTAAAAGCAAGTGAGAGTGAGCAAAGTGAGGGTGCGAAAATGAGTGTGTTTACCAAAGAAAGAGAGTTGAGAAAGTGTTTGCTGTCGGGAAAGGAATTACTTGTACTTGTGTACAAGGAAAGTTTATTGAACACTAACCAACTTGATCACACTTTTCCTTCTTCTATTGTGTCTTTGTTGCAGGAATTTGATGAATTATTTCTAGAGGAGATACCAAGCGGGCTGCCACCAATCCGTGGCATTGAACATCAAATAGATTTCATTCCCGGTGCCGTCATTCCTAACCGTCCAGCTTACCGAAGCAATCCCGAGGAAACCAAGGAGCTACAAAGGCAAGTGGCTGAACTAATGGCCAAAGGCTACGTGAGGGAGAGCCTTAGCCCATGTTCCGTTCCGGTATTACTTGTGCCAAAGAAGGATAGAACTTGGCGCATGTGTGTAGATTGTCGAGCGGTAAACAAAATTACGGTAAAGTATCGTCACCCTATTCCTCGTTTAGATGATATGTTAGATGAGCTTAGTGGTTCTAACCTTTTCTCTAAGATTGATCTTAAGAGTGGTTATCACCAAATAAGGATGCGGGAAGGTGATGAATGGAAAACAGCATTTAAAACAAAGCAAGGACTCTATGAATGGTTGGTTATGCCTTTTGGCTTAACTAATGCACCAGGTACTTTCATGAGGTTAATGAACCATGTTCTTAGACCGTTTTTGGGTAAATTCTGTGTGGTTTATTTTGATGACATCCTAATCTATAGTAAATCAATGGAAGAACATGTTCAACACTTGAGGTCAGTTTTGTTGGTTTTAAGAAAGGAGAAGTTATATGCTAATTTAGACAAGTGTACATTTTGTACTGACAAAGTTGTCTTTCTTGGTTTTGTTGTCAGTTCTAAAGGCTTAGAGGTTGACAAAGAGAAGGTTAAAGCCATTGAAGAATGGCCACGACCAGCAAGCATTTCCCAAGTTAGGAGTTTCCATGGACTTGCAAGCTTTTACCGGAGATTTGTTCCAAACTTCAGCACCATTGTCGCCCCTTTAACTAGTGTCATCAAGAAGAATACTAACTTTTTCTGGGGGGGAGACCAAGAGAAATCTTTTAATGACATTAAAGAATGTTTAATTCATGCCCCTTTGCTTACCTTACCTGATTTTAACAAAACGTTTGAAATTGAATGTGATGCATCA
This sequence comes from Hibiscus trionum, assembly GCA_030270665.1. NCBI lineage: Eukaryota > Viridiplantae > Streptophyta > Magnoliopsida > Malvales > Malvaceae > Hibiscus > Hibiscus trionum. The sequence continues at coordinate 15,022,622 of BSYR01000051.1, forward strand.
GGTGTGGGAATTGGAGCGGTATTATCTCAAGGTGGACGTCCTATAGCATATTTTAGTGAGAAATTAAGTGGAGCTGCGTTGAATTATCCAACATATGATAAGGAGATGTATGCCCTTGTTCGCGCAATGGAAACATGGCAACACTATCTATGGCCTAAGGAGTTCATTATTCACACCGATCATGAGGCATTGAAGCACATTCGGGGGCAACATAAACTCAACAAACGACATGCCAAATGGGTGGAGTTTCTTGAATCTTTTCCCTATGTCATCAAATATAAGAAAGGTAAGGAGAATATAGTTGTCGATGCATTGTCTCGGAGGTACGCTCTTCTAAACACCTTAGAATCTAAGTTGTTGGGTTTTGTTTTCATTAAGGATTTATACGAATCTGATTCTGATTTTGAAAAAATTTACAAAGCTTGTGAGAAAGGAACGTTTGAAAACTATTATAGGGACAATGGGTTCCTATTCAAGGAAGGAAGACTTTGTATTCCACAAGGTTCCACACGTGAATTACTTATCAAAGAAGCCCATGGAGGAGGCTTAATGGGACATTTTGGAATAGCAAAGACTTTGGCCATACTTCAAGAGCATTTATATTTGTAACACCCCAATTTTGGGCTTAGAAGTTTTGGGTTTGGACCGGACCGGTCGGGTTGCGGTTCGAATATAAAAGGATGAATTTAGGAAAGCCTAGTTCGGGTTGCATTAAAAATATGGAAAAATGTCTTAAAATCCTCTTTTATTATATATAAGAGAAAGGTGAAATCAATTTTACAAAATGAGGTTTGGAAGAGTGACATTTTGGGTTAGTGACCAAAATGTAATTTTTGAAAACTGGGTGACTGTTTTAAAAAGGATTGAAACTTTGAATCTTTAAGGAGCTATTTACCCAAAAGAGTTTCTCCAGATTTTTCTGAATATTAATCAATTTAATTAATGGTTTTTAATTAAGTGCAAAAGGAGGGAAAAGATATTTTGGCATTTTAACTAACTTTTCTCTAAATTTCCATTTTCTTTTCTCTCAACTTTTCTCTCAACCCAAACACATTTCTCCAGCAAAATTCTCTCTGATTTTGACAACTAAAGATTAGATTTCAATCCTCATTTGATCTCTAATCAATTCTACAACAAAACCTTAGCATTTGCTTATTGGATTTTCAAGAATTGTGGTTCCAAAAAGGGAGAAACTCAAGTTTAGAGGTATGAACGTCCTTCTCCTCTAAATTCTCAGTTCTTTACTGAAATTCCTAAGTTCTCAATCCTTGATTTGTGTTTTATTAAAGGTTTTACAATTGTGTTCTTGATCTTGGCTTTAAAATGCAAGATTTGGTTAATTTGTGATGAAATTCGTATGAAATGGTTGGGTACTGTTTTGAGATGTGTTCTTAATGTAAAATGGATGTACATTTGATGAGAAATTGAGGTTTAATCAATGCAATCCCGAATAGGTTGATTTTCCTAAGTTTCTACTTGTGAAAATGGTGGTTTTAGGGGTGATCTTGGTGTTCTGCTATAGCTGGAGGTATAAGGATGTGTTTAGATCATTTTGGATGTTAATTGATGTTTAAAAATGGTTAGAAGTGATGGATCTTGGCTGGGTTAAGTTTTGGAAGTGTTTGGAGGTGATTTCGGTTGTGTTTGGTAGCCGAAATGTTGGATTTGCAAAGAGCAGCGAGTTTAGGTGTGTTGCTGGTGTTTTTAATGCATTATGATGCATTAATCCTCTGTTGTTATGTGCTTGAAACAGGGGAGAATGATCCGTGAGCAATAGAGGTGGCGTTGAAGGTTTCGGATGCTTGGAAGGCTTGTTGGCTAGCCTTGCTTTGTGTATCGGTGAGTGAAGTTGGGTTTTCAGCTTTAAAACCAAGGTTTGAAGGTTTTGGGAGCTTAGTTTAAGTCTAAACAGCTTAGCTAAGATCAAGAGTAAGTAAATGGCATTCCTCTCTTGGTTTGTGTTATGATTTGGTTTTTAAAGCACTTGTGATTGTTGGATGCAACGCATATGATTTGCATGTTTTAAACTCTGTTTTGGAAGCATATTTTAGCATGGTTTAATGCTGGTTTTGAAAGCCATGTGTGAAGGATGCTCAAGGCAAGAGATCCTTGGTTTTGTACATTGGAATTGTGGAATTGATGCATAGCGTTGCATGTTGTTTAATGGCTTTGTGTAATGCTTCAAAACAGTGGATTAATATGGTAAATTGATTATATTGGCAAGTGATGTAAGTGGTTCTTGGTTACTTGAATCGGATATAGTTAGCCGGCTATAGGATTGGGTGCACCGTGAATAAAGTCGCCTTGGATGTGGAGTGGTTGTGATTGTACCGGTAACTCCATCCAAGTACACTAACGAGATGGTTAAGAACACCATGGTGTTTAAAAGTCCATGGGTGGGTCTTGTGTTAAGGTCATATGGTGGTTAAAATTCCATATGAGGACCTTGTGTACATTAAGGTCATAATGGTGGTTAAAATTCCATTTGAAGACCTTGTGTATGGTAAGATCACAATGGTGGTGTAAAGTCCATGTGTGGATCTTGTATGTCCCGTGATCTCGTTAGTGATGTTATACAACTACCAATGAGTGATGGTAAGGTCATAATGGTGGTTAAAATTCCATTTGAGGACCTTGTGAATGTTAAGGTCATATGGTGTTTAAAAGTCCATATGAGGACCTTGTGTATGGTAAGGTCATAATGGTGGTTAAAATTCCATTTGAGGACCTTGTGAATGTTAAGGTCATATGGTGTTTAAAAGTCCATATGAGGACCTTGTGATTGGTAGTGTGCATGAAGCGTGGGGACAACGCTTGTAATCCGCGTATCCGATTGTGTCTTGCGTTATGATGGTTTGTGAATTATCACTTGGAAGCCAATATAATGTTCTGGAATGTGATGAAGCTTGAGATGCTTGAAATGATGCATGGTTGCATGAGAAGTGTGCAATGATCTATGAATGCATGTCTACTTGTTAGCTTGAACAAGTGTTTATCTTCTATTGAGAATGTTGCATTGTGTGCATGGAATCTCTTTGGTGCATTGAAGTCTTGTGAAGGCTTGTTTTAAAAAGGCATGTAATGCAAATGTTGAATTTGTGGTTCCTGTATTGTATTTGTTTAATGCATGAGATAGAATTGAGGGTGTAAGTGGTTTTTAAAGGTTTCTTGCTTTGAAATGGTTTTCAATGTATGAGAAAAGTTTGATGTGAAGTGGAAGTGTTTTCCAAGGATTTTGTATTTAACTTTGCATATGATGTTCATGCATGGAATGGTTAAATTGATGGTTTTGCAAGGTTGTGCTTTGAAGTGAATTACTTAGCTTTTCTGAGCTAAGGGTTGGTTCTCATGTTTGAGCGATGCATGATTTAAAGCATGTTGTTAAAATGGGTTTTCAAACAATACTTTGGTTTCTCGAATTGTGAGGCTTTTAAAAGAGGTTTTATGACTCGCTGCATTGATGGTGTTTTGGTTTTGAGCATTCCTCACTAAGCATTATGTGCTTACGCTCCTTTTTGTCCATCAATGCATATATTTGAAGTTGGAACAGCGAGAAGCAAGGGATTCAAGGAGAACTCCACTTGAGATGTATGTCTCGGTTAATAGCTATATATAATAAAGGCAATGGGGGGAGAATCTCTTATGTTGACGTTTAATGAGATTGTGTATGTTGGACAAGTTTGATTTATGATTTTGAACTATGTGGTTTAACGCTTGCAACGTTTGATCTTCTTATTCTTAAGTTGTTATGCTATGCTTCTTGTTTTAAAAGCATGATTGAGTGTTGGATGTGTTGAATGAGTTGGTGCACCTAGGGGTGGTTTTGTATCTAGATTTTGATGCAATTATGTTCCTTGAGTGTTGAATGACTTGCTGGTATGATTTGGTTGCCTTTGGAGCATGTTTGATGGGTCAATTGTGTGATAAACCAGCGAAATTTCTGCAATCTGGGCAGCCTGTTTCGGAACAGGAGATACCGTATCGGAACGGAGGGCCTGAAATGGCCTAGGCGTTCTGAAACGGGTAGAACCGTTCCGGAACGGTTTTGCCACTGCCAGACCCTGTTTCGGAACTGGTTTCGGAACGGTCCCGCGTTTCGGAACGGATCGTCCCTGTTCCGAAACACCCGACCGTTGGGCACTGAAATTGACGGTTATATGTTTTGAAATCTTTGCGTTTTGGTCCTGAAGTTTGTGTATGCAATTGAATGAGTTTGAGATGTCCGTTTGAGTTGAAATTTGACAGAGAAGCATGAAATATGATTAATTCCATAAAGGTAACTTTAAAGTGGGTTAAGTCCTTATAATTTTCAGAATTTATGTTCTGGTCCCTAAATTCGTGTTTTGTGCAATTGAGTCCCTAAACGTGTTCTGATTGCTGTGATCTTTGAACATGCTGTTGTTATGAACATATCTAGGGTTAATGTGCATTTAGACAAGTTTAAAAAGAAAAAAAAGGGTCGTTAATCAAGTTTGACTTTCGGGTTGACTTTAGTTTTCCCCGTGTAATCTTCGTAGTCCGGGTCAACCGTCTAGGCCGGGCTAAGGGGATTACAATATTGGCCAAAGATGAGACGAGATGTAGAGAGGTTATGTGAATGTTGCATCACTTGCAAGAAGGCTAAGTCTAAATCCATGCCACATGGACTCTACACACCACTACCTATTCCAGAAGCACCATGGATGGACATTTCAATGGATTTTGTGCTAGGGCTTCCACGCACAAAGAATAACAAAGACTCCATCTTTGTAGTAGTGGATAGATTTTCCAAAATGGCTCATTTTATTCCTTGCAACAAGACTAATGATGCCTTACATATTGCTAACTTGTTTTTCAGGGAAGTCTTGAGATTACATGGTGTGCCAAGAACTATCGTTTCCGATCGAGACGTGAAGTTCTTAAGCCACTTCTAGAGAGCCTTATGGAGTAAGATTGGAACTAAGCTGCTATTTTCCACCACTTGTCACCCTCAAACGGATGGCCAAACCGAAGTGGTGAATCGAGTACTCTCCACGTTGCTTAGGAGCATTATTAAGAAGAATCTAAAGACATGGGAAGAGTGCTTACCACATGTGGAGTTTGCATATAACCGATCAGTCCATACCACCTCGGGACACACTCCTTTTGAAGTTGTGTATGGGTTCAATCCATTAACTCCGATGGACTTATTGCCATTACCCGCTGATCAAATTGTGAATAAAGATGGACTTAACAAAGCTGAATTTGTTAAGAAACTTCATCAACAAGTGCGGGATAATATTGAAAAGAAAACCAAGCAATATGAGCAGCAAGCAAACAAGGGTCGAAGGAGAGTTGTCTTTGAGCCGGGAGATTGGGTATGGTTGCACATGAGAAAAGAAAGGTTTCCAGCCCAACGGAAATCTAAATTGATGCCTCGAGGAGATGGGCCATTTCAAGTAGTTAAGAGGATCAATGATAATGCTTATCAACTAGACCTCCCAGGTGAGTTTAATGTTAGTGCAACCTTTAATGTTGCTGATTTATCTCCTTTTGATGTAGGTGATGATTTGGGGACAAATCGCTTTAAAGAGGGAGGGAATGATATGACCATCAAGAACAAGGACCCGGAGAAGTACCCAAGTGGCCTCATTACTCGTGCACGGGCCAAGAGTTTCAATCAGCCATGGAAAGCTTGTTTACAACAAGCCATGAACGTGAGAAAGAAGAAATAATAAGGGAGGAATGCCTTACCTTGCTCATGCATGCATTTGCATGAGAATTTAAGTATTTCAAACTTCATTCATGCATTTAGTTAAATTCAATAAAGTTAGTTCTTTAATTAAACTAGTTCATTCATTTAACTAGTTCACTCAATTAACTAACTCTTTAATTGTTTCATGCATATATTATTTTAAGTTTGAATAAATCCTTTGTGTGTGTCTAGGTTCATGTGACATGTGGATTAAAGAAGAGACTTTTCAACTTCAACTTGGAAACAAGTCATTAATGACCATCTTTACTCATCCAAACAAGGCAATTGAAGGCAATTCAAGGCTGAATTCTTTTCATCTTTTCAAGGCTGTTCATCTTCTTAGAGTAACAAAGCATTTAAGCTTCATAATTCACCTATTCAAGGTTGAAATTATGAACCAATGAAGGCCATTCACGTTCAAGAGAAGGGACATGCAATAATCAGCATTCAAATTATGCATTCAAGGCCTTTATTTATCATTTTTGAAGGTTGATCATATTCCACAAATGGGCAAGCAATGAAGGCTGGTTTAATATCATTTAATCATCAAATTAAGTGATAAAATCATCAAGGAATTCAAAGAGACAAGCTGATTTGGATGTGTAGGATGTCTACATTCATCCTATGTCCACATTCATTCTCTTTTATCCATTTGCAAGCAAAATGAAGCAGCCTAAGAGTCACCACTCCTTTTGGACGAATTTAAGGCTAAATTCATCTCAATTTAAAGCAAAATTCATCCATCAAAAGGATAAGAAAGAAACATTTCATTTATTTGTAGTCAATAGCATTTAGATGAGCATTCATCTCTCTTTTGTGTGACTTTTCATATGGTGCCTAGCCACACTATAAATAGGCACCTTAGATTCATTTGTAGGGACTTTTTTTAGAGAATATAAATCTTTGAAAGATTGCTTTCATCTTGTTCTTGCGAGAACTTTATCGGCTTCAAGTTGTGCTTGTAGTCTTCTATCTATTTCATTTTAATATAGCGTTGGTTCCAAGCTCTCTTATAGCTTGTGGGTCACGTTCCACACTCCTCCACATCGACTCCATCAAAGTATATTGTTGGTTCCTAGCTCGTTATAGCTAGCGGGTCACAATTCGCTAACCTTGCAACCATACAAATCCACGCCGCCTTTAGCATCTCACATCACTCCTTCTTTGATTTACACCTTTCCATGATTATCATCCTCCATCCTTAGCCACCATACTATCCAAATTACCTATCCAATTCCTTTTTTCATTATTTTTTTTATATTGCTATTCATCTCACATGTATGTTTTGTGATATCTCAGAGTTCAAAGCGTAGCAAAGAATATTTCTTACTAGAATCACGATCGGGCACATCTATATGACTCGGGTCACATTATTGGGTTCATATCAAACGGTCAAGTGTTTCGGAACACAAGACCCCGTATCGGAACGGTCATTTCGAAACCATGTTGACCGTTTCGATACGCGGGTGCGTTCCGAGACCCCAAGTGATCCGTTTTGATACGGTGATTTACAGTGGCGAAATGTTCCGAAACGTGCCTACCCGTTCCGAAACACCATGGCCATTACAGGCCACCGTTCCGAAACAGATAAGGGCGTTCTGAAATACATGGCCCTGCAATTTTCCAAATTGCTTGTTTTCTCAACTTTTCACCTCCGGAACCATCCCAACACATGCCACAACACACATATTATATGAATAAACATCAAGGGACACCAAATCGAAATGCAAGTTAAATCATAGAATCATACTTGCAAGCTTTAGAACTATAGGCATGCTTCCTAGATGTCAAAACAAAAAAAGGATAAAAACCACATTCAAGCTTAAACCAATACTCAAAGGCCATTTACAATACCAAATAAACAAACCAAACATGCTCAAGGTGTTTAACGTCGCCAAATATAACAGAGAGTAGAAATCCCACCCATTGCCTCTTATTACACCAAGGTAAAACCACATGCATTGTTTAGACAAGATACTTGGAAACCACTTGCTCTCTTGCTGCCTCTAAAGCTCAATTCTCTACATTGATGAAACAAATGAGCGTAAGCATAAAGCTTAGTGAGGATCGCTAAAACCAGCACTCATCAATGCATTTATAAAACCATATTATCATCATTTACCAACTCAAGCCTTCCTTAAAACATGCTCTTTAAAGCATCCATGCACTTTTAAACCCACATGCTCATATGCATCTTAGCAGAATTCACAAGCGTCTCATGCTTAAGTCATTAATCAACAACATTATATTGGCTCGCAAGTGATAAATTCTCAATCCATACCAAAACAAACACAAATGACACAATCGGATACGCGGATTACAAGTGTTGTCCCACACGCTTCATACACACTACCGGAATACACAAGGCTCACACACAGGATTAAGCCATCAACCGTTGTGACACCCGTGGTGGAGTTTAACGGTACAATCACAACCCCTCAACACCACTCATCGGTAGTTGTATAATTCCACTAACGAGAGCACATGACACATACCACAAGATCCACACACGAGATTTAACCATCCACCATTGTGATCTTAGCCTCAATCGTTAAGGTACTTGGATGGAATATACGGTACAATCACAACCCCTCGACGTCCAAGGCGACTTTATTCACGGTGCACCCAATCCTATAGCTGGCTAGCTATATCCGATTAAAGTAACCAAAAACAATTTCCATCACTTGCCAATATAATCATTTAACAACATTATTCCACTATTTTACAAGCATAAATCATAATGCCATTTTCACAAGCATAAACATGCTTTAACTCAAATATATATATTTCATAAATCCAAGGATCACCTACCAAGTGCATCCTTAACAAAATGACATTAAAACCCAACATCAACAATGCTTAAAACATGCTTTAAAACAGTAATTAAAATCACATTCAATTCAAGTGCATTTTCCACAAAAAACATAGCACATTTTGAGAGAGACTTTCGAATCACTTACTCTTAAGCTTGGCTAAGTGTTTCAAACTTACACTAAGCTCCCAAGACCACGCTCAAAGCATTACAAAGATGGAAAATCCATTTCCACTCTCCGATACGCGAAACCTTGCTCACCGACACGAAAATCACCCTTCTGAAGCCTCCACAAAAGCTTTGTTTGCTTCCGGATCAAGATCCCTTGTTTTTAAATTATCAAAACAGAGATCCAAATGCATTAAAATGCATTTCAACACCAGCAACCAAACTCAAACTCGTTGCTCACCAAAACTACACCAATTTACCCATCCGAAACAACCGAAAACTCAATCGATTGCTTCCTAAACCAAGCCCAGCTAACATACATCACTTTCAGCCGTATATAAACATCAAAACTCATCTAAAAACAACCTAAACCCATCCTTATACCTCCAGCATGCATAACACCATCATTTCACCTCAAAAACCCAACTAAAACCATCAACAAACTCAAGGATCTCAAGGATTTCGGGATCTATATTATCAAAACCCTTTTTCAACATAATAATCAACTAAAAACTCAATTAAAACCAATCCAAAATAAAGCTTATCAAATCCAATCCGAAAATCAAGATTTTAATCACATTTTTGCAAGATTTTGATCTCAAATCAAAACTATGATAAAAACTCACCCAAAAACATCAATTAGAAGCGAAAGATCTTGGGAATTTCAATAAAGAACCCAGATTGAAGGTTGAGAACTGTTGAGTTGATCACACGATTGCAAATGGCCAAGAGGGGGGTGAATTGGCAATTAAAAATTTGGTGGGAGGTATGAGTGAAAAATAAAAATGACACAAGTGGTTAGAGTGGTTCAAGTTCTCCAAATGAACTCTACATCCACTACCTTAGTTCCCACTTAGGATTTTCAACCAACTCACTACTTGAATTCTTCCCATTTTCTTGGATGAGGAGGTAACCTTACAAATTGATTAAGCTTTCTACCCAAAGCTTAATCCACTCACTTTTACAAAGATAAGGATTTGGTAAACTCAAACAATTTCTCTCAAAGGATAAATGTTTACCCAAATACAATTTCAAACTCCTCAAACTCACAATACAAGATAACAATAAAAATCACTAGAGTTGGGTACAAGAATTTGACTTTGAAGAGCACTAGGGTTTGGATTTTTGCTTTGATGTTGCTTGTAGGTTCAATAGTTGTTGCTTAGTCAATTGAAGCTTGTTTTATACACTTGCATTGATTTCTAGCCGTTTGGGTAGTTGGGATCATCAATAGAGCCGTTGGGAGCAATTTTCCCGCATTATATGCAGCTCTGCAGCATACCGTATCGGTACTCAGGAAGGGCGTATCGATACCTACAACAAAGAGGAAAGAGTCGGTGTGCCTGAAAACATTGCGTATCGATACGCATGGAAGGCGTACCGGTACGGTTTTAAGGGGCGTATCGGTACGGAAGGCCGTATCGGTACGATCTTTGCTCATTGGAATCCCAGGTCAAGTTTTTATAAAAAACGTATCGATACGCATACCAAGCGTATCGGTACGGTATAACGATCTTTTAAAATTGGGAAACCAACCAACTGACAAGTAACGGTCTAAAAATTAAATGCTCAGATTTTTCAAAGATATGCCTATCGTATCGATACGGTTGCAAGGCGTATCGGTACGGTTTCATGAAAAGGGTTGCCCATATGAACATCGTATCGATACGGTTGCAAGGCGTATCGGTACGGTATGTCCATTAAAATTCCAGTGGCAAAAGAGGGTATCGATACGCATAAGGGTATCGATACGCCTGGGTGTTTTTGTATACTTTGGTTTGAAAATCAAAATTCCAGTAGCCAAAGAGGGTATCGATACACATAAGGGTATCGATACGCCTGGGCGTTTTTGCATAGTTTGGCTTGAAAAACATAGGAAAAGACTTAGAGGATTTTATATGTTTAAGAGCATGTCTTTAGATATTATTTTGTTTAAAATACTTGTCAATTGTGAGACTTTAAAGAATACTTAAAAATTTATTGTTTTGCAAATTGGTCCTTAAGTTTATGTGTTATATCAAAATCAATTTTGGTTTCACAATCTCCCCCTTTTTGATATAACAAAACCCCAAATAAATTTTTAAGTTTTTGAAACTTTGAAAAGCTTTCTCCTCCTTACTTTAAGATAGATTTTCAAAAATAAAACATTGACCCTATGATCATTCTCCCCCTTTTTGTTAGATCAAATAGAATACAAGGATAAGAGCAACATAATAGCAACAATAATTCATTAAACTTAAAGCAATCATAAGAGTTCAAATGCATAAACTTCAAATTAAACATAATAGTTCAAATGCATAAACTTCAAAGCAAACATCATAATCCAAACTTTAAAATCCTAAAAACATAGATAATAGGCATAGACTTAGATCCTAAAAACAAGAGTGCAATAACAGAATATAAAAGACTAAATGCCCTAAGATGAGATGCATAAACTACGTGTCATCTTCACCATCGTCCTCGTCCTCTTCTTCTTCATCATCTTGAGATGGTTGATTCCTTCAGTTTTGGTTGAGCCAAGAACCATGGAAGGCGGTAAGAGAGATATCCATGGAGTTTTGGCGAGAAGCAATGGTGTCCATCTTCTTCTCCATACCTTTGACGCGATCTTCCAAGGATGTGAATCTAGTATCCATCGCGGTAAACCCGGCTTCCATGAAAGTGAACTTCTCATTGAGGAAAGTCATAAGAGTGCCCATGGAAGAGGAATCAATCGGAGCACGGTGAGAGCTCGAAGAAGCACGAGAAGTATCAACCGGAGCATCTTGTGGAGGATCTTGAGTGGTACGAACCCATTCATTATCAACGTACGAGAATCCGGAACGAGCTAGAGAATGCTCATCTATGGGTAGGCCAAGAGTTTCGGGATGATCATGGGAACAATCAATGCCAAGGGAATGAAAGAGAAAACTCAAAGCCGTTGAGTAGTAAAAGGATGAGACTTGTTTGGTGTGACGGTGTTGGACTAAAAAGACAAGGTCGGCAAACATAATTTGACAAAGATTTGGACGTTGACCTTCTCTAAAACACCTAAGCCAAAAATCATCAGTTTGATGAATAGTTGAATATTTCCCACCTGATGGACGTAGAAACCAAGAGACAAGAAGATGAAGGATACGATCATGAGCATTTAAAACTTTTGTTGAGCCTAAAGGACCCGTACCCAAGGATTGTTCATCATCAATACCAACGTTTTCAAAACCAAAGACATTACATAAAATTGTTGGATCAATTTTAAAGGTTTTGCCCATAACAGAAGATTCAATAGCAATAACATTCTCCCTAGCTTCATCATGAACACATACGGCATTAGAAAAGAATACGATGACTAGATTCCTATATAGGATAGGAGGAATGCTCAAAAAAGGTAAAAACTTCCATTGCTTAATTAAAGATAGATATTAGAATTTAAAACGGGCAGAACTTAAGAATGGGATTGACACAACATGTTCTTCCCTAAGGTTCATGCCTTGAAAGAGTTTGTATCGTTCTATATCGCCATCATCGAGAAAACTTATTTGGATGATGTAAGGAAGATTAGGTGTAGGATTACCCTCATCCTCAATAGGATCGGAAGTAGCACGACGCTTAGTTCTCTTTTTCGATGGTGCCATAACCCTAAAAACACATCAAAAACGATTCGAATATGTATGCAATTAACATCCTATTCAATCCAATAAATTCTAATAATTCAAGGTAATTGTAAAAAGAATTTTGATTTTAAAAAGACATTTACAATTCTGAAAAATAAAAAAACAGATAAAAAATTCGAATAGAAAATATATTCGAATGAAAAATTTTGATTTTTGAAAAAATTTTATGAAAAAGTTGAAACCCATAACAACCAAACATGTTTTGTACAAAAATTTAGTTGAAACAATAATAAAAATCAAACGAAAATAAAAGAAAATAAAAAAGAAGAGTTTTATACCTTGAATCTTAGATTGGATGAATGAAGTGATGTGAATGCACAAGATTTGTTGACAAAGCTTAGCCTTGATGTGGAGATTAAAAACCCTAAAAACAATTTTTAAGATTGATGGTAAAAATTGAACGATTGAGGGGGTTTTTTATAGGGTTTTGCGGCTAGGGTTTTGGAGAGGAAAAGGGGTTTTTAGTTTTTAAAGCTTTTTAACAATAGCAGCCCTAAATAGCCTCTCCGTCGAGACCGTATCGATACGCTATACACGCGTATCGATACCCTTTAACCCTAATTTTTTATTCGTCGTTACTATCGTATCGATACGTGGGGCCGTATCGGTACGCTTGGCTTTGACTATTTCCCTTGACTTTAACCGTATCGATACGCGGGGTCATATCGATACTCGTTCAGCTTCAAAGATTCTCAGTTATAAACTCGTATCGATACGCTTTAGCCGTATCGATACCCCTTTACCAGATTAGGCTTTTTGACAGATTTAAGTGCAAAAATCCAATTTGAAACGTCCCTAAATGCATGTACATGTCCTATGAACAAGTTTTAATGGCTAAACTTAATGCATACCCCCTAGCAACATGCATAGAAGCAAGAAGAACAAAATTAACACAAGCATGAATCACAAACAATTTCAAGCAAATTTTTGACATTTTGGGACCTAAAAGGGGTCAAGAAAGGCTAGTTAAACCTAACTCTCTCCTAAGGGTCCAAAAGCGCTCTTTATTTAAAGGCTTTGTGAATATATCCGCTAATTGGTTCAAGGTGTCAACAAATTCTATAACAACATCATTTTTCAAAACATGATCTCTAATGAAATGATGTCTAATTTCTATGTGTTTAGTTCTAGAGTGTTGGATGGGATTCTTAGTGAGACAAATGGCACTAGTGTTGTCACACCTAAGAGGTATGGTTTCTATTTCAACACCATAATCTAAGAGTTGTTGCTTCATCCAAAGGACTTGAGCACAACAACTCCCTAAGGATATGTACTTCGCCTCGGTGGTAGATAAGGCTACGCTATTTTGTTTCTTAGAGAACCAAGATACAAGCATACTACCTAAGAATTGGCATGTCCCGAAAGTACTTTTCCTATCTATCTTACATCCCCTATAATCCGCATCCGAATAAGCATGAAGGCTAAAGGAGGAATCTTTAGGATACCAAAGGCCTAAGGTAGGTGTGTCTCTAAGGTATCTAAAAATTCTCTTAATGGCAACTAAGTGTGATTCTCTAGGACTAGCTTGAAACCTAGCACACAAGCAAACACTAAACATAATATTCGGTCTACTTGCGGTAAGGTAAAGCAAAGAACCTATCATGGATCTATAAAGCTTAGAATCAACACACTTACCTCCTTCATCTTTGTCAAGCTTTATGGAAGAGCTCATAGGTGTGGCTTGAGGTTTTGAATTCTCCAAGCTGAACTTTTTGAGCATGTCATTCACGTACTTAGCTTGATTTATGAAGGTGTCATCTTTCCTTTGTTTGATTTGGAGTCCCAAAAAGAATGAGAGCTCCCCCATCATGCTCATCTCGAACTCACCTTGCATTAGCTTAGAAAATTCTTTACAATAACACTCATTAGTAGAACCAAAAATGATATCATCAACATAGATTTGCACTACTAAGATGTCATTGTTATATCTTTTTATGAAGAGTGTAGTGTCCACCTTTCCTTTTTCAAAACCTTTTCAATTAAGAAATTTGAAAGTCTCTCATACCAAGCTCTAGGAGCTTGTTTAAACCATAAAGAGCTTTTGTTAGTTTAAACACATGGTTTGGAAATTTTGAATCCTCAAAACCCGGTGGTTGTTCAACATACACTTCTTCATTTATAAAACCATTTAAAAAGGCACTTTTCACATCCATTTGAAAAAGCTTGAAATTATTATAACATGCAAATGCTAAAAGCATCCTAATGGCTTCCATCCTAGCTACGGGTGCATATGTCTCATCAAAATCAATTCCCTCTTCTTGGGTATAGCCTTGAGCAACAAGCCTAGCCTTGTTTCTCACTATATTACCACTTTCATCTAATTTATTCCTAAATACCCATTTAGTTCCTATAGTAGATTGATTATTTGGCCTTTCAACTAATGTCCAAACTTTACTTCTCTCAAATTGATTTAATTCTTCTTGCATAGCCAAAATCCAAAAATCATCTTTTAAAGCTTCTTTAATATTTTTAGGCTCAATGCATGAAAGAAATGCAACATGGTTCATTAATTTGAGAGAGGATCTAGTAGTTACCCCCTTGGATGGATCACCCAAGATTTCACCACCTTTGACATAGTTGAACTCCCTTGGGTAAGATACCTTCTTTTCCTCAAGAGCCAAGTCCTTCAAGGCTTCAAGAGGTGGATCTTGTGTATCCTCATCTTTAGTTGGAATCTCATCCACCTTTGACGCTTGTCCTCCATCAATGGCATCAAGGATTCCTACATCATCATCATCACAAGGTTCCTTCCTCGGAAGGAGGTTATCATCGAAAACAACATGTATAGACTCTTCAAAAACTAGAGTTCTTTTGTTAAATACACGATAGGCTTTAGAGTTTAAAGAGTAGCCTAAGAAAATAGCTTCATCACTTTTAGCATCAAATTTACCTAAGTTTTCTTCACCATTGTTCAAAACAAAACACTTGCAACCAAAAGGATGAAAATAGCTAATGTTAGGCTTCTTAGATTTTAAAATCTCATAAGGTGTTTTCTTCAAGATTGGCCTAATCATTACTCGATTTATAATATAACAAGCGGTATTTGTGGCTTCCGCCCAAAAATATTTAGGTAAATTATTTTCGCAAAGCATGTTTCTAGCCATTTCTTCTAAAGTTCGATTTTTCCTCTCAACTACCCTATTTTGTTGAGGAGTGTGAGGTGCGGAAAAATTGTGGCTAATCCCATTTTCATTTAAAAACTCATCAAAACCTAGATTTTGAAATTCGATTCCATGATCACTTCTAATGTGAGAAATTTTAAGTTCAAGATCATTTTGAGTTATTTTAGAAAATGTGATGAATTTTTCTAAAGCCTCATCTTTTATACTTAAGAATAGAACCCAAGTAAACCTAGAATAGTCATCTACAAGCACAAAAGCATATGATTTACCACCCAAGCTCATTGTTCTAATAGGCCCAAAAAGATCCATTTGAATCAATTGTAAACATCTACTAGTAGAGACATCATTAATGGATTTAAATGAAGTTCTATGTTGTTTACCCTTTGAACATGCATCACAAATTTTATCATTAGAAAATTTAAGTTTGGGTAAACCTCTAACTAGATTAAGGGAAATTAATTTCTCTCAGACACTCATGCTAGCATGTCCTAATTTTCTATGCCAAAGCCATGAGTCATGTTCATCATGTGCAACTAAGCATGTATGGGATGAATGGATGTCATCTAAATGCACCATGTATATATTGCCTATTCTATGTCCTATGAGCATTAGTTGATTTGTTTTAATGTTTACAATTTCGCAACCACTTTTATCAAATAAAACATTAAAACCCTTATCACATAATTGACTAATGCTCAACAAATTATGTTTAAGACCGTTGACATACAAAACATTTTCAATGAAAATAGAAGAGTGATTACCAATGGAGCCTATTCCTTCAATGTGGCCTTTGGAGTTGTCACCGTAAGTCACCACTCCACCACTCTTTGGCTTTAGTTCCACGAATCTACTCTTATCACCGGTCATATGTCCTGAGCATCCACTATCAAGGTACCATGAGTTTTGGCTTGAAGCTTTGGCCTTGTAGCAATGCTCTCCCTACAAACAAAGAAATTAGGCCTTGATTTTTGGTACCCAAATCATTTTGGGTCCATGTGTGTTAGCCTTCAAAATTTTTGTTCCCTTAGGAATCCAAGAAGCAATAGCATTCATATTATTAGAAATATGAGTTCCTTAGGAACCCAAACACTTCTAACTCTTTGACCTCTAGATTGCTTATTAAAATTTCTTTGTTTAGGAATAAAATGTTTTCTTTTTACATATTGGGATTTAGAAGGGTTTCCTTTTTCAAAATTATTTTTCCCAATAGCAATTGATGTTTTAAGATTATCCACTTCCTTTGTGTGATAATCTTGAAAATCGGAAAGAAGTTTTTCAAGTTCAAGATTTTTCGTTTTAAGATCATTTGAAAGATTTACTAAAAACAAAACTTTATTTTCCAATTCGGAGTTAGTTTTTGAAAAAGTTTCATTTTGATTTTTCAAATTGGAAATATTTTTCTTGTTTCTAAAAATGGATTCTTTATATTTTCCTACTAGCTCATCGTAAACCTCTTGCAATTCATCATAAGCATCTTGAAGCTCATCAAATGTAAAATCAAAATTAGATAAGTTGGAATTTACCTTTGGTTCATCATCAATGGCCATGAGACATAGATTGGCCACTTCCTCCTCTTCCTCGGAAGACTCATCGTCACTCCAAGTTGCTATTTGAGCTTTGAGCTTGTTCTTCTTCCCAAAACTCTTCTTCTTCAATTGAGGACATTCGGAACGGATATGGCCGGGCTTTTTGCATTCATAGCAAGTGATTTGGTCCTTTTCCTCTTCCTTACTCTTGCTCTTGAAGTCTCCTTTTCTAATAAACTTTCTCCCACGATTGGATTTCATGAAGCGAGTGAACCGTTTGGCCAACATGGCCATCTCCTCATCTTCATCTTCACTTGAATCGCTTTCTTGATATGAAGCTTTAAGAGCGATTCCAACTTTCTTCTTCTCAACATCCTTCTTCTCAACCACTTTCTTTTCTTCTTCTCTTCCCTTCCTCATAATCTCATGGGTGAGTAGAGATCCAACAAGAGTATCAAGCTTGAGAGTCTTCAAATCTCGAGCTTCAATAATAGTCGTTCTCTTGCTATCCCATGACTCCGGAAGAGAATACAACAATTTCTTCACTAGTTTGTCTTCGGGGATGGTCTCGCTGAACCCCTTCAATCCGTTGACAATGACCGAGAATCGATCAGACATCTTGGAAACACTTTCATCGGGATCCATCTTGAAATTTTCATAGCTTAGATTGAGTAGCCCAATTTTTGTCTCCTTGACATCACTAGTTCCCTCATATGTTGTCTCGAGGGTGTCCCAAACCTCCTTGGCATTTTCGATCGAAGACACCTTGGAGTAGATATCCGGACCAAGTGCACAAAATATGACATGAAGTGCTTTATCATTCACTTGCATCCTTCTTTGTTCATCATCCGTAATCTCGGCTTTCACCTTTGGGACAAGTCTTGCTTCACTATCTCTCTTCATGGGAATGTATGGACCTTCTTCAACCACATCCCACACCATGTAGTCGGTGGACTTGATGAAGAGCCTCATCCTATTCTTCCAATATGGGTAGTTTCCCCCATTGAAGAATGGTGGCTTGGTGGTAGATTGTGACTCATAGATGTTGGAGTTGGAGGTGGATGCCATTGCTTGACTAGTTGTTGACCAAACTCTCCTAGAATCGACTCAAGAGAGTTGTAATCCTTCCAATGAGTGTAGCTCTGATACCAATTGTTGAGTTGATCACACGATTGCAAATGGCCAAGAGGGGGGTGAATTGGCAATTAAAAATTTGGTGGGAGGTATGAGTGAAAAATAAAAGTGACACAAGTGGTTAGAGTGGTTCAAGTTCTCCAAATGAACTCTACATCCACTACCTTAGTTCCCACTAAGGATTTTCAACCAATTCACTACTTGAATTCTTCCCCTTTTCTTGGATGAGGAGGTAACCTTACAAATTGATTAAGCTTTCTACCCAAAGCTTAATCCACTCACTTTTACAAAGATAAGGATTTGGTAAACTCAAACAATTCCTCTCAAAGGATAAATGTTTACCCAAATACAATTTCAAACTCCCCAAACTCACAATACAAGATAACAATAAAAATCACTAGAGTTGGGTACAAGAATTTGACTTTGAAGAGCACTAGGGTTTGGATTTTTGCTTTGATGTTGCTTGTAGGTTCAATAGTTGTTGCTTGGTCAATTGAAGCTTGTTTTTATACCCTTGCATTGATTTCTAGCCGTTTGGGTAGTTGGGATCATCAATAGAGCCATTGGGAGCAATTTTCCCGCATTAAATGCAGCTCTGCAGCATACCGTATCGGTACTCGGGAAGGGCGTATCCATACCTGCATCAAAGAGGAAAGAGCCGTTGTGCCTGAAAACATTGCGTATCGATACGCATGGAAGGCGTACCGGTATGGTTTTAAGGGGCGTATTGGTATGGAAGGCCTTATCGATACGGTCTTTGCTCACTAGAATCCCAAGTCAAGTTTTTATAAAAAGCGTATCGATACGCATACCAAGCGTATCGGTACGGTATAACGATCTTTTAAAATTGGGAAACCAACCAACTGACAAGTAACGGTCTAAAAATTAAATGCTCAGATTTTTCAAAGATATGCCTATCGTATCGATACGGTTGCAAGGCGTATCGGTACGGTTTCATGAAAAGGGTTGCCCAGATGAATATCGTATCGATACAGTTGCAAGGCGTATCGGTACGGTATGTCCATTAAAATTCCAGTGGCGAAATAGGGTACCGATACGCATAAGGGTATCGATACGCCTGGGCGTTTTTGTATACTTTGGTTTGAAAATCAAAATTCCAGTAGCCAAAGAGGGTATCGATACGCATAAGGGTATCGATACGCCTGGGCGTTTTTGCATAGTTTGACTTGAAAAACATAGGAAAAGACTTAGAGAATTTTATATGTTTAAGAGCATGTCTTTAGATATTATTTTGTTTAAAATACTTGTCAATTGTGAGACTTTAAAGAATACTTAAAAATTTATTGTTTTGCAAATTGGTCCTTAAGTTTATGTGTTATATCAAAATCAATTTTGGTTTCACAAGAACGGGATTTACCTCCAATCCTTGCCTTCCTCAATGATTGACAAGTTTTCCTTAACAAATTTTGAAGAATTTGAAGAGAGCTCTTGAAATTTGTTTAGAAATCAAAGGGAGAGTGTTTGGGAGAAAAGAAATCTGGAGAAAAGAGTTGGGAAATTGGTTTTTCTGAAATGAAAGTTAGTTACGTGAAATGAATTCTTAATTTCCCAATTAACTCATTTTAATTAAAATAAAACCATTTCTATTTTAATTATCTAAAACCCATTTAAAACACATATAAATTTAAGGAAGGTGTAATTGCACCATAGATCCCTAAAGATTCTAAGATTTTTGGCTCCTCTTTTAAAATTTCATTTTTCCATAGTTTTGAAACTTTACATTTTGGTCACTACCCAAAATGTACCACTTCCAAAGCCTATTTTGTAAAATTGATTTGACCAACCCTTTAAACATGATTTAAGAGGATTTTAGCAATTTTTACCATATTTTTATCCTTTTCCGATCCTTGATTTCCCTAAATCACCTAACGTGATTAGAACCGTTTCCGACCGGTCCGATCCGATGTCTAAAACATCTAGGCCCAAAACCAGGGCATTACAAGATGAGACACAACTCAATTTCATCTTTCGTTAGGGTACTTGGATGGAGTTTTTGGTACATTCACAACCCCTCAACATCCAAGGCGACTTGTTTATAGTGCACTCAATCCTATAGCCGGCTAACTATATCTAATTTCATTCGTAAACCACTTTACACAATATCACTTGCCAAAATAATTTCGATTTAGTATAAACCTCACTGTTTTAAAAGCATTCACAATAATCCATATTTCCAAGCATCAATTCATGCTTCATAAAACATGTATAAGCACATACATACAATGATCACTTACCTAGTGCATCCTTTAACAATATGGCATCATCAGCAGCAAATCACATACTCAAATCATGCTTTAAAATAATAGATAAACACATATAAATTCAAGTGCATCCACAAGCTTATAATAGCACAATTCGAGGGAGAAAATCACTTTACTTACTTATGAACTTAGTAAATCGTTTCAAGCTTACACTAAGATCCCAAAACCACTTTTAAGATGTTTCAAAGCTAGAAATCCCATTTCCACTCACTGACTCGTGAAACCTTAATCGCCGACGCGAAAATCAAGCGTCTGAAGTCCCCAGAACTTCGCCAAATGCTTCCAAAGAATCATCCCCTGTTTATACCACACAAAAATAGAGGATTAATGCATCTCAATGCATTAAAACCACCAGCAAAAACTAAAAACCCACAGCTCTGCCCAAAGGCACCAAAAAGCATATTCGAAACAACTGAAAACTCAATCGATCTTACTCGAAACTTAACCCAGCCATCAACAAACACTTTCATCGCATTTTAACCATAAATTAACATCCAAAAACATCCTAATATCATTCTTATACATCCAACAACTCAGATTTCACATTTCCAAGCCAAAAACCAAAAACCAACAACCTAAACTTTAGGAGATCCAACCTAATCAGGGATTATTATGATTAAGCTTTTACTTTAACATCATTTAACATCCAAAACAACTTTAAAATCATTCTCAAATCAATCAAAATAATGCCCAAACGAAAATCTTGGAAAACCATCAACTAAGCCATTTTAACCTAATTTTCATTAATCAAATCATAAAACTCATTTAATAATAATATTTAGGAAGCACAAGACTTGAGAATTTCATTAAAGAACCTTGATTAGAGAGTTGATCAGCTTTTACCTCCAATCTTAACTTTTTCCCTCAATTGACAAAAATTTTGCAAGCAAACCTCAAAGCTTCATTGATTAAATTGATAGATCACTTTTAGGAAATAAAAAAGAAAGAGAAAAGTTTATAAAATCTTTAATTTTTGAGTGAAAAGAAAGTGTTTGAGTGTTAAGAAAGTGAGGAAATGAAAGTTACCTAAAATCCTTTTGTTCTCTTTAAAAATCTCTTTTAATTAAAACTTTTCTTTTTATTCCTTTTTATTAATACTATTTTAAAATTGGTCAAATTAAGGGAAAAGGGGTTTTAAACACATGTAAGCTTTCCAAAGATTTTAAGTATTGTCTTCTTTTTAATTTAGTCCTTAAAAATTAATTTTGCACTTATTACAAAATAACTACTTTCCAAAATCTTGACTTTCCAAGACCCGTTTTCTAAAATCGATTTCACCATCCTTCAATATATATTTTTAAAAGATTTTATCAATTTTCTTATAATTTTATCACATCCCAGACTACGTTTTCCCCGAACCGCTTCTAAAGGTTCGAATCTCCAAATCTAAGTTCGGCTAACTTAAACTGATGCCTAAAACAAGTAGGCCCAAAACCGAGGCGTTACAAATCGCGACCCTAATGGTTCAAAGAAGGCGATAAGAACACAAAGTACTTTCACCTGACTGCTTCAATTAGAAGTAAAGTTAATCGCATTGATTCGATTTGTGTTGGGGATAGATTAATTGACGATAAGGAGTTGATTGCCGAGAAGTTCGAGTATCATTACCGTAGCTTTTATAATGAAGTACCCACTATTGCCATCGAAGCATATGACTGTGTTTTTAACCAGTTAAGTTTGGATTCGGCTAGCATGCTGGAAACTCCTTTCGCATCCGAAGAAGTTTGGGCAGCCATTCAATCGTCCGATGGTACTCGAGCACCTGGACTAGATGGATTTAATTTATATTTCTTCGGAAACAAAATTGGTCAGTTATAAAGAATGATGTTATGAGTTTCTTTGAGGCTTTCTACAAGGGCAAACTAGTTGATAAAAGTTTTAACCATTCTTTTATAACATTAATACCCAAGGTTGCTGCTGCGTGTCGGATTGAGGATTGTAGACCAATCTCGTTGGTGGGAAGTCTCTAAAAAGTCCTTACTTGAGTGTTATCGAGGAGACAATCATCATGTATTAAAGAAGTTGTTGGTTAATGTCAATTTGCTTTTACAATGGGAAAACAAATATTTGATTTCTCCATGATTGCTAATGAAGTTGTCGATGATCTGATAAAAATGAAAAAAAAAGAAAGAAAGAAAGGCTATAGTCTTTAAAGCATATTTTAGGAAAGCTTATGATACCATAGAGTGATATTTTCTTGATTTCATTATGCTGAAAATGGGCTTTAGACAGAGATGGAGGAATTGGATAAAACTGTGTTTCCTCAGCTTTAATATACTATCTATCGGTCTTTAAAATGCCTAGTAAAGTGGTTGATTCTCTGAACAAAAGGATTGCTAATTTTATCTAGGGTTGGAATACGGGCAAATCTATTCATTAGCTGAAATGGGATCAGTTGTGCAAACCTATTTCTTTAAATTAAGGAATAGATCATTGCAATCTGTGGAGGAAAGTGATGGATATGAGTCTGATTCTGTATTGCCCAAGTGTGAAATAGGTAGAAATGCCTCTTGGATATGGATCACAAGCCCTCTCGCTGTTGTACCCAGAATCTGAGATATAAAATTGTGGATGGAAGTTCAGTCAGGTTCTGGGAAGACTACTAGACTGAAGTATCTTCCCTAGAGATTCATTTTCCTAGAATTTTGCCTTCTCATTCAAGAAAGATGGCAAAGTGGCAGAGTATGGGAGATGGTACTTGGGTTTGGAATTAGAAGGTGGAGTGCTGGGAGAATTTCATCGTTGTAATTAACAGAGCAAGTAGGCAATCGATTGTATGGAGTGGATCATCATATGGATTTTACAAACCCAAATGTATCATATGTGGGATTAGAGGAAGAAAAGATATGGAAGCTGGTGTGGTCGAAAGGTAATTCATGGGAGAGTGCCCACCTTACTGGAATTATCCAAGAGAGGTGTGGCAATTTCAGCCTCACGCTAATGTGTTCTGTGTTCGAATGAGGAAGAATCGGTGAATCATATATATATATATATATATATATTTGCCAATGTATTATTACTTGGAGAATTTGGCAGATCTAGTTGTGTGCATGGGACCTTCTAATAACCATTCCAGGTGACATCAAATCTTTTATTATTCAATGGGATAACTAAGTTATAAAGTCTCAACTCCGACCAATCTAGAATGTTGTTGTTTTTTTGGTTCTTATGGACCATTTGGCTTTATCGAAATGACCGTATTTTTAATAACAAAAGTATGAGTGAATCTCAGATATATAATATTGATGTTTTAGGATAAGTCACTGGGCCAAGCTCCATCATTTCTATTTCAGATTTCTGTCGGAATCAATGTGCAGCTTCTGTGAGAAATACAAACCTAGCAGGCCTGTCTCGAGATCTTGGGTGGCCCCTGTATATGGATGTTTGATGCCGCCGTTTGTGGGAGTTTTGGATCATAATTGGAGTGTTATGATTCGGTTTGCAAAGTCAATTGGCATGTTCGATTCATCACAGCCAGAGTTGAAGCATGCTCTAGTTTCGCTTCATTGGAGTGGGCTCGGTCACATTCTCTTTTTTTCGAATTTGATAGGTTGTTGTCGATTAATTGGATAACAAACTCTCAATTTGCTCCTACTCCGTTCCACTCAATGCTAAGGAATTGCTCTTCCCTTCTAACAGATCATCGGTGGAAAATTCAATTTGCATATCGTGAAGCTAATGTTGAAGCTCACCGTTTGGCTCATCAAGGCATCGAGAGAGCTAAAGACCTCCTCCTTATTGATAATGTTAATTCCTTCTTGAATTCCTTTCTTTCAATCCCTCTGGAATAATAATACACACTTTCTCTCTTGAATTCATTCTTTCTTAATCTCTTCCTTCTTGGATTCCTTTCTTTCAATCCCCCTGTCAGCCATAATCTCACATGGTATCAGAGGTTTCTTCCATGGCTGATAATGGTTCTAAACCTTTCTCCAACAAGACAATTTCTATTCGTCTCGATGATACAAACTATCTCCTTTGGAAACAGCAGGTCTTGTTCGCTTTTCCGTCACTTCTACTACCTGGTTGATGCACCTGCACTGCTCTTTGAAGAACATCCGAAAGCGCGATCAATCCATGAAAGAGTATCTTGCTCAAATCCAAGGGATTTGTGATAATCTTACTGTTTGCGGTAATCCGCTCACGGAAACAATGCATATCTCAACCATTCTTTCTGGTCTACCGCCAGAGTATGAACTGGTGGTGGCCGTTATTACGTCCAGTCAACAGCCATATAAGCTTGATGGAGTTGTGAATGTCTTTCTTGATACAGAGTCACGACAGATCGAATTCTTGAGTCAAAATTCTCTGGTTAATTTGACTCGTGAAACCCATCACGGCCCATTTTCAAGCTCGTTTGTTAAGACTAGTAACCCTAACATTGGTTATTCTCACAACTCGAATTCTCAGTGGCCGTCTGTAGGGTTTCGTCCAACGGCCCCTGTGTATCATCCGTCTCGAGGCACACCGGCCAGAGGTCGTGGTGGAAGGTTCTATGGCGGTCGTTCGCGTCCGCAATGCCAAATTTGCGGTAAACTTGGACACTTAGCTAGTCGTTGTTTCTATCGATTCAACCAAGCCTTCGAAGG
The DNA here is from genome assembly GCA_030270665.1 of Hibiscus trionum. Lineage (NCBI taxonomy): Eukaryota > Viridiplantae > Streptophyta > Magnoliopsida > Malvales > Malvaceae > Hibiscus > Hibiscus trionum. The sequence continues at coordinate 15,047,621 of BSYR01000051.1, forward strand.
TGTTGGTGGGCACTCCCTCGTCAATCAAGTCTCCTATTCTGAAGGCTTTAACGAGGAGCTTCAAGAGTCTCAAGCCTTTGTCAATTCATCTCCAAACACTGGTTCTGATGCAGTGGTGGCTACACTCGCCGCTGTTGCTGAGGATTTCAACTATGGCGATGCAGCATGGTACCCTGATTCCGGAGCCACGTCTCACCTTACTCCTGATGCAGGTAAAATCGTGTCCTCTGTCCCTTATTCTGGTTCTGGTAAGATATTGGTGGCAGACGGATCTAAGGTCCCTATTTCTAGGACAGGGTTTTCAACACTGTCATCTAAATCTAGACCTTTAATTTTAAACAACTTATTACATGTTCCTCTAATTAAAAAAATCTCCTATCAGTATCTAAGTTTACGAAAGATAACAACGTTTCTATTGAGTTTTTTCTTGACTCTTGTGTTGTCAAGGATTTGGAGACACAACAACTGATTCTACGAGGTTTGCAAAGTGATGGTCTCTACAAATTTCTCTTCAGATGATATTTTACCTTTACATTCTGTTGGTTTACATGTTGATGATTCATCCATACTTTTTATTTTTGATCCTGTTGATATTGGTTCTGCTCCTGATGATATTGCTGCTGATATTAGTTCTGATACTGTTGCTAATAGCTCTTCTAAAATTCAAAGTTGTAATTTGATTTCTGTACATGAAGCAAATGTTAACTGTTTTTCTGTTTCTAGTGTTGATTTGTGGCATAGAAGGCTTGGACACCCTTCTCTTGAGACTTTAGCTAAGCTGTCCACTACATGTAATATTTCTGATATTAATAAAGAATCGTTTTTCTGTGAAGCATGTAAACTTAGCAAAAGTCATAAATTGCACTTTTCAGAAATCTCTCACTGTGTATGATACTCCTTTGCAACTTGTTTATGTTGATGTCTGGGGTCCTGCACCATTACTTTCTAATAATTTGTCTTACTATGTTAGTTTTCTTGATGCTGCAACACGTTACACATGGATATACTTTGTGTCTCGGAAATCTGATGTGAGGAATGTTGTTATTAATTTTTATAAAATGGCTGAACGACAGTTGGATTTTAAGCTAAAGAGTATTCAATCAGATTGTGGAACTGAATTTAAAACATTAGAAGGTTATTTTTTGCAACATGGTATTGAGTTTCGACGCACTTGTCCATATACATCTGAACAAAATGGTAAGGTTGAGCGAAAACATCGACATATAATTGAGTTAGGTCTAACCCTTTTAGCTCAAAGTGGAGTTCCTTTCAAATTTTTGTCTGATGCTTTTTACTGTTCAACATATCTTATAAACAAGTTGCCTACGAAATTTTTAGGTGATTTATCACCCTATCAAAAGCTCTTCTATAAGTTACCCGATTACAAGTTTCTTAAAAATTTTGGTTGCCAATGCTTTCCGTTAACCAGGGCCTACAACCAACACAAGCTTCAGTTTCGCTCCAAGCCTTGTACTTTTCTTGGTTACTGCTCAGTACAACATGGCTATAAGTGCCTTAGTGGTGATGGTAAGGTCTATGTGTCTCGTCATGTACAATTTAATGAAAATTGTTTTCCATTTTTGCAGGTTGCTTCCAGTAGAAAAGATACATCTGAGGGTTCAAATCTGCATAAGGCTAAATACTCTGGTCCAATTCCTACCACAAAGGGATTGTCCCTTGGCTCTTCTCCTGCATCAGATTCTAGTAGCATGCCTTTCACTACTTGTTCCAGCTTCTCAAGGTCTTCCGATGAACAAGAACATGGTCCCTGCAATGAGCCCTCGTTTCCTGCTGTACAACAAGATCCTTCATTCCCTACTGCACAACAAGCTCCAGTCAATGAACCGACTGCTCATCTTCAAACTTTAGTCAATGGAGAAGCTGCCCAACATGAAAGTTCAGATTCATGTGATGAACAAACTCCTACCCCTCAGGTATCAGTTCAGCATAATAATTCAGAACCTCAAGGTGGCAGTTCTAATTCTCCAGTTTTAAGTCAGCATGCACATTCTGAAGATCGAGATTCAAACTCTATAGGTCAGCATGAGTTGTGTAATGCACACGTTGCTACTAGACACCCTATGGTCACTAGGTCTAGAGCAGGGATATTTAAACCCAATGTTTTTCTTACTGAAGCAATGGTAGATGTACCTAAAGGTATACACCAAGCAATGTCTTTAGATGTTTGGAAAGAGGCTGTCTAGAAAGAACTTGATGCCCTAATTCAAAAAGGTACATGGGAACTCACATCTCTGCCTCTGAATCGAATTCCCATTGGATGCAAGTGGCTTTTTAAAGTGAAACGAAATTCAGATGGCAGTGTAGCTAGGTACAAAGCCAGACTAGTTGCAAAGGGGTTTCATAGAAGGTTGGCTTTGACTACTCATAGACATTCAGTCATGTTGTTAATGCTGTGACAGTTAGAATTTTGTTAAGCTTAGCTTTAGGCAGTGGCTGGGTTCTTCGACAGATCGACATAGACAACGCCTTTTTAAATGGAGACTTGTCTGAAGAAGTCTACATGCAACAACCTCCAGGTTTTGAACAAGAAGATGAAGCTAGAAATCTTTTAGTGTGTCGGTTAAAAAATCTCTCTATGGGCTCAAACAAGCTCCCCGAGCCTGGTTTGAGAAGTTTAGAGATCACATGGTTCATGGACTTAGATTCACATCATCTCTAGTTGATTTTTCACTGTATTTCAGGGAAAAACAAGGCAAAAAAGTGTATATAATGGTTTATATGGATGACATTGTCACAACAGGGAATGATCCAGAAGAAGTTGATCGTGTTATTCAAGACATAAATCTGACTTTTTCTTTGAAAGATTTGGGGCAGCTGACCTTTTTTCTTGGAATGAATATTGAGGTTGTTGAGAACGGAGTTATTCTCAATCAAAAGAAACACATTATGGAGTTATTGAAAAAACTGAAGATGATAGATGTCGTGCCCACTCCAACACCCATGGTCACATCCCCTCCACTTTCCTCTACTGATGGTGAACCCTTTCTTGATAGCACTTTATATAGGCAAGCAGTAGGTACACTGCAACATATATGCACTACAAGGCCTGCTATACAATTCTCAGTGAATAAAGTGAGTCAGTTCATGCAAAATTCACTAGACAAACACTAGAAGGCTGTAAAAAGGATTGTAAGATATTTAAGGGTACTTTGAGTCATGGTTTGTTTTTCAGCAGTGGTCTATCGCCCTTGAACTTGGTTGGATATGTAGATTCAGATTGGGGAATCTGTGTTGATGATAAACGATCTACTGGAGGATATTGTATTTTCTTAGGAGGAAATCTTATAGCCTGGAGTTCTAAGAAACAAAGTGTTGTTTTAAGGTCATCGACTGAAGCCGAGTTTCGTAGTTTAGCTGATGCGATTTGTGAAGTAACATGTGTTAAGTCTCTCCTTACCGAACTAAAAATCTCCTTAGTCTCAACACCAACAGTCTGGTGCGACAATACTAGTGCTATAGCACACTCCTCCAATCTTGTCCATCATGCTAAGCTTAAGCATGTTGAACTTGATCTCGGCTTTGTGAGAGAAAAAGTCACTAAAGGATCAATTCAAATAAACTATGTACCTGCAGCTGATCAAGTAGCAGATGTCTTAACTAAACCTCTTTCCTCTACATTTTTTCTGCACCTACGACATCATCTGAAAGTTTTTTGTCTTGAGGAACTTCGATTGCAAGAAACCTATCCTCAATGCTTGCTGACTAAATTTTGAAAAACACAAAGTTTGTATTTTTTCAGAAAAGGAAAAGAAAAGAATCTGAAGCATGTTGAAGAATCAAAGCTAGAAGAAGAAGAAGAGAAAATATGAAGAATGTTAGAGCTATGAGCTCGTTTCTGTTATTTGTTAGTTGGATAATCTGTTGCTTAATTAGTTTCAATTAGTTTCAATAGCTATGTACATCTAGGAGTTAGTTTAATCTCAAGAACTCTTCAAGAATCCTCTCTCTATATAAGAAGGATTTATGAACTCTTATAAACACGTCTTTTAACTGGAATAATAATACACACTCTCTCTTGAATTCATTCTTTCTTAATCCCTTCCTTTTTGAATTTCTTTCTTTCAATCCCTCTGTCAGCCATAACCACACAGGGATACTATAGGGTTTTGGTGTTATGGGTTGATGGTTAAACTTGCTTGTAGATGAGATTAAGATCCTTAATCCTTAATAAAGTAGGGCACTCTTTCCCCCTAATAGATTTAGAGGGAGTTTTTAATGAGGCTCACCATTCCTTTAAAAAAAGGACAAAACATTTAAAATTATTGCAAAAACTATGTAACTTCTTAATGAGAATATACGTACTCACTATGAATTTAAGAAATTTGTTTAATAATAAAAATTTAGTAACTTAAAATTTTTAATTATTATTTTATTTTAAAATAAAAGGAAAATAATGAAGTCATTCAAAATTATAAAATTAATAAAAAAATTGTATAAAATAATATGAAAACCTGAACTTGTTGTAAAAAATTATGTGGTATCAATAATTAAAACTTGAACTTTTTATAAAAAGTTTAAACAGATTTCAATGAGTTTAAGTTTAATGTAAATACTAATTACAAATTTAACATTAAAAAATAATGAAATATGTTTACACTTATAAATGTGTGTATTGGATTAAATAGTAATTTTAAATGAAATAATCTAGTGTTAAAGAGGGTATACAAGCGATTTGAGAGAACAAAAATGACTAGATTGATATATTTTTTAAAATAAGAAGGGTTAAATTTATTGAATTAAGACTAAATTGGTAGAATATACAAGTTTCGATGAGTAAAACTATCATTATATCAAATCATATTAGATGTACGTTTGTATTTTAACGGAGGAGTTACATGATCGTAACAAAAACTTTAATTGAGTGACCCAATTTTTACTTTTAATAATTGAATGACCTAATTGTAACTTTACTAATAATTCAATGACCTCCAATGTAGTTTACCCTTTAGTTTTTTAGTGAGTTTATGCAATTATTGTATTTTCCCAATCCTCTTTCTTGTGTTATTATATGAATTTTGATATTTTAAGTTGAAAACATTTTTTTATGATTTAAAAATGAAAAAAAAATTATTCAAGTCAGGACGGAGTCGGTTTGCACATCCAATTTTAGAGTGGATTTAGGGGGTGGACACACCAAGTACCGTGGACAAGTTGAGCGTTGAGTTGTAATAAAAACCATCTACTCTGTTTATGTTTCTATTTATATTCTCAAACTAAAAATTAGGTTTAAAGTTTAGGTTTAAGGTTTAGAGAATTTAGGGTACGGTGTATTTTTTAAGTTGTAAGGTGTAGGCTTTAAAATTTAGAGTTATGATTTAGAATTTAATTTTTTTCGTAGTTTTTATTGTTGATGCATAGAAAGAGTAACTAAAAGATACAAGAAGCCGTTTCTATCTTTAGATAACTATATGGTTTGTTTCTCTGTGACAAAAATATTTTGTTAGAATCTAGATCGAAATTGCTAAATATCATGAAAACAAAACATAATAACTCAATCAAATTATTGTTCAAAAGGATGAAACTTTATTCTAAAAAACACACATTTCAAACTGGCAACATGCACTGATTCAATCAGTGGGTCTTATCCTTGTTCATTTTGGCAACATACTCAAACAAACTCCCATCAAAGCATCCCCTTATTGCTTCTTTTGATAGAAAACCGTTCTCATCCTTTGCAAGTCGATACAAAAGAGTCCATTCCCCTTTAGAGATTATCCTGAAAACAATTGAGAAATCTCAGTAAACAAGCTAAGCACTTATCAAATCAAAAACACGAAGTTGAAAGTACCAGCCAAGGAAGTCGTATTGGTTTCGATTTGACTCCGTCATGTGCCACACTTCTTTGAATGATAATTTATCGGGTACAGTTCGAGCATACTTGCTGAAGATGTTCTCAAAGTTCACTGGCATGAACCTGAATATCCCATAACAAGGGTCAAAATATTTTGTTTTATTATGTTGTTAATGATTCAAATGATATACACGGTAATTACGAATAAAAATTCTCTTTCTTTTTTGTGTGACTTTATTTATGCCCTAACCAGAGGCAGACCTCAATGGGATCCAGAGGACCCTGTCTCCCCAAAATTTGGTATAATTACCATTTCATTCCTCAAAGTTTTTAAATATTTTAATTTGGCCTCTTCAAAAATTTTAAAATTCTTATTAATTATCAGTTTCTTTGAATATTTTTAATTAAGTCCATTTATTTTTTTAAAAAAAATTCTAATTAAATCTTTTTTTTTTTGAAAAATTTTAGTTTAAAATTCTAAAATTTTCAAAAATTTTAATTAGTCCCCGTCAAATTGTTCTACCAAGATCCGCCCTTGGCCCCAACATTAAAAATTAGATTTAGGGTTTAAAGTTAGGGTTTATGGTTAGGGTTTAGAGAATTTGAGATATGATGTATTTTTAGTGTGTAGGGTTTAGGATTGAAAATTTAGGGTTAGGGCTTAGAATATAAATTTTTAATATTTTTTTTGTTGGGACATAAAAATAACACCGAAAAGAGGCAGAAAATTTTTCTGGTAATTACCTTCCTTCAGTGTCAAACGTTGCCGAGTCGCTGCCATGCTTGCATTTGTGTATTCTGTCAATATATATGGGAAAATGTAGATCTGGTAGCCATCCCTATGAAATTAGTGGAATCAACAACTTAGTGTCATATGTGCATGTAAATATATATTCATTTCATAAATTAACTTACGGTGAGTGTGGAATAACTCAATCCCACGTTGATGAGGATTGCAGCAAAAAGGCTTTCAAATCGACCGAAACCAAGATTTCTCATGCCTGGTTTTTTTCAATAAGATTAGAACATGAAAATAAAAACAAATTGTAGGGGAAAAAGAAAAGAACCTCTGTAGGTTTCCAGGGGATAAATAATTCCATCTTTGTTTTGGTCAAAAAAAGAAGCATGTTGCTGAAGAACACTCAAGCCTTTACTGTCACGCCCCACTGTTCCATGTGGATTTTCCACGTCCGGAGCTACCGATGCCCTTGCCAAATCTGATCCCACACATTATGCATATATGTTACTCAAACAAAGACTTATAATCGTCACAAAAGAAGACAGAAATAAAGTAAGAAGCATTACAGGGTTTGGGTAATTTTTCGTTGAGGTCCGGTCGAACCTTTCTTTCACGAGTCACCGGAGCTTTGGGCGCCTCTGTTGCCATATCCATCTTTTGTCTATACTTGCTGTTCTTGATTTGTTTTAATAGATTCTGAGTTTTCTCGTAAGCAATGAAGCTCTCCTTAAATAGAAAACCTTGACATCAAACTCAGCAGATATTTATATAAAAGAACACCGTGATAATGCTACTTTCGGTGTTTTTGTTTTTATCTGAGTAAAAATATTATATTCCTGAGATAAATGTTGAGATTTAAACTCATATAAGATAAAACTAATTTATACCAATTAGTATATCTCTACCATCGTTGTTTTTAATGTTAAAAAATAATATAATATTTTACCCTAAAGTTGTCTGAATGGAATCGATGGCCAATTCAAAGCCCAACTCAATCTCGAGTTCACCAACTTTCCAGTCACGGGTTAATCATTAATTATATAATAAGCCTGAATATATTGAATTATTTTTTGAATATATTGAATTATAAATATGCTGTTCATGTTGTAATCTCGTAATGATAATAATTATAAAAACAAAATTTTAAAAAGCATTATTTAAGTTTCGACATCATGTTAAGCATTTAAACAAAGTAAATGACATCAACGAAGAAAGATATAATCCAAAACATTTTACCGCGTTTAGTTACATAAATATTTTTTTTATTAGAAAAGGAATAAAATACCATGGCAAGCCTCATTAAAAACCTCCCTAACCTAGATGGAGGAAAAGAGTATTTGCCAAGGTATTACAACAAAACGAAACAACACTGAACCTACTAGTCCGAACTAGGCAAGTCCGCATGTAACACATTTAAAATCGCATCAGGCGGGGACCCAAAAATTATAGACTCATATCCCTGCCAAGAACCTAATTTAGCCAGCGCATCCGCGACCCTATTCCCCTCACGATACACATGACGGACATCACATCTCCTAAACCGTCTCATCAAACAACGAATCGCATGCACAAACGGCGAATTCGCCATAGCCCCTCCGTCCTTTTGCAACGCCCGGGCAACTTCAATACAATCCGATTCCACAGTAAGAGCATCAATATGGTTATCGATCGCATACCTCAGCCCCTCATGAACCGCCCAGAGCTTCGCTTCCACCGCATTACACCGACCTATGAACTTTGAAAATCCGCCACGCCACGAACCGGTGCTATCTCGGATCACCCCACCACAGGATGCCAAACTCGACACCTTGCTATACGCCCCGTCCACATTCAGCTTCAAGGCTGAATTATCCGGTGGCTCCCATTTACGCAGCCGCGAAGTTGATGGACCGACAGGGTCCCGTATCGCCCGGCGCATCCCCAACGCGCGCTCAACGTCCTGCACAAGCTGTCGGCACCGCTCCGCAATCTCCCCAGCAGTCCGAGCTACACCCTTAAAAATCAAACTGTTTCTCGCAAGCCATAAATGCCACAACACGACCCCAAACAGCAAATCCCAACGAACGCTCCCTCCCCATGCAGCCGATGTGTGCTGCAAATTCTGCTGCATCCAATCACTCAACGGTCAGCTGAAAAACGCCGGCCTACTCCTTGCCGGGACGAACAGCGACCAAACCTGCTGTGCCGTTGGGCATTGTCGAACCAAGTGGTCAATATTTTCCTCACTTGCCCCGCATAACACACAAGCAGGCGACTCCCCCATATGCCTTCGGACACGTTCAGCATTTGTCAAAATCTGTCCTTTGCAAACCAACCATAAAAAGCATTTGATCCACTAAGGCCCTTGGAACCCTTGTATCAACTTCCAAATTCGACTAACACTAGTAGCATCCATCGGCTGCTGCACTTCGTACGCCGAACGCACCGAAAACGCCAAGCTTGCGTTCCATCTCCATCCCGACGTATCCACCAACTCACCATCGCATGGCCCCGGTATGGCCATGATACTATCGACCACCTCCTGGCCAAATAACCTTCGTAGCCGGCGCAAATCCCACTGACCACCATTTATTGTCATTGCGTTCAAAGGCGTAAAAGAAACTGGAACCATACCCGTATCCGTAGCCACCCGTGCAAGAGGACCAACGCCTCGAACCCAGTTGTCATGCCAAAAATCAATAGTACCACCATGCCCGACTCTCCAAATTATACCCTCACGTACCATATTCCAAATAGCCGAAACCCCTCGCCATAGATGAGAACAATTATTCCGGATAATAGAGTCCGGCAATACCTCCCTACATTCATACTTCGCGCGCAAGAAACGTACCCATAAATGATCTCGTTTATCAACCAAATTGAAACCAATCTTCATAAAAAACGAATCATTCTGAGCCCTTAATTTTTTGAATCCCAAACCACCACAACTAACAGGTTTACACAAATCCTCCCAATTCACTAAATGCACTCCTTTCTTTTCAGGTATATTTCCCCAAACAAAATCACGAATCAATCTTTCGATATCCTCACACACACCAATAGGTAATTTAGTAGATTGCATAGCATAAAAAGGAATAGTCGACAGCACTGCCTTCGCAAGGGTAATCCTCCCCGCAAACGATAGGTATTTTGCCTTCCAACTGGACAGGCGGTCACGTACCTTCTGAATAAGGTAACCATAGGTTGCTCGGGTTACCCGTTTATGAAGCATCGGCACCCCTAAATACCGCCCAAGGTCAGACACTTCCGAGAATCCCACCACATCACTCAATAGACTCCGTATATCACTGGGTACATTCTTGGAAAAGAAAATACTGGATTTCTGAACACTAACCTTGAGCCCAGAAAACCTGCAAAACTCAATCAGCACTTCGCGTATTACGTCTAACTGTTCCCTAGAAGCTTCTGCGAAAAGCACCATATCATCTGCGAACATCAAATGAGAAATAACCGGACTTCGTCTGGACGTGCAAAACCCTTTCCACTGTCCCAAAGCCACCTTCTGATTAATCGCCTGACTCAACCGCTCCATACACATCACAAATAAATAGGGAGAGATAGGATCCCCTTGCCGGATACCACGAGATGGCACAAAAGAATCAGTGAGAGAACCATTCCAGCTAATCTGAGTCGAGACACTAGAAACACAGTGTAGAATCAACTTGCTTAAACTATCCTGAAAGCCAACATCATGTAAAGTATCATCTATGAAACTCCACTCCAACCTATCATAGGTTTTTTCCAGATCGATTTTCAAAGCCACCCACCCACATCTCCCCGATTTTCTAGACATCGAATGAATAATCTCTTGACCAATAATGATATTGTCGGTTATCGCTCGCCCAGGGACAAAACTTGTTTGACTCTCTGAAATCCAATCTGATAAGAAAGGCTTAATCCGATTAACAACCACTTTAGTGATTGTTTTATAAAGAACCGTACAGAGACTGATAGGCCTGAACTGACTCATAGATTCCGGCGAGGTAACTTTCGGGATTAAAACCATAATAGTCCTGTTAAACTCCTGCGGAAACGACTCCCCCTCAAACACATTCTGAATACAGCGGCACACACTATCACCCACTACTTCCCAATTATGCTGATAAAACCCCGCATGCAAGCCATCAATCCCAGGTGCCTTCCATGGATCCATATCAAAAACCGCAGCCTTTATTTCAACATTCGTTACCAGTACACTCAAAGCTCGCCGCACATCAACCTTCAATCTAGGGAACAACCCACGAATTTTGTAATTACCAACACAACTCGAATCCGCCGAAAAAAGCTTCTTGTAGAACTCAATCGCCTCTGATCGCAACAACTCCTGATCCGTATTCCACGTACCATTCTCTGATTTTAACACCACAATCATATTCGCTCGCCGACGCGCCATCGTAGAAGCATGAAAAAATCGGGTATTCCTATCCCCACCTAGAATCCACTGACTATGAGATTTCTTAAACCACAACGTTTCCTCTTGTTCCAGAATTACATCTAATTCTTCCTTTAATTTACCCCTCAAATCAATCAGGAAATCCGAATGCGACCGTTGGAGCGATTTCTCAATCCCCCGAAGCCTCGCCAAAATCCTCTTTTTCTTCTTGGCGATATGACCAAACACGTCCACATTCCACTGTTTAACCTCTTCTTGCAAACTCTGAACGTTGTTCACCACAGACCCCGACCGATCTCACACAGCTTCAAGAAACTCACGAAACCCAGGGTGATCCTGCCATGCCTCCAGGAACCGAAACAGGCGTTCTCTAACAGGAACCAAAACGCCATTCGGCTTAAGAAGAAGAGGGCAATGGTCACTACCCACACGATCCAAATGAATCACTAAAGAAGAAGGAAACGCCCCCATCCATGCACAATTAGCTAAGCACCTGTCAAGCCGCTGATACAAATTACCCCGGGACCAAGTATAACCATCACCCTTAAAATCAAGCTCTATCAGACCTGTATTAATAATAAAGTCCTGAAAAAGGGAGCTAGTGCCCAATACATCACTCGAGCCACCACATCGTTCCTCCTTACGCAAAATAGCATTAAAATCCCCGCCTAAAACCCAAGGAACATCATCCCTATGATTAAGACAGCTTAACTTGTTCCACAACTGACGTCTAACACCAACATTCGGACTGGCATATACCGCAGTAAAGAAAATCCAATTATCAGAACTAACCTCTCGAACTTTTCCGTGCACGAACTGATTAGATATCGACAAAATTATCACATCCACACAATCGCGCCATAAAAGCCAGACACCGCCACTAAAACCACGTGCCTCAACCCGATACGAGTTCGGAAACCCAAATCTTTGGATTACTCTATCAGCTTCACCATAACTCACACGTGGTTCAAAAAGAGCAACAATCTACGGGTTATTCAACTGAATAAAATTCCTAAAATGGCGCCAGAATTCGGCACTTCCTGCGCCCTGAGCATTCCAAAACATAAAATTCATTAGAGCTTAATAGAGAAAAAATAAAGCAATCAGCCCTTACTGAGAAGGCGGGAGGTTTTCCTTCCCCACTGACATGCCGTCACCACCACTAGCCCCCTTATCAAGGCATATCGCCTGGCCGCCCGCACCATTAACATCCCCCGAAACATTATTCTGTCCTGTATCTTGAAACTGATCAAGTTTCGCAGATAGCGATGAAACCCATTCTGTCAAAAAAGGGCGTGGGGGCACTCTAGATTCCGACTTCTTCGAAACCTTCAAGCTTTTCCGTTGCACCGCGGAAAGAGACTTCCCAACCTTGCTCGAACCCACACCTCCACGCAAACATGATGTCGACTTGAAATCATTCCTACCCTCCACTATGGAGATTGCCCTATGCGACCCCAACGAAATACCCGAATTGTGTGGAATAGCTTGTGTATCACCTCCCGTCACCGACGACACCACAACCACCGGTTGATGAATCACGTTACTCACCGGAACCTGACCAACCCCATGTTGAGAACAGCTTAACCCCTCACAGACACCATCACCATCGGGCATTACACCCTTCCCCTTATCCACCCTACTTGCACTACCGGCAGCCTCATCCCGTACCTTAACCGATCTATCCTTGGTAACCGGAGCCTTCTGCCCAGTGGCTTCCATTGGCTTGCGCCCACCCGATGTATTCCCCACTCTTCGTGGCAGCACCGTCTGCCCATGCACGGACGTCACCCCGCTAGACGAACCCTGCCCATGCACGGACGTAACCCCGCGCTGCGAACCGCCCCTAGCTCCATCCTTGGCAGCATGTTCAGTCACGCCGCCTTCATCCTCACCCAAACCTTGCAGCACCCCAAATCGAGAACCACCTCGAACACCCTGGCCGGTACCATCGTTCTTACCCGTTACCCTATTAGACTTGCGTCGAGCCCTTTCGACTACCATCCACGGTCCAAATAAGTCCTTCTTCGACATCTCCTCATTAGCCTTAACACTCGACTTATTTGCATCCGTGCGAGGCACTTCTTCACTCCCACCCTCTATATTCTCCGTTGTACACAACTCGACGGAATGGCCATATTTCCCACATTTAAAGCAAATTAAATGTAGTCCTTCATATTCTAATTTTTGGACAAAACCATCAATCCCTATGCACGACAATAATGGTTTATTAAGATCCACCACCACCGCTAATCTCGCGAAACGACCCCTTTCCCCTAGCGACGTACTATAGTCAATCTTTATAACACGGCCAATAACATCCGCAATCCTTCGAAACAAAGCCTTCGAATAATACCGGTAAGGGAGTCCCGGCAACCGAATCCAAACGACAACCTTCGAAGGGTGTTTTTTCGCCGTCGTAAAATTTCTACTCCACGGTTGTACAGTTAAATAACAATCAAATAATGTCCATGGACCGCCCGTAAGAACCTTTGTATAATCATCCATCGATTCGAATTTCACCAAGAAGTAGTTGTTATCTAAATCAATCACTTGGAAATTCTTCTCCGTTCTCCATAACGCATGCACACGAGACACCAAAGTCTTAAACCCTATCGTTCTACCAAGTGGCCGAACAATTATAGTCTTCTGCATACTATCATCGATGTGCGCATGAATTCTTTCCGAAAAAGCAATGCGGGGAAAAAGACCACTACGGTCCACCACAACGTCGGTATCCAAAACCTCTAATCCATCATCCAAATCGCCTTCAGTTGCACTACCCCCTCCCTTCGATGAATCTGCAACCGTTGCCACATACGACTTCCTGCCACCGCCAGCACCTTCGATCACATTCTCGACCACCTCCATAACAACCTGCTCCGTCTCGGCTTCCATAGCAATATCCCCTGCCGGTTGTCCGCTGCCCGAGTCAGCAACCAGCGGTCCATCTCCCACCGACACCGTCTGTTCCAACCCACCTACCATGTCTACTTCACCGCTAATCTCAATATCATCCACATCCTTCGGTTTCTTCAAAGCTGGTTGATCCGACACTACTACAGGAGACCCTGGTCTCTCCAACGGGGGCGTTAGGGAGACATCCACCATCCCTCCCGGTGGCTGTCCGCCGGAATCACAAAACAAGACCGCCGTTTTAGTCTTCTCGGCCTCCGGAGAAATAGGAGGAAAAACGAAAGCCATCCTAGGGTTTTTCTCGTACATAAAAAATAATTTATTTTGTTTTAAAATAATTTATCATACATAAAAAATAGTGTCAATCTAAATTTAAAATTAGGAAAATGTGAAGAGTATAAAAAATTATACAAAAAGCTACCCTTTAGAAAGTCTTTACTCTAGTAACATGGGCAGAGGGAGCTGAGCAAATAGGGTGTTAAATGACACACAAAAGATTTTGAGAATTTTTTATTTATTTTATATTTGAAAATAAAGGGGAATTGACACCATTTTAGAAAGAAATTAACATCGGTTTGAAGAATAAGTGAGTTCTATTAATGGAAATTGACACCCGTCATTTGATTCAGTCAAATTTTAGTAAATATAAATTAACACCCAAAATTTTGACACCACAAATAAATTTTTCTAGCTTTGCTCTTTTCTAGTAGCACGCTTTTCTCTGCTTTAGTAGCATAATTTTCTTATTTTTCCCCCCAAAAAAATATCTTTTATCATGGCTAGTGTTGAAACGAATTAGGCGGTGCTCTCTATTGTTGAGGGGGAATATGATGGTGTTGAATTTGATTCTAGTATCCTTTTATCGCCTCAGTCTTTCGAGCATTGCTTCGCCAGATCTTTCCTTATGTCTAGTGTCATACGTTTCCAGGCAATGTGATCGACACTGGCAATTTGTATGGCATCCAATTGGTGGTGTTTCGATCTCGTATTTGGGAGATGGGCAATTTCTATTCCAGTTTTATCATGTAATTGATGTTGATCAGATTGAACAATAGGGCCTTGGGATTTAAACAAACATGTGCTAGTTTTGCATAGATTAAAGGAGGGTGAATATCTTCTTAGTTTGTCGTTGTTTCATGTAGATTTTGGGTCTTTGTGCATGATGTGCTGTTGGGTTTCATGTCAGATCGGTTGGAAAAGATTCTCAAGGATTTTATCGACTCTTTTCTTGAGTATGACTCGACTTGAACCTCATTGGGTTATCGCATAATTTCGAAAATACATACTATAGTTTACATTTGAAAGCTGCTAAAGAGAAAAAAGAAGTTCATGCTTGCTGAACGGTAAGCACCAATACGTTCGTTTTGAATATGATAAATTTAAGTTGTTTTATTTTATATGTGGCACTGTAGGAGACTGAGAGAAAGAAATTCACGCTTCTCTCATGATCCTCAGGTTCTAATACCTGGTTGGGATGTGTTGCTCTAGGCTTCTTCCAGGTGGCCACACCTCTCGACAAGCTGTTGGCTACGCGAGGAAGGTTCGAGAGTCATCTTGATTATAGAAATTGTAGTGTCTAGGGAGAAGGGCATAGAGATGAGATTTTCTCGATCTTTTCCCTTAATTCTGACAGTTCATCTCATAAGGCTAAAATCTTGGTTGACAATGCTGGCAACTCCCCAAGTCGATTGCAAAGAAACCAAAATAGTTTCCATTCAATAGAAATTTCAAAATTTAGTGAAATTGATGCTTCAGTGAGCCCTTCACTATTTGCGGTGCTTTTGGACTTGAGCAATCTAA
Source organism: Hibiscus trionum (assembly GCA_030270665.1). Taxonomy (NCBI): domain Eukaryota; kingdom Viridiplantae; phylum Streptophyta; class Magnoliopsida; order Malvales; family Malvaceae; genus Hibiscus; species Hibiscus trionum. Next base: position 15,063,281 of record BSYR01000051.1, read on the forward strand.
TCTTGCGCCTCTTGTTGGCTTTGACAAATAAATGGTCCAAGTGGGTGAAGGCCAACTTTTAGAACATCTTGAAGGAACAAAACATCCATGCACCCACAACTCAAATTCGAGGGATTCTGTTTTGGCAAAATCAAATGACACAAAGTTTTATTTAACGGTGGGCCTTGCTCAACATGCCAGTCGAGACCAATGAATACTTTAAGTTAGAACGTTCAAAGTTTGGGGACCTTGGATAGTTCAGCGTTTCCGACACATGCTGGGGGGAAATTAACCCCATTGTGGTTTTCTCGATTGAGACTAAACTACAGAAATCAAAGATGAAAAGAATAAAAATTTTGTTTGCATTTAAGAATGGTATTGAAATCACTTTTGGTCGAAGCGAAAGCCTCTACCTTGGATTGAAAGAGTCTGTTACGGCTATTTTTTTCTAATTTAGAATGATATATCAAGATGATTGTTACTCATAATTCTAATGGTAAATCTTGGCATTTTGTAGGTTTTTATGGGGATCTGGAAGTTGTCAATCAGAAGGGGTCTTGGCGGCTATTTCACTCCCTAAACGATTTCCCTAATATTCCCCGGTGCGTCATGAAGAATTTTAATGGGATTTTAACAATACCTGAGAAGCAAGGTGATCTTTTTCTCTCTATTATACAAGCGAAGGATTTCAAAGTTGTCGTTTGGCATTGCAATAAACCCCAAACAAAAGAGATTACGTGTGAAGATTATCCTTTATTAATTTGTTTTAAATGAAATTTTAAGTTCGTTTAAATTGATCACTAAATTTGGAGCTTAAATTATAAACTGATCTAAAATTTTTGTGAATATATTTTAATTCGACCCTGAAATTAAATTTGAAATTTCAACCAATTTGATGCTGGATGAAAATGGCGTCGAAAACCTTAAATGCCTAGACTCCTACTAATGAGGTCTTGGGTGGTTTACTAAGTACTAAATTGGCACCAAATATAAAACTTGACAAAGAGGAATTATACTAGGAGAAACGTGGGAGAGCTAATTGGCTACGTAATGAAGATTGAAATACAAGTTTTCCCCATCAATTTTCTTCACAACATCACAAGATTAATCGCATCGATGGCTTACATTCAAATGATGACCTATTCCACGATGAGGAGAATGTTGTTCAGAGTATTGATGTTGGCTACTTCGAGGATTTACTTTAATCAAATGGTGTGGCGAGTCTGACTATAATTCTGAGCGGTGTTACACCTTGCAGTATGCCCAAAATGAACTCTGAATTATTGCGAGATTTCACTAATGAGGAAGTCCTCTCTGCTTTGCGTTCTGTAATACCCCAAAGATTGGCTTAGTAGAATGCTACCAATCCAATACAAGTTTAAATGTCTTGATTCAATTATAATCCTAGATTTAATTAAGAGTAGGACCAAATAAAAAGAGATGAAATAAAATATACCTTAATCATGGGACTAAACCGTGTATCATTCTTAAATGAGGTTTTGCACGTTAAACACCATATTCTTTATGGACTTGTACACTTGCCATGCAAGGATGAGAACAAGTGTGAAGGGGGGATTCAGTAATAAAAAAGAAAGAAAGAAGAAACATCATCATCTTCCATTGACTAACCAAACTTCATGAATCTAGTGAGAGAATGGAGTGGAAATGGTGAAAGAGCTTGGTGTTTATACTCAAATTGGAGCAAATCTTGATGACCAATCGGTTATTTGTTGAAGAAGAGTAAGTAACTCTTTTCCTCCTTCAAAATCTGTTGAAACTTAGGTTAAGTTTTTAACCACCTTCGGAGTGCTTGAATTTAAATGGATGAATAGGCTTCCTTGAATGCTGAGTTATGCAATTGAATGCATGTTATAGCAATTATATTAGATATGTGTTTTGCTTGAGAAACTCTTATGGAAGGGGCATCACCAAATCTTTGAGGAGTTTTTAAGACTTCTCTAGGAGACTAAATTCATTTGATATTGAATCTTGAAATTTGCTAAGATAGGTTAAGTATTCTAATGCGCTCTAAGTTGATTAAGGTAATTCAAATATTGAATAGATCATTACTTGTTTGTGTAGTGGAGTTTGGAGCTTGAATTTAGTTCCATTGCTTAGTAGTATCAATAAAGATTGTTTTGTTAAAGTGTAGTGTTTTGGGACTGTTTTATAACTTAATCAAGGGTTGAATTATATAGTTAAGGGGGCTTATTTGGTGAATTAAAAATAGGAGAATTGTTGGAATTAATTAAATGGACTGTTTTGATCATATAGGAAATGTGGTGGATTGTTTTGAGCATTTAAAAGGAGGGGGTTATTGTGTGAAGTGTTTTAGAGGCCATTTTTTGAATGTTTTAAAATGTCTTGGACCATTTTTGAATACATGATTATATGCATATATGTTAGGGACTGATCTACATGAAGATAAACATTTTAGGGCCTATTTTTATGTTAAAGGAATGTACACAAGTATAATGGACTAATTTGGCATGAATAAGAACATGGGGGCTGTTTTGTACTTTAAAAAATCAAAGGGGTGTTTTACAAATTTAATTGGGGCTAGTTTTACATTGTTAAGGGACTGTTGTTGCACCTTTAGGGATTGTTTTGTGGAAAATGAGAATTTGAAACTGTTTTTACAAAAATGAAGGATTATTTTTTAAAAGACATCAAATGGATTGGATTACATTTTGAACAAGGGTTGTTTTGTATTAGGGGCTGTCGAAAGACAAATCTAGTATGCAAACTTGAAGAGTATAAAAAATTGTTCATATAGTACGTGCATGACATAGTTGATCCAAATAACACTACACCAAGCTTGATATATAGCGGCGTTTTTCGAGTAAACGCCGCTAAATTTAAATCTATTGCGGCATTTATAAAGAAAGCCATAACATGACACCTATTGTGGCGTTTGTGATACAAACGCCGCTAGAAAATATGAAATCGTGGGTTTTGTGGTAAAACGCTACAACAGATAGTAACTTTTTGTGGCTTTTATAAAAATACGCCGCAATAGGTATATCTTTAGTGGCGTTTATTCAAAAATGCCGCAAATAGTTATATTACTAAACACACCGTTTTGAACCCTCACTGAAATTAAACACTCAGCCTCACAGCCTCTTGATCACTCTGCCTCACAACATCCCCAAATAAAACCCTAATTCCACTCTTCTATCGCATCTCTCGCTCTTACTGCCTCATCGGTCAGGTGGCCTTCTCATCGCCTCATCAACCGTCCTACGTCGTCGCCTCGTCGGGCCATCCAACGCTGCTGCAGGTAATCCGTCCCCTCTTTCTTGTATCTCACTTTCTCAAAAACACACTGATTGTCATGTTTCCTAGAGCATTGAAATCAATCACTTGGAGTTTCAGGATCTGTTTCCTTTCAACGATTGGTGCGTTGTTCTAGCGAAAGTTATCTTTGACCAAACAATTTGGGCATCAATCCGAAGCGAAGAGGCAAAGATCGATGGTAAATCTATCTCAATTGAGATCACGACATTTCTAGGGCTATTTTACATTACGTTTCTATGAATTTGATTTCAATTTGGTTAAATGATTTTGTTTCAGGCTTCTGTTGCAAAAGCAATAAGCAGTCCGGTGTCGAATGAATGCTACCCAACCCTAGCCGTCGTAATGCTCTCCATTGGGCTTGTTGTCACCGCTTCATTCTTCATGTAAATATCTCTTCCACTAAATTTTCATGAACTTTTGATGCAATAAATCCTTTTTTCTCGGGTATTTTTCTATAAAACTTGAATCTTTTTAACATAATATCAACTTATTTTACTGATTAAATTCTGGTTTTATAGATATATCTTATTTTAAATTTTTCTAGAAAATTCTTGTGTGATTATAACATAATATCTCTTCCACTAAATATCTTATTTTACTAATTAAATTCTGGTTTTATAGATATATCTTTTTCTATGAAGCCCTAATTAGGAAGACACCACACTATCTTTTTATGGTCGGTGTATTGTTTTTAAGGTAAATTTTGTTATGCTTCACTTCTCCAATGATCTGGTTGTGGTAGTTTCAGACTAGCTTTGGTCTCCTATTATTGCTTTTATATTTGGAGATTAAAGTATCTTTCTGGATTTTTTTAGTATCATCACTTGATAACTTAAATACTTAATTATTTTTAATTTTAAAACAACTTATGATGTTATTATTAGTTGATATAGCTTCTGAAAAGATGGAAATTTTAGCTACAAAACCATTAAAGCCCTTAAACCAACTAACGAATCTCTATACAAAACCATTAGACAAAGAGCGTCTTTGGACTCTTAGGAGAGAGTTAGATCTAACTAGCCTATCTTGACCTTTTAAAGCCCTTAAGTGTAAAAAAGTTGCTTGAATTTGAATGATGATCATGTTTACATAATTTTTCTTCTTGATGCATCTATGCTTGTTGCTAGGGGGAGTATGTGTTTGTTTTTAGTCCATACATATTGCTCATACACCATTCACATGCATTTAGATTCGATTGAAATCGAATTTTTGAGCTCTTTATTGCCCAAAATGCAATTTCTGGCACATATGTATCAAAATGGATAAAGGTGTTTCGATACGGGTTCTGTATTTCTTTCCTAGTATGCATTTTCTAGCTAGGGCATATCGAAAAAAGTAAAGGTGTTTCCATACGGGTTTTGTATTTCTTGCCCAGTATGCATTTTCTAGCTAGGGCATATCGAAACAAGTAAAGGTGTTTCGATACAGACTCTTGGAAAGATACCCAAACTCGTTTCTGGCAAAATCTGTATCGAAACGTCTAGAAAGCGTTTCGATATAGGCATCGATCAGTTTCAGTACGATTTATACATGTATTGATACGAACACATTTTTAGGTACGATTTTGAGATGTTCCGATACACCTGCTTTGATACGTCAAGTGGCGTACCGATACACATAGCCGTAGCAGCCTAAATAAGTCATTAAAAAGGGTTTCTAACTTCCAACCAACTTTAATTAAATACAAACTCTTTTAAAACCCTAACCGTAGATTTTTCTCCTATAAATACTCATCCAATCCCTTTGTTTTTCACACAAATCTTTGAGGGATTTTGATTATCAAATCAAGTCTAAGCAAGTTCATCAATTTGGTGATTTATCATCCGTCCATTCATCCATAATCCCTTCTCAAGGTATAAAACTCTTTTCTTTTTCTTTTCAATTTCGTTTCAAATTCTATATTGTTTTTAAGTAATTTTTGTATATAAAATATACTTATGGTATGGTTTTGAAGATTTTGCAAAAATTCTTTCAAAACTAATTTTTTTTATTTGAATGTAAAAATATACCGTATATTTTTCTATACTGTTTTTCGAAATTCTTTTTATATTTGTATATGATTTTAAACTATATTGTATAGCTTTTTATCAATACCTTGAATATTGGATTTTCTATTGGACTGAATTTGATTGATTTATACATACATGTGTTTTGTACCTTGGTTTGTTTTTCAAATTTTGAATATGGGTCTTAGAAAGAGACCAATAACTAATGAGGCTGGGGGAAGTTCAAACATCGATGAAGAATCCCCTTGTCCCAACCTCACTCTCCTTTTTCAAAAGAGTCTTCAAACCAATGCAGCCCACAATAACTTTAAACTTTTCCATGATCATCAAATCCGATGTGAGCGTGCCACTTCTATATCCTTTTTGGATTCTGAACGTTTTAAATTTCGTTATCTTCATTTATTAAGGCATTGGAGTTTCATGACCTTTTTAGCATACCCGGAACTTTGTATCGTAACATGGTTCTTCTCTTTTCTTTCAATGCCTGGTGTATTTGTAATGTCGATCGCTCTCAAGTGATAGCCATAGAATACTACATTATGGGGAAGAAGTTTCAGATTGATCCTCAAGCTTTAGTCAATGTTTTTGGGTTTGAAGATGAGGGTATTTCGGATGAAAACTCTTTAGGACATACTCTTGGTGGCTCCGTTACGGTCCTTGATGCTCATGATCGCATTCTTCACCTCATGATCTCTCGGTGGTTTCGTTCATCTGGAGGAAATTCTCACACATTCGCCAAGTCGATGACTTTTGGCTTTGTTGCTTTCGTGAGGAACGTCAACCAAATCTTTGGGAAATCATGTTTTCCAAGATGGTGTATCTTGTCCGAAATTGTATCTCAGATCTTGTCTCTTCATTCACATATGAAACCGCACTAAGTTATATGTTCTCGAAATTGGGGATCGATTACTCTCTTGATTTTTCGGAATATCTCAAGGATCCCATTGATGAGAGAACTCTTCTCCATTGTAAATTTCACTACATTGATGGAGATTGGGTTCGTTTTGAGAATCCTCCTTATGTTGCGACCCTAAACCTCAAGCGGCTCCTCAAGCTCAAGTTGCTCCGCCCAACAATGAAGCTCTCATGGCTTTCCTCACCGAGCAATTTACGAGCTTGCAAACCAACATTCCTTCGTTGGACAATTCCATGACCTCCGATTTTTTCGCTATTGACACTCGTTTTACATCCTTGGAGGAGCGTGTTCTTGGTGTTGATAATCGCCTCACTTCGGTTGAAATTCAACAAACATCGATGGATATCTCATTTACCGACTTTTTTTGGAGAGTGGAGGCAATTTCGAAGGAGCAATGATAATGATGAAGATGAGCCATAATCCTTTGCATCTCTTTGCATATCATCTCATTTAGGATTTCCCTTTTATGAACCTATCTATGTTATTTCCCTTTTAGGACCTATGCTTTGATTTCTTGTTTTTTGCATTATGTTGTTTGGACTTAAGTTTGGATTCCTATTTGCTTTGAACTATTATATCTTTATGCTTAATGAAATTTAAGTTGTTTGCTTTATATTGCTTATTTCCTTATTGAATTATTATGATTTTGATCTAACAAAAAGGGGGAGAAGGGTTAAGCTAAATTTAAAAAAAAACAAAAGAATTTTTTCAAAACCTATCTTAAACTTAGGGGGTTTACTTAAAAATTTACTTTGATTTTGTTATATAAAAAAAAAGGGAGATTGTAAAATCAATGTTTGATTTTTGATATAACAAATAGTCTAAGAACAAAATTACAAAGTAAATAAATTTTTAAGTACTCAAAAGACTCACACTTGGCAAGTATATTTTAGAATTAAAATGTTTTAAAGTCAAAACTTAAACCCCATAAAATTTTCTAAGTGTTTTAAAGTCAAATTTCGCAAAATCACCTAGGCATTTTGATACCCCCTAGGCGTTTCGATACAGCTTGAACTTAAGAGCTTACTGGAAATTTCCGTTTCTATACGGAAGTTCCCGTTTTCGATACAGGTGTTTCAACACGGCTTCGTCCGTTTTTATACGGCCTTCATCTGGGCATTTAGCTTTTGAATAGCATTTTGATACGACCTTCACCGTATCGATACAAGGGTTAAGATTTTTCATATCTGAGCATTTAATGATATAGCCGTTACTTGTCAGTTATTGGAATCATAAAATATTTGATACGACCCCTAATTGTTTCGATACGCCTTCGAGCGTTTCGATACACCCTCTTTATTACACACAACGACTCTTTCTATTTTGAGAGAGGTATCGATATGAGCTCGAGTGTTCCGATACAGGTTGTTGCAGATATGCAGTTATGGTGGAAAAAAGAGAGCCCAACGGCTCTATTGATGATGCCAACCACCCAAACGGCTAGAATTCAATGAAGGGGTATAAAAGCAAGCCATTAAAGCTACAATACTAACTATTGAACAAGTGAACAACAACAAAGCAAAAATTCAATCCATTCTTGAGCTATTAGAGCCAAACCCTTGTACCCAATTGAATGATTTTTCATTGTATTCGTCTTTTATCAATTTGGGTTGAGAGAACTTGTAATTTGGGGTAAATATCTTACCTTGTGAGGTTTTTTTTATTTGCCAATCTTTCCTTGTTATTGAGTGATTTTGGTCAAGCTTTGGGTAGAAAGCATTGATATTTGTAACAGTTTCCTCCTAATCCTAGAAAAGGGAAAGAATTCAATAGTGAATTGGTTGAAAATCCTTGGTGGGAGCTAAGATAGTGGATGTAGAGCTTGTTCTAAGCTTGAACCACTCTAAATTGCATTGTCTACATTTTTTAATTTCTCCAATTTGCTCCCTAACTTTTTAAATAGCCAATTCACCCCGTTTTGGTTATATCAACATTATTTGATCATCTCAACAATATTGATGGATGCGAACTGTATTTGGAGTTAAGGTTACTAAGAGAGTTTTTCCCTGCCGAAAAAATGGGGCCATTGGAGATTTTGAAAGGTAATATTTTCCTAATGCAAATGGGGCCATTGGTGCCAATGCAAATGGCCACGGGCTATTCCGTCTCTACTTGATTTCTGTAGAAGCTCCAACCTCCATAGTGTAACTGAAGTCAAAAAGTAGCAGGGTGTGTGCCAGTTTTGACTGGATCACAGTGTCAGTATCCGTGTTTTCAGGTCATGTGATGGTCAACAGGTATGTGCTGAATATAGGAGGTATAGATTGCTATACGGCTAGTATGTGGAAAGTGTTATACTTGGAGTGAACACTGATGCTGGTTAGGATGTTGGGGTGGGTACTATATTGTATCGAGGAAAAGTTGAGTGGTGGGAGGTGTACTGTTTTGTAATGAGTGTGCATTGGCATGTAATTGTTTCGTTTCGAACAGCTAATTATGAATAAATTGGGTACTCTTTTTCCCCTATTTAGGTTTAGAGGGGTTTTTAACGAGGCCCGTCGACTTTCAAAAAAAAATATTTTCCTAATGCTATTATTGCATATAAAATTTTGTTCATTATTCCTATTACAGTTGCATCCATAGAAAGAAAAAAAAATTAAATTAAAGTTGTTGAAGACCTAATGACCTATGTGCGCTCTGCAATGTCACAAGAAAGGCTTAACGGGTTAACATTTATAGCGATTAAGAATGATATTTTGGATAAAGTTGACTATGAAGATTTGGTTGATGATTTTGCTTCCTAGAGCGTCCCAAAGATGTCACTTTTTAAATAAAATGTCACCATTGTAGAGTTTCTTTGTGACATTGTCTTAGTTTCATATGTTTAGAATTTTTTTATTTTATAAGAAACAATCGTAATATGATAAATTTTAATCTTCTACAATTTATCTTATTATAAAATATTTTAGGAGCTTTATTTTAAAAAGTATCACAGGATCCGCATTTTTTTTAAGACGGGCCTGTCTCTTTGTGCTACACTCCAGCGTCATTATACCCACTCTATTTGTTGGATGCCACCGCCGATCTACAGAGAAATTATGGGCTCGGGCTTCAAACAGAACACCCTTGTACCTTCGATTTTTACTGTGGAAGCTATTGAAGTCTTACATGGAATGCATTTTTCTCTGGATTTTGTGTTCTTCTCGATAGTAGGGGAGAGTGACTCAAAAACAGTTGTTTCCAAAATTCATTCACCTTATATGGATTTCTTTGCAATTGGCTCTTTCACCTATGATGCTACTAGGGTGTGCATTTTTTGAAATTCGATCGAATTCGTTCGAAAAATTGGATATCCAAAATTTTTCGGATCGATAAAATAGTAGTCCGTATTCGATCCAGAAAAAATAGATATATGGATATTAGATATACGGATATCTGATTATCCAAATATAAAATTTGGCATACGTATTTTATCGAATTTGGCGATCGTATTTATGAAAATTTTGTATTTTCAAATATAATAAGTAACAAATTGTCAAATATAACAAAATTTGCATCTATAGAAATTTCAATTTTTGAATTTTTTGATATAACAAGCATCAAATTAATAAAAATAACAAGATGCATATCCATAAAAATTTAAATTTTGGAATATTTCAAAATTTCGGATAATCCAAAACTTGAAATATTGCGATCTATAATCCGAAAAATAAAAAAAAATAGATCCGATGTACGATCCGAAAATAAAAATCAAATCGAATATTTCAATTTTTTGATTGGATCAACAAATAATCGCATAAGATCGGTCGGATCAGATATTTTTATACACCCCTAGATTCTATCATGTTGGCTGGGAGCTTCAGGTCCTATAATTTTCAGTTTATCAGTAGAAATAGAAACAAAGCGTCACATGAATTGGCAACATCGGGAATGAGATCTTTGGAGGACAAGTTCTCTCGTTTGGCAAAAGTGTTGTGCCATCCACAAACAAGGTCAAACACTTAAAAGATGAGTATAGAATCATAGTTGAAAAAGTGTTTTTTTTTCACCTTTAATTATTTAACTCAAATTGAATGTTAAACTAAAATTTATACATGCATAATTAAAACAATATGAAAATAATATTAATAGTAATATAATCAAATAATATTAATATTAATATATTAATTATTAAATTTTAGTAAATATATTAAACTAATATTATATTTTTAAATTTTATGTAACATATTAAATATTAATAATATACCAATACTTAATAAATAATATATTAAATATAAATAAGAAAATAATATTAATAATTAAATATATTCATATATTAAATAAAAAATAGGATTATAAAATAATAGCTAATCTATTAATTATTTTTTAACTAACAATATACAACCTATTAGTTGATTAATTCGAATCGAGTACTATAAAAGCCCATTATGTGGTGATCCTCCCAACCCAATTACTCCTTTCACAACGCTAGGGTTAGAACACTTGACATTGCTTAAGGGATCAATTGTCAATCACACTAGACCAACTAGTTGTTGCTTAAATATATTAATTATTAATATATTAAATTAACAAAAAACTTTAATACACAAACTTGTTAGATTTAGGGTTTAAAGTTTAAGTTTAGTGGTTTAAGTTGTATAGTTTCGACTTTAGGGTTAGAGTTTAAGGTTTTAAATTCAGTAATTTAGATTTTAGATTTTAAAGAATGATTATATAAAAAAATTTACACAACTTGTGTATCAAAATATAAATCTTAAATTTATATATTTTTATATAAATTACACTAATTATAAAACATACATAGTTTGGGGATAATTTTTTATTTAAGCTAATAATGCGTATTAATTATTTAAAAATATTTAAAAACTTATTGTTGAATGGATCCAATTAACCGATATGGCCAAGAGGGGGTGAATTGACAATTTAAAGAATAAAGGGAGCAAAAGGAACAATTAAAAATAATGGACAAGGATATGATAGTGGTTCAATCTTCTAAACAAGCTCTACATCCACTACCTTAGCTCCCACTAAGGATTTTCAACAAACTCTTCACTAATTTGTCCTTCCACTTTTCTAGGCTAAGGAGGCAACCTTTACGAATGTTCAATCTTTCTACCCAAAGATTGAACCACAAGACTCTCACTTACAAAGAAGATGTTGGCTATTACAATTGATCTCTGACAAGATAAATATAGCCCAAATTGATTACAAACACTCCCCAAACTCACAAATTTGATTTACACTAAGAACTCTAAGAGTTGGATACAAGAATTTGACAATACATGCTTAGGATTTCGATTGGATTGCTTGGATGTTGCTTTGAGGTTCAATAGTTGTTGCTGGTGCTTTTGAGGCTTGCTTTTATACCATCACATTGATTTCTAGCCGTTTGGGTGGTTAAGATCATCAATAGAGCCGTTGGGGCTCTCTCTTCCCTCCATAAATATTGTTCTGCAACTACCCGTATCGAAACATGAGGCCCTGTATCGAAACGGACACCCAAAAAAGAAAGAGTTGTTGTGTGTAAAAAGGAACTCGTATCGAAACGGCTATAGGCCGTATCGAAACAATTTGAAACTATAAAATGCCTTTAAGTGTAAAAAGGGGTCGTATCGAAACGGCTATAGGCTGTATTGAAACGTTTTGAAACTGTAAATTGGTGTTTCGAAACAGCAAAGGGGTGTATCGAAACACTTAACCAATTTTTCAAAAGTTCGATTCTGACAAGTAACGGCTAGTTCATTTAATGCTCGATTTTGAAAATACTCAACCCTTGTATTGAAACGGGTATGAGCCGTTTCGAAACGGCACTTAAAAATCAAAAGCTCAGATGAAGGTTGTATCGAAACGGGCAAGCCTGTTTCAAAACCCTTGTCTCAAAACAGATTAGTCAGTATCGAAACAGATGTTTATAGTGGAAAAACGTTTCGACACACTTTGGGGGTGTTTCGAAACACCTGGGCAATTTTAAGTATTTTGGCTTTGAAACATTTAGAAAAATTTATAAGGTTTAAGTTTTGACTTCAAAACATTTTAAGTCTAAAATTTACTAGTCAAATGTGAGTCTTTTGAGTACTTAAAAATTTATTTACTTTGCAATTTAGTCCTTAGATTATTTGTTATATCAAAATCAAACATTGGTTTTACAATCTCCCCCTTTTTGATATAACAAAACCAAAGTAAATTTTTAAGTAAACTCCCCCTAAATTGAAGCTAGGTTTTGAAAACAATTTTGAAAAATTTAGCTTAACCTTTCTCCCCTTTTTGTTAGATCAAAATCAATGAAGGAATACAATCATTAGAGAAAGCAATATAGTACAAGAAAAAGCATAATTAAACCAAAATGATTTCATTAAGCATAATAAACCAAAGCAAAATAATTCCACAATATCCAAACATAATATCCAAACTTAATGTAACACCCTCGATCCGACCTAGCCACGAGACTGCATCGAACGGGTTACACGGGGAAAACCGAAGAGAAACCCGTTAAGGCTTCACTCCGGTTAGCAACCCTAGAAAATTTCTTTTAAGAGTATACTCGTTAAGGCTTCACTCCGGTTAGCAACCCTAGAAAATTTTCTTTTAAGAGTATCTTGTCTAGATGTCATATTTAAATCCTACGTGAGGAGACAAGCAGCGGGAAGCAAACACGAACATGAACCGAGCAAAACAGACATTCAAAGATTGATTTTTAATGATTTACTACAGGTTGTATCGATACGCCTAAGACCCGTATCGATACGCCATCCATTTTCAACTTCAAGAGGCCGTATCGGTACCCTCCAAGGCTGGTATCGATACACCCTTAATGGTCAAACACCCAAAGTCAACACCAAGGACCGTATCGATACACTTAAGGCCCGTACCGATGCTTCATTTTCTCGTCAAAATCTCAAATTTCCAGAGAACCAATTGGGTATCGGTACGCCTCTCCTAAAAATAGGGGATCGTATCGATACATCCCTTGAGCGTATCGATGCACCCTACCCAGAAAGACTGGTTTTAGCAGATAAAAGCATAAGGGAATCAGCACAAGACGCACTAAACAAGCATTTATGCAAATTACAACCACACATGCAACACAAGGCATCCATGGATACACATATAAAGCAAGATAAACATTTAACGAGACAACATTCAGCATGATAAGGTTTATAATCGAAACATTCATGCTTAACATTCTCCAACAAGGTCAAAAGCTAAACCAAAACATGTTTCAACAGAATATGAGGCATCACAAGCCAAACACCACGAACCGAACTTGTCTAAGAAAAAAGACATGCCAATAACCCCTTAAAACAAAAAGGTCATATCCTATTGCTTAATACTAATTATTGAAGTCTAAAAACCATACTTGAGCAAACCAAACTCCCTTGGATTCTCCCTTGTTCCCCGAGCTGCTTCGTAGGTCTAATGGCATGCATTGTTAGAAAATGGAGCGTAAGCATTTAAGCTTAGTGAGCGGTGCTCAAAACGGTGGCTACAACAATGCAGTTTTAAAACATAAATTGCTTGAAAACCAAAAACATTACCAAATCATTTCTCATGCTTGAACACATAATAACATGCATTTATCATCACGTGCATTTACCGAATGCAACCACAAGCCATAAGCTTACCTCATGCTCATTCTCATAATACAAGCAAAGGAACCAACACCATGAATAAGCATAAATGGAAAGAACAATGCAACATGCTTAACATGAGAATGTAGAGCACCATGGGTATATTGACAATCATCACTTTTACTCGGATATGCGAATAGTTCTTAAACACACTAGACACTTTTGGTGGAATCTCACATCATCGTACTCACTCGTCTAGTAAAACATAGATTCCGGTGGAATCTCACATCACTGTACTCCTCCTTAGTGGAATCTAACATCACTAAGGCCACGCGCGACTTTAACCTCGAGTGCACTCACATCCTATTGGTCGAAAAACTATATCCGGTAATAAGATTTCTCATGTCAATGCCCACCAAACCAACACTTACCTTGTATTCTCAAGGTCACCACCATAACCAACATGGAAACCAAATAAGGCAACCACAAGCATAACATATGGATGGATATACAAGGCAACATGATCTATGAAAGTCATTCAAATGTTTTGATGATAATATCGAAAATAAGGATTAAAACACTTAAAACTTACTCTTGAGCTTAGATAGGCTTATAAAGCTCAATCTAAACTCCCAAATCACATCCTTAACCAAGTTAAGGCTTAGAAAATAGTTCCAGTCACCGGTACAACCCAAACGGTAGTTGAAACACCAATTTCAAGCCTCCGAACTACCCGCTCTCGCGTCCGAAGTGCCCAATCCAACTTCCTCTGTTTTTAGGCAACCCAAAACAGTACATTAGAATGCTATTAAACATGTAAACCAGCAATAACCTGGAATCCAACTTCTTGGAACCAAAAACACATTGATTCAAACCCAAATCTCACCAAATTCGTTCTAACAAAACCTTAAACTAAACCCATTGATTTCAAATATCTAAACCCATCAAATATCATTTCAAAACATCCCCCAACAGCTAAGGAACCATTAGCCCCGAAATCAACCCAAAGCCAAGCCAAAAACTCTACCTTTTCAACAAAAAAATCCCCATTTTTGACCCATTTCGGGTTTCCCCATATTTAGCCAATATTCCAATATGTTTAACCACTCAAAACTTAGATTAAAGCACATGTATAACCATGGAAAACCAAACCAAAACCCAAAATGAATTTTAATGGGTTTAGAAGAAAGATTTCAATGAGAACCAGTCAAATAAGTGAAAACCAAAGTAAAGAAGAAATCACCTTGAAAGCTTGCTTGAAGAAGTGTTGGAACCAATAGAATAGTGAAAATGGAGTTTTTTTTTGAAGGAGATAACGTGAAATGGCTTTTGGAAGATGATATTTTCAAAATCTTTTTCTTTAATTTCAAAATCCACTTTTTACCCTTTTCTTCTTTAAAATCCTTAAAATTTGTTTATTAAAGATGTTTTTCTAAAGATTATCCTAACTCAAACCGGTTTAACCAAACCCGATTATCTTCCGGGACCTAAACTCGGGCGTTAAAACCCTCCCCCACTTAAGGAATTTCGTCCCCGAAATTTACCTGATGGAAAGAGATACGAAAACAGCCTCTTCATGTCATCCTTCCTCTCCCAAGTGGCTTCTTCCACCCCTCGGTGTTGCCACTTTACCTTGACCAACTCAATGGTCTTTCCCCGCAACACTTTACTGTCTGAAGCCAAAATCTCAATTGGTTCTTCATCGTAGGTCAAATCCGAATTCAATTATATTTCTTCAACTGGCATAACATGTGATGGATCTGATCTATACCTCTGAAGCATCAAAACATGAAACACATTGTGAATCTTTTCTAGTTCAGCCGAAAGTCTCAATCTATAGGCAACATGACCAACTCACTCGACTGTCTCCTACGGACCAATGAATCTCGGACTCAACTTACCCTTCCATCCAAACCTTATCACCTTCTTCCAATGTGAGACTTTCAAGAACACTTTGTCGCCCACGACATACTCTATCTCTCTTTTTTTCAAATCAGCACAAGACTTCTGTCTATCTGAAGCTGCATTCAAGCGATCACAAATCAATTGTACTTTCTCGGTAGTACCTTTAAGCATATTAGGCAAAGGTATCAATTTCTGTCCCGTTTCTGCCCAACAAACATGTGTTCTACATTTTTCTACCATACAGAGCTTCGTAAGGCGCCATCTGAATACTCGCTTGATAATTGTTATTGTATGCAAACTATACCGATGGTAGATGCTTCTTCCACGAACCCTGAAATTCGATAATGCAACATCTTAACATGTCTTCCAACACTTGTATGACTCTCTTTGACTAACCATCGGTCTGAGGATGATATGAAGTGCTGAAATTCAATCGAGTACCCAAAGCACTATGCAAACTCTCCCAAAATCTAGCTGTGAACCTCGGATCTCTGTCTGACACTATAGATTTCGGTACACCATACAATCTCACAATCTCGCTGACATATAAATCGGCAAACTTATCTAAGGTATAAGTAGCGTGAAAAGCCAAGAAGTGCGCACATTTCGTAAGACGACCAATGATCACCCAAACTGAATTCTTCTTAGAAGGTGTCAACGGCAAACCTGATACGAAATCCATGGAAATTATCTCCCACTTCCACTCAGGAATCCTCAACAGTTGTAACAAACCTTAAGGGAACTGGTGTTCGACCTTAACTCTCTGACAAATCATACACTTACTCACAAACTCGGCAACATCTTTCTTCAAACCAACCCAGAAGTACTCATCTTTCAAGTCGCGATACATCTTCGTACTTCCCAGATGCATAGCAAACAAGCTACTATGAGATTTAGTTAGAATGGTGTGTCTCGAGTCAACATCTTTCGAAACAATTACTCTACTTTTGAAACACAAGACTCCATCACTACTAAAACAGAAATATGTCGGTTTACCCTCCGCTATATCTTGTACATGAGATGCTAATGATCTATCTTGCAACAATTTCTCTCTAATCAACTGAATCAACGAAGGTTTAACTTGCAATTTGGCCACTAAAACACCATTCTTAGACAAACTCAATTTAGCAAACATAACTCGCAATTCCACTGCCACCTTCCTACTCAAAGCATCGTCCACTACATTGGCTTTACCCGGATGGTATTCAATCGTGAGATCATAGTCCTTAAGTAATTCTAGCCACCTACGCTGTCTAAGGTTCAACTCCCTTTGTGTCATAAGATACTTCAGACTCTTGTGATCCGTATACACCGTGCATTTCTCACCATACAAGTAATGTCTCCAAACTTTCAAAGCAAAAACCACTGTAGCCAATTCTATGTCGTGTGTAGGGTAATTACGCTCATGAGTCTTCAACTGTCTAGATGCATAGGCCACTACTCTTCCTTCTTGCATAAGCACACAACCTAAGCCAACATACGATGCATCACTAAAAATTACGAACTCTTTCCCTGATACGAGCTAAATCAAAACAGGAGCTTTTGTCAAGGCTTCTTTCAATTTCTCAAATGCTTGTTGTCTTGCATTAGTCCACTCAAACCGAACATCCTTATGTAGTAATTTAGTCAAAGGAGCTGCAACCTTTGAGAAACCCTCAACAAAACGTCTATAGTAACCGGCCAAACCTAAGAAACTAAGAATTTCGGTCACTGACTTCAGTTGTTTCCAGTTCACAACTGCCTCAACTTTCTTAGGATCCACTCGGATTCCCTCGGCTGATACAATATGACCTAGGAAGACTACTTCCCTAATCCAGAACTCACATTTGCTCAACTTGGCATACAACTGTTTGTCTAACAATTTCTACAACACTAAACGCAAATGCTGATCATGATCCTCCTTGGTACGAGAGTACACTAAGATATCATCAATGAATACTACCACAAACTGATCCAATTACTCATGAAACACCCTATTCATCATATCCATAAAAGTTGCTGGTGCATTCGTCAAACCAAAAGGCATCACTAAGAATTCATAATGTCCATAACCAGTGCTGAAACTGTCTTCGGTACATCTTGATCTCTTACCTTCAACTGATAATAAACGGATCTCAAATCTATCTTCGAAAACACTGAAGCACCTCTGAATTGGTTAAACAAGTCATCAATCATCGGCAAATGATATTTGTTCTTCACTGTCAACTTATTCAAATGTCGGTAATCGATACACATCCTCAAACTGCCATCTTTCTTCTTTACAAACAACATTGGTGCACCCCAAGGTGAAGTACTAGGACAAACGAACCCTCGGTCTATCAGTTCCTGAAGCTGTGTCTTCAACTCTTTTATTTCTTTAGGAGCCATTCGATACAGAGCAATCGATACTGGAGCAGAATTAGCATAAGTCTCTATAGCAAACTCCACCTCTCTATCAGGCGGAAAACCAGACAATTCTTCTGGGAAAACAATCGAAAAGTCACAAACTGTTCTAATATCTTGCGGTCATGCCTCACCCATATTCAGATTCATAACATAGGCTAAGTAAGCCTGACAACCAACATCCATTAACTTCTAAGCCTCTAAAGCTGAAACTACATTGGACAAGAACTTAACGTTCTCGCCCACCACCACTACTTCATACTCATCTGAAAGTCTCAATGACACACGCTTTGTCTCGAAATCTACCCTAGCTCTATGTTCCACAAGCCAATCCATGCTCAAAACTACATCAAAACCATAAAACGACAATTCCATCATATCCACGGGGAAAACATGACCCTGAACCATCAAAGGACATCTTTTGTACATCTTTCTAACCACAACTGTCTCACCAAAAGAACTCGTGACACTCATACCCACATCTAATATCTCAACCGGAATATCTAACAACCTCGCATGCTCACTCAATATATACGAATGTGTAGAACCAGAATCAATCAAAGAAAGCAAAGCCAAAGACTGTAACGAGAAATTACTTGCACTCACATCTATGTCATTTCTGTCCTCACGGTGTGCATAAACTCTAGCTGGCCCACCTCCCTCGGGCTGGACTGCCACAACATGAGCCACATTCCTCTGACCATCATTCCTAGGCTGAAAGTTACCTCGACCGCGCCCACGGCCTCTCTGATGCTCGACAGTTCATGCAGGAGCCTGTCCATCCCTACCCGGATGTGGACAATCGCGCTTCAAATGCGCTCTAGACCCGCAGTTCCAACATGAGCCATAAGTGCCCCAACACTTACCGTAATGGCATCTACCACACTTGGTACACTCATGAGTACGATTATCAGTCCCTTGGCCGTGTTGGCCTCGCCCTAGATTACCACCTCCTCACCTATGCTCATGATGAGGTCTCCTATCTTTGTGCCTCTTGGCACGATCTCTGTCCCACTCGGCGGTCCTTTTTCCTGAACTAGATTCACCCTTGCGATCCGCAAGTCCCAAAGACTGTTCAATGTCCTTGGCCCTAGCGACCAACACATCAAAATCCGTATAGTTAGAAGCCAACATATAGGTCTTCACCTCCTGAATCAAACCATACCGAAAACGCTCACATCGTTCCCTCTCAGTGGGAACCAATTCAAAAGCATACTGACTCAGACGTACAAACTGTACCTCATACTCGGACACGGTCATGCTACCCTGAACTAGAGCCATGAACTCTCTCTTCTTCTTGTCTAGGTATCGAGGACCTAAATACTTCTTACGGAAAGCAGTCCTAAAGAATTCCCAAGTAACCTCGACCTTTGGCATACCCGTTGTGATGGTAGTCCACCAAGTATAGGCATCTCCCTTAAGAAAAGAGACGATGCAACCTAACTTATGTGCATCAGAACACTCCATCTGACCCAAAATACAAACCGTGCTCTCAAACCATGCCTCTGAACCCTCGGGTGACAATCCTCGAAACTCGACTCCACCCAAGCTACGAAGTCGCTCTAACGGTAGACCAGAACCTGCACCTTGAGGCGGTGCTGCAACCCAAACACCCGCTAAAGCTGTCTGAATAGCCTCAACTATAGCTAGAATCAACGAATTCACATCAATGTCTGCCTATCCCTGACCAGCCTGGGGTCTAACACCTCCAACATTTACTCCACCACCCGGAGGAGGAGGAGGAATGTCCTCTCCTCGCACATCCTCAACATTTTCAACCCGCTCAACCCTCGGATTATCCATTCTTGGCCTTCCCCTCGGTCGCACCATGCTAACAAGTGCAAAACTAAACAACAAACAAAACAAGTGAAATGATTTGGGGACAACAAGGAACAAGGTCCAAGGTGCTTAAGTCCTTAAACTTAAAATCACTTACAATAATAGTATACTAGCAATGGGTGCCATTAGCTACTTCCCAACCAACATAAAGAAATCCATAAACATGCTTACAATAACCATGCATCACAATCAACAAGCTTACACCATAAAACTTACCTCACTTACCTTTCGGCTTGCGGAAACTCAACGAACCTAGGTGAAACCTAGGCTCTGATACCAACAAATGTAACCCCCTCAACCCGGCCTAGCCACCAAACCGCATCGAATGGGTTACACGGGGAAAACCAAAGAGAAACCCGTTATGGCTTCACTCCGATTAGCAACCCTAGAAAATTTTCTTTAAAGATTATCTTGTCTAGATGCCATATTTAAATCCTACGTGGGGAGACAAGCAGTGAGAAGAAAAAACGAACATGAACTGAGCAAAACAGACATTCAAAGGTTTATTTTTAATGATTTACTAAAGGTTGTATCGATACGTCTAAGACCCATATCGATATGCCATCGATGGTCAACTCCTTAAGGTCAACTTCAAGAGGTCGTATCGGTACCCTTCAAGGTTGGTATCGATACGCCTTTAATGGTCAAACTCCCAAAGTCAACACCAAGGACCATATTGATACACTTAAGGCCCATACTGATGCTCCAATTTCTCATCAAAATCTCAGATTTCCAGAGAACCAAATTGGGTATTGGTACGCCCCCGCGTATCGGTACGCCTCTCCTAAAAACAGGGGACCACATCGATACAACCCTAGAGTGTATCGATACGCCCTAACCAGAAAGATTGGTTTTAGCAAATAAAAGCATAAGGGAACCAACACAAGACGCACTAAACAAGCATTTCTGCAACTTACAACCACACATGCAACACAAGGCATCCATTGATAAACATATAAAGCAAGAGAAACATTTAACGAGGCAACATTCAACATGATAAGGTTTATTAGAGAAACATTCATGCTTAACATTCTCCAACAAGGTCAAAGCTAAACCAAAACATGTTTCAACAGAATATGAGGCATCACAAGCCAAACACCACCAACCTAACTTGTATAAGCAAAAAGACATGCCAATAACCCCTTAAAACAAAAAGGTCCTATCCCATTTCTTAATACTAATTATTGAAGTCTAAAAACCATACTTGATCAAATCAAACTCCCTTGTTCCCTGAGCTGCTCCGTAGGTCTAATGGCCTGCATTGTTGGAAAATGGAGCGTAAGCATTTAAGCTTAGTAAGCGGTGCTCAAAACGGTGGCTACAACAATGCAGTTTTAAACCATAAATTGCTTGAAAACCAAAACCATTTCCAAATCATTTTCCATGCTTGAACACATAACAACATGCATTTATTATCACGTGCATTTACCGAATGCAACCACAAGCCATAAGCTTACCTCATGCTCATTCTCATAATACAAGCAAAGTAACCAACAACATGAATAAGCATAAATGGAAAGAACAATGCAATATGCTTAACATGAGAATGTAGAGCACCATGGGTATATTGACAATCATCACTTTTACTCAGAGATGCGGATAGTTCTCAAACACACTACACACTTTCGGTGGAATCTCACATCATCATACTCACTCGTCTAGTAAAACATAGCTTCTGGTGGAATCTCACATCACCGTACTCCTCCTCATTGGAATCTAGCATCACTAAGGCCACACGCGACTTTAACCTCGAGTGCACTCATATCCTATTGGTCGACCAACTATATCCGGTAACAAGATTTCTCATGTCAATACCCACCAAACCAACACTTACCTTGTCTTCTCAAGGTCACCATCATAACAAACATGGAAACCAAATAAGGCAACCTCAAGCATAACACATGGATATACAAGGCAACTTGAACTATGAAAGTCATTCAAATGCATTGATGATAATATCAAAAATAAGGATTAAAACACTTAAAACTTATTCTTGAGCTTAGATTGGATTATCAAGCTCAATCTAAACTCCCAAATCACATCTTTAACCAATTTAAGGCTTAGAAAACAGTTTCACTCATTGGTACAACCCAAACGGTATCGAAACACCAATTTCAAGCCTCTGAACTACCCGGTCTCGCGTTCGAAGTGCCCAATCCAACTTCCTATGTTTTTAGGCAACCCAAAACAATACACTAGGATGCTATTAAACATGTAAACCAGCAACAACCCAGAATCCAACTTCTTGCAACAAAAAACACATTGATTCAAACCCAAACTTCACCCAAATCTCACCAAATTCGTTCTAACAAAACCCCAAACTGAACCCATCAATTTCAAACATCTAAACACATCAAATATCATATAAAAACATCCCCTAATAGCTAAGGAACCATCAGCCCGAAAATCAACCCAAAGCCAAGCCAAAAACTCTTCCTTTTCAACCTAAAAATCCCATTTTTTGACCTATTTCGGGTTTCACCATATTTAGCCAATATTCCAATATGTTTAATCACTCAAAACTTAGATTAAAGCACATGTATAACCATGGAAAACCAAACCCACGAAAATCAAATGAAAATACCCATTTTTTCAACCCAAAACCTAAAATGAATTTTAATGGGTTTAAAAGAAAGATTTCAAGGAGAACAAGTCAAATAAGTGAAAACCAAAGTAAATAAGAAATCACCTAGAAAGCTTGCTTGAAGAAGAGTTGGAACCCATGGAATAGTGAAAATGAATTTTAATGGGTTTAGAAGAAAGATTTCAAGGAGAACAAGTCAAATAAGTGAAAACCAAAGTAAATAAGAAATCACCTAAAAAGCTTGCTTGAAGAAGAGTTGGAACCCATGGAATAGTGAAAATGGTTTTTTTTTGAAGAAGATAACGTGAAATGGCTTTTGGAAGATGATGATATTTTCAAAATCTTTTTCTTTAATTTCAAATTCCCTTTTTTACTCTTTCTTCTTTAAAAGCCTTAAAATTTGTTTATTAAAGATGTTTTTCCAAAGATTAGCCTAACCCGAACCGGTTTAACCAAACGCGGTTATCTTTCGGGACCTAAACTCAGGCGTTACACTTAATACTTAAAAACAATAGATCAAAGCATAGGTCTTAAAGAAAAAACATAGATAGGTGCGTAAATAAGGAAATCCTAAACCAGATGATATGCAATGGAATGCAAAGATCTAAGGCTCATCGTCATCTTCATCTTCATCATTGGTGGTGCTCCTTCAAAACTGTCTCCACTCGGCATAGAAGCGGTATGAATCGATTTTCAAAACTTTGGATACGTCCCTCCAACGAAGTGAAGTGAGTGTCAAGAGTGGCAAAATTGGAGTCCATGTGGGTTCGCAAGCCATTGAATTGCTCGGTAAGGAATGTTATGAGGGCTTCATTGTTTGGTGGAGAAACTTGAGGTTGAGGTTCAGGGGGCTGCAACTTGAGGAGGATGCTCGACACGAATCCACTCTCCATCAATGAAATGAAATTTGCAATGGATAAGTGACAAGATCCGAGTTATGGTTTTGAACAAGATGCACCATCTCGGAAAACATGATTTGGAAAAGATTTGGTCGGCGTTCCTCACGAAAGAAACGAATCCAAAAATCGTTGACTTGCCGAATGTGGGAGAATTTTTCTCCGAAAGGACGAAACCACCACGAGACCATGAGATGAAGGATGCGATCATGAGCATCAAGGACTATGTCAGAGCCACCGATAGTATGTCCCAACGAGTTTTCATCCGAAATACCATCATCTTCAAATCCAAAGACATTGACTAAGGTTTGTGGATCAACCTGAAACGTCTCCCCCATGAGGTAGGATTCAATGGCTATCACTTGAAAATGATCAGCATTGCAGATACATTGGGCATTGGCATAGAAGAGAAGAACCATGTTACGGTACAAAGTATCGGGTAAGCTCAAAAAGGTTAGGAAATTCCAACGCCTCAATAAAGTGAGATAACAAAATTGAAAATGTTCTGAATCCAAAAAGGTATTGTTGCGTGTGTAAAGTGCCCCGCAATTGTGCAAGTGTGCAGATCTCAAGTAATAAAGTGATAAGTATTGAGTATCATCTCCACATAGATTGGTGAAACCTTCAATGTTTATCGCCTCACACTGAAAAAAAAACAAAAGAAAAGTAAAGAACACAATTGAATAGTTGGGTTTTTAGAGTAATCTAATAAACTAAAATTAAAATAAGCAGTAATTAAAAATTAGAGTAATCAAGATGAGAGAATGGGCTATGTTATATTGCGTTGTAGCGTGGAAACAAATTGGACTGTCTCAGTCTTTGAATGCAACGAACATCATACTGTCTCGGCAGAGACCAAAGTCACTACCGCGACAACATGTTAAGTAACTGCCTCAGCAATCCCTTGCTTTGGCGGTAGAGAAAATGTTAAGGTTCGACAAAGCGTCCTTTAGTGGCTCCGCTTATTTGTAAGTCGAAATCGTGCTGATGTGCTGGCCTTGAAAATACCTCCCAGCGTGAACCAAGGATGAACACCAACCAATCTTATGCTTCTTTTAGTCGTTGAAACTCTAATTTATCCCTAAGCTGAGTTTGTTTTCACCGATTGGGATGAAAACCATGCTTATCTGTTTCGTGAGTCTAACTCTCCCGATATTAGACAAATAGATAGTTAACAAGATCCTCTCCCAATTCACTCAAAAACAAGAATAATAACTAAGGATAAACAAACCTTGAACTAAAATTGCATTAACAAAACTTAAACAAAATCCAATCATTTTCTCACAACTACTAAACAATATAACCTAAACCCTAAGAAGAAATTAGAACATAAAGATAATGGAAGCTCGCTACAAAGTCTCTCAAAAGCTCGATTCTCTAGCTCTTCGATATGCTCAATGGTCGGACTTGCTTCATATTTATAGAGGATGTTGAGGTCAAGTTCTTCTTGAGGAGGAAGTTAAGTTAGAATTAAACACATTAAAAGAAAAGATTTTCTTCTAAAGTATTATATCTTTCTCCTCAAAATCCTTCCATTGGCGTGGAACCTTCTCTTGACCTTCCTTCGGCGTTTTCTTGTTCTTCTCGTTGTCCAATCCTCATGCAAAGTGCATAGAAAATTTTAGCTTTTCATGCTCTTCAAAACGCGCTCCACTTTTCATGTTTTCTCCATTGTCGAGTGTGACTGGTCACTGCCTCGGCAGAAGTCTGTCTATCTTTTCCGCTCAATAGGGCTCTGTCCCATGGTTATGCTTCCTTTAGTAGAAACTGTTGTTCAGGATTGCCTTGGTTTGGACTGTCGAGTGATGATTATGCACTGCTCCTATCTTTCTTCTACTGCTACGGCAACATCTGCCCGGGCATGGTGTAGTGAAATATGCAAAATCGCAAACACACCTGGACAGTACCTTTTTCCACCAAATATTGTTAGATATAAGTAAACAAGCTTGGCAATGTTAAAAACGGTAAATTATGCATCAATAATTAGTGATGCAAGCATAAATCTAACAATAATTGAGTTATAAAGGGTCCTAGAATGAGTACTTTTATACACCTAGCACACCCCAAACTCGAACTATTGCTTGTCCTCAAGCAATGCAAACCATCAATTGCCAAAACATTAATTTTCATGAAATTACCCCTTGGTTTTGCATTTCCTTCTCCTCTCCAAACCATGACAATGAATGTGCTTGGCCCTTAATTCTTCGGTTGTCTTAGGAATTCCTTGGAATCAAACTATAAGATTTGTGAGTGTGTGCATGATTGTGAACAAGATGATTATCCGGGTTCTAAGTAAACACTTAAGCATTAACCTACTTGGGTAAATTTTTCTTCTTCTTTTTTTACATGCAATCTAACTGACTAGAGCCAATTTCGGGCACCTCTAGGACTTTCTTAAGCAAGAGTCGGTTTTAGGCACCTCTAACCTCTTACCCAAAATTTTCTTTCTAAGAAAGTCTATGTCCTAAGTGTCATAGAACTCCATCAATCATTCTAGTCACAAAGGTGTATTTGAAGTTCTAATCTTATAGTATGATTCTAAGATATCTTCCTTTTACATCCTAAAATTAAAGGCTCTAAACAAAATAACGCTACAGTAAGGAGAGAGATATATATTGCCAAGGAAGTAAATTCATCCAATTAAGACTAAGGAAACTGATGACAACCATTGCCGAGGCAGTGAATACATTCGACTAGGGCAACCAATACATGCGGGCATAAATATAACAAAAAGATTTACTCCCCCCCAAACTCGAGAGGTGCATTTCCCTCAATGCATGTATACAAAAAATATAAAAGATAAATTAAAGGTAAGAGAGAAGAGAGAACACTAGATCGATGAGGAATCGGATGAGTCATCTTGGATGATCAATTTCCTCCTCGCCATGTGTTTAAATTTTTTGGTTGCCCTTGGTGGTTGCTTGCATGATGGAGGTATAGGTGTGGTATTCTTTGTCACCTCCTTCTCAGCCTCACCGTCGGGGCAGATTTGTTCTGTGGCAGAGGCCTTTCTCTTCTTTGGTGTTGGGGTCGGGGCAGCCTTGGGTTGCGGGGTGACAGAATCACCTGAGTTCGAGAAGTCAGACCATTCCTCGGTATCTTCGGGTTCAACCACTAGTGCCTTGCCCTTGTCAGCTATGGTTGGGGTGCTCTGATCCTTCTTCATTTTCGCGGCAGATCGGGTTGGCATCGCGGAGGCAGTATCGTCCTGAGTCACCGAGATCTCTATGGTCTTCAGTGTCGAGGTGGTGTCTCCAGGTATTGTCGTGGCAGGTGTTGCCTCAGCCAGGACGTCGGTTGGGAAGACTAGGAACTGGATGAGACTCTCCGGGTACTTTTCTATGATTACTTGGATGGTTGAGTTGTTGAAGTCTCGTGTGTACCGCATAACGCGGTGTTGCCTCTTGTCCATTTCGTCCAGCTGTTATGCAATGCTCTAGAGTGTTGCTGCCACGACAGATGCAGCTGGATTGGCTTGGGCATTGCCCAAGGATGTTATCGCAGCAATACCATAAACTGGTTCTGCCTCCGTGATTTGCATGATTTTAAAGTATAGGTTCCTTGTCCAGCC
The DNA here is from genome assembly GCA_030270665.1 of Hibiscus trionum. NCBI lineage: Eukaryota > Viridiplantae > Streptophyta > Magnoliopsida > Malvales > Malvaceae > Hibiscus > Hibiscus trionum. The sequence goes on from BSYR01000051.1 coordinate 15,090,164, forward strand.
TTTCCTTACCGGCGTGAATTCATCAGCTTTTTTGATTGGCACCCATTTCTGTGTGCACAACCCGGTAATGAGGCTTGGGAAATAGAGCCGACCCCTCTCCTTTTAGTTTCACAAAAAGATTTCATTGCAAATAATGTCACCAACATTAATGAATCTATTATGCATAATCGAATGGATGAGAGCAAGCCTAGGTTTACCGACTGTGGTATTATGGGAAGTGGGCACCAAGTTCCTCTTGACGAGGGTATTCCAAAGTTTTGCCTCAGGACGAAGCTGTCGGTGATTTACCGTCCCTTATGCGCGCCCTCGTTCCAAGTCGTGCCGGGCATGCATAGCTCTCGCACGATTTCTTCATAGTCATTGGTTGTGAGTTGCTCGACAAACTTCTTATGCTTGTCATTGGTCAGGTGGATGTCATAGTATTTGTTTATTGTGTCGGCATCGATGGGAATTTCTCTACCGCGATAGTGAATGAACAAGTTTTTTTGGATTTAGTGAATGAGCGTATAACTCCCAAACCCATGTGACATTTTCCGGCTCCAGTTAACGGCAGAATATCTGCCACTTCTAATGCGCGATTTTGGAGAAGATGAAGGATTCTAGGCCAAAATCATCTTGATTATCGGAGAAGTGAAACCCTTGTTCCTCCCAAACTTGGCGGCCTAAAAAACTTGGCATTGAATCTTTTCTCCATTTCCGGTGGTGCAAACCGTTTGAACATCGGCGACTCAGTTTGTCGTGATTGTTCTCCCTTCCTAATTTCAAGGCCATTTGTGAGTAGTTGTGAGAATCGAAAAATTTAGAGAAATAAGAATAAAGGAAAATGCAAGAGAGCTATGGAGTCAAGAGTGTAGAAGAGAAAGGTTTGGTGGTCGAATATGGAGAGAGGACTTGTTTATATAGGGGCTGTGATGATGTAGTCGTTGTGCTGTGTCTATTGGGCATTTAATGCTGTAACGACATGGAATGTCGTTGTGGCTGGGCTTGCGTGACGACATTGGCTTCCTCTCTATTAGCCGTTGGCGGCTTGTTGCCCAATGCTTAGGGTTTTGGTTGAGGTTTTGGGCTTGGTATCACCAGTTGGTCCAGCGCTTCTACTTCCTTGATCTCCTTCCTAAAAAAATAAAATAAATAATATTAAATTAGCACCTTATTCCTAAATAAAAATTAAAGATTTGGAAAATAAGTTAAAAATAAAAATAAATAAAAATACAAAAGGAGTGCATATGAATGCATCTCTTTATCCAACTGAACATGGGTTCCAGTGTGTTGCATTTGTTTCTGCCCATTGTTCTTGTACTCTCGATCATGTTGTACTTTTGTCTCTGTATCTCCGGGTTTTATCATCATACTGTCGCGGTAGTGGCCAAAGTATATGCTAAGGCAGTGTAGTTTTATGTCAATATTTGACTCAATTACGGCCATGATTGCCTGACATTCTTCTGGATCATCAGTATGTTTCATTGTGTTTAGTACATTGAGTTTCTTGTGCTGTTCGTATACTTTCATTGTTAGCTCTCCTTTTTTGACATCAATCAGAGTTCTCCCAGTAGCTAGGAATGGTCTCCCTAGGATGATTGGTATGTTCTCATATGCATCACAATCCAAGATAAGAAAGTCAGTAGGGAAAATAAATTTATCAACTTTTACCAATATGTCCTCAATTTTCCCTTCTAGTTGCACAAATGATCTATCGACAAGATGCATCATTATGGTGGTAGGTATGCTCTTTCCAATTCCCAATTTCTGGAAAACTGACTTAGGCATCAAGTTTATGCTTGCTCCTAGATCACACATTGCTTTCCCGACATAATTATTTCCAATTGCACATGGTACGATGAAACTGTCGGGTCCTTAAGCTTGGGCGGTGTCTGGTTGTGTAGCATCGACATACATTCTTCTGTCATGGCAACAGTTTCAAATTCCCCAATCCTTTTTCGGTTTGAGACAATGTCCTCGATGAACTTGGCATAATTCGGGATCTGCTTGATCATTTCCACCAATGGCAAGTTGATGTGTACCTGCTTCAAGATGTTTAGGAACTTCTTGAATTGGAACTCTTTCTTCTGTTGTTTCAGTCTTTGTAGGAATGGTGGAGGTAGTCGACTGTGCTCAATCTGTTCCTTACATGGAAATCTGAACTAGGGTATGGAGTCTGGTTGTTCAACAGCCTTCTGATCTTTCTCCGTGTCTTTTCCCGGCTCTACCGCGACAGCGTGGTCAGCTTTTGTCAAGGTCGTGGGTTCATGTATTGCTGAGGTGATATTGTCTGACTTTGTCGCGGTAATTGGGTTCCTTCGATTTGGTCTCATCTTTTTCATTAGCCCAGGATTCCTTGAGCTGCTTGCCACTACTTGTACTGATTGCATTGCACTGTTCATGAGTTGCTCCCTTCGCGACTTTAGTATCGCTTGGCAACCCTCCCGTTGGTCTCATGTTTAGGATCTGGGAAAATTGCCCCACTTGGGTCTCTAGTGACTTTAGGGTTGCTTCATGGTTTTGCATTCTCATCTCAGTCCTGTCTATGGAAGCTTAAGTTTTCTTTATGAATTTATCAGTGTTAGCCATATATGCATTACTTTGGGACATAAAAGCATTGAGAGAGTTTTCCTAAGAACTAGATTGCATAGGTTGCTACTGCGACATCGATTGCTGTGGCGGTATTTATTGTCGCAGCATGCTCTGCTAGAATCCCACAGCTGGAGCGTTCTGATTATTCTAATTATGTGCGTTGTTGGGGTTGCTCTATGACAAGTTCGAGTGTTTCTTCCAAGCCGGGTTATAGGTGTTGGACATCATGTTGTTGTTTCTGTTGTAATTTCCAACGTAGAAGCTCGACTCTAGATTCTGTGGACATTCAAAAGAAACATGGTTACCTTCATAGTTTTCACAAAATAGATCTATTACCTTGACCTCTCGATGATTATTTTGCTTTTGCATGTTCTTGACCAACTTGGTCAAGGTGGCTATTTGGGACGAAATCGAGTCTGAAGACTCTATTTCGTTTATTGTGGATTGTCGTCTGATTCCTCCTCTTCTGGATGTTAGGAATTGATACTCATTTTTGGTCGTCCTATTCAAAACCTATGTTGCTTCCTCGGGTTGTTTGTCTAGGGGTATGTCGTTTGCCAAGGCATTAAGCATCATCCTTGTTGCCGTGTTGACAACATTGTAGAACATTGTCACATGTGTCCACAATGGGAATTCATGTAAGGGGCATTTATGTAACATCTCTCTGTATCGTTCCCAAGCCTCATACATGGATTCGTAGGATTAAAACGAACAAGGAAATCACGACATAAGTCACTCCAAGATCCTATTGATCCTGCTGGAATGCTATTTAACCAAGTTTTTGCCCTATCCCTCAGTCAATAGAGAAACAATTTCAGCCTCAAAATATCCTCATGGACTCCTTGTATTTTGAATGAATTGCAAATCTGCAGGAAGGATTTGAGGTGTTGTCTTGCATCTTCAGTTGCTGAGCCGCCAAATTGCCCCATAGTAATGATCATGCTGAACATTATGGGCTTCAATTCAAAGTGGACAGCTTCTATCTCAGGTTTAACAACTCCTGGATTCAGTCCGTTCAGGTCTTCTTCTAGGTAATCTCTAACGGTTGGGTTTCGTACTGGAGCAAATCGTATTTGCAGATTTTCTTTATCTCCTATCGGGGCATCCTGAGCTCCTTTGGCAATCTTATTGTCCTCGACATTGTTGTTGCCAGCTTGATGTGCCATTCTTTTCTTATCCTTTTCTTGAGTCTTTGGTAACTACAATCGATTTCAAGATCAAGGTCGTAGAATGGATACTTTGGGTTCTCCCTGGTCATACATCAATGCAAAACCAAAGTTGATTAGTGTTTGAAAAACTAAAAATAAAAGTGCAAGAAAATAAAATTGAAAGTTGCTATTGCCAATCCCCGGCAACGGCGCCAAAAACTTGTTGCATGTGTAAAGTGCCCCGCAATTGTGCAAGTGTACACGTCTCAAGTAATAAAGTGATAAGTGTTGAGTATCGTCTCCACAGGGATTGGTGAAACCTTCAATGTTTATCGCCTCGCACTGAAAAAGAAAGAAAAGTAAAGAACACAAGTGAATAGTTGGGTTTTTGGAGTAATCTGATAAATTTAAATTAAAATAAGTCGGTAATTAAAAAGTAGAGTAATTAAGATGAGATAATGGGTCAGGTTATATTGCATCGTAGCGTGGAAACCAATTGGACTATCTTAGTTTTTAAATGCAACGAACACCATACTGCCTCGTCAGAGACCAAAGTCACTGTCGTGGCAACAGGTTAAGCAACTGCCTTACCAATCCCTTGCTTCGGCGGCAGAGAACAATGTCAAGGTTCAACAAAGCGTTCTTTAGTGGCTCTTCCTTATCCCTAAGTCAAAACCGTGTTGATGTGCAAGCCTTGATAATACCTCCCTACGTGAACCAAGGATGAACACCAACCAATCTTACGCTTCTTTTAGCCGTTGAAACTCTAACTTATCCCTAAGCTGAGTTAGTTTTCACCGATTGGGATGAAAATCATGCTTATCCATTTCGTGAGTCTAACTCTCCTGATATTATAAAAATAGATAGTTAACAAGATCCTCTCCCAATTCACTCGAAAACAAGAATAAGAACCAAGGATAAACAAACCTTAAACTAAAATTGCATTAACAAAAACTTAAACAAAATCTCACAAATACTAAACAATATAACCTAAACCCTAAGAAGAAATTAGAACATAATGACAATGGAAGCTCGCTACAAAGTCTCTCAAAAGGTCGATTCTCTAGCTCTTCGATATGCTCAATGGTCGGCCTTGCTTCATATTTATAGAGGAGGTTGAGGTCAAGTTCTTCTTGAGGAGGAAGTTAAGTTAGAATTAAACACATTAAAAGAAAAGGTCTTCTTTTAAAGTATTACATCTTTCTTCCTTAAGATCCTTCCATTGGCGTGGAACCTTCTCTTGAACTTCCTTCGGTGTTTTCATGGTCTTCTCGCAGTCCGATCCTCATGCAAATTTCATAGAAAAATTCAGCTTTTCATGCTCTTCAAAATGCGCTCCACTTTGCATGTTTTCTCCATTGTCGAGTGTGACAGGTCACTACCTCGGCAGAGGCTTCTACCTCGGTTGAAGTCTGTCTATCTTTTCCGCTTAACATGGCTCTATCCCATGGTTCATCTTCCTTCAGTAGAAACTGTTGTTCAGGATTTCCTTGATATGGACCGTCGAGTGATGATTTTGTATTGCTCCTATCTTTCCTTTACTGCTATGGTAGCGTCTACCCGAGCATGGTGTAGTGAAATCAATGAAAGCACAAACACACCTGGACAATACCTTTTTCCACCAAATATTGTCGAATATAAGTAATCAAGCTTGGCAATGTTAAAAAAAGTTTATTATGCATAAATAATCAGTGATACAAGCTTAAATTTAACAATAATTGAGTTATAAAGGGTCATAGAATGAGTACTTTTATACACCTAACAAGTATAGAGGCAATACGCTCATGACGGATTGCATGATCTTGAAAGAGCTTGAAGTTGGTATGGGCGTCTTTATTTCGAAGACTCTTTTGATAGAGTAGAGTGAGGTTGGGATGAGAGGATCGTCATCGATGTTAGAACTTCCACCAGTCTCATCGATTCGTACTCTCTTCCTAGAACCCATTCAAAATCTGGAAATAAATCAAGACACAAAAACACATGTATGCGTAAATCAATCGAATAAATTTTTTTGAGTTTTAAAGAAATTTTGCAAAAACTTCAAACCCATACTATAAGTATATATATTCTATACAAAAATTGAGTAAAACATTAAAGAAAATCAAACAAAAATTTAAAAAGAAAAGAAAAGGGTTTATACCTTGATATAGGTTGATGGATGAATGAGGGATGATTAATGAACCAAATTGCTCGCAAAGCTTTAGCCTTGACGTGTAGATTGAAAACCCTAAAAAAATTTAGGTTTTGATGTGAAAAATCAAGAGATTTGAGGAGTTATATAAGGGTTTTCAGTTAAGGTTTGAGAGAAAAAGAGAGTTGGTGTTTTAATTAAAGTTGGATACTAATTTAAGGCTATTTAAAACAATCTGCGAGGATGCTTATCGATATGCCACTTGGCGTATCAGAACAGGGGTCTTGAAACACTTTCGAGTCGTTTCGGTACGAGACTTGTTTCGATACAGGTTGACCCTGTTTCCGACCAACACCGCGAACCCGTATCGAAATGTTAAGAGCCTATTTCGATACGATTCAATACTATAACCAACTTAGATCGAGCCCGTATCGAAACAAATGTACCTGTTTCGATACACCTTAGCCAGAAAATGCACTTTGGGGAGTTTTAAGTCCAAAAGACCAACTTAGATCAAACCTAAATGCATGTAAGTGATATGTGAGCATGTTAAATGAACTAAAACAGTTGCATACTCCCCCTAACAACAAGCATAGATTCAAAAGGAGGCAAATCAATACAAGCATGAGCATCAAATAATTTCAAGCACATTTTTGGTCATTTGGGACTTAAAAGGGTCAAGAAAGGCTGGTTAAACCTAACTCTCTCCTAAGGGTCCAAAAACATTATTTATCTAAAGGTTTCGTAAATATGTCCACTAATTGGTTCAAGGTATCAACATATTCTAGAACTATATCATTTTTCAAGACATGATCTCTAATGAAATGATGTCTAATTTCTATATGTTTGGTTCTAGAGTGTTGGATGAGATTCTTAGTGAGACAAATGGCACTAGTGTTGTCACACTTAAGGGGTATGGTATCTACTCGAACACCATAATCTAAGAGTCGTTGTTTCATCCAAAGAACTTGAGTACAACAACTCCCTAAGGATATGTACTGCACTTCAGTGGTAGATAAGGCTACGCTATTTTGTTTCTTAGAGAACCAAGATATGAACATACTACCTAAGAATTGACATGTTTCAGAGGTACTTTTCCTATCTATCTTACATCATAATCCGCATCAGAGAAGGCATGAAGGTTAAAGGAGGAATCCCTAGGATACCAAAAACCTAAATTCGGTGTATCTCTAAGGTATCTAAAATTATCTTAATGGTAACTAGGTGTGATTCTCTAGGGCTAGCTTGAAACCTAGCACACAAGCAAATAATAAACATAATATATAGTCTACTTGCGGTAACGTAAAGCAAAGAGCCAATCATAGATCTATAAAGCTTAGAATCAACATACTTACCTCTCTCATCTTTGTCAAGCTTTATTGATGAGCTCATTGGAGTGACTTGAGGCTTTACGTTCTCCAAACCAAACTTCTTGAGCATGTCCTTTTATGTATTTTGCTTGATTGATGAAGGTTTCATCTTTCCTTTGCTTGATTTGGAGCCCCAAGAAAAATGAGAGCTCTCCCATCATGCTCATCTCAAATTCACCTTGCATTAGCTTAGAAAATTCTTGGCAATAAAATTCATTAGTAGAACCAAAAATAATATCATCAACATATATTTGAACTACTAAGATGTCATTGCCATATTTTTTTAATGAAAAGTGTAGTATCCACTTTGCCTTTTTCAAAACCTTTTTGAATCAAAAAGTTTGAAAGCCTTTCATACCAAGCTCTAGGGGCTTGTTTTAAACCATAAAGAGCTTTAGATAGTTTGAAAACATGATTTGGAAATTGTGGATCTTCATAACTCGGTGGTTTTTCAACATACACTTCTTCATTTATAAAACCATTTAGAAAAGCACTTTTCACATCCATTTGAAAAAGCTTGAAATCGTCATAGCATGCAAATGCAAGAAGCATCCTAATAGCTTCCATTCTAGCTACAGGTGCATATGTTTCATCAAAATCAATTCCCTCTTCTTGAGTGTAACCTTGAGCAACAAGCCTAGCATTGTTCTTCACTATGTTACCACTCTCATCTAGTTTGTTTCTAAATACCAACTTAGTTCCTATAGTAGATTGATTACTAGGCCTATCAACTAATGTCCATACTCTACTTCTCTCAAATTGATTAAGTTCACCTTGCATAGCCAATATCCAAAAATAATCTTTTAATGCTTCTTTGATATTTTTAGGATCTATGCATGAGATGAATGCAACATGATTCATAAGTTTGAGAGAGGATCTAGTAGTTACCCCATTGGATGGATCACCCAAGATTTCACCACCTTTGACATAGTTGAACTCCCTTGGGTATGTCATCTCCTTTTCTTCAAGAGCAAAGTCCTTCAAGGCTTCAAGAGGTGGATCTTGTGCTTCCTCTTCTTTAGTTGGAATCCCATCCACCTTTGATGTTTGTCCTCCTTCAATGGCTTCAATGATCCCTACATCATCATCAACACAAGATTCCTTCCTTAGAAGGAGGTTATCATCGAAAACAACATGTATAGACTCTTCAACAACCAAAGTTCTTTTATTAAATACCCGGTAGGCTTTAGAATTTAGGGAATAACCCAAAAATATTGCTTCATCAATTTTAGCATCAAATTTACCTAAGTTGTCTTTTCTATTGTTTAAAACAAAACATTTACAACCAAAAGGGTGAAAATAGCTAATGTTAGGATTTTTGGAATTCGAAATCTCATAAGGTGTTTTCTTTAAAATAGGCCTAATCATTACTCTATTAATAATATAACAAGTCGTATTAGTGGCTTCCGCCCAAAAATACTTAGGTAAATTGTTTTCACAAAGCATGGTCCCAGCCATCTCTTCTAAAGTTCTATTTTTTTCTCTCAATTACCCTATTTTGTTGAGGAGTGCGAGGAGCCAAAAAATTATGGCTAATACCATTTTCATTACAAAAATCTTCAAAACACATATTTTAAAACTCGGTTCCTTGATCACTTCTAATATGTGGGATTTTAAGATCAAGATCATTTTAGGTAAGTTCTGTAAATGTGATAAAATTTTCTAAAGCCTCATCCTTAGTACTTAAGAATAGAACCCAAGTGTATCTAGAAAAGTCATCTACCAATACAAATGCATATGACTTACCACCCAAGCTCATAGTTCTAATAGGCCCAAATAAATCCATGTGGATTAATTGTAACACCCTACTAGTTGAAACACCATTAATGGGTTTAAATGAGGTTCTCTTTTGTTTACCCTTAGCACAAGCATCACATGTTTTATCTAATGAAAATTTTAGTTTGGGTAAACCTCTAAATAGATTTTGGGAAACCAATAAAAACACTTATGCTAGCACGCCTTAGTTTCATATGCCACAACCATGCATCATTCTCATCACGTGCAACTAAACATGCATAGCATGAATGTATGTCATCTAAATGCACCATATAAATATTTATTATGCGATGACCAATGAGCATTATTCTATTTGTTTTAATGTTTACAATTTTACACCCATTTTTATCAAAATGAACATCAAAACCTTTGTCACAAAGTTGACTAATGCTTAATAAATTATGTTTAAGACCATTGACAAGCAATACATATTCAATAAGAATGGATGAGTGATTACCAATAAAGCCAATGCCCTCAATATGGACTTTGGAGTTGTCACTGAAAGTTACCACTCAACCATGCTTTGGCTTGAGCTCTATGAATCTACTCTTGTCTCCGGTCACATGTCTTGAGCATCCACTATCAAGGTTGTAGAGCGTTTTAGTGTTCTCTAAATTTGAGCACAAGTGCACACTCTTGTCAAGTAATAGTATAAAAGATATCATCTGCCACGGGGATTGGACAGCTTGACTCGAATCGTAACTCTTGCACAAAGGAAAATTAAATGCACAAATAAGTTGAATTGTTTGAGAGGAAAATAAAATAAAACACAAGTAAATAAAGAGAAGAGATCAAATTGATGGAATGGGACAGGTTATGCTGTTGCTTAGTGTGAAACTGCGTTGAATAGGATAAGTTGCTTCGCGCTGCCAGACTTTGCTGCCTCGGCGGGAGATGGAAGATTGGTTGCTGCGATGCTCTCGCTGCCCCGATAGTGGAATGGATATGTGTCTCGGCAGCGAACTCGGCAAAACTACAAGGCTTGACAGAACGCTTTGAAAGTGATCCCGCCTATGTCTAAGTCAGAATGTTGTTGATGCCCACTGTAGATAATACCAGTCGCGACGTGAATCGTGCAAAGACATCAATGTTTGGTTCGTTCTCTTTTAGCCGCCTTAAATCCTAACCTATGTCTGGGCTGGATTGATCAACACTTGATTAAGGTGAGGACCGTACTTACTCCTTTCTTGAGTTCGACTCTCTCGATATGGAACAAATGGATAGTAATCAACTAATCTTTCGCCTTAATTGAAAACTATGAAGAACATGGAGTAAGCGAACCTTGAAGCTTTATTGCAAAATCAAAATTAAAATCCTAAACAATCGTTCTCACACTAATTACAACATAACCCAAACTCAAAGAAGAATTAGAACATAATTGACGACAAGAAAACCTAAAATATGCCTAAAGGAAAACCTAAGTTGTTTTGAAGTAAAAATACATTGAGTATATATAGGCATTAGCTAGGTCTAGTCCTTCTTGGAGTAGAAGTCTTCAAAGTAGCTTTTGCATTAAATGCAACCTTAAATTCTGACTTCTTTGAGTTGAATGTGGATTTCTTCACGTTTGCTTTGCTCCGCAAGTAATCTCGAACTCCTCCTTCGGCGGCTCTGCCCGCTGCTACAGTCATTAGAAAATTGAGTTGATAGCATCGCTAGAATCAAGATTTTTTGCTCTACATATCGCACTCCAGTTCTCCAATTCCTCAGCTTGCTGCTTGGGCGGCGGGTACGTCGGTGATAGCTACTCAGCAGCTATTGTCTCTGTCTGGAACTGCATCAGTACAGGTCCTTGATCTGCTCCCTCAACATCATGTCTTCAGCTCATCTCTCATTCTACCAGCTTCTAGTACCTGAAACTAAAACTAAACTAAACTAAACTAAAACAGTACCTTTTCATTACCAAATAAAGGATAATCAATAAGAAGTTTGGCAAAGTAAATAATATTGTAAAATGCAATGCATGGTCCTAATTATGCCTAAAATGTACTAAAACAGCAATAATATGAGATGAAATGTGCACAAAATATAGAACTTATGGACACTTTACACACCCCTAAACTCGAACTATTGCTTGTCCTCAAGCAATGCAACCTAAATATACTTGCCCTTTAAACTAATGAGAAAGAAAATTTTTTGTTTTAAACATGATTTAACACCTCAAGGCTGTGGCACCTGTTATTAGATTAGTGAGAGGGGAATAACATGAATTACCTCATAATTAAACTGTAATATGCCAGTGAAGTGTGTGCATAAATTTGTACAAGCTGAATCTGATGATTGTTCTAAGTAAACAAAGATGTTGTCATGATATATAAGGATGCTGCCGAGACAACATAGTTAAGCACAATTAAAAAAATCATGGCAATAAGGGCTTCAGCTTATCACAACTACTCTTCTAGGTCTGAAATTTAGTTAGGAGCAAACTACAAAACCTCGAACCCATGGAGTAGAGTCATCCCGTGAAGACTTTCATTCACTTATGCTAATTTTTCTGTCACTTCAAGATTTTCAGATTCATGGACTTTGATAGCAGCGGAGTGCCCTTGCACATGATTCTTCCTAGAGCATGTTTCAGGCACCTCTAGGGATAGACAGCATAAAAAAAATTCCTGCCTTGGCAGTGCTTTTGTTTTTCCTGTTTGTTGCCTGCCGCGGCAGCTTCCTGCAACCATGTTAGAATTTTACAAATAATTCATCAGGAAACGTTTATCAGAAACTCAAACAAATTCAGCAAGTAACAGTTGTGTTTTAATTTTTTTGGCAATTATAAAAATCCAAAGTTTACTTCATGCTTTTCTCCAAAATTAAGTTCATTTTAACTTGGTGCAAAAAATTAAAGCCGACTATCCTATCATAGGCACAAGTTTTAAAAAAATTTCTTTTCAATTAATTTTCTAAGGTAAGTACATAATGAAACCTAATATGCCCTAAAATATGCCTAAACAAAAATAATGAGTGCTACCCCCCAAACTCGAGATGGGCATTGCCCTCAATGCACAAAATAAAATACAAAATAAAAACAGAAAATACAATTAAGATAAAAATAGAAAAAAAAATAAAGAGATGAAAAGAGAAAATAAAACTCTAGGAATTGGCTGAGGGCTGAGAGGAGGCTTGTGTTTTGGCGGCAGAGGAGGAAGATGAGGATTGGATGACAAGGCGGCGGCCGACAGATGCCCGAGCAACAGACTTGGCTGGTGAGACCTTTGCTGTCTGCGGCGGCTGGTCTCTCTTATGAGAGGGGTGAGGCTCTTCATGAGGTTCTTCACGGGGTTCTTCTGAAAGGGCTTCGCTCTCCTCGGATTCTGTCTCCTCGTCTACTGGCTCGGCAGCTATGATGTGTCGCTTCATCTTCCTTGTTGCTTCCGTTGGTGCTGCCGGAGGGTCTATCTCCATTAGGGCTACTACTTCTGCCGCTACAGCTGTTGTTGCTGGCGGCTGATGTTCGACCTCATCGGATGAAGAGGTGTTGGCCACCGTTGTCGCTGTGCAGGCGATGGAGTGATGTTGATGATGCCTCTCGGAGGAGTCTGCCACCGTGTTGGAAGCGGAGGTGGTGGAGTATGATGGGTAGTGCGTCGGAGACGACATCTGGCGGTGGAAGGCGGCATAGCGGGAAGCTACGGCTGATGGTGTTCCTTGTCTGGGGCAGTTGTGGCGGCTAGATCGGCGGGGTAGAGTGGTAGGGTGGGAGCGTCGTCTGGGAACTTCTAGAGGAGATAGGCCACAAAAGCCTCTTGGACCTCCTCTGCATACTTTATGAAGGTTAACTATTGCTCGATCCGTTTGTTGCTGTCAATGAGGGTACGCAGCAGAGTGAGGACTTCATTGGTCGGGGTAGCTTCAATACTGCCGAGGGCGGCTGGTGTGGCTGGCTGGGCGGCAGAGGTCTGGCTCGGGGTGATGGGCTCTGTCTCCTGGGCCTGCATCATCTATAGACGAACTTTCCTGGTCCACCCTTCCTTGGCGGCTGTCATCTCATCTTCAGGGTCAGTTGGGACGTTGAAGTTGGCACAAACGCCGATGATGAGTGACGGGAAGTACAGCCTACCCTTCGTCTTGCGGAAACAGTTGTGGATCTCCTTACATATGATCTCCCCAACATTGATGGGTCGATTCACCATGATGTTGTGGATGAGTGCGAGGCGCGGCCGGTCGATGGTGGAGTTGTGGAAGGTGGGCAGCAGACGTCGTTTAATGAAGGTATTCCATAGCATGGGCTCGGGCAGCAATCGGCGGTGTTGGACAGAGCCATCATGCTTTCCTGCCAACCACGGCGTGTAGGGCTCGCACAGATTGGCCTTGAGTCTGTCATAGTCGGCAACCGTCAGTGACTGCCTCCATTCCTTGTGAGGGTTGTCTTCCATCTCTAGGTCGTAAAAGTTGTTGATCACGGTGACGTTCAGCTTGACAAGCTCCCTTCGGAAGTAGACGAACGGTAGCTCTGGGCAGGGGTGATGGGCATAGAATTCTCGGACCATTGTGATGTTGGCCATCTCCGGCTGTCGTGCAAATATTTCTTTTCCCTTGTTGTGGATGGTTTCGAATAAGGTGGGCTCTAAGCCAAGGTCCCCTATTTTCTTTGTGTAGTGGAACCCTTTCTCCTCCCAAATTGCTTGCTTTGCAAACTGTGTTTTATATCTCTTTTCATCTGCCTTGGAGCAAAAACGTTGGAAGGTGGGTTTGGGTGCTGATGTTGAAACCATGTTTGAGACGTTTGGAATATAACTGAAACATTAAAAGAATGTAATTAGCAAGAGAGCAGTGGATATAAGAATAAGATAAGAAGGAGGTGAAAGTAAAGTGAATGAATGAGATGAGTGAGGTTTAAATAGAGGTTGCTGAGAGGTTCTAGGGTGACATTAAATGTCCAACAAGCAAGTTGTCTCGCGCACTTTACGGGATTTTTGCTCGTTATTTCTATAGTCATTGGTAGCTAGCCGTTAGCGGGCAACTAGCCGTTACGCGCTGCCTGCGCTGGGACGCCCTTTTCTATCTCGACGGGATGGTGGGCGAGCTCCTTATTGGGCCTTCTTCTCTATCCAGCTCTTTTATTCCAAAATGTAGAACTAATGTTTTGATATAATAATTGAAAAATGTTTTGGACTTATTTAAAAAGAATTCAAAACTATTTCCAAAGTCCAAATAACTTGAAACTATGTTTTGGGGATGTTTTCAAAGCCAAACTTAACAAAACCATCCAGGTGTATCGAAACACCCTTAGGCGTTTCGATACGGGGTCTTCCAGTGTCAAAACGTTTCGAAACAGGTTTCGAAACGGGTCTTTTTTCTTAATGAGGATTTTGCCTAGCGTTTCGATACGAGTTATGCCGTTTCGATACGCCTACATGGTATCGACCACAATGGTCATAAACCCCAACGGCTATTTCCCAACTAACATTTAAATACAGATCGTTTCGATGCGGTACTATGCGTTTCGATACGGGCGTTTCGATACAGCTAACAACGTTTCGATACGGGTGTTGCAACGACTCTTTCTACTTGAAGAGCGTATCAAAACAGGTTCGAGCGTTTCGATACGGGTAGTAGCAGAACTGCATTTATGATGGGAATTTATGTCTCCAATGACTCCAATTCAACCCCAACGGCTAGTAACGGCTACAAACTCATTAAGGAGTATAAAAGGGACCTCCAAGCATCAAGATATGGTTAATGCTTCAATTGTCAATCAGCAAATGATCAAGAAATTGTCTTAGATCTAAATTGTCATTTCCTTGTATAGGCAAACACTAGTGAGCCAAAATTGTCAAATTTGCTCATGTGTTTTAGGTTTTGGGTGAGAGCGAAATTGTGCAAACAAATACCTATTAGAGGGATTTAAGTTTGCTTATCTTTTCTCTTTTGTAAAGAGGGCCTGATCAAGGCTTTGGGTAGAAAGCTTGATCGATGTATAAGAGTTTCCTCCTAAGCCTAGAAAAGGGGACGGATCAATAGTTGATTGATTGGAAATCCTTAATGGGAAGCTAAGGTAGTGGATGTAGACCTTGGTTAGAAGATTGAACCACTCTAAAATCATTGTGTCATTTATATTTTATCTTCCACACCACATCCACCCAAAATTCCACCTCTCCACCACTTAGTGAGCAAGATCGGTTGAAGGAATCGAGCACCTTAAAAATCAAAAATTGGTATTAGAGCTTGGCTCAATCGAAGAGGAATAACATCCTATTGAGAAGATCCGGCAAGCTCGATCATCATTTCACCAACCGGATCAAATGGCGCAATCCATCGACAAACCGCCTTTCTTCGACGGAACTCACTATGCCCATTGGAAGACCAAGATGAAGTTTTTCATAAAGTCAAGAGACTACAAACTATGGGACATAGTTGAAGATGGTCCGTTCGTGCCTCAACGAAGCAAAGCGGAGTGGAGTGCCGACGATCGCAAGAAGATGGAGCTAAAATGCAAAGCCTTGCACATCCTCTTTTGTGTATTTGGCCCAACCATCTATGAGAAGATGTCTTCTTGTGAGAGTGCCAATGAGGTATGGGACAAGCTTGAAGTCACATAAGAGGGAACCGATGAAGTTAAGGAGACCAAGATTGGGCTCCTCACCTTAGAGTATGAGAACTTCAAGATGGATCCGGAAGAGAACATCGAGAAGATGTTTGATAGGTTCCCCACTATCACAAATCGTCTCAAAGGCTATGGAGAAGTCATCCCGGAAGAAAAGCTTGTCCTAAAGCTCATCTACTCACTTCCCGAGTCATGGGACTCAAAGAGGACCGCCTTCATCGAAGCCAATAATTTGAAGACCTTGAAGCTTGATGAACTCATGGGGTCACTCCTTACTCATCAAATCATGAAGAAGAACAAAGAAGATGAGAAGAAGAGGGAATAAATTAGAGCTATGGGAGAGAAGAAGCTCAAGGGGCTTGGCATCAACACTAATGTCATTGCTCTAAAATCCTCCACATGCCATCATGTTGATTCAAGTGAAGAGGAGGATGAAGAAGAAGAGATAGTTCATCTCTTCAAGAAGTGCCCCGTTCATGAAGAAAGCCTTGAGAGAACTTGAACGAGAATCCATGAAAAAGGAGAGGGCAAGCACTTCAAGCCATAAGAAGAAGGCATATGTGGCTACTTGGAGTGATGAGGACTCCACCGACGATGAACAAGCCAACCTTTTCCTTATGGCCATCGAAGAAGATTCAAGGGTAACTTCTAATTCATCTACTTCATGTTCTTACTCTTTTGATGAATTACAAGATGCCTATGATGATTTGGTTTTAGATTTTAAAAATCACATTTTAAAAAACAATAAATTGATTTCAAAGTTGAAAATTCAAAATGACTTGAAGCAAGACTCGAAGAGTTTGAACAAAAATGTTTTGATTTACAAAATTTTCTTCATAAAGGTCAAGAAGAAAAAGATTTGATTTCCAAAGAGCTTGAAAAGAAAAATAATTTTGGAAAATCAAACTTTTATGTAAGACAATCTAGTGCCCCTAGATTTGTAAAAGGAAAATGTTTTAGAAGTATTTGGGTCCCAAAAGGACTTAGTACTTCAATTAAAAAAGATGAAATTGAAAAATGGATTCCTAAGGGGACTAAAGTTTGTGCCACTAACGTATATGGATCCAAAGCAATTTGGATACCAAAAATTACTTGATTGTCTTTTGCTAGGTGTGATGGAGAGTGATCAACAAGTCAAACTTTGAGGGGGAGCTCCATGCACACAAGGAAGAACACTTAAAGAATGAAGGCTTCACATCCTCCCTTAAGTTCAAGTGTGGTAAAATCTAGTTGCTTTTGTTTTATTTGATTTATTTTTATTTATGTCAACAAGATGATCATATATGTTGGACTAAAACTTTTTATGATGCTTTGAGTAAGGGGGAGCCATTTTAAAACCAAAATTCTTAATTTTGTCATTTTGTTTACCTCTATTGTTATTTTGAACTTAAAAGTTTTTTTTAATTCTTTTTGATATAACAAAAAAGGGGAGAAATGGTTTGAAAAATTGGATTTTCAAATGAATAAGGGCGAGCTTTATTTGATTTCATATCTTTAATCTCTTATTCACATTTTTAAACTTAAAGGGGGAGAATCCCAAACAATTTTTCAAGTTAGTTTTATTATATCAAAAAGGGGGAGATTGTAGAACTAATGTTTTGATATAATAATTGAAAAATGTTTTGGACTGATTTAAAAAGAATTCAAAACTATTTCCAAAGTCCAAATAACTTGAAACTAATTTTACGGGATGTTTTTAAAGGTTTTTACATGTTTTCAAAGCCAAACTTAATAAAACCATCCAGGTGTATCGAAACACCCTTAGGCATTTCGATATAGGGTCTTCCAGTGTCAAAACGTTTTGAAACGGGTCTTTTTCTGGATGAGGATTTTGCCTAGCATTTCGATACGGGCTATGCCGTTTCGATACGCCTACGTGCAATCGACCACAACGGTCATAAACCCCAACGGCTATTTCCCAACTAACATTTAAATGCAGATTGTTTCAATACGGTACTATGCGTTTCGATACGGGTGTTTCGATACGGCCAACAACATTTCGATACGGGTGTTGCAACGACTCTTTCTACTTGAAGAGCGTATCGAAATGGGTTCGAGTGTTTCGATACGTGTAGCAGCAGAACTGCATTTATGGTGGGAATTTATGTCTCCAACGGCTCCAATTCAACCCCAATGGCTAGTAACAGCTACAAACTCATTAAAGAGTATAAAAGGGACCTCCAAGCATCAAGATATGGTTAATGGTTCAATTGTCAGTAATGATCAAGAAATTGTCTTAGAGCTATTGTCATTTTCTTGTATAGACAAACACTAGTGAGACAAAATTGTCAAATTTGCTCAAGTGTTTTAGGTTTTGGGTGAGAGCAAAATTGTGCAAACAAATACCTATTATAGGGATTTAAGTTTGCTTATCTTTTCTCTTTTGTAAAGAGGGTCTGATCAAGGCTTTGGGTAGAAAGCTTGATCGGTGTATAAGGGTTTTCTCCTAAGCCTAGAAAAGGGGACGAATCAATAGTGGATTAATTGGAAATCCTTAGTGGGAAGCGTTGAGTGAGTAAAAGTTCTATAATTTACCCCTTCTTTAACCCATATTTCTACTGCATTCAAGCATAATTCATAGCATTTAGGTACAGTTTCACATATACATCACAATTATATAAAATGGCACAGTTGCTACTGATTTTGGTTACTTTTGCAGGTAGCTGCTGTAGCAGACTCAGGGCAGTGAAGAAGCAAAGCTGGAAAACAAGACTTAAGTCGAGAAGGAAGACGCTGTCGTGGCCCCTGCTATGGCAGCCAATGACGACAGCAATGGTGAAGGGAGAAGTGAAGTGGAGCTCGACAGATAGAGGAAATAAAGTCGGTCTGTCGTGGGCCACTCTTATATTTTTCTGAGCCCTAGATCAGAATGAAGGCCAAGCCCAAAGTTCAAGGAAGAAACCCAAAGCAAGAAAAGAGGACGAATTAAAGGCATTTACTCAGAAGATTTAATCTTAATTAGAGTTGTACTTTAGTTTGAACTTTTATTCTTACCTTATTAGAAAACTTGAACCCAAGGCCTATATAAAGGCATGTAATTCGACCTAGGGAAGGACATCTCATTCTCTAGCCGTCTTCCCCAAAACCCTAGTCGTTTTCCCCTTCTCATCATGTTCTAAACTTCCCCTAGGGCTAAGGGTTGATTCTTTAAAGTAGTTGCAAGGATTGTACCGTTCTTAGGATTTTTCTGTTCAATAAAATAAACTTCTAGTTTGCTTATTCTTGTTTTCAACATCTTACAGGAGTATCGGGAGAGGATTGTGAGATTATTCATTTACTTAATATCGGGAGAGTTATGTATATGAAAGGAATAAGTACAGGTTCTCCAATTTATGGTTGAACTATCTCGAACCTAGGGATAGGACGAGGTTAAGTGGCTAAGGAAGAATTCAACAACATCGGTGTTCATCCTTCGATTCACGCCGGGAGGTATCATCTAAGATGTGTTCATCAACAGACTTGGACCTAGGGATAGGACAAGTCACAGCAGGGATTCTTTCCAAGCTTGAAGTACAGAGTTGTGTGATCGCTGCCGCGACAACAACAGACTGGTGCTGCCGCGACAGGAACGACGACAGAACATGAAGTCCTATACAGTGCAACACCTGCACTACTGAGCAAATCAATACCGACCTATTTCTTTACCCTGAATCTTTTAATCTTTTATCTTCAGTATTCTTTAATATTTCCCTACAAACAATTAAACTCACTTCTTTCTCTTTTGTGCAGCAATCCAAGGATAAAGCTATTTTCAGTCCCTGTGGATTCGACATCCGATACTTCGTGTATCACTTTACTACTTGTGTTGTGTACACTTGCACTCTATTGCGATAGACTCGTTTACACGCAACAAGTTTTTGGCGCCGTTGTCGGGGACTGGCAACATAACTTTACCCTACTTTTACTGCACATTCTTTTTAATTTTTCTGTTTTTATTGAGACTGTTCACCCTATGCTTTTCACAAAGTTTTTCGTTTGCTTATGCATAGATCTAGACGAGGCAAAGAACCTGAGTATCAACTAGACCCTGAAATCGAACGCTCGTGCAATCTCAGGAACAGAGTCCGTCTTTTGATAGCTAGAAATGATTATCTTGAGGAACAGTTAGAAGCTATGCATAACGGGAGGAACAACCATTGGAATCCCGAAGATCCTATCGGGGATGAAGGAAACGGACAGCCTGCCGTTGTCGTGGCCGCACGACGATCATGTCGTGATTACATGATCAATGATCATGTGGAACTGGAGACCACCCTGCCAGACGTGGAAGCTGAAAATTTCGAGCTGAAACCTGTGATGTTCATCATGATCAATTCCACTGGCCAATTTAGTGGTGCTGCTACAGAGGATGCTAGAGAACATCTAAAAACGTTCCAAGAAACATGTGGATCGTTTAGTTTACCAGGAGTAAATCTGGAGATACTGAGGCTTTGGTTATTTCCTCATTCATTGAGGGACAGAGCGAAAACTTGGTGGAACAAACTAACGTCGGGTTCAATACGAACTTGGGCAGATCTAACTCGTGAATTTTTATCTCGTTTTAATCCTTCCCATTTATCTGAGCGATTACGTAATGAAATTGCTACTTTTCAACAGGAAGATGACGAGCTAATGCACGAGGCATGGGACATGTTTACCACTCTTCTGAGGAATTGCCCGATGCACGGATTCCCTGTTTGGAATCAAGTCATCAAATTTTACAATGCTGCCAACACACATACCCGTATGAGAATAGATTCAGCAGCAAATGGACTGTTGTTGGACAAAGATCTGGATGAAGACATGGTAGTATTGAAAAATTTGGTGAAGAATGAAGAGCAATTTCCTACAGTGAGGAGAGGTAAACGAGTGCTAGCTATGAAGGATTATGAAGCCGACAATTCCCTAAAGACACAGGTTGCGTACCTCACAAAGGCAGTAGAAAACTTGCTAAAGAAAGACCCAAAACTTGTCTACTCTGCAGAAGAGGTATGTGAAACTTGCCGTAGGAATCATAGCTCTGAAGATTGCCCGCTACAGCTAGAGGAAGGGATGTATGTTGGAAACTATAACAAGCCGAGAAACTATGACTCCAACAATTACAATCCCAACTGGAGGAAGGACCCCAAGTTCTCCAGGAGTAACCCAAACAACGCACTGAATCCTCAAGTGCAGAACACTCAAAATCAGGGGGCACCCAGAATTCTGACACGGCAGCAACCGCAACAGCAGCCGGCAGCCGCACCTAGCATACTGGAGCAGACTTTGGCCACATTCATGTCACAGACAGGAGCTTACATGGAAAACATGGATCACTTCGTTAAAAAGACCGAGTCATTCATGGATAAAACAAAGATGAGAATGACTAACCATGAAGCTACACTGAAATCACTGGAGACACAGATGGGTCAGGTTTCCCAGCATATTAAGCCAAGGCAGAACGGAGTATTCCCTAGCGATACTGAGGTCGCTAGACAACCCACACATGAGCAGTGCAAAGCCATTAAAACAAGGAGTGGGAAACAACTGCCAGGGCCGGAGAAGAAAGCCGTACCAGTGGAGGAATCAGCCCTAGAATCATCTGTCGTGAACACTGCCCCAGCAGACGATAAACAACCTGCTGCTACCACACCTATCACGATAGCAGAAGGGACAGAGGAGAAAGACAAGAAGGATGAAGAACCTAAGCCTCCTCAAATCCGAATACCATGTGAAGGACGACTAGAAGATTACCGTCCTCCACCTCTTTTTCCACAGCGGTTACAGAAGAAGAAATAGGAGTACCAGCTCAAAAAGATCTATGTTAGTTTTAAGTAGGTTCACATCAATATACCGCTGTTAGAGGCCATCAAGGAGATGCTCGGTTATGCTAAATTTCTCAAGGATGCTATGTCGAAAAGAACTAGACTTGGGGAATTTGAAACAGTTAAAATGACAGAAGGATGCATGGCTATCTTGCACAGGCATCACCCCAGAAAAAGAAGGATCCTGGGAGTTTCATCATACCGTGCATAATTGGTAATAAATTTGTGGGTAAGGCACTTTGTGATCTAGGTGCTAGTATTAATTTAATGCCAAAATCTGTGTTTCAGAAATTAGGTATTGGATAAGCACGACCCACGACAGTTATGCTGAAGCTGGCAGACCGCTCTTACGTACAACCAGAAGGGAAGATTGAAGATATTCTGGTAAGAGTGGATAAGTTTATTTTTCCTGCTGACTTTCTTGTTTTAGATTATGAAGCAGATGAGAATGCACCAATCATCCTGGGGAGACCCTTCCTAGCCACAGGCAGATCACTGATTGATGTAGAGAAGGGAGAGCTTACCATGAGAGTAAATGATCAGAGATCAAGCTCAATGTTCTCTAGGCAATCAAACATGCTGATGCAGAAGAAGAATGCAAGGCTATCACTAAAGTAACCCTTGATCAACCCTTTATCATGTCGTGCTGCCATGACATTAAATTTGGTCACTTCCACAGCAGCCATCTGGAACACTGTCACGGCAGCAACGACGACAGCAGCTCCTCAGATTCTGACATATCTGACACTGAAGGTCAAGAGGAGGTAAACTGGATAGGCAATCATCCAGGTAAGTTATTCGAGCCCTTAAACTATACCTCAAATGAACACATCATCCAAAAGCCTAAACTATAGAACCATCTGTTTTAGACCTTAAGCCCCTACCAGGGCAGGTCAAATATGTTTTCCTTGGATTAAATGATATGTTGCCTGTAATCATCTCTTCCAAGCTAATGCAGGAACAGGAAAATCGGCTAATAGGGATGCTGCAGCGGCACAAAAAGGCTATTATATGGACGATAGCTGATATCCAAGGCATCAGTCCGGCACTATACATGCACAAAATTCTCCTAGAGGATGATCATAAGCCGACAATTGATGCCCAGAGATGCTTAAACGAAGCTATGCGAGAAGTAGTTCGAACAGAAATTATCAAATGGCTAGACGCTGGGATAATTTATGCCATCTCAGATAGTAAGTGTGTGAGCCCAGTGCAGTGTGTTCCTAAGAAGGGAGGAATAACCGTGGTGACCAATGAAGAGAACGAATTAATCCCAACCAGGACTGTGACCGGTTGGAGGGTTTGTATGGATTACCGGAAGCTTAACAAAGCTACCCGGAGAGACCATTTTCCCCTACCTTTCATTGATCAAATGCTTGATAAATTAGCGGGAAAACCTTATTATTGTTTTCTTGATGGTTACTCAGGTTATAACCAGATAGCTATAACACATGAGGATCAAGGGAAAACGACTTTCACTTGCCCATACGACACTTATGCTTTCCGGAGAATGACATTTGGACTCTGCAATGCACCAACAACATTCCAGAGGTGTGTGATGGCGATATTCTCCGACATGGTGGAGGACTTCCTGGAAATATACTTGGACGATTTTCCCGTCTTTGGAGACAGTTTTGAAAGCTGCTTAGGCAACCTACAGAAGGTGCTCGAAAGATGCGAGAAAGTGAACTTGGTCTTAAACTGGGAGTAATGTCACTTCATGGTGGATGGGGGGATAGTCCTAGGCCACAAGGTAAGCTGCCGCGGCATATAGGTGGACAGAGCAAAGATAGAATTGATTGAAAAGCTGCCACCACCCACCACAGTCAAGGGAATTAGGAGTTTCATAGGGCATGTTGGGTTTTATCGAAGGTTCATTGCAAATTTTTCGAAGATTACCAAGCCTCTATGCCACTTATTGGAACAAAATCGTCCTTTTAACTTCAATACTAAATGTACTGAGGCATTCAGAATTCTGAAAGAAAAGTTGGTAACAGCCCCAATTGTACAGCCACCAGACTGGAGTTTGCCATTTGAAATTATGTGTGATGTCAGTGACTATGCTGTAAGGGCAACACTTGGGCAGAGGAAGGACAAGCTATTCCACGTAATTTATTACGCCAGAAAAACACTAAACGATGCCCAAGTGAATTACACCACAACAGAAAAGGAACTGTTAGCAGTGGTGTTCTCGATTGACAAGTTTCGTTCATACATACTTGGAACAAAGGTTGTAGTTCACACAGACCACTCAGCACTGAAGTATCTGTTCGCTAAAAAAGATGCAAAACCTAGAATGATACGTTGGATTCTGCTACTGTAAGAATTCGACATTGAAATCAAGAATAAAAAGGGGACAAAAAACCAAGTTGCAGACCACTTGTCAAGATTGGAGATGGGAAAAAGTCTACCGACAGACAAGACTCACATACTGGAGACCTTCCTTGATGAGCAGATGTTTGCTGCCACGAGCATTGCCGCGACAACATTGGCGGCAGGTAAGTTTTCTGAACTTCCCTGGTATGCTGATTTCGTTAATTACATAGTTAGCGGAATATTACCTCCTGAACTTAATTACCAAGGAGTTTACTTCGATGAAAAGAAACCTTTCAAAGGAGTTCACTCCGATGAAAAGACAGAAGCCCAACACTAGTGAAGGCAAGTCTGCCAGCAGCAGTAGCAGTAGCAGCAGCTCATCTGAAGAGGTACAAGTGCTGGAAAGGCCACCCCAGATCTCACCCACTCGTATCCAGACCCTAAGGGAAGCTAAGAAGAAGACTGCCTCCGCCTCTCCGAGCACTCTACCGGCACCGACAATGAAGATCACTGCCCGCCGGCAGCTAGAGATCAGTAGCAGCAGCAGCGACGACAGCACCTGAAATTAAGTTCCTATCTTATTTTTGTTGTTCTGTTGTTTTATTATTATTGTGATGTATTTTGTTTATTTTGTCATTTTTGTCATCATGCATTGAGGGCAATGCAACCCTTTAGTTTGGGGGTGGCATCCCTCCAGTAATAAAATGTATATTATGTTTAAAAATGTGTCTAAGTGTTTAGTTTATTTTTGCTTAAAAACAAAAAAAAAACAAAACATTTGGCTTAAGTCTTTGAACTGAACTTACCTGCCGCGACATATGATGTCGTGACAGTGCCTTTAGGAAATTTTAGATCTGTTTAAAGCCTTGCTATGATTCTAATCTGTACAACACTCTTTGTGACTCTTATGCTTTCTAGATTACTTTAGTACACTAGAATAGGAATGTTTACCCACTTGAAACTGCCCCTAAAGGTGCCTATCACTGGCTCTAGGAAGACAATAAAAGAAAGAAAATTATTCAGACTCATTTGCATGCAAAACTGCCTTGCACTTATTTTAGGAGATTTCTTTGTTTTAGCTAAGTTAGAAAAAAACTAAAGGAGCCTAAGAATTGCCTATAGAAAAGATGCAGTTAATTCAAGAGTCAGAAAAAACTAAAGGAGCCTAAGAATTGCCTCCAGAAAAAAATTGAATTGGCATAACCTCAAGTTTGTAAGCATAGCTATTCTGATATACTAAGGTAGTCTAGATGCATAGTTGTTCACAAAACCTACACACACCACACAAGAATTATAGCATGGTTCTAAATGAATCCAGAAATACCCAACAAGGTATTGCTCTTGATAGAAAATAAGTGGTAGGTAATGTAAGGTTCACTGATTTAAGCCAAAACAAAAAATATTTCATTTTAGTTAGGTAATATTTGCTTGAGGGCAAGCAAGAACTTGAGTTTGGGGTGTGTTGAGTGAGTAAAAGTTCTATAATTTACCCCTTATTTAACCCATATTTCTGCTGCATTCAAGCATAATTCATTGCATTTAGGTACAATTTCACATATACATCACAATTATATAAAATGGCACAGTTGCTACTGATTTTGGTTACTTTTGCAGGTAGCTGTTGTAGCAGACTCGGGGCAGTGAAGAAGCAAAGCTGAAACACGGGACTGAAGTCAAGAAGGAAGACGCTATCGTGGCCCCTACCGTGGCAGCCAATGACGATAGCAATGGTGAAGGGAGAAGTGAAGTGGAGCTCGACAGATAGAGAAAATAAAGCCGGTCTGTCGTGAGCCACTCTTATATTTTTCTGAGCCCTAGATCAGAATGAAGGCCAAGCCCAAAGTTCAAGGAAGAAACCCAAAGCAAGAAAAGAGGACGAATTAAAGGCATCTACTCAGAAGATTTAAGCTTAATTAGAGTTGTACTTTAGTTTGAACTTTTATTCTTACCTTATTAGAAAACTTGAACCCAATGCCTATATAAAGGCATGTAATTCGACCAAGGGAATGACATCTCATTCTCTAGTCGTCTTCCCCAAAACCCTAGTCGTTTTCCCTTTCTCATCATGTTCTAAACTTCCCCTAGGGCTAAGGGTTGATTCTGTAAAGTAGTTGCAAGGATTGTACTGTTTTTAGGATTTTTCTGTTCAATAAAATAAACTTCAAGTTTGCTTATTCTGGTTTTCAACATCTTACAAGAGTATCGGGAGAGCATTGTGAGATTATTCATTTACTTAATATCGGGAGAGAGTTAGGTATACGAAAGGAATAAGTACAGGTTCTCCAGTTTATGGTTGAACTATCTCGGACCTAGGGATAGGACGAGGTTAAGTGGCTAAGGAAGAATGCAACAACATCGGTGTTCATCCTTCGATTCACGTCGGGAGGTATCATCTAAGACGTGTTCATCGACATACTTGGAGCTAGGGATAGGACAAGTCACAGCAGGGATTCTTGCCAAGCTTGAAGTACAAAGTTGTGTGATCGCTGTCGCGACAACAATAGGCTGCTGACGCCGCAGGTGCTGCCGCAACAGGAACGACGACAGAACATGAAGTCCTATACAGTGCAACACCTGCACTACTGAGCAAATCAATACCGGCCTATTTCTTTACCCTGAATCTTTTAATCTTTTATCTTCAGTATTCTTTAATACTTCCCTACAAACAATTAAACTCTCTTCTTTCTCTTTTGTGCAGCTACCAAAGGATAAAGCTATTTCCAGTCTCTGTGGATTCGACGTCCGATACTTCATGTATCACTTTACTACTTGCGTCGTGTACACTTGCACTCTATTGCGATAGACTCTTTTACACGCAACAGGAAGCTAAGGTAGTGGATTTAGACCTTGGTTAGAAGGTTGAACCACTCTAAAATCATTGTGTCATTTATATTTTAGCTTCCACCCCACATCCACCCAAAATTCCACCTCTCCGCCACTTGGTGAGCAAGATCGGTTGAAGGAATCGAGCACCTTAAAACTCAACACTAAAGCCTAAAATAAAAATAAAGGTAATTAAATACTAAAATAAATTCTGAAAAAAATGAAAATGTGTAAAATAAATTCAGCTAATATAGAATCTATTAAAAAATTAAATTGCAAAAAAATTAAATTCTATTCTGAAAGCATAAAAATAAAAGTAAAGAAAATAAAGATAACAATAATTAAGTTATGTTGGGAGTGCATTTGGGTGCATCTCCCAAACATAACCACTTCCTGAGGTGGTGTTTCTTGTCTTTCCCTCCTGCGGGGGTCCTCATGTTCTTTAAGGTGGTGTGTTGTTGGGTCCTTCAGCCTGCCCTTGGGTCTGCCGTGACAGCTGTTGTCTAGGCCTGTTTCTGTGCTGATTTTGGCAGCCTGGGCATATGGGAATCCTTCCTTTTTCTTGTCTGAGGGTTGTAACACATTTAACTTGATGCTCTAATTGTCTAGCGTCAAGATCAGCTCCTCATGCTCCACATCTATTAGCGTTCTTCCCGTGGCCAAGAATGGTCGCCCAAGGATGATAGAGGCGTTTGATCGGCCTCACAGTCAAAGATGAGAAAGTCTGCTGGGAAAATAAGGTTGTCCACTCATACTTGGATGTCTTCAATCTTGCCTTCCGGTCGTACAAATGAATGATCAACAAGTTTCAGCATAATTGAGGTAGGTTTAGCTTGCCCAATACCTAGTTTGTCGAAGACTGCCTTAGGCATCAAGTTTATGCTGGCTCCTAAGTCGCACAAAGCTTTTGTTTCGTGCTTGCTGCCTATTCTGCATGGTATAACAAAGCTGCCCATATCTGTTTGCTTGGGCGGTAGCTTATTGTGCAGCATAGCCATGCACTCCTCTGTCACAGCAACTGTTTCGAACTCCCCAATTCTTTTCCTCTTAGAAACCATATCCCTTAGGTATTTTTCATAGTTGGGCATGTTCTAAATGACTTCTATGATAGGGATATTTATGTGCACCTGGTTCAGAATATCCAAGAATTTCCTAATCTGGTGCTCTTGCTTATGTTGCTTAAGCTTATGTGAGAAGGGAGCTGGCAGGCGGATGTCCTCTATACGTTCTTTGCATGAGAACTTGATCTGTGGAGGATCATCTGCCTCAGGACCTCTGTCTAGCTCAGCTGTCGGGGCGGCTAGTGTTGATGCTGCCGCGGCAGGTAGTTCTTTCTGTGCTTTTTGTTTTTCTGGTGGCTTTTCCACTCTGGGCTCGTCCAACTATTTCCCACTTCTGGTTGATATGGCTTTGCACTGCTCATATGTGGGTTTAGCCGCTGCATCTGTACTACTGGATGCTGCACCCATTGTCCTGCTGCTGAAGATTGCAGTGAATTGCCCAAATTGGGTCTTCAGGTTCTTTATCACAGCTTCCTGATTATTCATCATCATCTCTGTCTTGTCCAGAAAAGACTCAGTTTTATCAATAAACTTATTAGTACGAACAATAAATTCACTAGCATTAGACATAAAGGTTTGTAAAGTTGCTTCTATTGAATTGTTTTGTGGTTGCTGAGCTTGTTGTCTGGACTGATTCTATTGGTAACCCTCATGTTGTTAAGTTTTTAGATAGCCCTAGGCGATGTTTGGATGATTCCTCCACCCCGGGTTGTTTGTGTTCGTGGCGGGCCTGTTGTTCCTCTCGTATCCTCCCATGAAATTGGCAGATACAGTACATTCGGAGGAATCCTGGTTGCCCCCACACTCATCGCAGAATGGCTCTACAGCCTTGGCCTCATATATTTTTTTCAGTGGGTTTCACCATGTTCATAACCAGCTCTATCAATTTGTCAAGGTGGGCATTGACAGACTCAGAGGCTTCCACTTCGCTCAAAGTAGTTGGCCGCCTCGGCGGGCTGTTGGGTACTTATAGTCATTCTTGGCGGCTTGGTTCAGGATCCGCAATGCCTCCTCTGGTGGTATGTCGAGGATGATTCTGTTGGCTGAGGCATCAATCATCATTCGAGTTGGGTATTTCACCCCGTTGTAGAACATTGACACATGTGTCCAAGCTGGAAAACCATGAAGCGGACAGTTATTAAGCATATGTTGATACCGCTCCCATGCTTCATACATTGGCTCATCATTCCCTTGTCGGAAGGCTGCGATTTCGTTTCTCAATCTGTTTGTGACATTAGATGGGCTGAAACGATCCAAAAATTCCTTGCACAGCTCTGTCCATGTGTTGAATGACCCTTCTGGCTGGTTGTTCAACCATTGTTTTGCCCTATCCCTCAGTGAATAGGGGAATAACCTCAGCCTTAGCACATCTTGGTGGACTCCATGTATTTTGAAAGCTCTGCAATATGTCCAGGAATCCTCTTAAGTGATGCCAAGCATCTTCTGTGGCAGCCCCTCCAAATTTCCCCAAAGTGTTGACCATGTCAAACATCACGGGCTTCAGCTCAAAGTGATATGCCTCAATCTCAGGTTCTGTCACCGTAGGATCGAACCCTCTGAAGTCATGCTCCAAGTAGTCTCTGGTGGTTCGAACATATTGTGGCTGCCTGGGCGGAATAGGGGGTTGCTGCCTAGATGGAACTTGTTGTTGTTCTCTGGGCGACGGGTCTTGCTGCCCATCCCTGCCGTTCTGAGCATTGTTGATAGGGTTTTCATTTTTTTCTTCCATGATTTCCTCTACTTTTCTCTCTTCTTTAGCTTTCCTTAGGGCTGTTCTGATTTCCTTTTTGAGTTCTCTTGCTCTTCGTACGATATTGTCACAATAAACAATTTCGCCTTTTGGATTTGCCCTGGTCATGCACTAGCAAAGGAAACTGTAAAATTATTCTTTTTTCTGATTAAAAATAAAAATAATAAAAGCTAAAAGTTAAATGCAAATAAAATAAAAGTGCAGAAATTAATGAACGAATTTCATTGTTACCAATCCCCGACAACGGCGCCAAAAACTTGTAGAGCGTTTTAGTGTTCTCTAAATATGAGCGCAAGTGCACACTCCTATCAAGTAATAGTATAAAAGATATCGTCTACCATAGGGATTGGACAGCTTGACTCGAATCGTAACTCCTGCACAAAGGAAAATTAAATGCACAAATAAGTTGAATTGTTTGAAAGGAAAATAAAACAAAACACAAGTAAATAAAGAGAAGATATCAAATTGATGGAATGGGCCGGGTTATGTTGCTGCTTAGTGTAAAATTGCGTTGAATAGGATAAGTTGCTTCGCGTTGTCAGATTCGCTGCCTCGGCAGGAGATGGCAGATTGGCTGCTGTGACGCTCTCATTGCCCCGGCAGTGGAATGTATATGTGTCTCGGCGGCGAACTCGGTAGAACTACAAGGCTCAGCAAAACGCTTCGAAAGTGATCCCGATTATGTCTAAGTCAGAATGATGTTGATGCCCACTACAGATAATACCAGTCGCGGCGTGAATCATGCAAAGACATCAATGTTTGGTTCGTTCTCTTTTAGCCGCCTTAAACCCTAACCTATGTCTAGGCTAGATTGATCAACACTTGATTAAGGTGAGGATCGTACTTACTCCTTTCGTTAGTTTGACTCTCTCGATGCCGAACAAATGGATAGTAATCAACTAATCTTTCTCCTTAATTGAAGACTATGAAGAACATGGAATAAGCAAACCTTGAAGCTTTATTGCAAAAACAAACTTAAAATCCAAAACAACCGTTCTCACACTTATTAAAACATAACCCAAACCCAAAGAAGAATTAGAACATAATTGATGGCAAGAAAACCAAAACTATGCCTAAGGGAAAACCTAAGTTATTTTGAAGTAAAAATACATTGAGTATATATAGGCATTAGCTAGGTCTAGCCCTTCTTGGAGTAGAAGTCTTCAAAGTAGCTTTTGCATTAAATGCAGCCTTAAATTCTGACTTCTATGAGTTGAATGTGGACTCCTTCATGGTTGCCTTGCTTCGCAAGTAATATCAAACTCCTCATTCGGTGGCTCTACCCGCTACTACAGTCATCGAAAAATTGAATGGATAGCATCGTTAGAATCAGGATTTTCTACTCTACAGATCGCACTCAAGTTCTCCAATTCCTCGGCTTACTGTCTTGGGCGGCGGGTACGGCAGCGATAGCTACTTAGCGGTTGTTGTCTCTGTCTGCAACTGCATCAGTACAGCTCCTTGGTCTGCTGCCTCAACATCATGTCTTCAGCTCCTCTCTCTTTCTACCTGCTTCTAGTACCTGAAACTAAAACTAAACTAAAACAGTACCTTTTCTTTACCAAATAAAGGATAATCAATAATAAGTATGGAAAAGTAAAGAATACTATAAAATGTAATGCATGATCCTAATTATGCCTAAAATGTACTCTAAAACAGCAATAATATGAGATGGAATCTGCACAAAATATAGAACTTATGGACACTTTACAAAGGTAGCATGTGTTTTGATTTGAAGTTTTGGCCTTGTAGCAATGCTCCCCCTATAAATAAAGGTTAGTTCTTTGATTTTGGTACCCAAAACATTTTGGGTCCATAAGTGCTAGCTCCCAAAAACTTGGTTCCCTTAGGAATCCAAGATGAAATAGAAACAATATTATTAGAATCTACAAGTTCCTTAGGTTCTCATACACTTCTAATCATCTTAGTTCTATAATGCCTTTGAGATCCACTTTGTTTGTAGTTAAAATTCTTTCTCTTTACATATTGGGTTTTTAAGGAATACTCTTGTCAAAACCATTTTTCCCAATAGCAAGAGAAGTTTTAAGATTATCCACTTCCTTAGTGTGATCATCTTGGAAATCGGAAAGAAGTTTTTCAACATCAAGATTTTTCTTTTTAAGCTCATTTGAAAGATTTATCAAGTATAAAACCTTCTTTTTCAATTCGGAATTGGTTTTTTTAAGAGACTCATTTTGAAATTTTATATCGAAAATATTTTCTTGTTTTTAAAAATAGACTCTTTATATTTTTCAACCAATTCATCGTAAACTTCTTGGAACTAATCATATGCATCAAAAAGTTCATCATAAGTAAAATATGATGAGTTAGAGTTTACCATAGATTCCTCCTCAAGGGCCATGAGGCAAAGGTTGGCCACTTCATGCTCCGCATCCTTGGATGATGACTTCTTAACACTCCAAGTTGCTACTTGAGCCTTAAGCTTCTTCTTCCTCTCAAAGCTCTTCTTTAGTTGAGGGCAATCAATGCGAATGTGACTCGGCTTCTTGCACTCATAGCAAATGAGTTGGTCTTTCTCTTCTTCTTTGTTCTTGTTCTTGAAGTCTTTTCTTCTTGAAAACTTTCTACCACGGTTGGACTTCATGAACCTTGAGAATCTTTTGGCTATCATAGCCAATTCTTCAAACTCGTCTTCCCCACTAGAAGTGCTCTCCTCTTGTGGTAGAGAGGCTTTGAGAGCAACTCTTTGTTTCTTCTTTTCTACCTCTTGTTTGACTACTCTTCTCTTCTTCTCTCCCTTGTTTTATGATCTCGTGAGTAAGGAGAGATCCTACCAACTCATCGAGCTTCAAGGTCTTCAAATTCTTTGTCTCGATAATTGTGGTTCTCTTATCATCCCATGATTCAGAAAGTGGATAGAGTAGCTTCTGGACTAGCTTGTCTTCGAGGATGATCTCTCTGAAGCCCTTTAAACCATTCATGATGACTGAAAAGCAATCAAACATCTTCGTTACAGTCTCATCATCCTCCATCTTAAAGTTCTCGTAACTAAGAATGAGGATCCCGATCTTCATCTCCTTTACATTGCTTGTTCCTTCGTAAGTGGTCTCAAGAGTGTCTCACACTTCTTTGGCACTTGTGATTGAGAACACTTTGGAGTAGATGTCCGGTCTAAGTGAGAAAAATAGCATGTACAAGGCTCTTTCATTCATTTGCAATCTCTTCTTATCCTCTTCACTTATCTCCACCTTCTTCTTTGGAATAAGTCTTCCTTCTTCATCTCTCTTCATAGGAATGATTGGTCCATCTTCTACCACAACCCATATGGTGTAATCATTTGAATTAATGAAGAGGCGCATTCGGTTCTTCCAATAAGGATAGTTATCGTCGTTGAAGAAGGATGGTTTGATGATAGATTGTGACTCGTATATGCTTGGCCCTGAGGTAGATGCCATGTCTTGACTTGGAAATTGATCAGCACTCTTCTAGGATCTCCTCTTGTGGTTATGAAGCCTTCAAAGAGGCAGGCTCTGATACCAATTGTTGAGTGGATCCAATTAACCGATATTGCCAAGAGGGGGTGAATTGACAATTTAAAGCAAGAATGGAGCAAAAGAAACAATTAAAAATGACAGACAAGGCAATTATAGTGGTTCAAGCTTCTAAACAAGCTCTACATCCACTACCTTAGCTCTCACTAAGGATTTTCAACAAACTCTTCACTAATTTGTTCTTCCCTTTTTCTAGGTTAAGAAGGCAACCTTTACAAATGTTCAATCTTTCTACCCAAAGATAGAACCACAAGACTCTCACTTACAAAGAAGCTGTTGGCTATTACAATTGATCTCTCGCAAGATAAATATAGCCCAAATTGATTACAAACATTCCCCAAACTCACAAATTTGATTTACACTAAGAACTCTAAGAGTTGGGTAAAAGAATTTGACAATAAGTGCTTAGGGTTTGGATTGGATTTCTTGGGTGTTGCCTTGAGGTTCAATAGTTATTGATGGTGCTTTTAAGGCTTGCTTTTATACCATCTCATTGATTTCTAATCGTTTGGGTGGTTGAGATCATCAATAGAGCCATTGGGGCTCTCTCTTCCCTCCATAAATGCTATTCTACAAATACTCGTATCGGAACACGAGGCCTTGTCTCGAAACGGACACCTGAAAAAGAAAGAGTCGTTGTGTGTAAGAAGGGACCCATATCGAAACAATTTTAAATTGTAAAATGCCTTTAAGTGTAAAAAGGGGGTCGTATAGAAACGGCTATTGGTTGTATCGAAACGTTTTGAAACTGTAAATTGGTGTTTCGAAACATCAAAGGGGTGTATCGAAACACTTAACCAATTTTTCAAAAGTTCGGTTCTGACAAGTAACGGCTAGTTCATTTAATGCTCGATTTTGAAAATACTTAACTTTTGTATCGAAACGAGTATGAGCCATTTCAAAATGATACTTAAAAATCAAAAGCCCAAATGAAGGATGTATCAAAACAGATTAGTCCGTATTGAAACAGACATTTCCAGTGGCAAAATGTATCGAAACACTTTGGGGTGTTTCGAAATGCCTGTGCAATTTTGAGTACTTTGGCTTTAAAACACTTAGAAAATTTTATGTGGTTTAAGTTTTGACTTCAAAACATTTTAAGCCTAAAATTTATTTGTCAAATGTGAGTCTTTTGAATACTTAAAATTTTATTTACTTTGCAATTTAATCCTTAGATTATTTGTTATATCAAAATCAAACATTGGTTTTACACTTATATTTTTATATATAATAATTACTAATGAGTTTTAATGTTTTTAAATTTTATTATAATTTAACTTAATTTATTTTATGTACAATAATGTTAACAAAATTTATGATGATTTTTAGGAATTTGTATGCGGAAAAATAATAATGTGTTATGAACATAAAATAAGATATGTACAAGAGACTAGGTTTAAAGTTGTACATATGAGAAAACCAAATAACCAATATAAACGTAGAGATCACGAAAAATAAAAATGCATGATATCACATGTATACCAAACCCTCTTCGAGTATCCCTATAATATTCATCTATGAAGCATAGCCGCAATAGTTGCAGAGATCATAAAAAGAATTATATCTCTCCAAAATAATTCTCTCATAATTCTTAAAGTTATAATTTACCATATATTTACAAATAAGTACTTGGCCACCAAGAAATTTTATTCCATAAGATCTATTATCTAATATAAATATTTTAGTATTAAATAAGCCTAATTACTAAGTATTCACCAACCACTATAATTACAATAAAATATAGGGTAAATTACACTGGTAGTCACCAAACTTTTAGGGCGCTTTCAATAAGGTCACCGAACTTATAAAACTTTCATTACAGTCACCCAACTTTTAATTCGATTTCAATAAGGTCACTGCCGTCAACCACTATTAAAAAAGCTGACATGACATGTTAAATTTAAGGGTAAAATACACTGTTAGTCACTGAACTTTTAAGAGGCTTTCAATATGGTCATCGAACTTTTAAATCTTTCATTACCATCACTCAACTTTTAATTCGCTTTCATTACCGTTAAAAAAGTTGATGTGACACGTTAAGTTTAAAAATAAATTTTTTCTCACCCTATTTTATCTCCATGTCTTATTTTCTTCCATCCAAACATGTCTATCTTTTAGATACATTAATATTTTCCTTTGCACTCCTCATTATCTAGTGCATGACTCAGTAAATGTCGGGCCTGAAGCATAAAGAGGATTTTTATGAGCAAAATTTTAGTTATTTCTTTATCATTCCATCATCGGATGTCTCCCAATATTTTTCTTGTTCTCACACATGTCGCATGCATGTCTAGATACATTAATATTTTCCTTGATGTGTTACTAGAGAAGTAACGACCTTCACCAAAAAATTACAATTTAATTCATATGGAAGAGAGAGACATGTTTGGATGGAAGAAAATAAGAGGGGAGAAAAAATATGGTGGGAAAACGTTTATTTTTAAACTTAGCGTGTCACATTAGCTTTTTTTTAACGGTAATGAAAGCGAATTAAAAGTTGAGTGATAGTAATGAAAGTTTTAAAAGTTCGGTGACCATATTGAAAGCCTCTTAAAAGTTCAGTGACTAATAGTGTATTTTAACCTTAAATTTAACATGCCATGTCAGCTTTTTTAACGGTGGTTGACGACAGTGACCTTATTGAAAGCGAATTAAAAGTTTTGTGACTGTAATGAAAGTTTTAAAAGTTCGATGACCTTATTGAAAGCGCCCTAAAAGTTCAGTGACTACCAGTGTAGTTTACCCTAAAATCTAACTTAACTATCGATTAGAATTTAAGTCAATATGTAATAATATCTCCCTTGACACACATTGCATCCAAACATTGATCCCCAAATCTTCAACAACTTCAATTCTTCTTTATGCAAAATATCTATTGAAATATCGTTGTCAAGTCTCCAAAAACTTCATTACAGCGAACCTCCTTTTGTATGTCTCCAAAATTGCTAACAAAATTCGCAGCAACAAATTCTTTGGGAACTCTACAATTCAAAGCATGGCTCATGATACCATTTGTTAGAAATTTAGAAATGAAAAATTAATTAAATCAAGATCAACGCATAGTAAAACACGCGCATTAGAGATGAGATTTAACGTAGTTTAACTTTGTCTACATCCACATATCAAAGAAATAAATAATCCACTATAAAAATAGAGATTATAAGAAGTACAAATACATGATACCTCATGTGTGTATGTATATGTATATATATATATATATATATATATATATATATATATATATATATATATATATATATATAGGTTAGGATCCACTTACACAATGTAAAAAAATTAAAGTTTTACACATTTTTGGACTGTTGAATCTATATTACCGATGTTTTTACGTGATAACATTAACGGTAAATGCAAAAATAATATTTAAACTATTATTAAATATCAATTATGAATTACTAAATATTTTTATTTTAAATGATAATTGATATTTTTATAATAGTATTTATCTTTTCGTACTTTTATATACTTTTTTAATAATTCAATTAAAAATATATTGTTTAGAAATTAAGCAAGAGACCGATGAATTTGTGCACAAATATGGATTATTCATTGATTAAGATTTCATAAAAGTAATTTTACATTAAAAAATTCTCTTACTTCATAAGGGTGACAAAATCTAATATTAATAATTTATGTATTATATAGAGATATATTAACCCATTTATACATTCATGAATGTACTCCTACTATATTTTACGTAAGGACATATTATATAGAGATATATTAACCCATTTATA
This sequence comes from Hibiscus trionum, assembly GCA_030270665.1. Lineage (NCBI taxonomy): Eukaryota > Viridiplantae > Streptophyta > Magnoliopsida > Malvales > Malvaceae > Hibiscus > Hibiscus trionum. Next base: position 15,126,701 of record BSYR01000051.1, read on the forward strand.
CGTTTTCCGTTCCTAATATATTATCTTCTTCTTCCTAATTAGTATTATTTTCCATAGGGAATGCAAAATATGGTGTTCAATTCCCTAGAGGGCAGACGAGTTCACCTTCTTAGACTTTGGAAACTGCAAAAATAAAAATAAAAATATTTTTTCTCGTTGTATTCAAGACAAGTCACGTTCATAAGTTTGATATATAAGAACAAGTATCCATTTTTTCTTTAAATAAATCGAAAACCTAAAAAATAATAAATAAAATTTATTTGAATAAAAAATGATCAATTTTGAAAATAATTATATTACTTAAAAGTATATTTATTTTTGATAATTACTTAAATGTATATTCCTATAATGATAGTAAGTTTCTTTAAATTAAGAATCCATCGTCTATCTTACTTTTTAAAATATATATCAAATTATATGTATCATCTGATCAATCACACATTATCAAAATTTAAAAACTTTTAACAGTTACAATTAATAATCTCCATCATAGTGATGAATTTAAATTTATAAAAGCTTTAAGTTATGTCTGAGAAATCAATGTAAGTGATATTTTATGCTTAACAGTTAAAGCTTTGGTTGAGAAAAAAAAACAGTTAAAGCTTTGGGAGGAATGAAACTCGACTAATTTTTTTTTAGAAAAATGAAATTTAACGTTATATTTTATTTTTTATTTTGTTGTCCCACCGTTAAAAAATTAACATATTAACTATAAGAGAAAAAATCACATGTGGTATGCTGACTCGGAGAGAGAAAATCACATGTGGCAGACTACCACATCATTTTCTCTCTCCTATTTCGCATGTCACGTGTGATTTTTTATAATTTTAGTCGACGTAGCATATTGACTAAGAGAAAGAAAATGATATGGTAGTGTGTCACGTGTGATTTTCTCTTTCTTAATTAGTTTTTTGTTAATTTTTAACAGTGCGAGTATTGAAATAAAAATAAAACAAAGTACTATTTTATTAAAAAAATAAATGAAGTACCAGCAGAAATATGAGTAAAGGTAAGATACCAAATACTTGGTTTTCCCTTTAAGTTATGGCTTAGAAATCAATGCAAGTAATATTTTATGCTTAATAATTAAGCATTGGGAGATGTGTAGCATGTGCTCGAAATATTACTTGTTAGTTGGGAGGTGGGGATGTGAAGCTATTATGGCATATTGAGAAAAAAATTGAAGGGGTGGAATACAATTAATGCATGTAAGTTATTGTCAGAATGGAATTTCCATTAATTTCCTACAAAATTAGTCAACTGAGTTAATGGAACATATTTCAGTTTGATTTCACTTTCTATTTTTAAAATTTTTTAAAAAAGGTTATGCTTTTTAATAGAATCTAATATAATGTAATAATTATATTTTAAAATTTTGTGTTTTATTAATCTAATTTTTTTTATAAAATTAAACATTAAAATTCTAAACCCTAAACATTAAACACTAAACCTTAAACTCTAAACCCTAAACATTAAGTCTTTAAATCCTAAATTCTAAACCCTACACCTTAAATATTAAGTCCTAAACCTCTAAACCTAAAACATAAAACCTTAAACTTTAAAACTCTAAACCTAAGCCATAAGTTATAAACCCTAAATCTAAAATCCAAAAACATAAACCCTAAACTCCTAAAACACTAACACTAAACCATAGACTCTTTAAGGTGAGTATTAATTACATTAAACACCTTAAATTAATTAAACATATTTTTTAAATATAATTAATTATATGCAATTAGATTCTATTAAAAAAAACAAAACAATCATTAATTATAGGAATCTATGAAATTTTTATTGACAGCAAAATCCTTTAAAAAATTGGATATAAATTACTTGTTGGATTTAGTATTGATATTTAATGGTTATGGACCAAACAATTCTAGTATTTATTATTTTATGAAGGGTAAATTACTAAAATGGTCACTTATGTTTAGGGTTTATATATTTTTTAGTCACATATTTTTAAATTGGATCGTTATGGTCACTTACGTTTTCGATTCATAAATTTGTGGTGGCTGGGACGTTGGTTGTCGTTAAACGTTAACAGAAGGTTGATCTGATAGCGAAAAAAATTATTATATTTTATTAAAAATAAAAAACTCACCAAAACCTTAAACCCCAAATTACAACCTCACCCCACCCATTGTCACCAACCAACAACCCCCACCCCTCATTCACCATCACCTCCACCGGCCAACATCAAAAGTTTTCCCTCAAATTTTCCAATAAAATCAATACTGAAATAGGGTGGATAAGCAACCCACTCAATTCTTGAACAATTCTTGTTAACATTAGGTGAATATGAACCGTTGTCATTGTTAATCCAAGACAAGTCCTCCTCCCAACACGAAATGACATCATTTTCACCATTGTTACCCATGTTATATTCTCATCTTCTTTCTCCTAGCATAATCTATCAGGGTCGAACTTTTCTAAGTTGGATCTAACAATCTCTCTAACTGCTTCTAGTTTTTTTCTTTTATTCCTTTTTCATCCCTCGATCTTCATGTCCTCCTCCATTGATGGCGCGATGTTGCACGTTTTGATCGACATGGTTTCGAGCCGTCCCTGATTTCATGTTCGGCCGTCGTCTGCAATGGTCAGCGAGGTTGTCACCGATGATTGACAAAAGGGGTTAGGATTATTTTCAACTTAGGAGAATTATAGGGGTGGTGGTTCAATTTTGAAGGGATATCACGATTTCTCTTCCCCTATGTTTGTCGTCGTCTTGAACGTTGTAACGCCCGGGTTTGGGGCCCAAGAGATACTCGGGTTTGGTTAAGCTGGTCCGGGTTAAGCTAATCTTGGGGAAATGATTTAAAATGTATCATTTTAGAGTTTTTGGGGAAAAAATGGGAATTTAAAAAGGGCATTTTGGTAAAATATGGACAACTGGGTTTTTGGAAATAATTTTAAATTAAACCAAAATACAATATTTCAAAATTCTCATCTCATCTCCTTCCCCAAAAGCATTTTCACGTTAAACCTCCCCAAAACCCCATTTCACTATTCCATTGCTCCTAACTCTCTATCCAAGCGGTTTCTTCAAGGTAATTGATTCTTTAACTTGGTTTTACCTTCCTTGAGTCGTAGATACTAAGATATTTGCAAAAACTCATGGTTTGAACTTGTTTTCATTTTAAAGTTTGGTTTGAAGTGGAAGGGAGTTTATGGGATTTCCGTTGGGGTTGGTTTCCGCTGGGTTTAGGTGTGTTTTTAACTTTGTCTTATTTCTAAAATAACATGGAAATGATGGGTTGTTATAGGAAACCCGAAATGAGTATTGTGGGTAACTTTGGAAGTTGGAAATATTGAGTTTTTGGATGGGTTTTGGGTCTAAATGACAGCTGATGGTTTGGTATCTTTGGGTTGATGTTTTGGATGCTAAAAGATAGATTTTTGATAATAAATTGGTTGGGATTGGCTGTAAGTAGTTTGGGGCTGAATTGAATATGTTTTGGGTGAAATTTGGGCTTGAATCGATGTGTTTTGTTGCAAGAATGTTGAGTTCTGAGTTGATGCTACATTTGTGAGTATATTAGCATCCTAATTGTAAAACCTATGTTTGATTTTGATATAATTAAGTTGTTAAGGATTAAATTGAAAACTTGAAATTGATTTCTAGGTCTCTTTAATAATTTATAAATCACCAACACTTTAAACTGATTTGAAAAACTCAAACTCCAAATATTTTCTAAGCATTCCAAGGCTAAAGTATTGAAAATCGTCCAGGTGTATCGATACGCCTCCAGCCGTATCGATACCTTTTTTACAAAGTTGGCTACTGGAAAGACGTGTTCTGATAAGCTCTTTACCATATCGAAACAACGTATCGAAACATATTCAGTCTGTATCGATACGCCCTCTACAAAAACTGAGGGAGTTTGAATGGTGTACCGATACAGCTTAACCCGTATCGTTACAGTTTTAACTTAATTTTTAATTCGAAGTGTTTTAAATGTTTTCGACCATTGGTGCCAGTCGTTAGGTAATTAACATTTAAAGTGGCAGTTGTCCAGTATCGATACGGTGTACCCCCGTATCGAAACGGAGACTTCCAGTGAGCTAAGTTGAGAAAAAGGTATCGATACGGTCTCTCCCGTATCGAAACGGTTTCTGTCCCGTATCGATACACTTATGAGCATTTCGATACGTCCTCTTTATTATGTACAACGACTCTTTCTGTTTTAAGACAGGTATCGATACGGCTCCCCGTGTACCGATACAAATAGCTGTAGAAGTGCATTTATGGTGGAAAGAGAGGGTCCCGATGGCTATAATCAATACCCTAACCACCCAAACGGCTAGAATTGATAGAGAAGGTATGAATTGAAGCTCATTGAAGACCAGCAACAACTATTGCATTAAAGATAAACATCCAAGCAAAAATCCAACCTCAAGTGTGCCTATTTTCCAATTTTTTGTAAACCCCAAATTGAGTTGTATTCAATTCTTATTCTATCTTCAAATTTGGGTTGAGTGTTGTACTTCAAGGGACAATATTGTATTTGAGAGAATATATTTCTTGTCCAATTTCTTCTTTGTTTATTTGTGAGGGTTTGGTCAAATTTTGGGTAGAAAATTTGACCGGTTGTGTAAAGGTTACCTCATAAGCCTTGAAAAGGGGAAGAACTGTAACCCCCGTAGCCCGGCCTAGACGGTTGACCCGAACTACGAAGATTACACGGGGAAAACCAAAGTCAACCCGAAAGTCAACCTTGATTAACGACCCATTTTTTTTTCTTTTTAATCTTGTCTAGATGCTCATTAACCCTAGATGTGATCACACAAACAACATACTCAAAGATCACAACCATCAGAGATCATTCAGGGACCCAATTGCACAAAACACAACTTTAGGGACCAATTTGTAAATTCTGAAAACTTTGAGGCCTTAACCAGATTTTAAGTTACCAACTTAAAATTAATCATATTTCATGCATCTCGGCCAAATTTCAGCTCAAACGGACATCTCAAACTCATACAATTGCACATACAAGATTCAGGACCAAAAAGCAAACATTTTGAAACACATAACTGCCACTGTCAGCCCCCAACGGTCAACCGTTCCGAAACGGGAGACAGCCCGTTTCGAAACGCGGGGCCGTTCTGCAACGGGTTCCGAAACGGGGGTCTGGCAGAAGCCTTTCCGTTTCGGAACGGTGTCACCCGTTTCGGACGCCTGGGCTGCCTCGAGGCACCCGTTCCGAAACGGTACACCCTGTTCCGAAACACCCTGCACAAAATGCAGAATTTTGCCTATTTAAACATGCAATTAAACATCCAATCATGCTCCAAAAGCCACCAAACTTTGCCAACATGCAATTTAACATAAAAGAGGCATACTTGCATCAACAATTCACCAACATGCCATCATACATGAAAAGCCCCAATTTTAAGACTAAGCTTCCAACACAAGCAATCCATTTAAGCAACATTCTTCCAATTCAATCTCATAAGCCAAGCCATGTTCCAACAACATTAACAACACAAAACCAAACTTGTCTAAACATAAACAAACACATACATCAACCCAAGAGATTCTACCCCATTGCCTTTATTAACTATAGCTATTAACCGAGACATACATCTCAAGTGGAGTCCTTCTTGAATCCCTTGCTCCTCGCTGTCCAAACTTCAAGAATCTGCATTGATGGACAAAAAGGAGCGTAAGCACATAATGCTTAGTGAGGAAAGCTCAAAACCAAAACACCATCAATGCAGCGAGCCATAAATCACTTTTAAAACAAACTCGATTTGTTTACCAAAGCCATGTTTGAAAACTCCTTTTCAACAACAAGCTCAAAACCATGCATCGCACATACATGAAAACCAACCCTTAGTTTAGCAAACTAAGAAAACCCTTTTCAAAACACAACTTGCAAAATCAACCATTTAGCCAAACCATGCATACACACCATATGCAAGCTAAAACAAAACCTTGGAAAACACTCCCATTTCACAACATACCTTTCTTTAAACTTGGAAGCCAAAACAAACAAGAATCTTTTAAAACCATTTCACAAACCAACCAACACATGCATTAAACCAAAGACAACATATATGAACCACAACATCATCATCACATGCCTTTAAAAACAAGTCTCAACAAGACTCCAATGCACTAAAGATATTTCATGCTCACATGCCTCATTTTCCAAATGATAATCAACACTTGTTCAACTTAACAAGTAAACATGCATTCACAAGCATTATACACTTTCCATGCAACCATGCATCTTTTCAAGCATCTCATGCTTCACATGCAATTATGCATCAATTCAAGCATCTCATGCTTCACATGCAAATATGCATCATTTCAAGCACCTCATGCTTCATCACAATCAAGAACATCATATTGGCCTTCAAATGATCAACCACATTCACTTTTTCAACTCAACACCCAATCGGATACGCGGATTCCGAGCGTTGTCCCTACGCTCCCTACACCCTACCAATCCAAGGTCCTCGAATGGGCAACAACCTCCATTATGACCTCAACATCCTAAGGTTCCCATGTATGGACTTTTAAACACCACACAACCTTAGCTCTTCCCCAAGGTTCCCATGTATGGACTTTTAACCACCATACAACCTTGACATGCACAAGGTTCTCACATATGGGCAACACCTCCATATAACCTTTGCATTCACCGATTGGTAGTTGTAGAACATCACTAACGAGATCCGGGACACCCTACACAAGATCCACACATGGACTTAACACTGCCATTGTGATCTCAACAAGCACAAGGTTCTCACATATGGGCAACACCTCCATATAACCTTTGCTCAACCAAGGTCCTCGAATGGGCAACACCTCCATTATGACCTCAACCATCTCGTTAGGATACTTGAAGGGAGTTTCCCGGTCCACTCTTGACCACTCCACCTCCAAGGCGACTTAATTCACGGTGCACCCAATCCTATAGCCGGCTAACTATATCCGATCAAAGAACCAAGAACCACTTACATCACTTGCCAATATAACCATCTTACCACATTAGTCCAATGTTCCATATGTATAACCATAATGCAAAACCATTACCACATTAATCAAATGATTCACATGCATAACCAACATGCAAAAACCATCATTTACCAACATTAATTCACTGTTTTAAAGCATTAGACAAAGCCATAGAACAACATGCAACACCATGCATCAAAACCACATTTTCAATGTATAAAACCAAGGATCTCTTACCTTGAGCATCCTTCACATATGGCTTTCAAAACCAGCACTAAACCATGCTAAAATATGCTTTCAAAACAGAATTAAACCATGCAAAACACATGCATTTCAATCATCAACTACAATTGCTTAAAAGCCACTTCCACAATCATAACTCAAGAGCGAAACTCCATTCACTTACTCTTGAGCTTAGCAAAGTTGTTTAGACTTACACTAAGCTCCCAAAAACCTTCAAACCTTGGTTTAAAAGCCGAAAACCCAACTTCACTCACCGATACACAAAACAAAGCTAGCCACCAAGCCTTCCAAGCATCCGAAACCTTCCGCAACACCTCTAAAGCTCACGGATCAAACTCCCCTGTTTCAAGCACACAAAAACATCACATTAATGCATCATTATGCATTAAGAACAGCAACCACACAACCAAATTCGCTGCTCAACACAAATCCAACAATTCGGCTACCAAACACAACCGAAATCACCTCCAAACATTTCCAAAACTTAACCCAGCCAAGATCCATCACTTCTAACCATTTTTAAACATCATTTAACATCCAAAATGATCACAAACACATCCTTATACTCCCAGGTATAACAGATCACCAAAAACACTCCAAAAACAACCAAAAACTCAAGCAAAACTTAGGAAATTCAACCTATCCGGGATTGCATTAATTAAACCTCAACTTCTAATCAATTTAGCATTCATTTAACATCATTTTGACACTTCAAAACACTGCCCAAACAGATCACACGAAAATTTCACCAAAATCGCCAAATCTTGCATTTTAAGCCAAAAATCAAGATTTCTATTGAAAAGCCTTTAACAAAACACAAACCAAGGATTGAGAACTTGGGAATTTCAGTAAAGAACTTGAAGTTCAGAGGAGAAGGACGTTCTTACCTCCAAACTTGAGTTTCTCCTTTTTGGAGCCAAAAAGCTTGATGAAACAACTTACAAATTGAGAGGTTTTGTTGATGAGATGATTAGGAATCAAATGAGAGTTGAAATGAGTGATTTGAGTGACAAAATCAGAGGAGGAAATCTGGAGAGAATGTGTTTGGTTTGAGAGAAAAGATGAGAGAAAATGGTTGAGAGAAAAGTTAGTTAGATTTAGGAAAATATCTTCCCTCCACTTTTCTTTTGTTTAAAAACACTTAATTAATCATTTAATATATTTAGAAAATCTGGAGAAACTCCCATTGGGTAAATAGCTCCTTAAAGATTCAAAGTTTCAATCCTTTATAAAACTGTCACCGAACTTTCAAAAATTACATTTTGGTCACTAGCCAAAATGTCAACCTTCCGAACCTCATTTTCCAAAATTGATTTCACAGTTCACTTTTATATATTAAAAGATGATTTTAGAACATTTTTCCATATTTTTAATGCAACCCGAACTAGGCTTTCCTAATTTCACCTCTTTAGATTCGAACAGCACTTTGACCAAACCGGTCAACGCCCAAAACTTCCGAGCCCAAAACCGGGGCGTTACAACTCTCCCCCCCTTAGGAAATTTCGTCCTCGAAATTTCAACCGGCGAAAAGAGAACAACAACTTTCTCAAAACACACACAAGGCAACACAAAACCCTCAACCAACACTGAACACTTTCCACACAAAACTCCACTGAACCCAACACCACTACATGCTGTTCACAAACCCAGAACACTCAAAGATAGCCACAACTTAACCTTCCACATCTCCAGACTGTACACAGCCCCAACTTCAACCATAAAGAACTTTAGCTTTCACAGCACACACTACTGTAACACACAACTTCCAAGACTGGTTCACACAGGGACTCTAACCAATCCAATTCAACCACCATACAAACTTCTCTGCTTCCAAAACTCTTGCAACTCTCAAACCTCTTCCAAGAATCTTCCCAACAAGCAAAAATTCTTAAGCATCAACTGCTTACCCAAACTCCTCAACAAAAGCTGATAAACCTCCACAACTGTTGCTAACATTACCACCACGACTCACCAGGTCTACTCACCCACAAACCAAAATTACATCACAACCTCAACTCGGCTCCGCCAGCTGCTCCATACACCACCAGCTGACCTCAAAAGAAATTCACATACACACAACCAGCCAACCACTTCTCATAAGAATCCTTCCAAACAACACAAGCCTTCGATCCTTCATGATCCTTCCACTTCAACTTAAATGCTAAGCTACCTCAGCACTTGGAAAAACAACCACCAAACTGCAACCTCACTTAGCACCAAGGAACTACCACTCCCACTTAGCTATCAAACCACCTGATCGATTCTAACCTCAACCGGTACCCCTCACCACCAAACCACTAAACTCATAAAGCATCAAACACCAATCTTCTACCAACAGGCTATACCACCCTCACTATTACTAGCAACTAGCTTAACAAACTCCATTACCTCTAACTTCCACTCAGCACCAACACAACCTCTAAAAACCCACCATCCAACCTAACCCAACCACCACTCTAACAGATTCGATTAATTATTAGTGAGTGTGAACATCGTATGCATGATCACTTACATGCCCTATCAATGCCTGATGTACATGTATGCAAAACCTCTAATGTCATGCCACATGTATGCATGGACCAACATATATAATATAGCATATAACAATGATTTTAACTGTGCATGAATGCCAGTTCACACCCTCTAATAACATCCTCAAATCCGTCTAAGAACAACCTCCTACCGCACTTCTAGCTTATCTAACTCCATCATACCAGCAACTACTAACCACAAGATTCTCACAAAGCCCTCTTCACATCAAAGACATTTCCAAACTACAACCATTACCCCAAACATGCTAGCAACAAGACTAAACTTACCACGCAAGGAAAACCAACAGAAACCAAACTAAGGTAACTAGAGAAAAGATTACTAAACAAGGTTACCTGAAAACATCACACCACCCTGAAGCCTCATCAGACGAACTCTCTTCCCTGCGGAACCATCATCCTCCTGCCGCACCACTGCAGCACTAGCTAACACACTAGGGCCACCACCACCTCCTTGCGGTAAAGAACCTTGACTGTTCCGAGCCAACATCAAACAATCACGTCTCATGTGTCCAGCAGACCCACATTTCCAGCAATTCTCCTTTCCCACACTCTTCACAACTTTCTGCTCTTTCTGCCACTTCTGAACCTTGCCTCGGCCGTGCCCACGACCTTTCTGAGATCCTTTGGCTATCACCAAAGCCGACTTCACTCCAAGAGGATAATCACGCTTAACATGCACTTTGGAACCACAGTTCCAGCAAGCACCCGCGCCCCAACAACCTCCAACATGGCGCCTTTCACAACGGTCACACACCGGTGGCTGAACTTCCACTCCTTGCTCAAGCAACACTTGCTCCACAACAGCACCACCGTCACTTTGCTCAACCCTTGAAAACTTCCCTCCAAGATACCTTTCATAAAAGGCAGATACAAAGAAATCCCAATCAATATCAGGAATATGTGACGCCACAGCCACTGATGTCCACCAGACACAGGCATCCTCCAACATCAGAGAAACAACACTCCCCAACTTACAAGCAAGATCACAGCCTTCCTGATCCAAGATCAGAACCACACTGGCCAACCAAGCCTCAAACATCTCTAGTGTAGAACCATGATATTCCACAGCACCCAAATCAAGCAAACGCTGCTTCGGCAAACCCACACATCCCACAGCCAGCACATCCACTGACTTTATCTTTACCACAGCCTGAGATGTTCCCAACACCTCCTGAACATCAGATGATGAACTCTTCACCGCAGAACTAGCTTCTTTCCCTTGCCTTACCACCTCAACCCCAGGCACAGAAAGCTGAGACAAAACACCTCTACGAAAGGGTGAATTCCACGCCTTAACAACCTGCCCCAAGGCAGCAACCATCTCACCCAACTGCCATTCTTTCATCGACTTAGCCATACTACTAACAACAACAAACATACAATCACAACAAACAAACAAACCAGTTAGACCAGCATTAAGCAAGGATTCAAACTCCAACTCCAAAATAACACAATAGCTATATTAATAAGGCAATGGGTATCCCGAATCCTCCCCTTTACATGACATAACAGTCAACACAACATGGATATCACAACATCAAGCATATCAAACAACACACCTTGATCATGCTTACATCAAACAGCATCCACTTGCAACAGCATATTATTACATAACATACTCACAGCACTTTCATCATGCATAAAACCAACTCACATCATCAGCTTATCATCAGCACAAACCACATAAGCTCAACCAAGATTCATAACCATAAAACATGCTTGAAAACATCAGCAACATGCTCAGAAACATCAGCAATTTGCTCAGAAACACCAGCATCATGCCCAGAAACACGTGTTTCAACCAACATTCAACCACACATCAGGGTAAACAACAAGCACACATCACAACAACTTACCGTTTTCCCCAAGCATTCGCAACACAGCTCTGATACCACCAAATGTAACCCTCGTAGCCCGGCCTAGACGGTTGACCCGAACTACGAAGATTACACGGGGAAAACCAAAGTCAACCCGAAAGTCAACCTTGATTAACGACCCATTTTTTTTTCTTTTTAATCTTGTCTAGATGCTCATTAACCCTAGATGTGATCACACAAACAACATACTCAAAGATCACAACCATCAGAGATCATTCAGGGACCCAATTGCACAAAACACAACTTTAGGGACCAATTTGTAAATTCTCAAAAATTTGAGGCCTTAACCAGATTTTAAGTTACCAACTTAAAATTAATCATATTTCATGCATCTCGGCCAAATTTCAGCTCAAACGGACATCTCAAACTCATACAATTGCACATACAAGATTCAGGACCAAAAAGCAAACATTTTGAAACACATAACTGCCACTGTCAGCCCCCAACGGTCAACCGTTCCGAAACGGGAGACAACCCGTTTCGAAACGCGGGGCCGTTCCGCAACGGGTTCCGAAACGGGGGTCTGGCAGAAGCCTTTCCGTTTCGGAACGGTGTCACCCGTTTCGGACGCCTGGGCTGCCTCGAGGCACCCGTTCCGAAACGGTACACCCTGTTCCGAAACACCCTGCACAAAATGCAGAATTTTGCCTATTTAAACATGCAATTAAACATCCAATCATGCTCCAAAAGCCACCAAACTTTTCCAACATGCAATTTAACATAAAAGAGGCATACTTGCATCAACAATTCACCAACATGCCATCATACATGAAAAGCCCCAATTTTAAGACTAAGCTTCCAACACAAGCAATCCATTTAAGCAACATTCTTCCAATTCAATCTCATAAGCCAAGCCATGTTCCAACAACATTAACAACACAAAACCAAACTTGTCTAAACATAAACAAACACATACATCAACCCAAGAGATTCTACCCCATTGCCTTTATTAACTATAGCTATTAACCGAGACATACATCTCAAGTGGAGTCCTTCTTGAATCCCTTGCTCCTCGCTGTCCAAACTTCAAGAATCTGCATTGATGGACAAAAAGGAGCGTAAGCACATAATGCTTAGTGAGGAAAGCTCAAAACCAAAACACCATCAATGCAGCGAGCCATAAATCACTTTTAAAACAAACTCGATTTGTTTACCAAAGCCATGTTTGAAAACTCCTTTTCAACAACAAGCTCAAAACCATGCATCGCACATACATGAAAACCAACCCTTAGTTTAGCAAACTAAGAAAACCCTTTTCAAAACACAACTTGCAAAATCAACCATTTAGCCAAACCATGCATACACACCATATGCAAGCTAAAACAAAACCTTGGAAAACACTCCCATTTCACAACATACCTTTCTTTAAACTTGGAAGCCAAAACAAACAAGAATCTTTTAAAACCATTTCACAAACCAACCAACACATGCATTAAACCAAAGACAACATATATGAACCACAACATCATCATCACATGCCTTTAAAAACAAGTCTCAACAAGACTCCAATGCACTAAAGATATTTCATGCTCACATGCCTCATTTTCCAAATGATAATCAACACTTGTTCAACTTAACAAGTAAACATGCATTCACAAGCATTATACACTTTCCATGCAACCATGCATCTTTTCAAGCATCTCATGCTTCACATGCAATTATGCATCAATTCAAGCATCTCATGCTTCACATGCAAATATGCATCATTTCAAGCACCTCATGCTTCATCACAATCAAGAACATCATATTGGCCTTCAAATGATCAACCACATTCACTTTTCAACTCAACACCCAATCGGATACGCGGATTCCGAGCGTTGTCCCTACGCTCCCTACACCCTACCAATCCAAGGTCCTCGAATGGGCAACAACCTCCATTATGACCTCAACATCCTAAGGTTCCCATGTATGGACTTTTAAACACCACACAACCTTAGCTCTTCCCCAAGGTTCCCATGTATGGACTTTTAACCACCATACAACCTTGACATGCACAAGGTTCTCACATATGGGCAACACCTCCATATAACCTTTGCATTCACCGATTGGTAGTTGTAGAACATCACTAACGAGATCCGGGACACCCTACACAAGATCCACACATGGACTTAACACTGCCATTGTGATCTCAACAAGCACAAGGTTCTCACATATGGGCAACACCTCCATATAACCTTTGCTCAACCAAGGTCCTCGAATGGGCAACACCTCCATTATGACCTCAACCATCTCGTTAGGATACTTGAAGGGAGTTTCCCGGTCCACTCTTGACCACTCCACCTCCAAGGCGACTTAATTCACGGTGCACCCAATCCTATAGCCGGCTAACTATATCCGATCAAAGAACCAAGAACCACTTACATCACTTGCCAATATAACCATCTTACCACATTAGTCCAATGTTCCATATGCATAACCATAATGCAAAACCATTACCACATTAATCAAATGATTCACATGCATAACCAACATGCAAAAACCATCATTTACCAACATTAATTCACTGTTTTAAAGCATTAGACAAAGCCATAGAACAACATGCAACACCATGCATCAAAACCACATTTTCAATGTATAAAACCAAGGATCTCTTACCTTGAGCATCCTTCACATATGGCTTTCAAAACCAGCACTAAACCATGCTAAAATATGCTTTCAAAACAGAATTAAACCATGCAAAACACATGCATTTCAATCATCAACTACAATTGCTTAAAAGCCACTTCCACAATCATAACTCAAGAGCGAAACTCCATTCACTTACTCTTGAGCTTAGCAAAGTTGTTTAGACTTACACTAAGCTCCCAAAAACCTTCAAACCTTGGTTTAAAAGCCGAAAACCCAACTTCACTCACCGATACACAAAACAAAGCTAGCCACCAAGCCTTCCAAGCATCCGAAACCTTCCGCAACACCTCTAAAGCTCACGGATCAAACTCCCCTGTTTCAAGCACACAAAAACAGCACATTAATGCATCATTATGCATTAAGAACAGCAACCACACAACCAAATTCGCTGCTCAACACAAATCCAACAATTCGGCTACCAAACACAACCGAAATCACCTCCAAACATTTCCAAAACTTAACCCAGCCAAGATCCATCACTTCTAACCATTTTTAAACATCATTTAACATCCAAAATGATCACAAACACATCCTTATACTCCCAGGTATAACAGATCACCAAAAACACTCCAAAAACAACCAAAAACTCAAGCAAAACTTAGGAAATTCAACCTATCCGGGATTGCATTAATTAAACCTCAACTTCTAATCAATTTAGCATTCATTTAACATCATTTTGACACTTCAAAACACTGCCCAAATAGATCACACGAAAATTTCACCAAAATCGCCAAATCTTGCATTTTAAGCCAAAAATCAAGATTTCTATTGAAAAGCCTTTAACAAAACACAAACCAAGGATTGGGAACTTGGGAATTTCAGTAAAGAACTTGAAGTTCAGAGGAGAAGGACGTTCTTACCTCCAAACTTGAGTTTCTCCTTTTTGGAGCCAAAAAGCTTGATGAAACAACTTGCAAATTGAGAGGTTTTGTTGATGAGATGATTAGGAATCAAATGAGAGTTGAAATGAGTGATTTGAGTGACAAAATCAGAGGAGGAAATCTGGAGAGAATGTGTTTGGTTTGAGAGAAAAGATGAGAGAAAATGGTTGAGAGAAAAGTTAGTTAGATTTAGGAAAATATCTTCCCTCCACTTTTCTTTTGTTTAAAAACACTTAATTAATCATTTAATATATTTAGAAAATCTGGAGAAACTCCCATTGGGTAAATAGCTCCTTAAAGATTCAAAGTTTCAATCCTTTATAAAACTGTCACCGAACTTTCAAAAATTACATTTTGGTCACTAGCCAAAATGTCAACCTTCCGAACCTCATTTTCCAAAATGGATTTCACAGTTCACTTTTATATATTAAAAGATGATTTTAGAACATTTTTCCATATTTTTAATGCAACCCGAACTAGGCTTTCCTAATTTCACCTCTTTAGATTCGAACAGCACTTTGACCAAACCGGTCAACGCCCAAAACTTCCGAGCCCAAAACCGGGGCGTTACAAGAACAAATTAGTAAATTGTTGCAAATCCTTAGTGGTAGCTAAGGTAGTGGATGTAGAGTTCATTTGGAACTTGAACCACTCTAAAATCCTTTGTTCTTCATTTTTAGTTGTCCATTCACTCTAACAAAGTTTTAAAATCCCAATTCACCCCCTCTTGGTCTTGATCAATCCATCGAGCCACTCAACAATTGGTATCAGAGCATACCTCTTTGAAGGATTAACAACCACAAGAGAAGTTCCTAGGAAGAGTGTGATCATCCAAAAATCAAGGCATGGCATCTAACTCCAGATCAAGCATGTACAAGTCTCAATCCACTGCAAAACCACCATTCTTCAATGGTGACAACTATCCATTTTGGAAGAACCGGATGCGCCTCTTCATCAAGTCCAACGATTACTTGGTTTGGGATGTCATTGAAGATGGTCCCTACTTTCCATTGAAGAGAGATGATGATGGAAATATGGTTCTAAAGAAGAAGATTGAGATGAGTGAAGAAGAAAGGAAGAAGATCCAAATAAATGACAAAGCTCTTCACATGCTCTTTTGTTCTTTCGGTCCCGACATCTACTCCAAAGTCTCCTCCATTGAGAGTGCCAAGGAAGTGTGGGATACTCTTGAGAACCACCTATAAAGGAACCAATGATGTGAAGGAGACCAAGATTGGAATTCTCAATCTTAGTTATGAGAATTTCAAGATGGAGCCCGACGAAACGGTGTCCAAGATGTTTGATCACTTCTCAACCATCGTCAACGGGCTTAAAGGCTTTGGAGAGACTATTCCGGAAGACAAACTTGTCCGGAAGCAACTCTACTCACTTCCCGAATCTTGGGATGGGAAGAGAACCGCCATCATCGAGGCAAAAAACTTGAAGACTCTAAAACTTGATGAGCTAGTGGGTTCTCTCCTTACTCATGAAATAATGAAGCAATGAAGGGAAGATGAAAAAGAAGGAAGAAAAAAGAGTGGAGAAGCTAGATGTAGAAAAGAAGAAGAAAATGGGAGTGACTCTCAAAGCTTCATTACTTGAGGAGAGCTCTTCTAGTGAGAAGGATGACCTTGAAGAATTGGCTATGATAGCCAAAAGGTTCTCTCGATTCATGAGGTCCAACCATGGAAGGAAGATTCAAAGAAAGATGGAATTCAAAGGTAAAAGCAAAGAAGAAGAGAGAGATCAAATCATTTGCTACGAGTGCAAAAAGCCCGATCACATTTGTTCGGAGTGCTCTCAACTCAAGAAGAAGGGCTTTGGGGAGAAGAAGAAGCCCAAAGCCAAGCTTGCTACTTGGAGTGATGAGGAATCATCCGAGGATGACGAACAAGAAGTGGCCAACCTTTGCCTCATGGCACTTGAGGAAGATTCCTCCATGGTAACCTCTAACTCATCATCTTTTGACTTTACATTTGATGAATTACATGATGCATATGATGAGTTGCAAGAGGTTTATGATGAGTTAGTTGAGAAATACAAAGAGTCAGTCATTAGAAATAAGAAAATTATTTCGGAATTAAATGATAAAAATGACTCACTCTCTCAAGCTAACTTAAAATTTGAGAAAAAAAGATTTTAGGTTTGAAAGATGAACTTAAATTCTTCCAAAATGAAAATGTTGACCTAAACAATCTTCTTTCTCAATGCAATAGTGAACACCGAAAGGTGTTAGATGAGCTTCACAAGCTCAAGAAGTCTTTAAAACATGTTGGTAATGTGAAGCATGAAAAAGGTGAATCATCTAAAGCAAACCAACCTAGGAAAAAGACTAATAACTACAAACAAAGTAGCTTCCCTAGACATAATAGAACTAAAAAGATTAAGAGTGTATGGGTTCCTAAGGAACTTGTCAAATCTAATAATTTTGTTGCTATGTCACCTTGGATTCCTAAGGGAACCAAGCTTTTGGGAGCTAACACACGTGGACCCAAAATGATTTGGGTACCAAAAACAAAAGTTTAATATCTTTGTTTGTAGGGGGGGCATTGCTACAAGGCCAAAGCACAAAGTCAAAATTCATGGTACCTTGATAGTGGATGCTCGAGGCATATGACTGGAGACAAGAGTAGATTCATGGACTTAAAGCCAAAAAGTGGAGGAGTGGTGACATTTGGTGACAACTCCAAAGGTCACATTAAAGGTATTGGCTCCATAGGTAATCACTCTACCATTCTTATTGAAAATGTCTTGTATGTCGATGGTCTTAAACATAATTTGTTGAGCATAAGCCAATTATGTGATAAATGATTTAATGTTTTATTTGATAAAAATGGGTGCAAAATTGTTGACATTAAATCAAATAATATTATGCTCATAGGTCATCGCATAGTTAACATTTACATGGTGCATTTAGATGACATACATACATCCCATGCATGTTTAGTAGCTCAAAATGAAAATGATGCATGGCTATGGCATAGGAAACTAGGACATGCTAGCATTAGTGTTTTAGAAAAATTAGTTTCCCTAGATCTAGTTAGAGGTTTACCCAAAATTAAGTTTTCAAATGATAAAATTTGTGATGCATGCTCTAAGGGTAAACAACATAAGTCATCCTTTAAATCCATTAATGATGTTTCTACAAGGAGGTGTTTACAACTTATTCACATGGATTTATTTGGGCCAATTAGGACTATGAGCTTGGGTGGTAAATCTTATGCATTTGTACTTGTTGATGATTTTTCTAGATTTACTTGGGTTCTATTTTTAAGTACTAAAGATGAGGCTTTAGAAAAATTCATCACATTTTCAAAACTAACCCAAAATGATCTTGAACTTAGAATTTCTCATATTAGAAGTGATCATGGAACCGAATTTCAAAATTTAGGGTTTGAAGAGTTTTTAAATGAAAATGGTATTAGCCATAATTTTTCGGCTCCTCAAACTCCTCAACGAAATGGGGTAGTTGAGAGGAAAATAGAACTTTACAAGAAATGGCTAGAACCATGCTTTGTGAAAATAATTTACCTAAATATTTTTGGGCGGAAGCCACAAACACCGCTTGCTACATTGTAAACCGAGTAATGATTAGGCCAATTTTAAAGAAAACACCATATGAGATTTTAAAATCTAAAAAGCCTAACATTAGCTATTTTCATCCATTTGGTTGCAAGTGTTTTGTTTTAAATAATGGAAAAGATAACTTAGGTAAATTTGATGCAAAAAGTGATGAAGCTATTTTCATAGGATATTCCTTAAACTCTAAAGAATATCGTGTATTTATCAAGAGAACTTTAGTAGTAGAAGAATCTATACATGTTGTATTCGATGATAACCTCCTTCCAAGGAAGGATTCTTGTGATGATGATGATGTAGGAATCATAAATGCCTTTGATGGAGGACAAACTTCAAAGGAGGATGAGATTCCAACAAAAGAAGAGGATACACAAGATCCACCTCTTGAAGCCTTGAAGGACTTAGCTCTTGAAGAAAAGGAAGTGAGCTACCCAAGGGAGTTCAACTATGTCAAAGATGGTGAAATCTTGGGTGATCCATCCAATGGGGTAACCACTAGATCTTCTCTTAAACTTATGAACCATGTTGCATTTATCTCATGCATAGAGCCTAAAAATATCAAAGAAGCATTAAAAGATGAATTTTGGATTTTGGCTATGCAAGAAGAGTTAAATCAATTTGAGAGAAGTAATGTTTGGACATCAGTTGATAGGCCTAGTAATCAATCTACTATAGGAACTAAATGGGTCTTTAGGAACAAACTAGATGAGAGTGGTAACATTGAGAGAAATAAAGCTAGATTGGTAGCACAAGGTTACACTCAAGAAGAGGGAATTGATTTTGATGAAACCTATGCTCTCGTAGCTAGAATGGAAGCCATTAGGATGTTGCTTGCATATGCATGTTATCATGATTTTAAGCTTTTTCAAATGGATGTTAAAAGCGCATTTTTAAATGGTTTTATAAATGAGGAAGTGTATGTGGAACAACCACCGGGTTTTGAAGACTCAAAATTTCCAAATCATGTTTTTCAATCTTACTAAAGCTCTTTATGGTTTAAAACAAGCTCCTAGAGCTTGGTATGAAAGACTTTGAAACTTTTTAATTGAAAAAGGTTTTGAAAAAGGTAAAGTGGACACTACACTTTTCATAAAAAGGTATAAAAATGACATCTTAGTAGTACAAATTTATGTTGATGATATTATTTTTGGATCTACTAATGAATGTCATTGCAAAGATTTTGCTAAGTTAATGCAAGGTGAATTCGAGATGAGCATGATGGGGGAGCTCTCATTCTTTTTGGGACTCCAAATCAAGCAAAGGAAGGATGGAACCTTCATCAATCAAGCAAAGTACATCAAGGATATGCTCAAGAAGTTTTGCTTGGAGAATGCAAAGCCTCAAGCCACACCTATGAGCTCATCTACAAAGCTTGACAAGGATGAAGGAGGTAAGTGTGTTGACTCTAAGCTTTACTGTTCTATGATTGGATAATTGCTTTACCTTACCGCAAGTAGACCGGATATCTTGTTTAGTGTTTGCTTGTGTGCTAGGTTTCAAGCTAGTCCTAGAGAGTCTCACCTTATAGCCGTTAAGAGAATCTTTAGGTACCTTAGAGATACCCCTTGTTTAGGTCTTTGGTACCCTAGTGACTCCACCTTCAACCTTCATGCTTATTCGGATGCGGAATATGGGGGATGTAAAATCGATAGGAAGAGTACTTCGGGAACATGTCAATTCTTAGGTAGTATGCTCATATCTTGGTTCTCTAAGAAACAAAATAGTGTAGCCTTAGCTACCACCGAAGCCGAGTACATATCCTTAGGGAGTTGTTGTGCTCAAGTCCTTTGGATGAAGCAACAACTCTTAGATTATGGTATTAAAATTGAAAACGTACCCCTTAAGTGTGATAACACTAGTGCCATATGTTTAACAAAAAATCCCATCCAACACTCTAGAACCAAACATATAGAAATAAGGCATCATTTCCTTAGAGATCATGTCCTTAAGGAAGATGTTGTTATAGAGTATGTTGACACCTTAAATCAACTAGCGGACATCTTTACAAAGCCTTTAGATAAAGAGCGTTTTTGGTCCCTTAGGAGAGAGTTAGGTCTAACTAGCCTATCTTGACCTTTAGGACCCTTTTTGTGCTTAAATTGCTTGATCTTGTGAAATTGCATATTAATGTGTTGTAACTCTTGAAAATATCCATGCTTATAACTAGGGGGAGTATGATTCTGTTAAAATATGCTTAGAACTGCTCATTCATCATTTGGATTCATTTAGGAGATGTTAGAATTGAGCTTTTAGTTGTTCTTCAAGCCTAAAATGTATTTCTGGGCATAGGGTATCGATACAGGCTTAAGCGTATCGATACGAGTACTATATTAGCTTCCCATATTTCATTTTGCCTTAAACGGGCATCGATACGGTTAAACCCGTTTCGATACGAGCAACAATCGTTTCAATACAGATTGCATCTGTTTCGATACGATCCTTCAACGGGAAATTTTATTGGAATTACGTTTTTACTCCCGTATCGATACACCCTCAAGCGTATCTATACGCGATTGCGCAGACAGCTATCAATTGGCATTTAAAAGTTCAACTTTTACCAAAATTAAAATTTCTCAAAACTCTAAAAACCCTAGTCGTTTCCACTCTATAAATAGCCTCTTCTTCCCTCATATTTTCACACCACAACTCAAAATCTCAAGAGGGTTTTCAAAATCAAGCAAAGCTCTAAGGCTTTTCATCAATTGGGTGCTAAGCTTTTCTTCCATTCCTCTCTAATCAATATCAAGGTAAAACTCTTTCTTTTTCTTTTAATTTTTTTTTCGTTTCAAAGTTTCTCTTCTTTTGTTTTTTTTTGTCTTATCAAACCAAACTCTCTTTTCAAAATTGGTTTTAATTTTTTTTTTACCTTGATTATTGGTTTTCAATGAGTTGAATGAAGAAATCTTAATGCATACATTGTTTTATCTAGTTCATGGCACCTTCTAGGAAGAGAACACGCACTAATGAAGCCGGTGAAGGATCTAATACCGGAGGTGGTTCTCGTCCGAATCTCACTCATATCTATCAACTATCTTTTCAATCCCCCGGAGCTCTCACCTACTTTCGTCAATTTCAAAACTATAAGATCCATCCGGAAAGGGTAATATCTATTCCTTTTCTTAACTCGGAGCGATTCAAATTTGAATATCTATGTTTCCTCCAAGAATGGAAGTTTATGGATTTTTCACTATTCCCGGGTTTTACTTTCGCATTTTGGTTTTAATCTTTTATGCTAATGCCAAATGTTGTGCCAATCGAGATGGTGTTGTTACGGCCGTTAATTCTCATCTTATGGGTAAAAAGATCACTCTATATGTTCAATCTATTTGTAATGTGTTCAAGTTGGAGGATGAAGGCTATGATGATGAGAATGCCCTTGGCCATGTTCTAAGTGGTTCCGTCACCGCCCTAAATGCTCAGGATAGGATCCTCCATTTGACGGTCTCTTGGTGGTTTAGGCCCTCGGGAGGGAAGTATTCCACTATCCGCCAAGTGGATGATTTTTGGATTCGATGCTTCCGTGAGAGAAAACGTCCGAACCTTGCTCGTATCATGTTTGCGGAGATCGTCTATCTCGTGCAACATCGCCACACCACACTTGTCACTTCCTTCACCTATGGCACGGCCCTAAGTTGCTTCTTCCAACAAAAGGAGATTGATTGCTCGCATGACTACCCAACTCCCTTCACCGATCCTATCGATGAACGCTCTCTTGCAAGGGGTAAGTTCCATTACTTTAATGGTAATTGGCTACGTCTATCCGAGCTCCCTAGTGAGGCCGCGGAGCAATTTGCTAATCCTCAAGTTGAAAAAGTTCCTCAAGCTCCTCCTCCACCTTCTATGGACTCCCTCGTGACTTATCTCAATGAGCAATTCACGGGTTTGCGCACGGGAATGGCTTCAATCGATCAAGTTATGAATTCGGGCTTTACCGCTGTTGATACAAGGTTTACAAGCCTTGAAGATTGGATGAAGAACGTGGAGACTCGAGTCACTTCTCTTGAAGGCGGTCACAACTCAATGAATATCTCTCTCAACACTTTCCATGACGAGTGGCGTCAAACCTTGAGGAATGATGATCCAATTGAGGAAGATGATGAAGAAGGCAATGGAGATGCATAGTAGCCTATCTTTGCATGCCATTCATATCATCTAGGATATTTACTTTATGCACCTTTGCTTTATGTTTTTAGGATTAAGTTTGAATTATTCTAAAACCTATGCTTTGATTTTTCTGTTATTTGGGTTTTTAAGTTGATGTTATCCTTTATTTGAACTTAATGATATTATGTTGCTTGCTTATTTATACCTTTTTCCTATTTATGCACTTTACATTATGTCTCAATTATTTTTGATCTAACAAAAAGGGGGAGAGGGAAGCTCACACTTAAAAATTTTGATTTTCAAACTTAAAAGTTACCTAGCTAATATTAAGGGGGAGTTATTTTGCAAAGTTTTTCAAAGTATCAAAAATTTCAAGTTTTAGTTTTGTTATATCAAAAAGGGGGAGATTGTAAAACCTATGTTTGATTTTGATATAATTAAGTTGTTAAGGATTAAATTGAAAACTTGAAATTGATTTCTAAGTCCCTTTAAAAATTTATAAATCACCAACACTTTAAACTGATTTGAAAAACTCAAACTCCAAATATTTTCTAAGTGTTCCAAGGCCAAAGTATTGAAAATCGTCCAGGTGTATCGATACGCTTCCAGCCGTATCGATACCTTTTTTACAAAGTTGGCTACTGGAAAGACGCGTTTCGATACGCTCTTTACCGTATCAAAACAACGTATCAAAATAGATTCAATTTGTATCGATACGCCCTCTGCAAAAACTGAAGGAGTTTGAATGGTGTACCGATACGGCTTAACCCGTATCGATACGGTTTTAACTGAATTTTTAATTCGAAGTGTTTTAAATGTTTTCGACCGTTGGTGTCAGTCGTTAGGTAACTAACATTTAAAGTGGCAGTTGTCCCGTATCGATACGGTGTACCCCCGTATCGAAACGGAAACTTCCAGTGAGCTAAGTTGAGAAAAAGGTATCGATACGGTCTCTTTCGTATCAAAACGGTCCATGTCCCGTAGCGATACGCTTACGAGCATTTCGATACGTCCTCTTTATTATGTACAACGGCTCTTTCTGTTTTGAGACAAATATCGATACGGCTCCCCGTGTACCGATACAGATAGCTGCAGAAATGCATTTATGGTGGAAAGAGAGGGTCCCAACGGCTATAATCAATACCCTAACCACCCAAACGGCTAGAATTGATAGAGAATGTATAGATTGAAGCTCATTGAATACCAACAACAACTATTGCATTAAAGATAAACATCCAAGCAAAAATCCAACCTCAAGTGTGCCTATTTTCCAATTTCTTGTAAACCCCAAATTGAGTTGTATTCAATTCTTATTCTATCTTCAAATTTGGGTTGAGTGTTGTACATCAAGGGACAATATTGTATTTCAGAGATATATTTCTTGTCCAATTTCTTCTTTGTTTATTTGTGAGGGTTTGGTCAAATTTTAGGTAGAAAATTTGACCGGTTGTGTAAAGGTTACCTCTTAAGCCTTGAAAAGGGGAAGAACAAATTAGTAAATTGTTGCAAATCCTTAGTGGTAGCTAAGGTAGTGGATGTAGAGTTCATTTGGAACTTGAACCACTCTAAAATCCTTTGTTCTTCATTTTTAGTTGTCCATTCACTCCAACAAAGTTTTAAAATCCCAATTCACCCCTTCTTGGTCTTGATCAATCCATCGATCCACTCAACACTAATGTTCTGTTTTTGGTTGCCTAAAGTAGAGGAAACAGATTTGGGCTTAGTGGACGCGAATCCGGGTAGTTCGGGGGATTGAATCGGCATTTTGGATAGTGTTTGTGTGTTGGCTGGTGAGTGGAAATTGTTTTGAAGCTTTAAAATGTGCAAAGAAGGTTCCTTGGGGTTTGGGTGGAGCATTAGGGGCCAACCTAAACCCAAGTGTAAGTGTATTTGTTTCTTGCCTTTTTTCGTTAAGTGTCGGTGTATGTGTTTATACACGTTGTTGGTTGAAATGCAATTGCTTTTATCTCCTTTTTAATGTTTTTGTGTTGTAAAGCCTCATGTGATGGTTAGTAGAAAGTAGGTTGTTGAATACGGTGATGTGTAGTCCAACCGGAAATGGTTGTGCATGTGTACACCATGTTTTGTTTCTGCTTTTAGATTATCATATCTCCCTTTCTAAATGATTTTGTCTTTAAACTAAAATATATGTTTGAACTGCATTGTTTTTGTTGTGATTTTGAGCTCCGCTCACTAAGCTCTTAAGCTTACGCTCTCTTTTCCAACAATACAGATCGTTAGGGCTTCGGAAGGCAAGCGGGGCAAGGCATGAGTCTTGGAGTTCTTTGCTAGCTCAAAGTATGGTTTTTATGGTTGTAATAATACTTAGGCGATGGAAATGCTAGACTTTTGTGTTTGGGAGTTGGTGTCCAAACTCTTTTGTAGTTGTTTTTGTTGCTAACATGTTTTGAATTTTGATACCACGCTATGTTGAGGCTTGTTATGCCTTGGGTTAATTGCTATGTGTTTCGGCATGTTAGTGTTTTTGTGCTAAGTGTTCTTATGAGCTTTTGGGTTTGGGATTCATATTTGTGTAAGTATGCATGTTTGATGCTTGTATTAGGGTGGTTTGCCTCTAGATTCCTTTTAACGCACGATTGCTACGTTTTGATGATGTTTATGTGTTATGTAGATGAGGTTTGATCTTTAATCATGTTGTGGTTATGTTTGAAGTTTGTTAGAGTTTTGGGGTAGTTTCGGTTATGTTTAGGAAGGTTCTAAAGTGTCTTGAATGTGAATTTTCTGCAAATCTGCAGGTAAGTTTCGAAACTAGTTGAATAGGTTTCAAAACCTTTTAAAGATGGTTCCGAAACCAACCTTAAGGTTTCGAAACTTGTTGAATTTTCTGGAAATCTGTAGAAAAGTTGCGAAACCTTTGATAAGGTTTCGAAACCTTTGTTTGGTAAAGTTGAAAATTAGTTTGAAAAGTTATGTTTTGGTCCCTGGTTGTTTAACATGTATTTGGGTGAGTTTGAGTGATCTTTTAATGCTGATATTTAACATGAGAGCATAAAACCTGACTAATTGCATATTGGTAACTTTAATTTCTTAAAAGTCCTTGTTTTTATCTGTTCTTACGTTTTAGTCCCTAATCGCTAAAAAGGCTAATTGGACTTCGAATCGATGTCCGAGTGAAGTGAGGTTTTAATCGCTACTTGCATGAACATATAGGATAATAATGAAGCCTTTAGAAAAGATAAAAAGGAAAAAATACCTTGGGTTGTTAATCGGTGGGAAATCCTTGGGTTTCTCTCCAATTATCCTCGTGTAACTCTCCCGATTCGGTCTTGCAACTAGACCGGGTCGGGAGGGTTATATTTGGTGGTATCAGAGCCTCGGTTAGGAGATCTCTCGGGAAGGTAAGTCGGGTAAGTTGGTTTGTTTTCCATTGCACGGTGTGTGAAAGCATGATTTCTCGTTCTTGTTGTTGGTTGAAGTGTAGTCGAGCGTCCTTGCCCTTGCTGACCCAATGTTTTCTTCTGTGTTATATTTGTTGTTTTAGATTTTATCTTCGTTATGGTGAGACCGAGGGGAAGGCCTAGACGGGTGACCAGGCACCCGAGGTTGTGCCTCCTACTCCCGATGGTAATGGGGCGGATGTCAGAGACGATGGACCTCAGGATGGGACGAATGTTGGGGTAATGGAGCTCAGGTGGGTCAGGGTCCGGCAGGTGCGGACATGACTCATTTGATTCAGACCATAGTCGAGGCTTTTCAGATAGCTTTAGCCGGTATACATGCTGCAGCACCACCTCAGTTTGAGTGGAGTTGAGTTCCGTTGTTTGACTCCCGAAGGTTCAGAGGCTTGGCTCGATAGCACTACACGATTCTTAGGCTAGATGGAGTGCTCAGACACTCGTAAGTTGGGTTGTGTTGTCTCCTTGCTTCAGGGGGATGCGTATGCATGGTTGACAACCGTTACTTCGGGTATGCCGGAAGTGGATGTCACTTGGGAATTCTTCAAAATAGCTTTCAGAAAGAAGTACCTTGAAGCTCGATACCATGATGAAAAGAAGAGGGGACTTATGGCCTTGGTTCAAGGTAGTAAGACGGTGTTAGAGTATGAGGTCCAGTTTGTGAGGTTGGGCCAATATGCTCCCGAGTTGGTTCATAGAGAGAGAGAACGGTGTGAGCGCTTCCGTTATGGTTTGACTAGGGATGTGAAGACTTATATACTCGCTTTTGATTACACCGAGTTTGATGTTTTGGTCTCTAGGGCCAAAGATATTGAGCAGGGTTTAGGCTCGAACACTCGTGGTAGTGGGTCCGATTTAGGGAAAAAGACATGCTATTGTTCACACACCTGAGTGCACTAGATGTGAGAAATGCCATCTAGGCGAGTGTATGGGTACCTTTGGGGTATGTTGTAACTGTGGTTCCCAAGATCATTTAAGGTATAACTGTCCTCCACTGGCTAGGGGCAGACAGGCTCCAGTTTGAGGTTTTGAGCATCAGAGAGGCTGTGGGCGCGGTCGAGGTAATTTTCAACCAAGGAATGATGGTCAGAGGAACGTAGCTCATGTAGTGGCAGTTCAGCCCGAGGGTGGAGGACCGGCTAGGGTGTATGCACAACGAGAGGCTGGGAATGACATGGATGTCATCGTAGGTAATTTCTTGTTACGATCTTTATCTTTGCTTTTGTTAATAGATTCAGGTTCGACACATTCATACATTTTGGGTGAGCATGCAAGAACTTTAGATTTACCATATGAGTTGTTAGATGTAGGTGTGAATGTTACTAGTTCTTTTGGTGAGACCGTTGTAGTTAGGAAAATGTATAGGAGGTATCGTTTGATGATTCATGGCCATATGTTTCCGGTCGATATGATGAAATTGTCATTCTATGGTTTCGATGTGATTTTAGGCATGGATTGGCTCGTAGAGCATAAAGCTGGGGTAGACTTTGAGACCAAGAGAGTCTCCTAGAGACTTGCGGATGATTTTGAGGTTGTAGTAGTTGGCGAGAACGTTAAGTTGTTGTCCAATGTTGTTTCTGCTTTGGAAGCTCAGAGATTGATGGATTTGGGTTGTCAATACACCAAATTTTGTATATAGCAGCGCTTTTCACGGTGTTTTTAGAGTAAACGCCGCTAAATTTGTACATATTGCGAATTTTATAGGGTAAATGCCACAAAAAGATAAATTTTTAGCGTTTATAATATAAACACCACAATAAGTCGCACTACAGTGGCGTTTTTCATATAAAACGACGTAATTGTGTACTGCTTATTGGCGTTTTTATAAGAAACGCCACAAAAGGAGATACAACTCAGTGTTTTATTTTAAAGATTTACTTACTCTCAGTTACTCTCCCTCACCATGAACCCCAAATCACCCGCAATCCCTAATTTCCTCTATTATCAACCTCATTCACCTCTCACACCCTCATCTTGACTAGTGATACGACCCCCATCGTTGGCGAGATTTAGTGAGTTTTTCTAATTCTTCCACTTATACTGAACTTCGATCTGCTTATGAGTTTTAGTTTATTTGAGTGAGTTTTCATTTATTTTATTTTCCTAGTCTTTTGATTCTTGGGGTTTTTATGTGAATTTCTTCAACCTATGTCATCATCGACACTGCTATTGGCGTTGATCGAGAGGCTGTTGAACCATACTTGAGAGTTTGCAGTGTTGATGGCGTTTATCATCAAGGTTCCACTGGTTTGTTCTCTGAACCATTTATTTTCTTCAAAGTTATGTTACGTCAATTTGTCTTGGAAATTGATGATAGAGTGGCGTACTTACACATGTGCAAAAAAAGAGTAAAGAGGATGGTTGTTGTTGCCTTTTCCATGCAAATCACGCATTGCGTGAAAGGAATAAAAAAGGGAATTGAAAGTGTGATTTGATTAGGGCTTGGCGTGAATATAGCAAAAAAAATTAAAATAAAAGCAATCAGAATCTGCTTGAGTTTTGTCTGTGTTTTCGCCACGTGATTCGGTTGCAGTTGATATGGTTTCTGATTTAGTGAAACAATCAGAATCTGCTTCAACTTGAAGCTTGGCAACAATCATCCTTGGAGCCTCTAAAACAAGGAAATTTTTGTGTGTTTTGATTCGGGTACTACTGAGGCCGTCTTAAAATCAGACAATTTTTTATCAAAAAGAAAAGCCAGACTATTGACTTGATCTTCGTTGAGCCATTCAAATTTCTTTTTCAATGCCAAGGTTGGTGGACCTGTTCAATTCCTTTCCTTTACTCTCTACACATTTTTTAGTATTGTCTGTCAATATATTTTTTTGACCAAAGAGTATTGTCTGTCAATATTCTAAGAAGGAAACTTGGTATTATTATATGTTGAAAAAGTCTATAAATCATATGGACTGTGGACCGACAATTTTGCCTTTTCTATAATTTATACCATAAATTAATGTTTTGGCCATCTGGCTTAAATGTATCATATACACTACAACAAAACAGTTCTTTAGCGGCGTTTTTTTAACCCTTTAGCGGCGTTTTTTAGCGCCGCTAAAAACTTTCCCGGCGCTTAAGAAAGCGCCGCAAGAAATGCCGCCTAAAGCAGCGCCGCAATAGTTAGCGGCGTTTTTCACCTTAAAACGCCACACAAAGTCAGGATCTATAGTGGCGTTTGTCGTTACAAACGCCGCGAATAAGTGTTCTATAGCGGCGTTTGTAAACATAAACGCCGCAAAAAGTTACGTTCTATAGCGGCATTTGTGTTTACAAACGCCGCGATATCATGTTCTATAGAGGCGTTTTTAAATACAAACGCCGGTAAAGAGTGTTCTATAGCGGCGTTTTGTGTTTACAAACGCCGCGAGAACATGTTCTGTAGTGGCGTTTTTAAATACAAACGCCGAGAAAAGGTGTTCTATAGCAGCGTTTGTAAACGCAAACGCCGCGAATAACACCATGTTTCAAAAGAAAAATTAAATAAAACATACATATTATATAATAATTTAAAATGCATTAATTAACTAAAAGAGTTTCAGAATGTGGTCCATAAATTTCTCTTTCAATTTCATTAAGAACATAGGTACATTAAAGTCCATCCTTAAACTAAAGAAATAAAAAAAAAATTCAGAATGACAACATGATCGCTTACAGGCACCCAGGTTCCCACTAGTATTTCAGCACCTGCAGCAGCAAGAGATTTTGCTATCGCCCAGCCATAACCATTGTCATCGGCAACACCAACAATAAACGCCCTCTTACCTGAAAAATAAAAACCTTGAGAACATGAATCGATGAGATCTGAAAATAAAAAACAATGGCTTGAAGCATGAAAGACTGTTTTCACCAACAATAAACTCCTATCACAATCAAGAACATGAATCGATGAGATCTGAAAATCAAAAAGTAAAAAAATGTCTGATCAGCAACTTTCATCAAAACTAGTAAAAAAAACCTTGAGAAAATCATAGTAATTTAAAACATTAATGATTGAATAAGAGAAACAGAAGAATACAAGAACAAATAAGAGATGCAGTAATGGAAGGGCCAATCCGCATATATGCGTTGATTAGACTGAAAAAAAAAAGAAGAACTACAAGTACTGATCCAATTAAAACATTAAAGTTAAGTCATGATCTAAAATCAAGTCTATAAATAAAATGTTTGCTTTAGAACAAAAGCAAGCTTAATCAGCAAGTACCATCTTGTAAAGAGATAGCTTAACACAATGGTAGAAAATTATGATTAACTAACTATATATCCATTCACCATAAAGTTGCAGAACCCTCAATTCAAGAAAGGGAAATCATATGCTTTGATGGGAAAACTTTTAACAAAAAACATTAACTCCAAAAACCCATTAAAGAAAATGACAAAGCAATAAAAAACTCATTGCCTATGAAGGTAAGAGTCAGAATCTTCAGCTTCCAAGCACCGCTTCAGAACCTTTCTTTCTTTATTTGTTCATACATAATTTTACCAGGATTGTTTGGAGTCTGATTCTTATTTCTAATAACTTCAAAAGCACCAACTTTCTATGAACTGCAATATGTTGGAATTAATAAACAACATTGAAAATGTTAAAACTAAACATACTACAATTCTGAAAATGACTCATATTACTTAACAATAATCAAAGTAACTAAAGGCACATCCTAATTCCTAAGCGAAACCTGATGATGGTGTAAAATTCTCAAGAGATCCATAAAAACCAGAACATAAATTAGACTCACACTACAATTCCTATTGCAACTTATTAATTGCAATTAATAATACATTATGACCCAGAATCTAAAACATTTGCTAAGAAGTGATAACGACAAAGAAATTGCAACTTCAAAAATCCATCATTTGGGGGAAAGAAACATAATGCAGGATCAAAAGTGCAATTATAATCTGGAAGAGATCAATAAGTTGCATTTCAAAGCAAACCCAATTTTAACAGCTGAGAATTAAATGGAGAAACCTTTGATGGAGACTTACCCAGAATCCAAATGATCTCAAACTAGAAAACATGGAGCGCTTTATTTTCTAAGGGAATTCGGAGAACAGTTGATTTTCCGGGAATTATAACAAAAGAAAAATAGCTTTGACTTGAAGGACTAGGAACTTTGCGTGTCGGTGCGAAAATGAGATCGGATCTGGAAATGGAGAAACACCGCACAAAAAGTAAACAAATAGAAACACCGCCCTGCAATATATGTTTCAGTTATACTCTAGTCGGAGACGAAACCAAAAAGAGGCAAAAATCGACGTGAACCTATTCATTGGGGGGAGATCCGGCAGCAGTACTAACACCCAAAGACAAGGGCATAGTCAACCCTCCTCCACCTGCCGCGGCGACGCCTCTTCCAGGTAACATCATCTGCTGTTGCATCATCATTTTCATGGCTGCAGTAGCAGGAGAAGACCCTCCTCCTCCCCCGCCACCACCACCGTCGCCGTTGATTTGATGTTGACTAAGCTTGGATGCCAGAATCTCATCGTAGTGGAAGCCGGCATTACCGAGTTCCCCTATAGACTGTTGCAGATCATCGACGGAGTCGCCTATCACCTTGACAACAGCAACTTTACCCTACAAAATAAGATTAGATGTCGAAGAAAAATTATTATCACAGAACACACCCATGTAAAATATGAAAAACAGAATCTCCATGACTCATATGCGTGAGACGGCGAGGCGAACGACGCCTGTTTGAGGTGCGATGGTGAGGCCAGCGCTTGGTCGACGAGGGTGAGTAGCACGGCAAGGAGGGAGCAGTAGAGGCTAGGGATTATTTAATTTGCACGATAGAATTGGGGGAAATGCGCGCGGAGTTTTAAGTTTTTTCCTATTGCAGCGTTTTTGTTAACAAACGCAGCTAGAAAGAACTTTTCGCGGCGTTTGGCCCAAAACCGCCACTAAAACAAAACCAATTGCGGCGTTTATACTACCAAACGCCGCTACTTCCTTTACTACAGCGGCGTTTTATTTGAAAACGCCGGTAAATGTTCTATTTTGTGGCGTTTGACACCAAAACGCCGGCATTAGTTAAATATTAGCGGCGTTTATTAAGAAAACGCCACGAAAAGCGCCGCTGTAGAACGAATCTGGTGTAGTGATAGTTGGCTGTTTTTTACATATATCATATAGTTGGCTGTTGCTGCTTCATAATTTCGTTTATTTGATTTCTTTTTCATAATTCATTTACTTGTACTTCAATCAAGGTATTTTTTTTAATTTTGATTTGACTAGCTCATTGTATAATTTAAAATTGATGACGGAGTGGCGTACTTGCACATTAAGTGTTGTGTTGAAATCGTAGGAAAGAAGAAGATCGTCTTTTTTACTAAGCTATTTATAATGGTCTGAGTTTATTTTAGAGCATATTCTTGATTACTCATCACGTTTTTGGAGTTAGGGTGTCCAAATCATTTGTCAAAAGAATGAATTGGAGTATCATTCAGATTTTTATCCTGCTAGGGATCTTTTGTTAGCCATTAGAAAGTTGTGATGCATATTGTGAAAAATGTGAACTGAATTTAATTTGATTAGTTAGTTCTAAACTCTTATGCTGGTTCTAGGTAAGCGCAAGGGTACAAGGGAGGCAAGGTTGCCCACAAAGATCTTGTGGATGAGAAGGATGCGTGTTCTCAGATGCTTGCTTCGTAAGTACAGAGAGTCAAAGAAGATTGACAAGTATATGTACCATGACATGTACACGAAAGTCAAGGGTAATGTGTTTAAGAACAAGAGAGTCCTTATGGAGAGCATCCACAAATCTAAGGCTGAGAAGGCCATAGAAAAGACTTTGGCTGACCTAATTTGAAGCTAAGAGGGCTAAGAATAAGGCAAGCAGGGAAATAAAGTTTGCTAGGGGGAGGAGCGATTGGCCCAGGTAAGAACTTCTGTACTAGTTATAATGGTTTTTTTATCTGTTATCTTTGGTGTTTTCCTATGTTTTATTGAAGACTATAAATGTTCCTTGCTTTGAAGTCCTCTGGTCTCTTTTTAAGTCTCGTTTTTTGTTATGCTATAGTCAATAATGTTGAATAGATTCATGCTCATTTTCTTTTTCATCTCATTTTATGATGCTGATTTTCATTTCAATTTTAATCTCCTTAGGGGCCTGGAGGAGGAGATAAGACATTAATCATCCAACGAGAAAATGCCAAACATGTACCACTTGGTTTAGGGTTGGGGTGGTTGGAACGTAAGGTGTGATGATAAAATTTTACTTTATTCTTAATCTAATTATGTTACTTCTACTGAAAATGATCATATGATATCATTCTGACGAGAGACGAGCCAAACCGACAAAATTATCTTCCTTTGCCGGTGATAGTGGGGCCACTAGTTCTTCTCTTGATCAAAACCTGAGTGCTACAACTGGTCAACAGATTTTGCAGTCACTTGCATCTCGGAGCTCTTCTCTAAATAGGGTAGATCCTTCCTCAAGCAGTCCAGGTGTTCAGAGTAGTAGATTGTCAAGAGTGCAGGGTTCCATTGATCAATCAGGGGCTGCTAATGTTGTCTCTCAAGTTCTTCAAAGTCCTGCATTAAATGGCTTATTGGCGGCTGTCTTAGAGCAGACTGTTGTTGGTTCCCAAGATGATTTTAGGAATATGTTGCAGCAACTCACACAAAGTCCA
This sequence comes from Hibiscus trionum, assembly GCA_030270665.1. NCBI lineage: Eukaryota > Viridiplantae > Streptophyta > Magnoliopsida > Malvales > Malvaceae > Hibiscus > Hibiscus trionum. The sequence continues at coordinate 15,160,583 of BSYR01000051.1, forward strand.
CAAATCATGTATAGTGTGATGGGGGAGGTCAACTGTTGCGGATAAATCTTGTGACCATGATTTTTAGTTTTTCTTTTTCATTTACATATAGTTTAGATTTTTCAGGTGTGTGTACACTGACATGGAGGATGTTGTGCTATTTGCTGTTTCATAATTAATATGTGAAATGCATTTTAAATTATTATATAATATGTGTAATGCATTTTAAATTATTTGATTTTTTTTGAAATATGGTGTTATTCGCAACATTTGTAAAATAAAATGCCACTATAGAATATGTTCTCGCCACTAAAGAACAGTTATTAGCGGCGTTTGTAATTAAAAACGCCACTATAGAACATGTTCTCGTGGCGTTTGTAAACACAAACGCCACTATAGAACTTGACTTTTTGCGGCGTTTGCAAAAATAAACGCCACTAAAGAACACTTATTCGCGACGTTTGTAAATACAAATGCCACTATAGATCTTGCCTTTTTGTGGCGTTTTTACCTAAAAGTGTCGCGAACTATTGCGGTGCTGCTTTAATCGGCATTTCTTGTGGCGCTTTCTTAAGCGCCGGGAAAGTTTTTAGCGGCGCTAAAAAATGCCGCTATAGGTTTAAAAAACGCCGCTAAAGAACTGTTTTGTTGTAGTATGTCAATCGTATTTGGCCTATATAATGAATCCGAATATGAGTGATGTTAGACCGCAAGACATTAGAACAATTTGTGATTTTCCGAGTGTCTTTCCATAAGAGTTTCTGGGTTTGCCTCCAGATAGGGATGTTACGTTTGCTACTGAGACATATTCAGATTATGCACCCGTGTCTATTGCTCTGTATAGGATGACACCTAAAGAGTTGAAAGAGTTGAGGACACAGCTTCAGGAAATGTCCGATAGAGGTTTCATTAAGCCTAGTATTTCCCCGTGGGGTGCTCCGGTCTTGTTTGTGAAGAAAAAGGACAACGGTATGAGGATGTGTATAGATTATCGATATTTGAACAAGGTAACCGTGAAGAACAAGTATCCTTTTCCACGGATAGATGATTTGCTTGATCAGTTGAGAGGTGCTTCAGTGTTTTCGAAGATTGATTTGAGATTCAGTTATTATTAGTTGAAGGTGAAAGATGTGGACATAATGAAGACAGCATTTTGTACATGATATGGGCACTACGAGTTCTTGGTAATGCCTTTCGGTTTGACTAATGCCCCAGCTGCTTTTATGGACATGATGAACATGGTATTTCACGAGTTTTTGGATAGATTTGTAATAGTGTTCATATATGACATTTTAGTGTACTCCAAAACCGAGGAAGAGCATGATGAGCAATTGCGATTAGTGCTACGAACTTTGCTTGAAAACCAGTTGTATGCCAAGTTGAGTAAATGCGTGTTTTGGATTAGGGAGGTAGTCTTTTTAGGTCATGTGATCTCAGCCGATAGGATTAGTGTGGATCCCAAGAAGATAGAAGCGATAGTGAATTGGAAACAACCGAAGTTGGTGACCGAAATCCGTAGTTTCCTAGGCTTGGCAGGGTATTATTGAAGATTTGTCGAGGGATTTTTGAAGATTGCGACACCTTTGACTAAATTGCTTCAGAAGAATGTTCTGTATGAGTGGACAGATGCAAGGCAACAAGCGTTTGAAAATTTGAAGAAGGCATTAACGGAAGCTCATGTTTTGATTCAGCCTGAACCAAGGAAAGAGTTCGTAATCTTTAGTGATGTGTCGTATGTAGATTTAGGGTGTGTGCTTATGCAAGAAGGAAGAGTTGTAGCTTATGCTTCAACACAATTGAATGTGCACGAGAAGAATTACCCCACCCTTGACATAGAGTTAGCGGTTGTGGTCTCTGCCTTGAAGATTTGGAGACACTACCTTTATGGTGAGAAATGCACAGTCTACACTGACCACAAGAGTTTGAAATATTTGATGACTCAGAGGGAGTTGAACCTTAGACAACGTAGGTGGAGGAGAGTTGTAACGCACGGGTTTGGGGCCCGGGAGATACTCGGGTTTGGTTAAGCCGGTCTGGGTTAAGCTAATCTTTGGGAAACAATTTAAAATATACCATTTTAGAGTTTTTGGAGAAAAAGGGAATTTAAAGAGGGCCTTTTGGTAAAATGTGGACAAATGGGTTTTTGGAGATAAATTTTAAATTAAAAAATACAATATTTCAAAATTCTCATCTCATCTTCTTCCCCAAAACCATTTTCACGTTAAACCTCCCCAAAATCCCATTTCACTATTCCATTGCTCCTAGCTTTCTATCCAAGCGATTTCTTCAAGGTAATTGATTCTTTAACTTGGTTTTATCTTCCTTGAGTCGTAGATACTAAGGTTTTTGCAAAAACCCATAGTTTAAACTTGTTTTGATTTTAAAGTTTGGTTTGAAGTGGAAAGGAGTTTATGGGATTTTCGTTGGGGTTGGTTGTGGTTGGGTTTAGGTGTGTTTTTAACTTTGTCTTATTTCTAAAATAACATGGAAATGATGGGTTGTTATAGGAAACCTAAAATGGGTATTGTGGGTAACTTTGGAATTTGGAAATCTTAAGTTTTTGGATGGGTTTAGGGTCTAAATGACAGTTTATGATTTGGTAGCTTTGGGTTGATGTTTTGGATGTTAAAAGATATATTTTTGATGATAAATTTGTTAGGATTGGCTGCAAGTAGTTTCAAGCTAAATTGAATGTGTTTTGGGTGAAATTTGGGCTCGAATCGATGTGTTTTGTTGCAAGAATGTTGAGTTTCGTGTTGCTGCTATGTTTGTGAGTATATTAGCATTCTAATGTTCTGTTTTGGGTTGCCTAAAACAGAGGAAACGGATTTGGGCTTTCTGGACGCGAATTCAGGTAGTTTAGAGGCTTGAATCGACATTTTGGATAGCGTTTGTGTGTTGGTTGGTGAGTGGAAATTGTTTTGAAGCTTTAAAGTGTTCAAAGAAGGTTCCTTGGGGTTTGGGTGGAGCCTTAGGGCCAACCTAAACCTAAGTGTAAGTGTATTTGTTTCTTGCCTTGTTTCGTTAAGTGTCGGTGTATGTGTTTATACACGTTGTTGGTTGAAATGCAATTGTTTTTATCTTCTTTTTAATGTTTTTGTGTTGTCGTAGTTGTTGTCAAAGCCTCACGTGATGGTTAGTGGAAAGTAGGTTGTTGAATACGGTGATGTGTAGTCCCACCGTAAATGGTTGTGCATGTGTGCACCATGTTTTGTTTGTGCCTTTTGATTATCGTATCTCCCTTTCTAAATGATTTTGTCTTTAAACTAAAATATATGTTTGAACTGCATTGTTGTTGTTGTGATTTTGAGCTCCGCTCACTAAGCTTTTAAGCTTACGCTCTCTTTTCCAACAATGCAGATCGTTAGTGGCTTCGGAAGACAAGCGGGGCAAGGGAGGAGTCTTGGAGTTCTTTTCTAGCTCAAAGTATGGTTTTTATGGTTGTAATAATACTTAGGCAATGGGAATGCTAGACTTTTGTGTTTGAGAGTTGATGTCCAAACTCCTTTGTAGTTGTTTTTGTTGCTAACATGTTTTGAATGTTGATATCATGCTATATTGAGGCTTGTTATGGCCTTGGGTTAATTGCTATGTGTTTTTGGCATGTTAGTGTTTTTGTGCTAAGTGTTTTATGAGCTTTTGGGTTTTAGATTCATATTTGTGTAAGTATGCATGTTTGATGCTTGTATTAGGGTGGTTTACCTCTAGATTCCTTTTAACGCACGATTGCTATGTTTTGATGATGTTTATGTGTTATGTAGATGAGGTTTGATCTTTAATCATGTTGTGGTTATGTTTGAAGTTTGTTAGAGCTTTGGGGTAGTTTTGGTATGTGTAGGAAGGTTCTAAAGTGTCTCGAATGTGAATTTTCTGCAAATCTGCAGGTAAGTTTTGAAACCAGTTGAATAGGTTTCGAAACCTTTTAAAGTTGGTTTTCGAAACCAGCCTTAAGGTTTCGAAACTTGTTGAATTTTCTGGAAATCTGCAGGAAAGTTTCAAGAAGGTTTCGAAACCTTTGTTTGGTAAAGTTGAAAATTAGTTTGAAAAGTTATGTTTTGGTCCCTGATTGTTTAACATGTATTTGGGTGAGTTTGAATGATCTTTTAGAGCTGAAATTTAACATAAGAGCATGAAATCCGACTAATTGCATATTGGCAACTTTAATTTCTTAGAAGTCCATGTTTTTATCTGTTCTTACATTTTAGTCCCTAATCTCTAAAAAGGCCAATAGGACTTCGAATCGATGTTCGATTGAAGTGAATTTTTAACCACTGCTTGCATGAACATATAGGATAATAATGAAGCCTTTAGAAAAGATAGAAAGAAAAAATACCTTGGGTTGTTAATCGGTGGGAAATCCTCAGGTTTCTCTCTGATTATCCCTATGTAACTCTCACGATTCAGTCTTGCGACTAGACCGGGTCGAGAGGGTTACATTTGGTGGTATCAGAGCCTCGGTTACGAGGTCTCCCGGGAAGGTAAGTTAGGTAAGTTGGTTTGTTTTCCATTGCACGGTGTGTGAAAGCATGATTTCTCGTTCTTGTTGTTGGTTGAAGTGTGGTCGAGCGTCCCCATTGCTAGGTATTGTTATTGGAAAGTGGTTTTGGTTAAAAGAGCTTGAGCACTTGGATCCTTTCCCTTGCTGACCCAATGTTTTCTTCTGATTTATGTTTGTTGTTTTAGATTTTATCTTCATTATGGTGAGACCGAGGGAAAGGCCTAGAGCGGGTGACCAGGCACCCGAGGTTGTGCCTCCTACTCCCGATGGTAATGGGGCGGTTGTCAGAGATTATGGACCTCAGGATGGGGCGAATGTTGGGGATAATGGAGCTCAAGCAGGTCAGGGTCCGGTAGGTGCGGACATGACTCATTTGATTCAAACCATAGCCGGGGCTTTTCAGATAACTTTAGCTGGTATACATGCTGCAGCACCACCTCAGGGATCGGGGACTGGTTTACCCCTTGAGAGACTTCGTAGTTTGGGCGAAGTTGTGTTCTGTTGTTTGACTCCCGAGGGTTCAGAGGCTTGGCTTGAGAGCACTACACGAATCTTAGGCTAGATGGAGTGCTCAGACACTCGTAAGTTGGGTTGTGTTGTCTCCTTGCTTCAGGGGGATGCGTATGAATGGTGGACTACCGTTACTTCGGGTATGTCAGACGCAGATGTCACTTAGGAATTCTTCATAACAGCTTTCAGAAAGAAGTACCTTGGAGCCCGATACCAGGATGAAAAGAAGAGGGAACTTATGGCATTGGTTTAGGGTAGTAAGACGGTGTTAGAGTATGAGGTCCAATTTTTGAGGTTGAGCCAATATGCTCCCGAGTTGGTTCCCAGTGAGAGAGAATGGTGTACAGAATGGGAGAAGGAAGAACCTTTTTTCCTTGTTATATGAACGGTTTCCATTGAAACAAATGTTTTTTTCTCTTTTTTCGGATGGAAATCGTCTGCTCCAAACTATGCCCCTTTTAGTGTGCGTACTTAAAAAAGGTAAGTTTAGGGTTTAATGTATTTATGGTTAAGGTTTATGGAATTAGAGGTATGATGTATTTTTAGGGTCTAAGGTTTAAGTTGTAGAATTTAGAATTAAAGTTTAGAATTTAATTTTTTTATATTTTTTAATAGGGGAATAAAACACGACATAATTCGAGGGCAAAGAATTTTTTTCCTTTTATTTTATTACCCTTTCTAAAACCATTAAATGTTGCATTTTAATGCATTCAGACAGTATGTTTTCAAAATTGGGGGTTTATTTTATTTTTTTCGTTTACAGAAATGCCTTAATGACCATAAGTTTACAAATTAAAAATATGAGTGGCCATAACACTCGAATTTAAAAATTAATGACCAAAAGTATATAGACCCTAAACATAATTGATAATTCTTGTAGTTTACTCTTTCATGAATGTAAGTATTTAATTTTATAAATTGTCAATAGAATAATAACTCAAAGTTAATTTGACGATCGATTATTCTTATTACATTATTATTTAAAAAATATCACATTTTCTGAGATCCACTTTAGCTTTATGGCCAAGGATGCTCATATTGTCCCATTTTGTATGGGTTCGAATTTTGATATAAAAATGTAATATCTCCCTAATTAAAAAAATATCACATTTTCCCAAGTTGATTGGGTACAGATACTGAATCGGAATGGAAAGGAGTATTTATTTACTCTATACTCCACAACCTTCACCTTGGGGAAATTCTAAAAAATAACGGCTTAAAAACAACTAAAAATTGGCCCTTAAATCTCAGCTGTTGGATGAAGCCAAGCAAGCAACAACCGTACGATTTAAAAAAAACGGCTACCAGGTGAACCGGTAACCATTGTTTGTGTCAAAAAACAAAACACGCGAGTTTGAAGAAGGATATTAGCACGAAGCAAAATCTTATGGTTTTAATACTCTCAAACCCACTAAGAGCATAAACGACGAACCAACGGCGGCGAACCTCCCCCCTCCTTGCCCTCGCTTTGAGCCTGTTGATCGCAAAAAGCTACTCCTTGTCATTTTTTTATCCCTAAATATTTGAAATTCTAGGGTTTCAAAGCTTTTAATCGATGGGAATCTCGAATCTGTGATTGTCGCATAGGGATTCTACTGGAACTTAATTATCCTTTGGTTTATGATCATTTCCTTTTCTTCTGTCATGCAGGCTTGTCCTCTCTTGCTTCGTGTTTTCATAAAGGTATGTTCTTTTTCCAAAGCTTTGGCTTCATTTTTCTAGCTTATTAAGTCGATTACATGTTCAAGTTACTCTCTTCTTGGGATGCATTTTATTGGTCCCTGCTAATCATTTTGGGTTCTTCAATCACTTTGATTTTCCCTTGAATCATAGAAACCTACATTTTTGGTGAAGTTGGTTAATAGAGGATATTTGGAAACTTAACTTAGGTATCAGTTTTAGGAACGTTAAAATCACATTTACATAATCAAACAATCTGCATGACTGTTATGGTAGAGTGTGCAACTTCCTGAGAAGATCCTCTTGGCAAGAGTATGCAAGAGATCTATGCATATAATAGAAGAATTTTGTATTCTAGTGAAAGAAATAACAGATTGATGGTACCTTAGTCTCATGCTTTACACTTGGGAAATATCACCCTAAGGTTTAGGAGTTTAAGTAGAAATTCAAAAAATAAAATTTGTTCATTATATTATGGTGCTTTGATTTATTAAAATTAGTTTGTGCATTTAATTTCTGTATTTAGCAATCATGAAATTTTTTATGCTCTTGAAGAGAGTGCTTTGGCGGTACCTAGTTTCATCCATAGTCATTGAACATATAGGTGTTAGGATTGAAAAAACTTTTAAGTATTGACTGAAGATAAACTCTCAGTTATGAGGGAATGAAAAAATAGGACTACTGATTCAGACAAAAGAAAAGAACGTTTTGTTTCTTAGAATTTCTTTTGTTGTTTACTCATATGTAAACTGTGATGAAATATTTTTTTTAAAGATTATAAATTGTGGTGATACAAATGCTTAAATTTCTAGTTATTGCTTTGCACATCGACTTCAGCAGTTCTCATCATTATATTCATAAGTGCTTCTGTATTTGCTTATTTCAGCAAAGAATCTATAACAATTGGGTTTCCTTAATACAAACTTAGGTTTGAGGCAGGTTAAATCTCCTTTGCACTATTATCATTTAGTCCCTTACCAATGCTCAAACTTTGTCATTTATCTTTTTGTTGACAATATGCAGATCGTAAATTACTTAGATGTGGCTATTATGTCATCGGAGTTTTCAACTGTCTAATAAGCGACATGAGAATGGGAAGTACTACAATGCATTACCTCATGAGTTTATTCTACTATGTCAGAAAACCATGAAGAAGATGCTAGTATTGTGTGATTGAAGTTTGTAAAATGTTGGAAAGAGAGTGGTCCTTGTATGGAACCTTCAATTGGTGTATCATTGCTGCTGCAATCTTGAATTGTTAACCCTTTGTGAAGTTCTAGTAATGTAGCTTGAGATTTTTAGGTAGTATTTTTGAACCTTTATGGATGTATTGAATTTGAAATGTCAGAATTTTTTGCAACCTTTTAAGCTTTATAGTGATCAAGATGATCTTTCCCTGCCTGTGAAAAATTAGATTGCAGATTTGGATATTTGAGGATATTAATCTTTTTCAGATTTAGAAATAGCGAATTCGGATAATATTTGAATTTAGATGTTAAGATTATTATCTGTGCGGATCCAGAGAATATAAATAGACGTTTCAAATATTCATTATTTGAATCTACATTACATATGTGAAGGGGGATTGTGGATTTGGAAATTTGAATTTAACTATATATTATAAAATGTAAAATATGTTTGTGCCTAATTAGATTCGGATCTTGATTGTTTAGAATTTAATATTGGAACTAAAATTTTTGTGGATCAGATATTTAATATATGGTTAAAATTTATGTATGTACACAAATCTTTATACTAAGTTGAACCACTTTGGCATATGTTTGATACGTGTAAGAAATTCGGTATATACCGTTTTTCTTACAACTTTTGTAAAATATCTTGTACCAAATTGTGTTTTCTCGTAGGAAATTATGTATGTACACAAATTCTTACACTAAGTTGAGCCACTTTGGCCTATGTTTGATACGTGTAAGAAATTCGGTATATACCGTTTTTCTTACAACTTTTGTAAGAAATTGTGTACATTTTGTAGTAATTTGTGTACATACACTCTACTTGTAAACCCGGGCACCGATACTACTAGGACAGTTTTCAAAACCCATATACAAAGTTTGGCTTTTTTTTGAATCTGCCACACTGGTACCGAAACTACTAGGCCAGTTTCGAAACTCCTATATCAAGTTTGGCTTTATTTTGAATCTGCCACACTGGTACCGAAACCACTAGGCCAGTTTCGAAACCCCTGTAGAAAGATTGGCTTTATTTTGAATCTACCACACCGGTACCGAAACCACTAGGCCAGTTTTAAAACCTATCGTGCAGTTGGACGGGTAATAAGTTCGGTACATACAAAAATTCTTACATAAGTTGTAAGAAATTATGTTTTATTGTAACAAATAGGATATGTACAAAAATCCTTACAAGACCATGAGCCCCTTTGGTCTTTGGAAACCTTTAATACGAAATTCGGTACAAACATTATTTTATTACAAAGTGGTAAGAAACTGTGTACATTTTGGTAATAAGTTTGGTACATACAAAAATCCTTACATATGTTGTATGAAAATATGTTTATTGTAAGAAATAGGGTATGTACAAAATCCCTGACAAGACCATGAGCCCTTTTTTGGTATTTGGAAACCTTTGGTAAGAAATTCGGTACAAACCTTATTTTATTACAAAGTGGTAACAAACTGTGTACTTTTTGATAATAAGTTCCGTACATACAAAAATCTTTATAGAAGTTGTAAAAAATTATGTTTTATTGTAACAAATAGGGTATGTACAAAAATCCTTACAAGACCATGTGCCATTTTGGTCTTTGGCAACTTTTGGTAAGAAATTCGGTACAAACCTTATTTTATTACAAAGTGGTAACAAACTTTGTACATTTTGGTAATAAGTTCGGTGCATACAAAAATCTTTACATAACTTTGTTGAGTTGTGAGGAGCTCGATTCGTTCAACCGATAAGGCTCACCAAGTGGTGGAGAGGTGGATATTTGGGTGGAAGGGTTGTGGAAGCTAAAAAGATAATTGACACAATGATTTATAGTGGTTCAACCTTCTAACCAAGGTCTACATCCACTACCTTAGCTCCCCACTAAGGATTTCTAATCAATCCACTATTGATTCGTCCCCTTTTCTAGGCATTGGAGGAAACCCTTTACACCGATCAAGCTTTCTACCCAAAGCCTTGATCAAACCCTCTCTTACAAGGAGATAATAAAAGCAAAAACAAATCCCTCTAATAGGTGTTTGTTTGCACAATTAAAGCACTCACCCAAAACCTAAAACACTTGAGCAAATTTGACAATTTTGGCTCACTAGTGTTTGTCTATACAATAAATGACAATTTAAGCTCTAAGACAATTCTTGATCATTTGTTGATTGACAATATGATCATTAGCCTTTACTTGATGCTTGGAGGTCCCTTTTATACTCCTTGATGAGTTTGTAGCCGTTACTAGCCGTTGGGATTGAATTGGAGCCGTTGAGGACTTTAATTCCCATCATAAATGCAGTTCTGCAGCTCCCCGTTTCGAAACACTCGAACCCGTTTCGAAACACCCTTTAAGTAGAAAGAGCCGTTGCAGTCTGACGTGGACCCGTATCGAAACGTTCTAGTCCGTTTCGAAACACCCGTTTCGAAGCGCCTGTCCCCGTATCAAAATGACCTGCATTTAAATGTTAGTTGGGAAATAGACGTTGGGGTTTATGACCATTGTGGTCAATGCCACGTAGGCGTATCGAAACGGCATAGCCCGTTTTGAAACGCTGAGCAAAAATCTCATCCAGGGAATGCTCGTTTCGATACCCGTATCGAAACACTTTTGTTACTGGAATGAACCGTATCGAAACGCCCTAAGGTGTTTCGAAACGCCTGGAAGGTTTTGTGTATTTTGGCTTTTGAAAACATGCAAAACCTTTTATAAAATATCCCTAAACATAGTTTCAAGTTATTTGGACTTTGGAAATTGTTTTAAATACTTTTTAAGTCACTCCAAAACATTTTTCAATTATTATATCAAAACATTAGTTCTACAATCTCCCCCTTTTTGATATAATAAAACTATCTTAAAAAATTGTTTGGGGTTCTCCCCTTTAACTTTAAAATTTTGAATAAGAGAATTAAAGATATGAAATCAAATAAAGCTCCCCCTTATTCATTTTAAAGTTCAATTTTTCAAACCATTTCTCCCCCTTTTTGTTATATCAAAAGAATTTGAAACATTAATTTCAAAAATAACAATAGAGGTAAAAAATTTAACAAAAATAAGAATTTGGTTTAAAAATGGCTCCCCCTTACTCAAAGCATCATTAAGAGTGTTAGTCCAACATATATGATCATCTAGTTGACATATATAAAAATAAATCAAATAAAATCAAAAGCAACTAGATTTTTACCAACACTTGAACTCAAGGGAGGATGTGAAGCCTTCCTTCTTCAAGTGTTCTAGGGGCACTAGATTGTCTAACATAAAAATTTAATTTTCCAAAATTGTTTTTCTTTTCTAGCACTTTGGAGATCAAATCCTTTTCTTCTTGAACCTTTTGAAGCAAATTTTGTAAATCAAAACATTTTAATTCAAACTCTTCGAGTTTTGCTTCATGTTCAAGTTTGGTTTTAGAAATCAAATCATTTTGAATTTTTAACTTTTAAATCAATTTATTGTTTTTCAAAATGTGATTTTTGAAGTCTAAAACCAAATCATCATAGGCATCTTGTAATTCATCAAAAGAGTAAGAACATGAAGTAGATGAATTAGAAGTTACCCTTGAATCTTCTTCGATGGCCATAACGCAAAGGTTGGCTTGTTCATCGTCGGTGGAGTCCTCATCACTCCAAGTAGCCACATGTGCCTTCTTCTTATGGCTTGAAGTGTTTGCCCTCTCCTTTTTCTTGGAATCACATTCAAGCTCCCTCAAAGCTTTCTTCATGAATGGGGCACACTTCTTGAAGATATGAACTATCTCTTCATCTTCATCCTCCTCTTCACTTGAATAGACATGATGGCAAGTGGAGGATTTGAGAGCCATGACACTTGCATTGATGCCAAGCCCTTTGATTTTCTTCTCTCCCATAGCTCTAATTTCTTCCCTCTTCTTCTCATCTTCTTTGTTCTTTCTCATGATTTGATAAGTAAGGAGTGACCCCATAAGTTCACCAAGCTTCAAAGTCTTCAATTTTTTGGCTTCAATGATGGCGGTCCTCTTTGAGTCCCAAGACTCGGGAAGTGAGTAGATGAGCTTTCGAACAAGCTTTTCCTCCGGGATGGCTTCTCCATAGCCTTTGAGACCATTGGTGATAGTGGAGAACCTATCAAACATCTTCTCGATGTTCTCTTCCGAATCCATTTTGAAGTTCTCATACTCTAAGGTTAGGAGCCCAATCTTGGTCTCCTTGACTTCATCGGTCCCCTCGTATGTGATTTCAAGCTTGTCCTATACCTCTTTGACACTCTCACAAGAATACATCTTCTCATAAATGGATGGGCCAAATGCACAAAAGAGAATGTGCAAGGCTTTCAATTTAGCTCCATCTTCTTGTGATCGTCGGCACTTCACTCCGCTTTGCTTCTTTGAGGCACGAACGGACCATCTTCAACTATATCACATAGCTTGTAGTCTCTAGACTTGATGAAGAACTTCATCTTTGTCTTCCAATGGGCATAGTGGGTTCCGTCAAAGAAAGGCGGTTTATCGATTGATTGTGCCATTTGAGCCAGTTGATGAAATATTGAACGAACTTGCCGGATATTCTCAATAGGATGTGAATCCTCCTCAATTGAGCCAAGCTCTGATACCAATTGTTGAGTTGTGAGGAGCTCGATTCGTTCAACCGATAAGGCTCACCAACTGGTGGAGAGGTGGATATTTGGGTGGAAGGGTTGTGGAAGCTAAAAAGATAATTGACACAATGATTTATAGTGGTTCTACCTTCTAACCAAGGTCTACATCCACTACCTTAGCTCCCCACTGAAGATTTCCAATCAATCCACTATTGATTCGTCCCCTATTCTAGGCTTAGGTGGAAACCCTTTACACCGATCAAGCTTTCTACCTAAAGCCTTGATCAAACCCTCTCTTACAAAGAGATAATAAAAGAAAACACAAATCCCTCTAATAGGTGTTTGTTTGCACAATTAAAGCATTCACCCAAAACCTAAAACACTTGAGTAAATTTGACAATTTTGGCTCACTAGTGTTTGTTTATACAATAAATGAAAATTTAAGCTCTAAGACAATTCTTGATCATTTGTTGATTGACAATATGAGCATTAGCCTTTACTTTATGCTTGGAGGTCCCTTTTATACTCCTTGATGAGTTTGTAGCCGTTACTAGCCGTTGGGATTAAATTAGAGCCGTTAAGGACTTTATTTTCCACCATAAATACAGTTCTGCAGCTCCCCGTTTTGAAACACTCGAACCCGTTTTGAAACACCCTTTAAGTAGAAAGAGCCGTTGCATTCTGACGTGGACCCGTATTGAAACGCTCTAGTCCGTTTCAAAACACCCGTTTCGAAATGCCTGTCCCCGTATCGAAACGACCTGCATTTAAATGTTAGTTGGGAAATAGCCGTTGGGGTTTATGACCGTTGTGGTCAATGCCACGTAGGTGTATCGAAACGGCATAGCCCGTATCAAAACGCTGGGCAAAAATCTCATCCAGGGAATGCTCGTTTCGATACCCGTATCGAAACACTTTTGCTACTGGAATGCACCGTATCGAAACGCCCTAAGGTGTTTCGAAACGCCTGGAAGGTTTTGTGTATTTTGGCTTTTGAAAACATGCAAAACCTTTTATAAAATATCCCTAAACATAGTTTCAAGTTATTTGGACTTTGGAAATTGTTTTAAATACTTTTTAAGTCAGTCCAAAACATTTTTCAATTATTATATCAAAATATTAGTTCTACAAACTTGTAAGAAATTATGTTTACTGTAACAAATACGGTATATAAAAAAATCCTTACAAGACCATCAACTCTTTTGGTCTTTGGAAACCTTTGGTAAGAAATTCGGTACAAACCTTATTTTATTACAAAGTGGTAACAAACTGTGTACATTTTGGTAATAAGTTCGGTACATACAAAAATCCTTACATAAGTTGTATAAAATTATGTTTTGTTGTAACAAATAGGGTATATACAAACATCCTTGCAAGACTATGAGCCCTTTTGGTCTTTGGAAACCTTTGGTAAGAAATTCGGTGCAAACCTTATTTTATTACAAATTGATAACAAACTATGTACATTTTGTAGAAATTTCGACACATACAAAAATCCTTACATAGCTTGTAAGAAATTATGTACATTTGTACCAAATAAGGTATGTACAAAATTTCTTACAAGACCGAGCTCTGTTGGTCTTTGATAACTTTTGGTAAGAAATTCGGTACAAACTTTTTTCTCTTACAAAGTGGTAACAAACTATATACATGATTTATAACAAACTTTGTATAAAATATTTACCTTGTCATCAGGTTCCCCGGTATTTAGCCTTGAAATAACTCTCGTTTTGTAGAACTACCCTTCGCCTAAACTTTCATCTCTCTCTTATACTTCCTAATTCCAACATCAATGGTTACCGTGAACTGAAAATAGATCCGAATCATAGTATTTGGATGATTTATAGTTCACAAGTTTAAAAATTATGGTTAATCGAATTGTACTTTATTTGAATTTTTATTTAATTTATAGTTAGTTTTAAATATTTTTAATGTAAAAATAAGTATTTTTATTTTAAAAAAATGAAATAACTTAAAAATAGAATATATGAATTATTAATTATTTTAAGTTGGTTGAAAAATTAAAATTTTGAAAATATTTATGAAAAATAAGTTAAAATTTTACCAACTAATATTTAAAAATCATAAAATACAAATAATTTTTCAAAATAAAATACAAATTTAAAATGAAATTTTATAATTAATATGAAAAACCCGATGACTGAAGTTAACTTAATCGTAAACCAGTAGATTATTAAAAAAAATTACTGAGCCGTATGCACCCCTAGGTAATACAAACCTTTTAATTCTCATTAACCTATACATATTTATATAAAATTTTATACATTTCATGTGAAAAATAATGAGAACAACATACATCTCATTTTTTTGGTATACTTCAGGTACATTTTTGGGGTCATGCTCAGAATTTGTGGCTCTTTCTTCTAATAATATTGTCGTCAAGGTTCGAACATAATTTCTCTCATTTGGAGTGTAGTGTGTCTTGTTATTACATCCAACACTTGTTGATCTACATACATCCCATTATTTCCTCTATTGTATCATTATAATAAATTATGTAAAATATGAGAGAAAAAATATTTTTTTAACGGTTCAAATGTGATTACAAAGCAGTATATGTTCATACATATTCTTAACCATTTGACAATGTGCATACACCTTGTAGACAAAATAATTTGAACTCGTGTCTCTTAGGATAAACATCATCCGCTTTTTCACTACAACACTTATTGAGTTCGAAAAAAACATATCTAAAATGAACATGATGCGAGGAGAGAAATCTTTTTCAAAACTAAACCGATATGAGAAAACTATACGCAGTACTATATAAACATAAGATTGAACATAGTTAAAATAAAGTAACATAAGCAAACGCATGAATGTAACAAAATATACATACAACGAACTAACACATAAATTTTAACGTATAAAGCTTTTTAGTTTTAGGGGATTGAGGTTTAGTTTAGGATTTAATGTTTAAGGGGTTTAAGTTTTCGGGTTTAATATTTAATGTTAGTGTTTAAAATTTAGGGTATAATTTAAAGTTTAAGGTTTAATTTTTAATGATTTAAGGTTAAAAATTTTAAATTTATGTTATATATTATAAATATACATACTTGTGTAATTACGCAACTTGTACATTAAAAATTTACCCATACTTTAAACACAGAAAATAACACAATCTTAAGCGTATATAATGTTCTCTTCTTCGATCCAAATTTGTAGAACTAATATTTTGATATAATAATTAAAAAATGTTTTGGACAAAATTAAAAAGAATTCAAAACCTATTCTAACTCCAAACAACTTGAAATTATGTCTATGGGATATTTCAAAAGGGTTTTAAGTGTTTTCAAAGACAAATCCAACAAAACAATCCAGTCGTTTCAAAACACCTTTAGGTGTTTCGATACGGGTCTTTACAGTGGCAAAAAGTTTCGAAACGTGTTTCGAAACGGGATTTAATCTAGATGAGATTTTTTGCATAGTGTTTCGATACGGCCTCTACTATTTCGATACGCCTATGTGGCATCAACCTCAACGGTCATAAACCCCCAACGGCTATTTCCCAACTACCTTTTAAATGCAGAGCGTTTCGATACGGGGACAAGCGTTTCGATACGGATAAGGGTGTTTCGATACGGGTGCTACAACGTCTCTTTTTATTTCAAGAGTGTTTCTAAACGGGGTCGAGCGTTTCGAAATGGGGAGCTGCAGAACTGCATTTATGGTGGGAAATGAAGTCTCCAACGGCTCCAATTCAACCCAACGGCTAGTAACGGCTACAAACTCAAAGAGGAGTATAAAAGGGACCTCCAATCATCTAGTAATGGTTAATGCTTCAATTGTAATACAACATATGATCAAAAATGTGTCTTAGTGCTTAAGTGTCAATTCTTTGTATAGACAAACACTAGTGAGCCAAAATTGTTAGATTTGCTCAAGTGTTTTAGGATTGGGTGAGAGCTTTATTGTGCAAACAAATACCTATTAGAGGGATTTGAGTTTGCTTATCTTCATCTCTTTGTAAAGAGGGTTGGATCAAGGATTTGGGTAGAAAGCTTGATCGGTTTGTAAGGGTTTCCTCCTAAGCCTAGAAAAGGAGACGAATCAATAGTAGATTGATTGGAAATCCTTAGTGGGAAGCTAAGGTAGTGGATATAGACCTTGGTTAGAAGGTTGAACCACTATAAATCATCTTGTCTTTATCAATTTTAGCTTCCACACCTCTATCACCCAAAATTCCACTTCTCCACCACTTGGCAAGCAAGAACGGTTGAAGGAATCGAGCACCGAATAACCCAACAATTGGTATCAAAGCTTGGCTCAATTGAAGAGGATTAATATCCTATTGAGAAGATCTGGCAAGCTCGATCAACATTTCAAACAACCGGCTCAATGGCACAATCCATCGACAAACCACCCTTCTTCGACGGAGCACACTATGCCCATTGAAAGACAATGATGAAGTTCTTCATAAAGTCAAGAGACTACAAGCTTTGGGAGATAGTAGAAGATGGTACCTTCGTGCCTCAACATAGCAAGGCGGATTGGAGTGCCAAAGATCGCAAGAAGATGGAGCTTAATTGCAAAGCCTTACGCATCTTATTTTGTGCTTTTGGCCCAAACATCTATGAGAAGATGTCTTGTTGTGAGAGTGCCAAGAAGGTATGTGACAAGTTTGAAGTCACATACGAAGGAACCGACGAAGTAAAGGAGACCAAGATCAGGCTCCTCAACCTAGCGTATGAAAACTTTAAGATGGACCCGGAAGAGAACATCGAGAAGATGTTTGATAGATTCTCCACTATCAGCAATGGTCTCAAAGGCTATGGAGAAGCCATCCCGGAAGAGAAGCTTGTCCGAAAGCTCATCTACTCCCTTCCTGAGTCATGGGACTCAAAGAGGACCTCCATCATTGAAGCTAAGAATTTGAAGACCTTGAAGCTTGATGAACTCATGAGGTCACTTCTCACTCACCAAATTATGAAGAAAAATAAAAAAGAGGAGAAGAAGAGGGAAGAAATTAGAGCTTTGGGGAGAAGAAGCTCAAAGGACTTGGCATCAACACAAATGCCATTGCTATTAAATCCTCCACATGTCATCATGTAGATTCAAGTGAAGAGGAGGATGAAGAAGAAGAGATAGTTCATCTCTTCAAGAAGTGTGCCCCTTACATGAAGAAAGCCTTGAAAGAGCTTGAACGAGAATCCATGAAGAAGAAGAGGGCAAGCACTTCAAGCCATAAGAAGAAGCCATATGTGGCTACTTGGAGTGATGAAGACTCCACCGATGATGAACAAGCCAACATTTTCCTTATGGCCATCGAAGAAGATTCAAGGGTAACTTCTAACTCATCTACTTCATGTTCATATTCTTTTGATGAATTACAAGATGCCTATGATGATTTGGTTTTTGGAGTTTAAAAATCACATTTTGAAAAACAATAAAATGATTTCAAAGTTGAAAATTAAAAATGTTTTGATTTACAAAATTTGATTCACAAAGTTCAAGAAGAAAAAGATTTGATTTCCAAAGAGCTTGAAAAGAAAAATAATTTTGGAAAATCAAACTTTTATGTAAGACAATCTAGTACCCCTAGATTTGTAAATGGTAAATGTTTTAGAAGTGTTTGGGTCCCCAAAGGACTAACCACTTCAACTAAAAAGGATGAAATTGAAAAATGGATTCCTAAGGGGACTAAATTTTGTGCTACTAACGTCTATGGATCCAAAGCAATTTGGATACCAAAAATTACTTGATTGTCTTATGATATGTGTGATGGAGAATGATCACCAAGTCAAACTTTGAGGGGGAGCTCCATGCACACAAAGGAAGACACTTGAAGATGGAAGTCTTCACATCCTCCCTTGTGGTCAAGTGTGGTAAAAATCTAGTTGTCTTATTTGTTTAATTTGATTTTTTTTAACTAGATTATGGCATATGTTGGACTAACATTGTAATGATGCTTTGAGTAATGGGGGCTATTCTAAAACCAAAAAATTCTAAATTTTTGTCATCTTTTCAAACCTCCTAATTTGTTTTGAACTTAATGTCTTTTGAATTCTTTTTTATATAACAAAAAGGGGAGAGTTTGGTGTTTGAAAAATTGCATTTTCAAATGAATAAGGGTGTAACCCCCTAAACCCGGCCTAGAAGAAATAGCCAAATTTAGGGAGTCACGTTTGAAAACTTTACCCTTAAGAAAATTGATTTTAAAAAGATATACTTAAAAATAAAATAAAATAAATTTAATGATAAATAAAAATATAAATATCATAATAGATATTTGAATAATTATATAAAATCTCTGAATTAAAATAACAGTAGATGAATGCTAAAAATAATCTCAAAATATAAATAGTCTAAAATTACATCCATGTCCCAAAATAGTAAATAAAAATCTGATTAAACTAAAATAATTTCGTACTAAATAATAAAATAATCAGATAAAATTTGAGATCCTCCAAGTACCAAGTTGCCTAGAGTCCAAGATATCTGTAAAAGAAAAACTATGGGGAGTAAGCTAAAGAGCTTAGTGTGTATCTAAAGTGCAAGGAAAACCATAATCATAAAACATAATATTATTTTGAATGAAATCTTTTAAACCATAACACAAATCACAAGCGCAGTGCAATGCACCCAACTACATCGTCGTCCGAAGAGTAAGGTACCCAGAACCACTCTCTACATCGTCACTAATCCGAAGTGGAACTCAACCCGAAGCGTGGAACCACTGATCCAAAGTGGAATTCAGCCCGAAGGATGAAACCACTGAACTTCCTCCGTACAAATCTCAACCCATGCTCATACATATATGATGTTTAAAAATCAAATTCCATAAACATAGTTCCATAAATCTGATATTCCATAAACATACTACGTAAACCATAGTCCATAAATTCATAAATCATAGTTCCGAAAATCTGATGTTTCATAAATCAAATATTCCATAAATCATAATTAAAACACATTCTAAATTCATATGCACATGATGTCAACCATACAATCCATAATACATATAATAATCACACAATATGTAAAACACCAACACATAGAAAAATAATATATACTTTATTTTTAGCACCAGAAGAAAACACACCTGATATAAAAGAAGTGATGCGAACAAGGGCACACTGAGAGGGGCACGAATGGTACTTAATTCCGAGAATAGGAGACACGATCAAAATCACGACTTTCGTGATTCTAAAAAAATATTGGGGTTGCGATGGAATGCACGATGGGTTAGCGATAGAGGTGAAGGCAACTAATAACAAAACAAGGGTGAAGATTGCAGGTGTGGCCGATGAAAATCTATGTTGCACTGAAACGGGTACGGGGACAGATACGGGAACGGGGACGAGAAACGACAATTTCTAAAATTACAAGGTACGGGTACGGCAAAGGTACGACATGTAAAATAAAATTTAAAATTTTAAATAGACATAAAAAGTCATAAATATTCATTAAAGTTCATACTTTATACTAAATAAGAAAATAAAATCCATAAACAAATCACAATATTAAAGTCTTAAATTTCAAGACTCAAATAATAAATTAAGTCTAGAACAATATTAAACAACACAAATTTGTACTAAATACTAATAAAGCTTTAAGCAAACAGGAACACGGAACACTACCTACCAAATCCGATACAATAGGGTATATAATTAATAATAAATAAATAAATAAATGACTTTCATTTTCCTCTTCAAATTTAGAAGAAAAAAATCAAACTTTAAAGCCCTACAAATATAGCATTAATTCATAAATTAGTCTTCATCTTATAACTTTCATTTTTTCCTCCTAAAATTAGTCTTCATTTTCTTTTAAATTGGGAAGCCTAATTTTGATAGGACTGATTTATAAACATTTCTGAATTTTGGGACTAAATTAAGCAATAAATCAAGTTCAGTGTTTTAATTGAACTCAATTTGAAAATGTATAGACTTTTTTGTAAAGAGGATTGAAATTTGGGGCATTTTCGTGAAACATGGAAAGCTAGGGCCACGCCTTGCTATTTACCCAGTTTTAAAAGTTAAAAACCCATTCGTATATGTTCTTCTTCTTCAACCAGTTCACCTTTCATCAACCTTATTTTTTCTGATTTCTTCCTAATACTTTCATCTTCATACCAAATTGTTGCTGTCAGGTTTGATGAGCGGCGCTCCGGTCGCCGGAAAGCAAAAGAAAAACCCGTAAATTTATTGGGGACGCACGTAAAAGTCATGTGTCGTCCCCGAAACGTCCCCAAGAATATTCCAGCCGTCTCTGGTTACTTTCAGGCGTACCTCATTGTAAAACCTATGTTTGATTTTGATATAATTAAATCTATAAGGATCAATTTGAAAAACTTAAAATTGTTTTATAAGTCCCTTAATAAGTTTTAAATCACCAACTCTTTAAAACTGATTTGAAAAACTCAAACTCAAAATATTTTCTAAGTGTTCCAAGGCCAAACTATTGAAAAACGTCCAGGTGTATCGATACACTTCCAAGCGTATCGATACCTTTTTACCAAAGTTGGCTACTGGAGGAACTCGAATCGAAACAGATTCAATCTGTATCGATACGCCCCTTTGTAAAAGTCTAAAGAGTTTGAATGGCGTACCGATACGACTTCACCCGTATCGATACAGTTTTAATGAATTTTAAATTCTAAGTCGGTTTAAACATTTTGACCATTGGTGTCAGTTGGTTGGTAACCAAATTTGAAATTGGTCGTTGAACCGTATCGATACGCCAAACCCTCGTACCGATACGGAAATCGACAGTGAGCTAAGTTGAGAAAAAGGTATCGAAACGATAAACCCTCGTTTCGATACTTCGTATCGATACGCTTACGTGCGTATCGATACCCCTTATTTATTGCACACAACGGCTCTTTCTTTTCTAAGACAGGTATCGATACGGCTTCCCGTGTATCGATACGCATAGCTGCAAAAGTGCATTTATGGTGGTAAGAGAGGGTTCCAACGGCTCCATTTATGTTCCCAACCACCCAAACGGCTAGAATTCAATGAGAAGATATAAAAGAGACCTCCAAAAGCTCCAGCAACAACTATTGATCTTCAAGAAAACATCCATACATCAAATCCAAGCAATTGTGCAAAAATCCCATATTGTCTAGAAACCCCAATTGTATTTTTCATTCTTATCTTGTTCAATTGGGTTGAGTGCTTGTAATTGGGCTACAATTTGTATTGAGAGATACTCTATTTAGCCATCAAATTCTTTGTTACCTTTTTGTGAGGATTGGGTTAAATTTTGGGTAGAAAATTTAATCGAAATTGTAAGGGTTGCCTCCTTAGCCTAGAAAAAGGGAAGAGCAATTAGTGGAATTGTTGCAAATCCTTAGTGAAGCTAAGGTAGTGGATGTAGAGTTCATTTGGAACTTGAACCACTCTAAAATCCCTTGTCAATCTTTTTAGTTTGCAATTTCCACCACACAAACTTTAAAAATCCAATTCACCCCCCTCTTGGTTTATATCGATCTTTCGATCCACTCAACAATTGGTATCAGAGCCTACCTCTTTGAGGATTAACAACCACAAGAGGAGTTCCTTGGAAGAGTGCGATCATCATATATCAAGAGATGGCTTCAACCTCCGGTTCGGGAATGTATGAGTCTCAATCCACTACAAAGCCTCCCTTCTTTAATGGTGATAACTATTCTTTTTGGAAGAATAGAATGCGTCTCTTCATCAAGTCAAATGACTACCTAGTGTGGGATGTCATTGAAGATGACCCTTATATTCCATTGAAGCAAGATGGTGAAGGCAAGATGGTCTTAAAGAAAAAGATGAAGATGAGTGAAGAAGAAAGGAAAAAGATTCAAGTCAATGACAAAGCTCTCCACATGCTCTTTTGTTCTTTCGGTCCGGACATCTATTCAAAGGTTTCATCCATCGAGAGTGCCAAAGAAGTGTGGGACACTCTAGAGACTGCTTATGAGGGCACCAACGATGTTAAAGAAACTAAGATTGGAATTCTCAATCTTAGTTATGAAAATTTCAAGATGGAGCCCGATGAAACGGTGTCCAAGATGTTTGATCGTTTCTCCACTATTGTCAATGGGCTAAAGGGTTTTGGAGAAATTATACCGGAAGACAAGCTTGTCCGGGAGCTACTCTATTCACTTCCCGAATCTTGGGATGGGAAGAGAACCGCCGTCATTGAAGCTAAGAATTTAAAGACTTTAAAGCTTGATGAGCTTGTGGGTTCTCTCCTTATTCATGAGATTATGAAGTAAGGAAGGGAAGAAGAGAAGAAGAAAGAAGAGAAAAGAGTAGAAAAGCTTGAGGTTGAGAAGAAGAAGAAGAAGATAGGAATAGCTCTCAAAGCTTCACTACATCAAGAGAGCTCTTCTAGTGAGGAGGTTGAACTAGAAGAATTGGCTATGATAGGCCAAACGATTCTCACGTTTTATGAGGTCCAACCGGGGAAGAAAAATCCAAAGAAAAATGGACTTCAAAAGCAAGAACAAAGAAGAAGCAAAGGATCCAATCATTTGCTTTGAGTGCAAACAACCCGGCCACATACGTTCGGAGTACCCTCAACTCAAGAAGAAGGGCTTTGAGAAGAAGAAGAAGCTCAAAGCCAAGCTTGCTACTTGGAGTGATGAGGAGTCATCGGAGGATGACGAACAAGAAGTGGCTAACCTTTGCCTCATGGCACTTGAGGAAGATTCCTCCATGGTAACCTCTAACTCATCTACTTTAGATTTTACATATGATGAGTTACAAGAGGTCTATGATGAATTAGTTGAAAAATATAAAGAGTCGGTCATTAAGAACAAAAAGATTATTTTGGAACTAAATGAGAAAAATGACTCACTCACTCAAGCTAATTCAAAATTTGAGAAAAAGATATTAGGGTTAAAAGATGAACTAAAATTCTTTCAAGATGAAAATGTTGACCTTAATAATCTTTTGTCTCAATGCAATAGTGAACACCAAAA
Source organism: Hibiscus trionum (assembly GCA_030270665.1). Lineage (NCBI taxonomy): Eukaryota > Viridiplantae > Streptophyta > Magnoliopsida > Malvales > Malvaceae > Hibiscus > Hibiscus trionum. The sequence goes on from BSYR01000051.1 coordinate 15,183,923, forward strand.
GGTGTTGGATGAGCTAAACGAGCTCAAAAAGTCTTTGAAAAATGTTGGTAGTGTCAAGCATGAAATAGGTGAATCCTCAAGAACACACCAACCTAAGAAAAAGACTAACTACTACAAACAAGGTAGCCTTCCTAGACATAGTAGAGCTAAAAGAATTAGAAGTGTATGGGTTCCTAAGGAACTTGTAAAATCTAATAATATTATTGCTATGTCATCTTGGATTCCTAAGGGAACAAAGGTTTTGGGAGCTAACACTCATGGACCCAAAATGATTTGGGTACCAAAAACAAAAGTTTAATATCTTTGTTTGTAGGGGGAGCATTGCTACAAGGCCAAAGCACAAAGTCAAAACTCATGGTACCTTGATAGTGGATGCTCAAGGCATATGACCGGAGACAAGAGTAGATTCATGGACCTAAAGCCAAAAAGTGGAGGAGTAGTAACATTTGGTGACAACTCCAAAGGCCACATTAAAGGTATTGGCTCCATAGGTAATCACTCTACTATTCTCATTGAAAATGTCTTGTATGTCGATGGTCTTAAACAAAATTTATTGAGCATAAGTCAATTGTGTGATAAAGGATTTAATGTTTTATTTGATAAAAATGGATGCAAAATTGTAGACATTAAATCTAATAATATTATGCTCATAGGTCATCGCATAGGGAACATATACATGGTGCATCTAGATGACATTCATACATCTCATGCATGCTTAGTTGAACAAAATGAAAATGATGCATGGTTGTGGCATAGGAAACTAGGACATGCTAGCATAAGTGTTTTAGAAAAACTAGTCTCCCTTAACCTAGTTAGAGGTTTACCCAAGATAAAATTTTCAAATGATAAAATTTGTGATGCATGCTCAAAGGGTAAACAACATAAGTCTTCCTTTAAATCCATTAATGATGTTTCTACTAGTAGATGTTTACAACTTATCCATATGGATTTATTTGGGCTAATTAGGACTATGAGCTTGGGTGGTAAGTCTTATGCTTTTGTACTTGTTGATGATTTTTCTAGATTTACTTGGGTTCTATTTTTAAGTACTAAAGATGAGGCTTTGGAAAAATTCATCACATTTTCAAAACTAACCCAAAATGATCTTGAACTTAAATTTTCACATATTAGAAGTGATCATGGAACCGAGTTTCAAAATTTAGGGTTTGAAGATTTTTTAAATGAAAATGGTATTAGCCATAATTTTTCGGCTCCTCGAACTCCTCTACAAAATGGGGTAGTTGAGAGGAAAAATAGAACTTTGCAAGAAATGGCTAGAACTATGCTTTGTGAAAACAATTTACCTAAATATTTTTGGGCGGAAGCCACAAACACCGCTTGCTATATTGTAAATCGAGTAATGATTAGGCCAATTTTAATGAAAACACCTTATGAGAATTTAAAATCTAAAAAGCCTAACATTAGCTATTTTCACCCTTTTGGTTGCAAGTGTTTTGTTTTAAATAATGGAAAAGACAACTTAGGTAAATTTGATGCAAAAAGTGATGAAGCTATTTTCATAGGTTACTCTTTAACCTCTAAAGCCTATCGAGTATTTAACAAAAGAACTTTAGTAGTAGAAGAATCTATTCATGTTGTATTCGATGATAACCTCCTTCCTAGGAAGGATTCTTGTGATGATGATGATGTAGGAATCATAAATGCCTTTGATGGAGGACAAACTTCAAAGGAGGATGAGATTCCAACAAAAGAAGAGGACACACAAGTTCCACCTCTTGAAGCCTTGAAGGACTTGGCTCTTGAGGAAAAGGAAGTGAGCTACCCAAGGGAGTTGAACTATGTCAAAGATGGTGAAATCTTGGGTGATCCATCCAAGGGGGTAACCACTCGATCTTCTCTTAGATTAATGAATCATGTTGCATTTATCTCATGCATAGAGCCTAAGAATATTAAAGAAGCATTGAAAGATGACTTTTGGATTATGGCTATGCAAGAAGAGTTAAATCAATTTGAGAGAAGTAACGTTTGGACATTAGTTGATAGGCCTAGTAATCAATCTACCATAGGAACTAAATGGGTCTTTAGGAACAAGCTAGATGAGAGTGGTAACATTGTAAGAAATAAAGCTAGACTAGTAGCACAAGGTTACACTCAAGAAGAGGGAATAGATTTTGATGAAACCTATGCACCCGTAGCTAGAATGGAAGCTATTAGGATGTTGCTTGCATATGCATGTTATCATAATTTCAAGCTCTTTCAAATGGATGTTAAAAGCGCATTTTTAAATGGTTTTATAAATGAAGAAGTGTATGTGGAACAACCACCGGGTTTTGAAGACTCAAAATTTCCAAATCATGTTTTCAAACTCACCAAAGCTCTCTATGGTTTAAAACAAGCTCCTAGAGCTTGGTATGAAAGACTTTCAAACTTTTTAATTGAAAAAGGATTTGAAAAAGGTAAGGTGGACACTACACTTTTTATAAAAATGTTTAAAAATGACATCTTAGTAGTTCAAATTTATGTTGATATTATTTTTGGTTCTACTAATGAATGTCATTGTCAAGAGTTTGCTAAGTTAATGCAAGGTGAATTTGAGATGAGCATGATGGGGGAGCTCTTATTCTTTTTGGGACTCCAAATCAAGCAAAAGAAGGATGGCACCTTCATCAACCAAGCAAAATACATAAAGGATATGCTCAAGAAGTTTGGCTTGGAGAATGCAAAGCCTCAAGCCACACCTATGAGCTCATCTACAAAGCTTGACAAAGATGAAGGAGGTAAGTGTGTTGACTCTAAGCTTTACCGTTCTATGATTGGATCATTGCTTTACCTTACCGCAAGTAGACCGGATATTTTGTTTAGTGTTTGCTTGTGTGCTAGGTTTCAAGCTAGTCCTAGAGAGTCTCGCCTTATAGCCGTTAAGAGAATCTTTAGGTACCTTAGAGATACTCCTTGTTTAGGTCTTTGGTACCCTAGAGACTCTACCTTCAACCTTCATGCTCATTCGGATGCGGATTATGGGGGTTGCAAAATCGATAGGAAAAGTACTTCGTGAACTTGTCAATTCCTAGGTAGTATGCTCATATCTTGGTTCTCTAAGAAACAAAATAGTGTAGCCTTATCTACCACCGAAGCCGAGTACATATCTTTAGGGAGTTGTTGTGCTCAAGTCCTTTGGATGAAGCAACAGCTCTTAGATTATGGAATTAAAGTTGAAATCATACCCCTAAAATGTGATAACACTAGTGCAATATGTCTAACAAAAAATCCCATCCAACACTCTAGAACCAAACACATAGAAATAAGGCATCATTTCATTAGAGATCACGTCCTTAAGGAAGATGTGGTTATAGAGTATGTAGACACCTTAAATCAATTAGCGGACATATTTACAAAACCTTTAGACAAAGAGCTTTTTTGGTCCCTTAGGAGAGAGTTAGGTCTAGCTAGCCTATCTTGACCTTTTAGGACCTCTTTGTGCTTAAAAATGCTTGATTTTGTGAAATTGCTTGTTTATGTGTTGTAACTCTTGAAAACATCCATGCCTATAGTTAGGGGGAGTATGCTTCTATTAAAATATGCTTAGAACTGTTCATTCATCATTTGCATACTCTTAGGAGATGTTAAATTCGAGCCTATGGTTGTTCTTAGAACTAAATATGCATTTCTGGGCATAGGGTATCGATAAGGATCTACGCGTATCGATACGTGTTCTTCATTCAAATTCCCAGAATTCATTTTGCTTAAACGGGTATCGATACGATTAAACCCGTATCGATACGAGCTTCAAATCGTTTCGATACGGACCTCATCCGTTTCGATACGATTCTCCAACGGGCATTTTTAAGGAAATGACGTTTCTACCCCCGTATCGATACACCCTCAGGCATATCGATACTCGATTGCGCAGACAGCTTTTAATAAGGCATTTAAAGAGTTCAACTTTTACCAAAATTAAAACTCTTCAAAACCTAAAAACCCTAGCCGTTTTTTCCTATAAAAGGGCTCTTCCTCCCTCATATTTTCACACCACAACTCAAAATCTAAAAGAGTTTTTCAATCAAGCAAAGCTTTAAGCTCTTTCTCATCACAATTGTGCTAGAATTTTCTTCAATCTCTCAAGTTTCTATCAAGGTAAAATTTTCGTTCTTTTTCCTTTTCATTTTTCTTGTTTGTTTTGTTTTTGTTTTGATTTTGTTTTTATAATTTTTTTTAACAAAACTTTTGTTCTTCCAAAAAAAATTTAATCTTTTTTAATTTTTTACCTTGGTTCTTAACCAAAATTGAAGAAATCTTTTTGCACGATTTCTCTTTTAGATCATGGCACCAAAGGAATCGAGGAAGCGATCAAGGGTTTCTCTAACCGGTGAATCATCCACTCTTGGAGCGGTTGCACGTCCGAACTACACTTCCATCTATGAACAATCCTTTGAAACTCCCGCGGGTCTCACATATTTTCGTCAATTCGAGAATTACAAGATTCGTGCGGAAAGGGTAATATCCATTCCTTTTCTCGACTCGGAGCGCTTTAAATTTGAATATCTTCCTTTGCTTCGTCGTTGGAATTTCATGGAGTTTCTATCTATTCCCGGTTTTTATTATCGTTTTTTGGTTTTGATTTTCTACTCTAATGCCAAATGTATTTCTCGCAATGGGGAGGTTGTCGCCATTAGCTCTTATCTCATGGGAAAGAAATTCATCCTTGATGTCAAATCTATTTGTGAAGTTTTTAAATTAGAGGATGAAGGCTTTGATGATGAGAATGCTTTGGGGCATGTTCTTAGTGGCTCCGTGACCGCCCTAAATGCTCAAGATCGGATCCTTCATTTGATGGTGTCTTGGTGGTTTCGTCCCTCCGGAGGAAAATATTCTACCATCCGTCAAGTGGATGATTTTTGGATCCGTTGCTTCCGTGAGCGAAAGCACCCAAATCTTGCTCGAATCAAGTTCGGGGAAATCGTCTATCTTGTGCAAAATCGTCACACCTCTCTCGTCACCTCTTTCACCTACGGTACGACCTTAAGTTATTTCTTTGTGAAAAAGGATATTGATTGCTCTATTGACTTCCCAACTCCCCTTACCGATCCCATTGATGAGCGATCTCTTGCCCGGGGTAAGTTCCATTATTTTAATGGAAATTGGTTACGTATTTCCGAGCTACCACCCGAGGCTGCAGCCGTTTTGGAAGAACCTCAAGGAGATCAAGCTCCTCAAGCACCTCAAGCTCCTCAACCCTTTATGGATGCTCTCATGACATTCCTCAATGAGCAATTTACCGGGTTACGCACGGACATGGGAAATCGTTTTACCGCCCTTGAAACAACTTTTGATACAAGGATGACGAGCATGGAGAATCGCCTCACATCTCTTGAAAGCGGTCATAATTCTCTAAATATTTCTCTCTCCGCTTTCCATGATGAGTGGCGCAATAGCATGAGGGATAATGATCCAATGGGAGTTGATGATGAAGATGATGAAGACAACGAAGACGATGCCTAGACATTTCTTCTTGCATCTCATGCATATCATTTAGGATATTTCTATTTTATGCATCTTTGATTTATGTTCTTAGGACTAAGTTTATTATTAAACCTATGCTTTGATTTTCTGTTTTTGTTTGTGTTTTTATGTTTGATGCTATGATCAATAATATTAATGTTGCTTATTTATACCTTTGCCTTTGATTATGCACTTATCTATTGTCTCAATATTTTTGATCTAACAAAAAGGGGGAGAGAAACTAGCTCACAAACACTTCAAAAATTTTGATTTTAACTCAAAGGTTACCAAGCATAATATTAAGGGGGAGTTAACTTTGTAAAGTTTTTTCAAAGTGTCAAAAAATTTATGTTTTAGTTTTGTTATATCAAAAAGGGGGGATTGTAAAACCTATGTTTGATTTTGATATAATTAAATCTATAAGGATCAATTTGAAAAACTTAAAATTGTTTTATAAGTCCCTTAATAAGTTTTAAATCACCAACTCTTTAAAACTGATTTGAAAAACTCAAACTCAAAATATTTTCTAAGTGTTCCAAGGCCAAACTATTGAAAAACGTCCAGGTGTATCGATACACTTCCAAGCGTATCGATACCTTTTTACCAAAGTTGGCTACTGGAGGAACTCGTATCGAAACAGATTCAATCTGTATCGATACGCCCCTTTGTAAAAGTCTAAAGAGTTTGAATGGCGTACCGATACGACTTCACCTGTATCGATATGGTTTTAATGAATTTTAAATTCTAAGTCGGTTTAAACATTTTGACCGTTGGTGTCAGCTGGTTGGTAACCAAATTTTAAATTGGTCGTTGACCCGTATTGATACACCAAACCCTCGTACCAATACGGAAATCAACAGTGAGCTAAGTTGAGAAAAAGGTATCGAAACGGTAAACCCTCGTTTTGATACCCTGTACCGATACGCTTACGTGCGTATCGATACCCCTTATTTATTGCACACAACGGCTCTTTCTTTTCTGAGACAGGTATCGATACGGCTTCCCGTGTACCGATACGCATAGCTGCAGAAGTGCATTTATGGTGGTAAGAGAGGGTTCCAACGGCTCCATTTATGTTCCCAACCACCCAAACGGCTAGAATTCAATGAGAAGGTATAAAAGAGACCTCCAAAAGCTCCAGCAACAACTATTGATCTTCAAGAAAACATCCATACATCAAATCCAAGCAATTGTGCAAAAATCCCATATTGTCTAGAAACCCCAATTGTATTTTTCATTCTTATCTTGTTCAATTGGGTTGAGTGCTTGTAATTGGGCTACAATTTGTATTGAGAGATACTCTATTTAACCATCAAATTCTTTGTTACCTTGTTGTGAGGATTGGGTTAAATTTTGGGTAGAAAATTTAACCGAAATTGTAAGGGTTGCCTCCTTAGCCTAGAAAAGGGGAAGAGCATATAGTGGAATTGTTGCAAATTCTTAGTGAAGCTAAGGTAGTGGATGTAGAGTTCATTTGGAACTTGAACCACTCTAAAATCCCTTGTCAATCTTTTTAATTTGCAATTTCCACCGCACAAACTTTAAAAATCCAATTCACCCCCCTCTTGGTTTATATCGATCTTTCGATCCACTCAACACTCATGAACGTGGGACGTCTCCGGTACGTATCTCGGCCGTCCCCGTCGCGTACCCGTGCCGGAGACGTTTCGGGTACTTGAAACGGCATGGGATTTCCGTACTCGTGCTTCCCAGATGAAAACAATGGAAAAGCTTATTGACGATGAACAAATTAGAGGAATTCCAATATACGACAAAACTAATATTTATATACATAGAATAAAATTGAAAAGGGTTTTAATTTGGGCTTTCTGACGAAGAAAAGGGTTTAAAAACTCATTAGAAAAACAATTATAATACAATTTATTTGATAATAATAATAATAATAATAATAATAATAATAATAATAATAATAATAATAAACGATTAAAATAACGAAATCACAATTTGGTTGAAATTCAATTTGATAAAGGGTTATTTATGGAGTCAGCCCTTAAAATTTTAAAAAAATTCATATTAACTTCTAAGTTTGATAAAAAAATTATTTAGTCCATTCAAAAAAAAATAGTGTTCTTGAATTAAAATTCCCAAATAATTAGGGTTTTGAATTTAGAGATTTTAAAATAATTAGGGTTTACAATTTGGGCGTAATTTTTGGGGTGTTACAAAGGGGGAGCTTTACTTTATTTTAAATTTTTCATCTCTTATTCACATTTCTAAACTTAAAAAAGGAGAATCCCAAACAATTTTTTCAAGTTGGTTTTATTATATCAAAAAGGGGAGATTGTAGAACAAATGTTTTGATGTAATAATTGAAAAATGTTTTGGACAAAATTAAAAAGAATTCAAAATCTATTCTATGTCCAAACAACTTGAAACTATGTCTATGGGATATTTCAAAAGGGCTTTAAGTGTTTTCAAAGTCAAATCCAACAAAACCATCCAATCGTTTCGAAACACCTTTAGATGTTTCGATACGGGTCTTTACAGTGGCAAAAAGTTTCGAAACGTGTTTCGAAAAGAGCTTTAATCTGGATGAGATTTTTTGCATAGTATTTTGATACGGCCTCTACCGTTTCGATACGCCTATGTGACATCGACCTCAACGGTCATAAACCCCCAACGGCTATTTCCCAACTACCTTTTAAATGCGGAGCGTTTCGATACGGGGACAAGCGTTTCGATACGGGCGTTTCGATACGGCTAAAGGGGTTTCGATACGGGTGTTGCAACAGTTCTTTCTATTTTAAGAGTGTTTCAAAACAGGGTCGAGCATTTCGAAACGAGGTGTAACCCCCTTAGCCCGGCCTAGACGGTTGACCCGAACTACGAAGATTACAAGGGGAAAACCAAAGTCAACCCGAAAGTCAACCTTGATTAACGACCCTTTTTTTCTTTTTACTCTTATCTAGATGTACATTAACCTTAAGCGTATCCTTGAGAAAAGCATACTTGAAAAGCACAGCGATCGGAAAGCATTAAGGGACTCAATTGCACAACATGCAAAAGTTAAGGACCAAATTGTAATTTCTGGAAAGATGGAGGACTTAACTGATTTTTAAGTTACCGATATCAAACTAATTGTATTACATGCTTCCCTGTCAAATTTCACCTTAAACGGACATCCCAAACTCAAGCAATTGCTAAAACGATTTGCAGGACTAAAACGTAAAGCTTGCAAACCTTTAAACCATTCAAATCAGTGCCCAACGGTCACCTGTTTCGAAACAGGGTTGACCGTTCCGAAACACGGATTCGTTTCGAGACCTGTATCGAAACAGGGCCTGGTAGTGGCCAAAACGTTTCGGAACGGCCTCTACCCGTTTCGATACACGAAGGCCATTTCATGCCCCTGTTTCGAAACGCTAGTGCCCGTTCCGATACGGATTTCCCAGAAAGTGCAGAATTTTCTGGTTTTACACATCCCAACACCAACAAACACACTTTAAATCATCCCTCACCAAAACAACAACAAGCCAAGCATCATAACTACCAAATTGCATTAACAACTAGATACAAATCAAACCTTAGGTGCACCAACTCATTCAACACATCCAACACTTGATCATGCTTTTAAAACAAGAAGCATAACATAACAACTTATGACGAAGAAGATTCAAATGTTGCAAGGCGATAAACCACGTAGTTCAAACCATAAACCGAACTTGCTCAACATACACAATCTCATTACACATCAATAAAAAAGACTCTCCCCTCATTGCCTTTATTATCTATAGCTATAAACCAAGACATACTTCTCAAGTGGAGCTCTTCTTGAATCACTTGCTTCTTGCTGTCCCAACTTCAAATATCTGCATTGATGGACAAAAAGGAGCGTAAGCACATAATGCTTAGTGAGGAATGCTCAAAACCAAAACACCATCAATGCAGCGAATCATAAAACCCTCTTAAAATGTAGTTACAATTCAATAAACCAAAGCATTGTTTGAAAAACCTCTTTTGAAATAGCATGCTTTAAACCATGCATTGCTCAACATGAAATCCAACCTTTAGCTTAGAAAAGCTAAACAACTCACCCCAAAACACATTCTTGCAAAAACTATTATTTAGACCTTTCCATGCATGAACACCACATGCAAAGTTAAACTCAAATTCCTTGGAAACCACTTCCACTTCACAATATACTTTCCTCATGCTTGATGATCATTTCAAAGAAAAACCTTTCGAAAACCATTTGTTCCTTTTAACTATTTCATGCATTCAACAAATGCATGACACATGAACTACAAAAGCAACATTTGCATTACATGCCTTTTTCCAACAAGCCTTCACAAGACTTCAATGCACTAAAGAGATTCTAAGCACATATGCACCATTCACAATAGAAGATATACACTTGCTCAAGCTTAACAAGTAATACATGCACTCTTAAACTATTACATACTTCTCATGCAACCTTGCATAATTTCAAGCATCTCTCGCTTCATTACATTCAAAAACATTATATTGGCTTCCAAGTGATAATTCACAAACCATTTCAACTCAAGACACAATCGGATACGCAGATTACAAGCGTTGTCCCACACGATTCATACACACTACCGAACAACACAAGGTGAAGTTTACCGGTACAATCACAACCCCTGTAACCCCCTTAGCCCGGCCTAGACGGTTGACCCGAACTACGAAGACTACACGGGGAAAACCAAAGTCAACCCGAAAGTCAACCTTGATTAACGACCCTTTTTTAACTTTGTCTAAATGCATATTAACCTTAGGTGTACTCTTGAGATAAGCATACTCAAAAATCACAGCAATCGGAAAACAATAAAGGACTCAATTGCACAACATACGAATTTTGGGACCAATTTGTAAATTCTGGAAATTAAGATGACTTTACCAATTTTTAAGTTACCATTATGAAATTAGTCATGTTTCATACCTCTCTGCCAAATTTCACCTCAAACGGACATCTCAAACTCAACCAATTGCACATACAAAAATCAGGACTAAAAGGTAAAGCTTGCAAACCTCAAAACCATTCAAATCAGTGCCCAACGGTCAAGTGTTCTGAAACGGGTCTAGGCCGTTCAGAAACACCCCTTGGCAGTAGCCAAAGTGTTTCGAAACACCTCAGCCCGTTTCGAAACACCCAGGCCAAAATATGCACCTGTTTCGAAACAGGCAAGGGTGTTTCGAAACACCCTGCCCAGAAACAGCAAAAAAGTCTGTTTTACACTCTTTCGACCCACCAAACACGCTCATAAGACCTCCATGTCATGCCAACAAGTCATCAAACATTAAAGGAACATATTTGCATCATCAAAGCTCAATCATAACATCATTTAGGAAAAACCACAAGTCTATAGGCATGCATCCTAAAATGAAAAGCAAGCAATCATCAAATCTCCAAAACAAATACCAAATGGCCATTTACATGTTCCAACATCATCATAGGCATTAAACCAACTTAGGGAGTCCAAATCATCTCCCAAAAACACAACCTAGGTTCCCATTGCCAAATACCAAAAGCTAATAGTGTTGTGAAAATAGTCACCATACATGAGCTTAGACTTTCACTTGGATCCTTGACCTCCTTGCTTCCCTTAAAGCACTTCAATGCTCTGCATTATTGGTTCAAGAAAGACAGAGCGTAAGCACACATGCTTAGTGAGAAATGCTCTAATGAAACAACACAATAATGCACTTTGTAAAAACACCTTTCCAAGGCCTTTAATTTCAAAACATCATTTATCATGCATCTATGCATACAAACCAAGCATCTCATGCTTCAATACATCAACATGTCATATTGGCTTTCAAGTGATAATCCATAACCATTTTCAACTCAAAACACAATCGGATACGCGGATTACAAGCGTTTTCCCATACGCTCCATACACACTACCAACACACAAGGTGGAGTTTACCGGTACAATCACAACCCCTCAACACCCGTGATGGAGTTTAACGGTACAATCACAACCCCCTCCACATCACTCATTGGTAGTTGTATAACATCACTAACGAGAACACGGGACACAACACAAGATCCTCACATGGCATTTTAACCACCATTATGATCTTAGACATCTCGTTAGTGTTCTTGGATGGAGTTTACGGTACAATCACAACCCCCTCAAAATCCAAGGCGACTTTATTTACGGTGCACCCAATCCTATAGCCGGCTAACTATATCCGATTCAAGTACTTTTAAACCAACACATCACTTGCCAATATACATCATTTACCATCATCAATCCACTGTTTTTAAGCATTAAACAAAGCCATTACATAATCATGCATCACTATGCACCAAACCACATTTATCAATGTCCAAAACAAGGATCTCTTACCTTGAGCATCCTTCAACACATGGCTTACAAAACCAGCATTAAACATGCTAAAATATGCTTTCAAAACAGAATTTAAACATGCAAAATAAACACATTGCATTCAACCATCTCATGGTTCATCAAAAAGAGAGTTTCTCCGAAAAACTTACTCTTGAGCTTAGCTAAGTTCTTTAGACTTAAACTAAGCTCCCATAACCTTCCAAGAATGGTTTCAAAGCTGAAAACCAAACTTCACTCACCGATTCCGTTTCGCAAGCTTGCCGAAACGCCGATCAAGCCTCCGGATCAACACCACAAGGATCCGATGATGTCTCCCATGTTTTAAACACATCAAAGCAGTGAATTAATGCATCATCATGCATTAAAATCTTCAACCACAACACCTAAACTCGCTGCTCTCATCAAAACTCACATTTAGGCTACCAAACACAACCGAAATCACAACCAAACACCTCTACAACATTACCCAGCCAAGATCCATCAAATCCAACCATTCTTAACCATCAATTAACATCCAAAAAGGACCTAATCACGTCCTTATACCCCCAGCTATAGCAGAACATCAAAATCACCCCAAAAACCACAATTTTCTCAAGTCAAAACTTAGGAAAATCAACCTATTCGGGATTGCATTGATTAAACCTCAATTACACATTATTTAGACATCCAAAATACATCAAAAAGACATCTCAAAACAGAGCCCAATCATCTATTACGAATTTCTTCAAAATTAAATCCAAATCTTGCATTTTAAGCCAAAATCAAGAACACAACATTAAAACCTTTAATAAAACTCAATTTAAGGATTGAGAACTTGGGAATTTCAGTAAAGAACTGAGTATTTAGAGGAGAAGGACGTTCATACCTCTAAATGTGAGTTTCTCCTTGTTTAGAGCCAAAATCCTTGAAAATTCAATAAGCAAATGATGAGGATTTGGTGTAGAAATGATTAGAAATCATTTAGAGATTGAAATCTCAACTTTAGGTGTGAAAATCAAAGGAAAAGTGGTTGTGGAAATGTGTTTGGCTGAGGGAAAATTGAGAGAAAATGAAATTGGAAAATTTTGGCAAAAGTTAGTTATGAAACTAAAATATCTCTTTTCCCTCTTTTCTTTTTATTAAATTACATTAAATAAGTCTTTAAAATTTAAGAAAAATCTGGAGAAACTCCCCCTTGGGTAAATTAGCTCCTTAAAGATTCAAAGTTTCAATCCTTTTAAAACAGTCATCAACTTTTCAAAAATTACATTTTAGTCACTAACTTGAAATGTCATATTTCCAAACCCCATTTTGTAAAATTGATTCCACCACTCTCTTATATATAATAAAATAGGATTTTTAGATATTTTTCCATATTTTTAATGCATCCCGAACTAGGCTTTCCCTAAAAACCACCTTTATATTCGAATCATAATTTAAACCGGTCCGGTTCAGACCCTAAACTTCCAAGCCCAAAATTGGGGTGTTACAACTCTCCCCCCCCCTTAAGAAATTTCGTCCTCGAAATTTACCTGGAGGGAAAAGGTACGGAAACTGCTTCAACATGTCATCCTTTCGTTCCCACGTGGCTTCCTCAGCACCACGATGCTTCCACAACACCTTTACCAACTCAATGGTCTTGCCTCGAAGAACTTTACTATCTGAATCCAGAATCTCCACCGGTTCCTCATCATAGGTTAAATCCGGATTCAACTCCACTTCCTCTACAGGCATCACATGAGAAGGGTCCGATCTATACTTCCGAAGCATAGAAACATGAAACACATCATGAATCTTTTCTAACTCTTGCGGTAACCTCAACTTGTACGCAACAGGACCCACACGCTCAATCACCTCGTATGGTCCAATGTACCTAGGGCTCAACTTACCCTTTCGGCCAAACCTCATTACCTTTTTCCAAGGCGAAACTTTCAAAAACATACGGTCACCCACCGCATACTCAATCTCCTTACGCTTCAAATCCGCGTAAGACTTTTGCCGATCAGAAGCTGCCTTCAATCGCTCACAAATGAGCTTTACCTTCTCGGTGGTTCCTTTCAACAAAGCGGGCATCGAAACCAACTTCTGACCCGTTTCAGCCCAACAAAGAGGAGTCCTACACTTCCTCCCGTACAAAGCTTCATAAGGTGCCATTTGAATACTTGCCTGATAACTATTATTATAGGCAAACTCCACCAAAGGCAAATGTTTCTCCCAAGAACCCTGAAACTCAATCACGCAGCACCTCAACATATCCTCCAACACCTGGATAACACGCTCAGACTGCCCATCCGACTGCGGGTGATAAGATGTACTGAAATTCAACCGTGTACCCAAAGCATGATGCAAACACTGCCAGAAACGCGATGTAAACCTCGGATCTCTATCCGACACAATCGACTTTGGCACACCATGCAGCCGCACAATCTCAGCAATGTACAGCTCTGCAAGCTTATCCAAAGTGTACGTAGTATGCACAGGCAAGAAATGCGCACACTTCGTCAGGCGATCCAATATCACCCACACCGAATTCTTCTTCGATGGCGACAAAGGCAAACCAGACACGAAGTCCATGGTAATCCTCTCCCACTTCCACTCAGGAATCCTCAACGGTTGCAACAACCCTGAAGGAAACTGATGCTCAGCCTTAACTCGCTGACATACCATGCACTTGCTTACAAACTCAGCAACATCCTTCTTTAAACCCACCCAATAGTACTCATCACGAAGATCACGGTACATCTTAGTACTACCAGGGTGCATAGCAAAAGGACTACTATGAGCTTCATCCAGAATATTACGCCTCAACTCAGCATCATTGGGCACTACTATCCGATTTCCAAAGCATAAAACTCCATCATCATTAAAGCAGAAATCCGATGGCCTATCCTCTGCAATATCCTGAACATGTGGCACCAAGGAATCATCCAACAACTGCTTTTCCTTAATCAACTGAATCAAGGATGGTTTCACTTGCAACTCAGCCACAAGACCACCATCACGCGAAATGCTCAAACTGGCAAACATAGCCCTCAACTCCACAGCTACCTTCCTACTCAAGGCATCCGCTACAACATTAGCTTTACCCGGATGGTACTCGATCGTCAAATCGTAATCCTTAAGCAGCTCCACCCAATGTCGCTGCCTAAGATTCAACTCTTTCTGAGACATCAGGTACTTCAAACTCTTGTGGTCCGTGTACACAGTACACTTCTCACCATACAGGTAATGTCTCCAAATTTTCAAAGCGAAAACCATCGCAGCTAACTCAATGTCATGCGTAGGATAATTGCGATCATGCACCTTCAACTGACGCAATGCATAAGCCACCACCTTACCCTCTTGCATCAACACACATCCCAAACCAACGTAGGACGCGTCACTATACACCACAAACTCTTTCCATGATTCAGGTTGAACCAAGATAGGAGCTTGCGTCAAAGCTGCCTTAAGCTTCTCAAAAGCCTGTTGTCTCGCTTCCGTCCACTCATACTTAACATCCTTCTGCAACAACTTTGTCAAAGGTGCAGCAATCTTTGAAAACCCATCCACGAACCTCCGGTAGTACCCCGCCAAACCAAGGAAACTACGGACTTCATGAACAGACTTAGGAGGCTTCCAATTCATCACTGCCTCAATCTTCTGAGGATCAACACGAATTCCTTCAGCAGAGACTACATGACCAAGAAACACAACTTCTTTAAGCCAGAACTCACACTTGCTCAGCTTGGCATAAAGCTGATTCTCCAACAAAGCCTGCAACACAATTCTCAAATGCCCCTCATGCTCTTCCTCAGTACGAGAGTACACGAGAATATCATCAATGAACACCACAACAAATTTATCCAAGTATTCATGGAACACTCTATTCATCATGTCCATGAAAGCTGCAGGAGCATTCGTCAAACCAAACGGCATCACAAGGAACTCATAATGCCCATACCTCGTCCTGAAGGCTGTCTTTGGCACATCCACATCCTTCACCTTCAGCTGATAATACCCTGATCTTAAGTCAATTTTAGAGAACACAGCTGCTCCCCGAAATTGATCAAAAAGATCATCAACTCTCGGCAATGGATACCGATTCTTGATAGTCCACTTGTTAAGCTGACGGTAATCAATGCACATTCTCATAGTGCCATCCTTTTTCTTCACAAACAAGACCGGTGCACCCCAAGGTGACACACTCGGCCGAATGAAACCACGATCAAGCAACTCCTGAAGTTGCGTCTTCAGCTCTTTCAACTCTTTAGGTGCCATTCGATAAGGAGTAATGGACACTGAAGTTGTGTTTTCATACAGCTCAATTCCAAACTCCACTTCGCGATTAGGAGGCAATCCAGGTAACTCCTCCGGAAACACACCAGGAAACTCTCGCACAGTCCTGATATCTTGCACACGCAACTTTTTAGAGCTAGGATTCATCGCAAGGGCTAGGTAGGCTTCACATCCTTGCCTCAGCATCCGGCTCGCTTCCAATGTGGACACCACATTGGCAAGAAACTTCACATTCTCACCAACCACCACTACCTCATAATCATCCGAAAGCTTCAACGAAACTCGCTTATTCTCAAAATCCACTACAGCTCGATGCTCAACAAGCCAATCCATACCAAGGATTACATCAAAACCATAGAAAGGCAATTCCATAAGATCAACATGAAAAACATGGTCTTGCACAACCAAGGGACATCTTCTATAAAGCTTTCGTGTCACAACAGTCTCACCAAAAGAACTAGTTACACGCATACCAACATCCAAAGACTCAACAGGCAAACCAAGCAATTGAGCATGCTCACGCAATATGTATGAGTGTGTAAATCCAGAATCAATCAAGGAAAGTAATGACAAGGATTGCAAAGTGAAAGTACCTGCGATCACATCCATGTCATTCCTCCCCTCCCTCTGAGCATACACTCTGGCCTGGCCACCACCCTCAGGCTGAACAGCTACCACATGCGCCACATTCCTTCCACCATCCTCTCTACGCTGGAAATTACCACGGCCGCGCCCACGACCTCTCTGTGGTGCAACAACTCCAGGAGCACGTCCCTGACCACCACCGGCCAACAGAGGACACTCTCTCTTCATGTGATCCGCCAAACCACAGTTCCAGCACGAATTACCGGTCACCACAACAGGAGCCTGTACCTCCCTCGCTGCTCAAGGACAATCACGCCTCAGATGACCACGCGATCCACATGTCCAACATGTGTTCTGATCAGCTCTCGCCCTGTCTCCCTGAACAGGCGCACCTTCCCTCCACCACCGCGCCTATCTGAAGACTGATACTTCCGATCACGTCCTCTCTTGTTCCGTCCGCCACCGAAACTAAACTCAGCAGCTCGCTTGCCCGCACTAGGACCAGCTCCTCTAGAAGCTAAACTCAAATTCAACTCAATGTCTTTTGCTCTACCAACCAGCACATCAAAGTCAGTGTACTCAGCAACCAACATATAGGTCTTTACATCCGTCACCAAACCATAACGGAAACGTTCACACCTCTCCCGCTCATTAGGGATGAGCTCAGGTGCGTACTGACTGAGTCGTACAAACTGAACCTCGTACTCAGCCACTGACATGCTCCCTTGAGTAAGAGACATGAATTCTCTTTTCTTTTCATCCAGGTACCGCACACCCAGATACCTCCTCTTGAACGCGTTCAGAAAGAACGTCCAAGTCACATCAGCATCCTCCATTCCGGAGATAGCGGTTGTCCACCAGGTATACGCATCGTCATGCAACAATGATATTACACAGCCCAGCTTCTGCACTTCATTGCAGTTCATTTGTCCCAAAATTCTCTTGGTACTTTCCAACCAAGACTCGGAACCCTCAGCAGACAAACCCCTGAACTCAGTCCCTCCTAGACTGCGCAAACGTTCCAGATGTAGTCTAACATTAGCATCTCCCTGATGCCCAGCTCCATGAGCTCCAGCTACCGCCGCCTGAAAGGCTCTAGCAATAGCTTGAATCAGCACTGTCATGTCAGGAGCAGCTTGCCCCTGCCCAGCTTCAGGTCCAGCGACCCCAGCACCAGCACCAGCACCAGCTCCCTCACCCCCAGCACCACCACCACCGGGTGGAGGAGGTAAATCCACTACATTTTCTGCATTCTCTTCATTCTCATTTTGAGCCATAGCTCGCGTATTAATCCTCGTCTCTCTACGAGGTCCCATTCACTATACAATGCATTCACAAATGTAATAAACATAGTCAGGCTCAGCAAGGTAAGCAATCCAAGTACTCAAGCTCATTTCCAATTTAAAACAAATCATTTCATTAGCTTTGATATGGCAATGGGTCCCTCTAACATGCTTCACCACAGCATACACCACAATTGCAACATTTTTACCATTCATACATCATACTTTCACTCAACAAGTATACAAGCAATCATACACATATCACCCACATAACCATTCCCAAATACTCGAGAACTCAGCTCTGATACCACCAAATTTAACCCCCTTAGCCAGGCCTAGACGGTTGACCCAAACTACGAAGATTACACGGGGAAAACCAAAGTCAACCCGAAAGTCAACCTTGATTAACGACCCTTTTTTTAACTTTGTATAAATGCATATTAACCTTAGGTGTACTCTTGAGATAAGCATACTCAAAAATCACAGCAATCGGAAAACAATAAAGGACTCAATTGCACAACATACGAATTTAGGGACCAATTTGTAAATTCTGGAAATTAAGAGGACTTTACCAATTTTTAAGTTACCATTATGAAATTAGTCATGTTTCATACCTCTCTGCCAAATTTCACCTCAAATGGACATCTCAAACTCAACCAATTGCACATACAAAAATCAGGACTAAAACGTAAAGCTTGCAAACCTCAAAACCATTCAAATCAGTGCCCAACGATCAAGTGTTCCGAAACGGGTCTAGGCCGTTCAGAAACACCCCTTGGCAGTATCCAAAGTGTTTCGAAACACCTCAGCCCGTTTCGAAACACCCAGGCCAAAATATGCACCTGTTTCGAAACAGGCAAGGGTGTTTCGAAACACCCTGCCCAGAAACAGCAGAAAAGTCTGTTTTACACTCTTTCGACCCACCAAACACGCTCATAAGACCTCCATGTCATGCCAACAAGTCATCAAACATTAAAGGAACATATTTGCATCATCAAAGCTCAATCATAACATCATTTAGGAAAAACCACAAGTCTATAGGCATGCATCCTAAAATGAAAAGCAAGCAATCATCAAATCTCCAAAACAAATACCAAATGGCCATTTACATGTTCCAACATCATCATAGGCATTAAACCAACTTAGGGAGTCCAAATCATCTCCCAAAAACACAACCTAGGTTCCCATTGCCAAATACCAAAAGCTAATAGTGTTGTGAAAATAGTCACCATACATGAGCTTAGACTTTCACTTGGATCCTTGACCTCCTTGCTGCCCTTAAAGCACTTCAATGCTCTGCATTATTGGTTCAAGAAAGACAGAGCGTAAGCACACATGCTTAGTGAGAAATGCTCTAATGAAACAACACAATAATGCACTTTGTAAAAACACCTTTCCAAGGCCTTTAATTTCAAAACATCATTTATCATGCATCTATGCATACAAACCAAGCATCTCATGCTTCAATACATCAACATGTCATATTGGCTTTCAAGTGATAATCCATAACCATTTTCAACTCAAAACACAATCGGATACGCGGATTACAAGCTTTGTCCCATACGCTCCATACACACTACCAACACACAAGGTGGAGTTTACCGGTACAATCACAACCCCTCAACACCCGTGATGGAGTTTAACGGTACAATCACAACCCCCTCCACATCACTCATTGGTAGTTGTATAACATCACTAACGAGAACACGGGACACAACACAAGATCCTCACATGGCATTTTAACCACCATTATGATCTTAGACATCTCGTTAGTGTTCTTGGATGGAGTTTACGGTACAATCACAACCCCCTCAACATCCAAGGCGACTTTATTTACGGTGCACCCAATCCTATAGCCGGCTAACTATATCCGATTCAAGTACTTTTAAACCAACACATCACTTGCCAATATACATCATTTACCATCATCAATCCACTGTTTTTAAGCATTAAACAAAGCCATTACATAATCATGCATCACTATGCACCAAACCACATTTATCAATGTCCAAAACAAGGATCTCTTACCTTGAGCATCCTTCAACACATGGCTTACAAAACCAGCATTAAACATGCTAAAATATGCTTTCAAAACAGAATTTAAACATGCAAAATAAACACATTGCATTCAACCATCTCATGGTTCATCAAAAAGAGAGTTTCTCCGAAAAACTTACTCTTGAGCTTAGCTAAGTTGTTTAGACTTAAACTAAGCTCCCATAACCTTCCAAGAATGGTTTCAAAGCTGAAAACCAAACTTCACTCACCGATTCTGTTTCGCAAGCTTGCCGAAACGCCGATCAAGCCTCCGGATCAACACCACAGGGATCCGATGATGTCTCCCCTGTTTTAAACACATCAAAGCAGTGAATTAATGCATCATCATGCATTAAAATCTTCAACCACAACACCTAAACTCGTTGCTCTCATCAAAACTCACATTTCGGCTACCAAACACAACCGAAATCACATCCAAACACCTCTACAACATTACCCAGCCAAGATCCATCAAATCCAACCATTCTTAACCATCAATTAACATCCAAAAAGGACCTAATCACGTCCTTATACCCCCAGCTATAGCAGAACATCAAAATCACCCCCAAAAACCACCATTTTCTCAAGTCAAAACTTAGGAAAATCAACCTATTCGGGATTGCATTGATTAAACCTCAATTACACATTATTTAGACATCCAAAATACATCAAAAAGACATCTCAAAACAGAGCCGAATCATCTATTACGAATTTCTTCAAAATTAAATCCAAATCTTGCATTTTAAGCCAAAATCAAGAACACAACATTAAAACCTTTAATAAAACTCAATTTAAGGATTGAGAACTTGAGAATTTCAGTAAAGAACTGAGTATTTAGAGGAGAAGGACGTTCATACCTCTAAATGTGAGTTTCTCCTTGTTTAGAGCCAAAATCCTTGAAAATTCAATAAGCAAATGATGAGGATTTGGTGTAGAAATGATTAGAAATCATTTAGAGATTGAAATCTCAACTTTAGGTGTGAAAATCAAAGGAAAAGTGGCTGTGGAAATGTGTTTGGCTGAGGGAAAATTGAGAGAAAATGAAATGGGAAAATTTTGGCAAAAGTTAGTTATGAAACTAAAATATCTCTTTTCCTTTTATTAAATTACATTAAATAAGTCTTTAAAATTTAAGAAAAATCTGGAGAAACTCCCCCTTGGGTAAATTAGCTCCTTAAAGATTCAAAGTTTCAATCCTTTTAAAACAGTCACCAACTTTTCAAAAATTACATTTTAGTCACTAACTTGAAATGTCATATTTCCAAACCCCATTTTGTAAAATTGATTCCACCACTCTCTTATATATAATAAAAGAGGATTTTTAGATATTTTTCCATATTTTTAATGCATCCCGAACTAGGCTTTCCCTAAAAACACCTTTATATTCGAATCGTAATTTAAACCGGTCCGGTTCAGACCCTAAACTTCCAAGCCCAAAATTGGGGTGTTACAACCCCTCAACACCCGTGACGGAGTTTAATGATACAATCACAACCCCTCAACATCACACATCGGTAGTTGTATAACTCACTAATGAGAGTACGGGACACATCACACAAGATCCACACACGAACTTTTAACCACCGTTGTGATCTTATCAGGATCCACATACGGACTTTTAACCACCGTTGTGATCTTACCGAAACCCTCACCCGGACTTTTTACCACCGTTGTGAGCTAAACAAGATCCTCACACGGACTTTTAACCACCGTTGAGATCTTACCCAAAATCCTCACACGGACTTTTAACCACCGTTGCGAGCTTACCAAGATCCACACACGGACTTTTAAGCACCGTTGTGATCTTACCTCTCTCGTTAGGATACTTGGATGGAGTTTACGGTACAATCACAACCCCTCAACATCCAAGGCGACTTAATTCACGGTGCACCCAATCCTATAGCCGGCTAACTATATCCGATTAAAGTAACCAAAAACCACTTACATCACTTGCCAATACACATCAAATACCATCATCAATTCACTGTTTTAAAGCATCAAACAAAGCCATTAAACACCATGCATCACCATGCATCATTACCAATTTAACAACATGCCAAAACAAGGATCTCTTTCCTTGAGCATCCTTCAACATATAGCTTTCAAAACTAGCATTAAACCATGACTAAACATGCTTAAAAACAGTAATTAAAACTCAACCACCCCAAGTGCATTTGAAACCAAATCATAGCACAAACCAAGAGAGAAATTCCATTTACTTACTCTTGAGCTTAGCTAAGTTGTTTAGACTTAAACTAATCTCCCAAAACCTCGTCCAAAATGTTTCAAAGCTGCAAAACTCTTTTCCACTCACCGATACACAAAACTATGCTAGCCGACAAGCCTTCCAACCATCTGAAACCTCCAACGCCACCTCTATTGCTTCCGAAACATTCTCCCCTATTTTAAACACATAACAACAGAGGATTAATGCATCATCATGCATTAAAAACACCAGCAACACACCTAGACTCGCTGCTCTACATAAATCTAACATTTCGGCTACCAAACACAACCGAAATCACCTCCAAACTCTTCCAAAACATAACCCAGCCAAGATCCATCACTTCTAACCATTTCTAAACATCAATTAACATCGAAAATGAACCCAAACTCGTCCTTATACCTCCAGCATTAACAGAACACCAAAATCACCCCAAAACCACCATTTTCATTAGCAAAAACTTAGGAAACATAACCTATTCGGGATTGCATTGATCAAACCTCATTTACACATCATTAGACATCCAAAATACATATAATAATCATCTCAAAATAGAGCCCAAACAAACACCACGAAATTCTTCAAGATTTCTTTCAAATCTTGATTTTTAAGACAAAATCAAGATCACAACATTAAAACCTTTTGTAAAACTTAATTTAAGGATTGAGAACTTGGGAATTTCAGTAAAGAACTGAGTATTTAGAGGAGAAGAACATCCTTACCTCTAAATGTAGATTTCTCCTTGATTAGAGACAATTTCCTTGAAAATTCAATAAGCAAATCAAGAGGTTTTGATGTAGAAAGGATTAGGAATCAATTGATGATTGAAACCTCATCATTTAGTGTGAAAATCAATAGAAATGTTGTTGTAGAAATGTGTTTGGCTGAGGGAATTTTGAGAGAAAATGAGATGAGAAAGTTTTAACAAAAGTTAGTTATGAAAATCTAAAATATGGTTTTCCACTTTTCATTTAATTAATTAAACATTTATTAAACCATTAAAATCTAAGAAAAATCTGGAGAAATACTTCCTTGGGTAAATTAGCTCCTTAAAGATTCAAAGTTTCAATCCTTACAAAACAGTCACCACTGAACTTTTTAAAAATCGCATTTTAGTCACTATTTCAAAATGTCGCACTTCCAAACCTTATTTTGTAAAATTGATTTCATCACTCTCTTATATATATTAAAAGAGGATATTTAGATATTTTTCCATATTTTTAATGCATCCCGAACTAGGATTTCCCTAAAACCTCCTTTTATATTCGAACCGAAAATCAGACCGGTCCGGTTCAGACCCTAAACTTCCAAGCCCAAAATTGAGGTGTTACAACTCTCCCCCTCTTAGGAAATTTCGTCCTCGAAATTCCAACCGGCGAAAAGAGCACGATACCAAACTTCTCAAAGCAACACACAAAGCAACACAGGAGACTTAACCACCACTGAACACTCTCCACCCAAAACACCACAAAAAAAACAACTCATCCTCAAATCAAACTTACACTATAACCAAACCCAACACCATTACATACTGTTCAAAACTTCCAGAACACTAAGATGTTAACCTCAGCTTAACCTTTCACACTTCCTAACTGCGCGTAGCCCCAGCAACCCGAAGAACTTTCAAATTTTTACAACATACCCCACCTTATCTCATAACTCCCAAAACTCGCACACACGGCGACACCAACCCATCCAGATTCAGCCACCATGTGACCCACAACCTTTACTGCTTCCAAAACCCCTTGCAAAAACTGCTCAACTTCTTTTAAAGATTACCACAACAAGCAAAAATTTCTTCATCATCAACTGTTTACTCAAACTTCTCAACGTATTGATGACATTCCTTCACATCCGCCACTATCACTGCCATAACGACTCACCAACCTACCCACACAACATCCGAAACCCACGTCACAAGACTCCAACCTTAACTTCGTCAGCTGTTCCACGTATCTCTAGCTGATTTTAGAAAAGATTTACTTATACCCGACTAGCAAACCACTTCTCACAAGAACCCGGCCAACCAACAATGGCCCTTGAACTTACATTGCCCTTCCACTTCAAGCTTTGACCATAACACTAGCCTTACCTGGATACCGCCCATTCTATACAAACATATTAAGATTACAAAACCTCTACACATTCCAGGCCAAACCTTTTCTACAACCCTCAACACAACCTCTTCTCAACTCCCCGAAGGTTGCTACGAACAATCACCTACATAAACAATCCTCCTATTGCAACATCAATGCCAAGACACCTCAGCACTCTGGAAACACATCCACTAACCCACCACATCACTTAACACAAAGAAACTACCACATCTATCAGCTATTCACAACCACCTTGACCGATTCTAACTTCAACCGGTAATCTCCCCACCACCACACCGCTAAACGCTTTAAGCACCAAAACACTTCCCCTCGGCCAACATGCTAGATCGCACTCACTATTACTGACAACTCGCTTAGTACCCTCCACTACCTCTAACATTCTCCTAGCACCCAAACAACTCTTAAACCCCACCATCCAACCTAATCCTACCACAACACTAACGGACCCAATTAGCTATTAACAAGTGTGAACGTTCGTATGCATGGTCACCAATATGCCCTATCAATGCCTGTGTACATGTATGCAAAACATCTAATGTCATGTCGCATGTATGCATGTACCAACATATATAATATAGTATATAACAAAGGGTTTTAACTGTGCATGTATGTCGGTTCACACCCACAAATAACATCCTCAGAATCCGCCTAAGAATAACCTCTTACCTCACTTCTAACTTATCCAACTCCACCATTCTAACAATCCGCTAACCACAGAATACCCACTAATGCCCTCTTCACACTAAAGTTGTTTTCAAAACAACACCGGCTACTACCCCAAACTTACTAGCTATAAGACCAAACCCACTACGCAAGGGAAACCCAACCGAAACCAAACAAAGATAACTAGGGCAAAGATTACTTAACAAGGTTACCTGTAATCACCTCACTGCCTCGGAGCTTCAACAGACATACTCTCTTCCTCGCAGAACCATCATTCTCTAGCCACACCGCCGCAGCATCAACCAACACTTTAAGGTCATCACCGTCTCCCTGCGGTAAAGAACCCTGACTACCCTGAGCCAACTCCAAACAATTTCGTCTCAAATGTCCAACAGACCCACAATTCCAACAAGATTCATCCCCCAAGCTCCTCACACCTTTCTGCCTTTCCTGCCACCTCCGAACTTTGTCTCGGCCGCGCCCATGACCCTTCTGAGACCCTTTTGTACCAACTGAAGCCGATCTCACCACTTGAGGACAATTTCGCTTCACATGCTCCCTAGAACCACAGTTCCAACAAACTCCCACACCCCAACAACCTCCAACATGACACCTATCACAACGGTCACACATCGGCAACCGAGCTACCACTCCTTGATCATGTAGCACTTGACCCACATCTGCACTATCACCCAGACTTCGATTCAAGCAAACCCTTCCATCACGTAGCCTCTTACGCTGACCGCTCTCGAGGTCAGTATCCACAGCTCTTTTGCTTAAACTTTTCTCACCTTCATAGTCTGAAGCCACACCCCCTACGTTGCTTAACCCTTGAGAACTTCTCTCCAAGGTATCTTCCATTAAAGGCACACACAAAGAACTCCTAGTCTATATCGTGGATATGCGTTGCCACCGCCACAGATGTCCATCAGGCACAAGCATCTTCCAACATCAACGAGACAACACTTCCCAGCTTACAGGCATAATCACACCCTTCCTGATCCAAAATCAGAATTATATTGGCTAACCAGGCCTCGAACGCCTCAGGTGTGAAACCATGATACTCCACAGCTCCCAAATCATATAAACGATGTTTTGACAAACTCGCGTGTCTTTCAGTCGGCACGTCCTCAGGCCTCACTTTCACCACGGCCTGAGATGTTCCTGACACCTCTTGAACCATAGGTGATAAACCCTTCATCACAGAACCAGCTTCCTCCTCCTGCCTTACTTCCTCAACTCCAAGCACTGTAGACTGAAACAAAACACCTCCACCAAAAGGTGAATTCCACGCCTTAACAACCTGCTCTAAAGCAGCAACCATCTCACCCAACTGCCATTCTCTCATCGATTCCAACGTGCTATTAATAACAAAGCAATGATAACAAAACAAACAAAATGATCAGGACAGCTTCAAGCAAGGATTCAAGACTCCAACTCCAACATAACACAATAGCTATAATAATAAGGCAATGGGTATCCCAAATTCTCCCCTTTTTAAACACATAACAACAGAGGATTAATGCATCATCATGCATTAAAAACACCAGCAACACACCTAGACTCGCTGCTCTACATAAATCTAACATTTCGGCTACCAAACACAACTGAAATCACCTCCAAACTCTTCCAAAACATAACCCTGCCAAGATCCATCACTTCTAACCATTTCTAAACATCAATTAACATCCAAAATGAACCCAAACTCGTCCTTATACCTCCAGCATTAACAGAACACCAAATTCACCCCAAAAACCACCATTTTCATAAGCAAAAAATTAGGAAACATAACTTATTCAGGTTTGCATTGATCAAACCTCATTTACACATCATTAGACATCCAAAATACATTTAATAATCATCTCAAAACAGAACCCAAACAAACACCACGAAATTCTTCAAGATTTCTTTCAAATCTTGAGTTTTAAGCCAAAATCAAGATCACAACATTAAAACCTTTTGTAAAACTTAATTTAAGGATTGAGAACTTGGGAATTTCAGTAAAAAACTGAGTATTTAGAGGAGAAGAACATCCTTACCTCTAAATGTAGATTTCTCCTTGATTAGAGACAATTTCCTTGAAAATTCAATAAGCAAATCTAGAGGTTTTGATGTAGAAAGGATTAGGAATCAATTGATGATTGAAACCTCATCATTTAGTGTGAAAATCAATAGAAATGTTGCTGTAGAAATGTGTTTGGCTGAGGGAATTTTGAGAGAAAATGAGATGAGAAAGTTTTAA
This sequence comes from Hibiscus trionum, assembly GCA_030270665.1. NCBI lineage: Eukaryota > Viridiplantae > Streptophyta > Magnoliopsida > Malvales > Malvaceae > Hibiscus > Hibiscus trionum. The sequence goes on from BSYR01000051.1 coordinate 15,211,126, forward strand.
CAAAAGTTAGTTATGAAAATCTAAAATATGGTTTTCCACTTTTCATTTAATTAATTAAACATTTATTAAACCATTAAAATCTAAGAAAAATCTGGAGAAATCCTTTCTTGGGTAAATTAGCTCCTTAAAGATTCAAAGTTCCAATCCTTACAAAACAGTCACCACTGAACTTTTCAAAAATCGCATTTTAGTCACTATTTCAAAATGTTGCACTTCCAAACCTTATTTTATAAAATTGATTTCACCACTCTCTTATATATATTAAAAGAGGATTTTTAGATATTTTTCCATATTTTTAATGCATCCCGAACTAGGCTTTCCCTAAAACCTCCTTTTATATTCGAACCGAAAATCAGACCGGTCCGGTTCAGACCCTAAACTTCCAAGCCCAAAATTGGGGTGTTACACGAGGAGCTGCAGAACTGCATTTTATGGTGGGAAATGAAGTCTCCAACGGCTCCAATTCAACCCCAACGGCTAGTAACGACTACAAACTCAAAGAGGAGTATAAAAGGGACCTCCAAGCATCTAGTAATGGTTAATGTTTCAATTGTAATACAACATATGATCAAAATGTGTCTTTGTGCTTAAGTGTCAATTCTTTGTATAGACAAACACTAGTGAGCCAAAATTGTTAGATTTGTTCAAGTGTTTTAAGATTGGGTGAGAGCTTTATTGTGCAAACAAATACCTATTAGAGGGATTTGAGTTTGCTTATCTTCATCTCTTTGTAAAGAGGGTTTGATCAAGGCTTTGGGTAGAAAGCTTGATCGGTTTGTAAGGGTTTCCTCCTAAGCCTAGAAAAGGGGACGAATCAATAGTGGATTGATTGAAAATTCTTAGTGAGAAGCTAAGGTAGTGGATGTAGACCTTGGTTAGAAGGTTGAACCACTATAAATCATCTTGTCTTTATCAATTTTAGCTTCCACATCTCTATCACCCAAAATTCCACTTCTCCACCACTTGGCGAGCAAGAACGGTTGAAGGAATCGAGCACCGAAATTATTTTAGAGTTACGGATGAAGTTAAAGAGGATGGTTTAGGTAGTTCTAGGCCTTAAATTCGGGGAAGTTTGGGGGTTTCTGATGAAATGGGTTAGTTTTTAGGGTTTAGGATCATAAAATGGGATTTTTTGGGGTTGAGAGAGGATGAAAAGTGAGAGAGTGGATTAAAAATGAGCGAGTTAACTCGGTGGGGGAGCTTTTATATCCATGTGGAAACGATGTCGTTTTGAGAGGAGATCAGCGCGTCGAATCGGGTCGGGTACAAGGGATCCGCGTGTTTTTTAGGGTTTTAGGAAATTTTGGGTTTTAGTCCCTGGAGTTTTAGATTGTAATTCATTCTAGTCACTTGTTGTAATGAATTCCAAAGTTAAGTTTGATATTAGTTCAATTTAATCCATGATTTCATTGTGTTAATTTATTTTAATTGTTTTAATTTATATGTATGTTTGCATATTCTTTAAATTGAGCATGTAGTATATTTGTTACGTGAATTAAATCACTTAATTGTATTAATTAGAGCCTTTAGCTTAGGTTCCTTAATTAATTAAACAATTTGAATAGGAAGATTATTGTAGAAAATAAATGAGTACTAAATAACAACTTTTAATATTCTAATTTGATTAGTATCTCAATGCAATGAGATGTTAATCAAGGGGATATTTTAGTTAAATATTTAGTATTTCATTTAAATTTAGAACATGTAATCACATAATTAGTCTTAATAAAAATTAAATTAAGATAAGAAGAAAGTAGTTAGTAACACCAAATAATTAGGAATATTATTACTTTTGGGCCTAATATAGGTAGTATCCAAATTATTTGGGTGTTACCATTAAAACCCAAAAACTAATAATATTCATAGTATTTTAATTAAATAAATCAATGGAGCCCTAATTAGGATATCACTTAAAAATGACAAGACAATAATTGAACATGCATTAAACCTTTTGTGTTGAGATACATTTTGAATATAAATTGAAGTGTTCTAATGTATTTGGACGTTTCAAAACTTATATTCGTCCAAAATATATTTTCTTACAAAAAGATATTCTCATTCGAAATGGAGTCCATTTAACGATTAAAAGATTTAATTAAATTCAGATAAATGTTCGAAATGCCAAAATGCCACATGAAATTAATAAGGTACCGGTAACGGGAGTTCGTAGGGGTGCTAACCCTTCCCTACACGTAACCGACTCCCGAACCCAAATTTTACTAAAAAAAATCTCTGGTTCATTTTTATGGTGTCCGGTCTACCAAAGTGACCGGTGGCGACTCCAAAATAATTTTTAAGAGAATAAAGAAAATTTGATTAAAAATGGAAACCCCCTAATTTCAAGATCAAATTAAAATAAAAAACCCCGATTTCAAAACCCTAATCGTCAGACTGTTTTTTCACATACGATTCTATAAACCGGTCGCAACACAAATCTTTAAATTTTCAGAAACAAATATCATTTTAGTAATACTTTTAAAATTTAGGGGCTAAATCCCCAATTAAACCTTGAATATTTTAATATATATATATATATGTATATATATATTCTCTTATTTATGATCGAACAATTAAGTAAAAACCTAAAAGAATAAAGCCTGAAGCTTTATTCTCGAAAACCTCCCTGCTGTTGTTCTTTAAATTTATTTCCCTATCGCCCTAAGCCGCAAGTGCCTTCACCTGGTTTAAATTTCGTCACCAATTTATAGGGATGGCAATGTGATCCGAATCCGATCCGATCCGAAGGAATTTATTCGATCCGTATTCGATTGAAAAAAATCCGAATTCAAATCCGACCCATATCCGAGTCCGAATCAAAATATTTAAGACTTTTAACTCCTTAAAACAAAATATCATGTATAATATTTACATTAAAACAAGAATACAACATAAATAAAGTAAAAAGTTAAACTAAATACATTAAAAGAAACATAACTACATATATTTTTTAAACGAAAACATAAATGTATATATTAAGTAATTTAGAACTATAGTAAAAATAAAATTAACTTTATTTATATATATATATATATATATATATATTAAAAGTTATAATAAAAATATAAATGTCTTAAGAATGTAAGTTAAATAATAATAATATTTATTATGATTTATATATATTAATTAACCTTAATATAGTGTAATATATCTATTTATACCATATGTATGTATAAATTAAATGTAGTCAACAAATAAGAGATAAAAATGAACAAGTGTAGAATTAAATAGCATAAATTAAATGCGTAAGAAATTAAATATACAAAATTATGGATTGATTTGCACTAAAATAAAATTATTAGAGGGTCAAAACACAATATACCCTAAAGACGCTAAAATTTACGAATCTACCCCTCAAACTTGGGTTAAGACTACGGATGACAATTTAATACGAATCCAAAAACTTTGATCTAAATGCGGTTGAAACAAATCCGAATCCGATCCGAAAAAATCCGATCAAAAAACAATCCGATCCAAATCCGTTTGAAAAAAATCTGAATCCAAATCCGAAAAGATATCCGAGTCCGATTGTAACGGTTTCGGACTTAGATTTTATACAATCTGATCCAAATCCGATCCATTGCCATCCCTACCGATTTATTTCAAGTTCTCGTGCCAAAACAAGGCGTGTACTGTGAATTATGCTGTTTAAAAAGCCATGTTTTTTTCTTTTTTTTTCCTATTTAATTAACATTTACTATTTATTCATTAAATTTTAGAGTGAAGCAGTCATTACATTTAATTCATATAATGTTTCTTTCTTTATTTGTTTATATACATATATTAAGTGTATTTCAATTTCGATTTTGAGAATTATTTGCTACCATTCGAATTAGTTCAAGATTTCATAATTCGGATCTTGATGTTTTAAAAAAAACATGTGTTGGGATTTATTTTGAATACGTCCATATTTTGATACTTCGGTTTTACACTCTAGTGTCGACTCAACCAATTTTGTGAAGGTAGCTAAACAAATATTATTACTTATTCGAAATTTCGTCAAACCAGAACTGTATTCAATAGTAACTATTACTAATATAGAAATTATTCTCATAGGTTCTGATACAGCTAAACCCAGTGTTTCTAATCATGGGAAACACATTATTCAATAGGTTGAGTTTGCTTTGGCTAAGGTGTGTTTCTTCAGGTGCTATAAATAAATGGTTTTTATGTGTGTTCTCTTTCTGTGCTACATACCTTGATTTTTGTGTTAGTGTTTTACACTTAAGTGATTTTCAACTGTGTTGTAATTTTACATTATGTTTTCCGTGCATATTATTTTTATACTGTGAATAAATTGTGTTTTAAAATAAATGACTTGTGAATCCCTGACTTATTATCAGGACTGTGTTGAGACTGTGAAAACTGTGACATCATTTTACTGTGTTATCATGGGTTGGAATTGTATGGAGGAAGTTCAGTGGTTTTATACCACTTGTGTTGGCGACTATGTAGAGAGAGGTTCTGAGGAACCTACTCTTGTTGGTGACTATGCAGTATCGGTACATTGCATTGTGATTTCATAAAACTGTGTTTAAACGTGCTTTGTGTCTTTTAAATATTTTTGTGAAAATTGTTGTGAAATTGTGTTTGTGATTGCTTGCACTTTAGAGACACATTGGCTCAATAGCTCACTCCCCATAGTTTTTTTTTTTTTTTTTGCAGATATCTTGGACACTAGGCGACTTGGTACTTAGAGGATCTCTTTATTTTATTCGTCTATTTTATCACTCAGTATGAAGTTTAATATTTATTTACAAATTTTATTTATTATTTACATTTCAATGGGACATTGATATAATTTCGGATTTGAGACTTATTATTTTTACCATGACTTTAAATTTGAAAGTTTTATTTAAATAATAAGATTATTATTTTAACGTTCGGATTTTATAACTATTAAGATGCCTTATATAGTTATATTATTATCAGAAATGATTTAATTTACGCTATTTTAATATATTATAATTTGAATTGGTTTATTGAGAGTAAAGTTTTCAATTGTGACTTCCTAAATTCGGCCTTTTCTTCTAAGCTGGGTTTACAAGGTTACATTTAGTGGTGTTAGAGCTAAGTTCAACCCTCGAACTGTGAGGCTCAAAACAATCGTTTTCATTAATAATTATGACTATTTGCTTATTGGCTTTTATTCAGCTCTCAATCGATGACTCAAATATGTAGATTAACCACAACTCTCGTTGTTCGTAAAAAATACACATCCTTGAACAAGTAGATCAACTCTCGTTGCATCATCATTAGCCTCTTGTTGTAATGGATTGTTAATCTGAGCTGTCAATGTATCTCTCAATGTCAGTGACTATGCTAAACACTCTCGTGCAAACAAAGCTCAAATTCAGCAATTAAAACAAGAAGAAAGCTAATAAGATTTCTATAACATCCCAACTTAGTGCTCGGGAGAAACTTCTATATCAAGCAACTACTTTTAATTTTTGAAAATTAGATTTAACTAGATTAATTGGTGGATTAAGTCTTTTAATGAATAAATTAAACATTTATTTGTTCCATGAAGTGATTAAATAGTTGATGTTCAAATAAATGTGAATTGAATTGCAAAGTTAGAGTTATAACCGTATGGGTTAAATTGAAATCCTTGGAACACTTGGATGTAATAGGAGAAATTAGAAGGAGACATAATAGGTGTCACCTTTGTATTGGAACACTTGGTTTGGGAAGGACCTAGTCTCAGTTAAGGGAAGAGAAACAAAAGTTTTGTGATTTCATTTCCCGATTCGAATTGCTGAAAATTAATAATGCATGTTGTGGTGATTGATAAAATGGGGAATTATATATGTATAAATGTAACGCCTCAGTTTTGGATCTAGATGTTTTAGGCATCAGTTTAAGTTAGTCGAGTCTAGACTTGAAGATTCGAACTTTTAGAAGTGATTCAGAGAAAACGTAGTCGGGAACGTGATTAGGCTTATTGAAATCACCTTCAATACTATCAATGCTCGCAATGGGGACATCTCGAAGCCTTGGTCCATTTGAAGCAGAACATGTCTCCACACTATTTTCAATTATCAGTCCACACGCAGGCCCATTCAATAGATCCACCACCAGAAATAATAGGGATTTCATGGAGCCAACACCCATTGGATTTAGCAGTGGATGATTTCTGTTGAAAAACACTGTAGCAGGGATAGAACTAACTGGCACCATTTTGTGAGAGGCAGTGATAGTGGCATTGAAATCCATGGGGATCAGATGGATGCAGATGGGACCATAGTAGCCTACGATCTGAGGCTAACGGGATAGCATAGGATAGATGTTGCATAAATATATCTTCCATCAAGCTTACTGGTGACTCGGCAGTGAACATTTACAACAATTTCCATTGAGACAAAATTATACCAAGGAATCCAAATCCCACAGCTTCGACACGGTGAGAGTTCGGGAAACCAAGACACGCAATAACAGAATCTGTTGTGACATTGGTCAACAAACATGACCATATCCAGTTTACAGTCACGCAAGAATTGTCTGGCAACGGGAAGAAACTTCTTATGCCCCCAACCCTGAACATTCCATGATAGGATTTTTAGATTCATAATAAAATTAATCAAAATAAAGGGGTATCGTGCTTATTCAAGCATCGCCATGGCATGCTCGTCACCGAGCTCTTGATTCACGTCATCCGAGAGACCAATATGGCCTGGACTGCTTCCAGTTTCAATGCGATGAGCCACATTAGGAGCAGCTTTGTCTGGGGAAGAAGAATTTAACTTGCCGCTTCAACATTTCTTAACGGAATTAACGACATTGATCATAATGAAAACAAATAAAAAATTTAGTGACTATACCCTAAATATTTAGTACTCACCAGTGTAGTTTATCTTTATTTTCTTAATGATAGGTCACTTGACCTACCATGCACAAGGGTACATCTGCCTCTATGCCGAAAAAGGGCAAAGAATATTCAACCCATTGTATAATGTAAACGAAGAATTTTGCAGGTGAATGTGAAACAACATATGTCCAGACTTTTTAATCAGTCTTGGTTGTTAATGGTTATCAGTGTGCTTATCCTTTAGTGTAATTTCAAGAGTTTATTTGATAATGTCTTTTCAAATAACGACACATCTTATCCAACATTCCAAGCAAGACTTATTGGTTTTCCGATTATTTTACAGGAGCCAATTTAATATTTAAGCCTTTGAAATTGAAACTTGATTTTTTTTAGACCAAAGTGTAATTTTATCATTATATCAACTTGAATTCCATATCTTTAAGGACTAAAGTCGCAACATTATTCCATTTTTTGCATCCTGCTCCACCACTGTCTTAGAGTTCCATAAAGTAGTTAAAATTATACACAAAATGTTATATGATGATGCTTTGTAATGCAAAAAATTGTCTTGGATCGGTGATATAACCAGTCAAAGCTGAAGCAGCGGCAGTGTATGGGGAAGCAAGATATATCTCTCCTTCCTTATGCCCCATCCGACCAGGGAAGTTTCTATTTGTTGTTGACACACAAACCTGAAAGCTTCGTCCTATTAAAATTATTGCAAACACACACACACACACACCAAAAACAAACATATAAAATCAACGGTAAACTACATAAATACTCCTCTGATTATAGGATATTTTTTGTTGAGTCCTCCTACTATGAAAAGTTACAAAATAGTCCTTAGTTTAAAAAAAGTAACAAGCTAGTCCGGTACCATTAAAAATTTAACGGCTTATGATGTGGTTGTTAACAAAAAGTGGCATAATTACATTTAGTCCTCTATATTTACACATTCAATCAATTGTCCTCATTCGGAAAAAAAATTGAGTCCTCTTTATTTACTCATTCTATCAATTTAATCTTTTTTATTCTACCAAATCAGATCGAAGGGCAGAAGAGCACATGGTAAGGCGCTGGTGAGCAATGAGGTTGTTGGAGCGTACGAGCGAGGTGTAGGGACGAGCACTGCAAGGTGTGGGCTGGTCGGACGAGTGAGGGGAGTGGAACAAAAGGGTCGCCAAACAAAACAAAGGGTCGTCGGAGCAGGGAGGCAGTGTTGGAGTGGAGTGTTGAATAAAATGTGTTAAATTGTTAGAATGGGTAACTAAAAACGATAATTTATTGATTTTTTTTCAAATTCAGACTAAATTGATTGAACGTGTAAATATGATGGACTAAGTGTGTTATTATATCAATTTTTGTTAACTGTCACGTCATAATCCATTAAAATTTTAACGACACCAAACCAACTTGTTACTATCGGGAGACTATTTTGTTACTTTTCGTAGTCAAAGGACTCAACAAAGAAGCATCATATAGTCGATGTGCTATTTATGTAGTTTATCCTAAAAATTTTGACCCAAAAACCCATTTTACTATTCTAAAATTAATAAAATATTAAACATTTGAATATTTTTATAATTAATTTTATTTCACCCATGATGGTAAGGGTAAAAGGGGAACTTGCCTGAGGTTTATTCATGCGAGCATATTGTCACGCCCCGCCAGGTCGCGACACGGCCAACCGAGGGGCACACCCGCCAAGGTGCACCGAGGTGTGCCACCCAGGTGCGCAACGCGCGCCCACAAAGCTTCGTCCAAGGGCACTCGGGCCAACAAGGAGGAAATGAGGTGCCTTAGTGATTTTAAGGCCAAGGTTGATCCCAAAGAAGGATCTAGAACGACCCAGGATGCTCCAAACGTTTCCACACAAGACCAAGGGGTTCCAGAAGCTTCCACAACCATCTAGGTTCACCCGGAGGAACCTAGAAGGCTCGAGACAAGTCGGGAAGACTCAAGACATGTCCGGAAGGCTCGGGACAACTCCGGACATCTCTGGAATACTCTAGAAACCTATAGATATGTATAGAACTATAGGAGTACTCTAGAATATTATGGATGTATGTAGATAAGTATGAGCTTATCTAGAAAATATCTAGGCTTAGTAGATATTTTAGGAGGCAAGATCCTAACCGTTGGATCAAATAAATCATAGCCGTCCATTTAAGAGGTTGGTGCCTATAAATAGGGCTACCTCCCTCATTTGTAAAGGATCCAAGTAGTCATTCACACAAACTCTTGTAAAGCTTCTGTTGTGCAATACACGGTCCTTTCCTTGTAAATCTCTCTTGCTCCTTTGTTTTGCCATAGCGTTGCGACTTTAAGGCTTACTAGCATCGTGCCGAGAGTGCTAGTGCCGCACAGATTCGAGCTTGAAGAATAAGTCCGTGACAGTTGGTATCAGAGCAAGTTCCGATCGCTCGGGAGAATGGCCAAGACCAGCAAAACTCAAGCCGCTAGCCCGTCCGAGACCGAGGTCACGCACGACCAAGGTGTGCAAGAAGTAAGGGCTGACCCTGCCGAGATAAGGCCTCGTGCCAAGTCCAAGGACCTACTCTCTAGCTTGGAGTCCCGCTTGACTCGCGTGGAGGAAGGCGTATCAAGCATGGGTGCCCAGGTGGACGACCTTCATGAGCGGATTGAAGGCCTTGAGGTGGAGGATGCCGAGATCCACACAGCCGTGAGGGCAATGAAGATCAAGCTAGAGGAGTCCCTGCGCGCGGAAATGGGTGAAGTACGCGACGCACTCTTGGGAGAGCTCACCAAGGTACGTGAGTCTTTCCAACGTGAACTTACCAACGTGTATGCTCAACTAGAAGCATTGCAAGGCGACCTTACCTTGTGCAAACGTGCTATGGCAGCCGGGCCAAGCACCACCGTGGAGGCTAGAAGGGTCGAGGTGCCCAAGCCTCAAACCTTCTCAGGGACACGCAACGCCAAAGAAGTCGACAACTTCTTATATGGCTTGGAGCAATATTTAGAAGTCGTTGGCATCAGGGACGATGCCTCCAAGATCCAGACCGCAACCCTATACCTCACCGACACCGCCATGCTTTGGTGGAGGAGAAGGCGTCTTGATGTCGAGAGAGGTACGTGCACCATCGCTACCTTTACTGATTTTAAAAGGGAACTCAAAAGGCAATTCTATCCGGAGAATGTCGAGGAAGAAGCAAGGGCACGATTACGAAGGCTCAAGCAAATGGGGAGCATCCAAGACTATGTCAAGGAGTTCACTAGCTTGGTGCTCGAGATCCCCGATCTCTCAGAGAAGGATTCACTCTTCAACTTTGTCGATGGACTCCAACCATGGGCCAAGACCGAGATAAGGCGTCGTGGGGTACAAAACCTTGCCGATGCCATCGCCGTGGCCGAGAGCCTCATTGACTATCCCATCCCCAAGGAGTCCAACAACGAGTCGAGGGACAAGAAGAGTGGCCACTTCAATGGAGGAAGAGATAGGAGCCCACGTAAGGAGAGTCACAAGGACGAGGACACAAAGGCTCGTCCTCATGGAGGGACAAGGACCGAGGTAGGCCTAAAGACTCTCAAGGTGCCAAGAGATCACCGCCTAGTAGTTGCTACATCTGTGATGGCGACCATTGGGTTCGGGAGTGCCCACAACGCCAAGCCCTTAATTCACTCCTAGCCAAGCACCGAGAAGGTAGCGACACCGACAGTGGCGACGAGGGTGCACAAATAGGATCCATACAACTCATTTCAGCACTACAATCAGTAGGGGACACCAAGAGGAACGAGGGAAGTTCCATCCCCAAGGGTCAAGACACCAAGGGACTTAAGCCAGGGTCAAGGCTCGACGTGGAGCACAAGGGCGACCCATTATCTCCGAAGGCCGAGGGTAAGGCCAAGTCACCGACCAAGCTTGCACGGGGTAAGCAAGGTGGCGTCACTAAAGTCAAGTCCACGAGAGGGAAACGTGGCCACGCAAAGGCTAAGTCCGCACCAAAGGCTAGCACAAGGGTGAAGTGCTACCTATGTGAAGGACCTCATGTGATGAGGTCGTGTCCGATACGAAGGCGACTTGTTGCCTACATCAAAAGGGTTGATGGCAAGGCACAACCAGACATGATTACCCAGGATCGAGCTGTAAAGCCGAGGGTGAAGACGAGCGAAGCTAGGAGCCGAGAAAGGCACACCAGCATTACCCCAGCAGCTCTACCGAGACGCGACGAGGGCGTCGCGAGATCAGGTGGGGGAGGATGTCACGCCCCGCTAGGTCGCGACACGGCCAACCGAGGGGCACACCCGCCAAGGTGCACCGAGCAGCACCGAGGTGTGCCACCCAGGTGCGCAACGCGCGCCCACAAAGCTTCGTCCAAGGGCACTCGGGCCAACAAGGAGGAAATGAGGTGCCTTAGTGATTTTAAGGCCAAGGTTGATCCCAAAGAAGGATCTAGAACGACCCAGGATGCTCCAAACGTTTCCACACAAGACCAAGGGGTTCCAGAAGCTTCCACAACCATCTAGGTTCACCCGGAGGAACCTAGAAGGCTTGAGACAAGTCGGGAAGACTCAAGACATGTTCGGAAGGCTCGGGACAACTCCGGACATCTCTGGAATACTCTAGAAACCTATAGATATGTATAGAACTATAGGAGTACTCTAGAATATTATGGATGTATGTAGATAAGTATGAGCTTATCTAGAAATATCTAGGCTTAGTAGATATTTTAGGAGGCAAGATCCTAACCGTTGGATCAAATAAATCATAGCCGTCCATTTAAGAGGTTGGTGCCTATAAATAGGGCTACCTCCCTCATTTGTAAAGGATCCAAGTAGTCATTCACACAAACTCTTGTAAAGCTTCCGTTGTGCAATACACGGTCCTTTCCTTGTAAATCTCTCTTGCTCCTTTGTTTTGCCATAGCGTTGCGACTTTAAGGCTTACTAGCATCGTGCCGAGAGTGCTAGTGCCGCACGGATTCGAGCTTGAAGAATAAGTCCGTGACAATATGTATCCTTAGGGCCACCCATGCAAGCAGCACAACTAGGGCTTGCTGGTGCGTCGCAACCAGCTTCTTGAAATATTTGAGAGCAAGTCTTGCCTCCAGATCCTGGTACACTAACAGTATATATATCCACCCACACCTAAAAATTTTATCATTTTTAACTCACCCTTCTTTCCAAGATTAAAAAATTTGTTCAGTTAAGCGCAAGAATTAAATGAAATTCTAGTAAGAGTAATCAAAAAAAACCAAAAAAAAACCCCCAACCAGCCTTGTTGCTATTTTGGACATAGTGTTGATTATGAGTACTTTAAAAAATAATTGTACTTTTTGTGTAGCAGGGACAAGGAATGTGGGAACTTTCACCTTTTTACCATGCATTCTCAAATCTCAAGCAAATAAGTGGAAACTCGAAAACAGGGTTATACTTATGAAGTAGCAAAATATGTTTCTACTCTTGATGTATATAACAAATGAGAATCTTACAGAAGCTAAGAAGAGTTTGGCAGCAGTAACAAAATCTTGTGTTTTCCCACCAGTACAAGATCCGTCATCGAGCATTAAATGCTTACCTACACAGTAATTTCGAAACTATTATAAGTTTTCAAAAGAAAAATTAGCTGTTACATGTGCTTGGTATAGAAACTAGGCATGGGGTTTCGAAACCAGGTAGGTGGTTTCGAAACATGTTCCCAGGTTTGGTTTCAAGGCCTTACTGCCTCACTGGTTTCGAAACCACTTATAAGGGTTTCGAAACCTTCATTAAAATGTTGTAAAACCGGCTAAAAATTTACTTTAAAAGATATATTCGATATATGAACAAAATCAAAACATTTTAAACATATTTTCCAAGTTTTGTGGACTTTGAAATATTTTTGCAATGTTTGAATTTAGTCCAAAAACATTTTTCACTTTGTTATATCAAAATTAATATATCAAAAATCTCCCCTTTTTGATATAACAAAATCACTTGAAAATTTGTTTTTATAAAAAATCCCCCTTAGAAAAATAAATTTAGAAAATGAGATATATTTTTAGGAAAGAATAAAAGCTCTCTCTTTTCTTTTTGAAATTGTATTTTTCAAACATATCTTTCCCCTTTTTGTTATATCAAAAATAATTCAAAACTAAGTTTGAAATCACATTTAAGTTCAAAACACCAAATGTTGAAAGGTTAAAAATCAATTGTTGGAAATTTAGTACCTATTGATAGAAAATATCAATTGTTGGTTTAAAATAACAATGGGGAATAAGATATTTTTTAAATCAAAAGCTCCCCTTAATCAAAACATTCCATTTAAAAGTTTTGTTCAAATTTTGACACTTTAAGAGATTGAATTTCACCATTAAATCAAATCAATTTAAAATCATATTAAATTTAATTTTATCCAATACTTTAAAAAAAAACTTTATGCAAACATATGAATGAAACAATGTGATTCATATACATAAAGAATCATAAAATGTCATGCACTTATAAATATAAATAAGCAATGATGCATGAACATTTATCATCAAAATAGGCAACCAAATGATTTAAAATCAAATATATTAAGATTAGTGGTTACCCATCTTTTTCACTTGTGTGACTAGAGCATTTGAGATTCTTGCTTTTCTTGCATTTGCTCCAACACACCTACAAGAGACATTTACTTGGATTTTGGTATCCAAATTGCTTTGGGTCCATTAACATTAATCTCAATGTCTCTAGTTCCCTTAGGAACTCATACTTGTCTAATCCTATAAGATTTTTTCTTCTTTATAGGACAAGTATGCAAGGAATGGCCATGATAATAACAATGTGAGCATTTTGTCATTATGTGATGAGATGAATTAAAAATATTTTTTTTCTTTTGTCAAGCTTTCAAGCTTAACTTTCAAATCAAGATTTTCTTTTTCTAAAACTCTATTGGTTGTTTTTGAAAACTCTAAATCATTTTTCAAAATTTCATTGTTTTTCAAAATCTAATTTTGTTTTCAAAAGAAAATCGTTTTCAAATTCAAGTTTAGAAACTATTTTCTTAAATTTGAAATTCATGGTCTCAAATTCCAAAAATAATTCATCAAATGCATCTTGTAACTCATCAAAAGAATATGAATTTAATTCATTTGAGTTAGAAGATACCTTCGGCTCATCGAGAGCCATAACACCATCCACCTTTTTAGATGAGAGAAGGTTAGCACTTGATGGAACTCCATTTTTCTTCACTTCTTTCCCATAAAATTTCTCAAGCTTCTCTTAAATTTCTTTGGCACTTTTGGATGGGGAGACCTTCTTGGAAATCTCTTCATCGAGGCCACAAAGAAGAATGTGCATAGCCTTTGCATTGAGATGATCCTTTTTTATGTCTTTAACACTCTTTTTCTTCTTTTTCTTAGGAGCTTCTAAATGTCCATCTTCGATAATCATCCAAATGTTAAGGTTGAAGTCTTGGATGAAATACTTCATGATGTTGCTCCATTGAAAGTAACCTTGTCCTTTGAAGAGAGGAGGACACATGATAGAGCGACCTTCTTCAAATGAAATAATTGTAGAACCGTTTGTCTTTTGAAATCTTGAACCGGTGAACTTCGAGCAATCGATCTTTACTCCCGGATGTTAGTCCTTTGATGGAGACGAGGTTCTGATACTAATTGTTAGGCTTGTAGCACGCTCGAATTAATCTTCAAAAACCGTCAAGTGGGTTGTATTTGGTCCTTGGATGAATTGGCTAAAAGCGAAAAATAGTGAACAATATGTGCACGTTGATTTTAGAGTGGTTCAACTACTCAACCGAGTCTACATCCACTATCTTAGCACACCACTAAGGATTTCCCAATTCACTACTATGAATTCTTCCTTTCGAGGTCAAAGGGATAACCTTACAACCCTATCTTTTCAATGGCTAAGATAGAACAACTCTAGTTTTTCTTTAGGCTAAACTAGAACATCTCCCTTTTACAAGGTAATTTGTGTAAACAATGAAAGCCTCACAAAGTGGGTATTTACAAGAATTAAGCTCACAAGAGTGTAAAGAATAAAACAATGAAAAACACTCTTTATATAATATATACAAGAGAAATGAAGAATAAAGACTTAAATGCTATTTCTCTTGATCATGAAACTTGGATATTGTCTCTAACCATCTTTAAGTGTCCCAAGTCTTGCTTTTATGTTTGGAATGAGCTACTAGCCGTTTATGGCCGTTGGGGATGTTTTGGAGCAGTTGAGTGTCATTAAAATCGAGCATTAAATGCTCACCTGCACAATGGTTTCGAAACCATTGAAGAGGTTTCGAAACCATTAAAGATTTTCAAAAGAAAAACTAGTCGTTACATGTGCATGGTATAGAAACCATACATGGGGTTTCAAAACCAGCTAGGTGGTTTCGAAACCGGTGGTTTCAAAATCTTTAAGGGGGTTTCGAAACCTGTTCCCAAGTTTGGTTTCAAGGCCTTACTGCCTCACTGGTTTCGAAACCACTTATAGGGGTTTCGAAACCTGCATTAAAAAGTTGTAAAACCGGCTAAAAATTGACTTTAAAAGATATATTCGATATAGGAACAAAATCAAAACATTTTAAACTTATTTTTAAAGTTTTGTGGACTTTAAAATATTTTTGCAATGTTTGAATTTAGTCCAAAAACATTTTTCACTTTGTTATATCAAAATTAATATATCAACAGTATGTGTAATTGAATCGAAATCAGGGTTTTATATGTATATTTGAACCATAATAAAAATTATATGTGCATCAAATTAAAATTTATATATCAAATTACATATTTGAGTAAAAATTTAGGTATAAATTTAAGTGAAAATATTTGATGCATTAACAATAGATTTTTATTCATAAACATGCCTATTTAACTTTTAAAACCTAAAATATGAACCTCTAATCTTAAAATCATAAACCTTAAATTTTAACCCTAAACATCCTTAAACTCTAAACATTAAACTAAACTCCTAACCCCTACAATAAACCTACTTATGTAAACTAAAATCCACGTTAATAATGAATCAAATATTTTTATAGTTTAATATTTATCACATAATAACATGTACGGTTAAAATTAGGGGTGAGCAAAATTCGACTCGACTTGAAAAAATTGAATTTTTTATCTTTAGGCGAAAAAGTTCAACTCGTCTTGACTCGACTCGAAATTTCATAAATTCGACTCGACTCGAAAATTTTCAAATAAAGTTTGAGTTAGAAAATGGGAATTCGAATAACTTGAATAACTCGAAGATCTTAATAATTAATGAATTTATTTTTAAGTTCGAGTCGAGTCCCTCAATTTTTTCTGATATATATACTGATATAAAAAATATGCAGAAATATGTGCCGCATATGAAAAAATATGAAAGTCATTTAAATTGGAATCAAACAATATTATAACTTGATAAATAATTACAATTAAATTTTTATAGGAACTACAAAACTCTACTCGAATCGAATTTTTTTTTAAATAAAGTTTGAGTTGTAAAATATAACGCGTCAACTCGAAATTTTTTTGACTCGACTCGATCGAACGCTCACCCCTAGTTAAAATGAAAAGGAAAATTTGGATTTTTTCACACAGTTGATATCTCCTTAATAGGGATGCTTATTGTGTTGAGCATCTTGCAAACAACTCGAGCTCGACTCGGTCAAAATTCGATTAACGCTCGACTCGAAATGACTCGTTTTGAAATCGAGCTCGACTTGAGATCTTAGCGAGTCAAGTCGAGCAAGTCCTAACTCGACTCGATAAGTTCGTGAGCAACTCGTTATTTTTTTTATAAATTCCTTTACGGTTTTTTGGTGGCTACCTTAATGTTCTAAGAAATTGAAATAATAGTTAAAGTCTCTAAAAAAGCTCAACGAATTTCTGAGTGCTTTACCCATAAAATTTTAATTATAAAATTCTAAAATATTTTGTATTTTCCAAGAATTAAAAAAAGATAATCTGTATTAATAAGAAAATAAATTATAATAATGAGTCTTCACTTTTTCTTTTATTTCTACTTTATGTATAAAAGTATAAATGAGGAAAAGTCTTCCGTCCACTTCCCATATAAAAAATATGATTAAAATTTAAAACCTCGAAATTCCTAAGGCATTCTGTCATTTGTTGTTCATCAAATATTGTTGATAAACTGAAAGAGTCACACTTAAATATTGACTTCATCTCTAACTCGGTCATGACAAGTTCGTTTATTTATCTCCTCAAACTTCATGTTTTTCCCCTGAATTTCTATGTTTATATTAAGCTTGAATAGTATCACTAGATTTACCTATATTTAAAAAAACAAAGTAAAAATTTTGGCGAGTTTATCGAGCAACGAGTTGAGTCGAACAACGAGATTTTTTAATGAGCTCGAGTCGAACAAAATTTTATCGAGCTTAACAAGCAACGATTCGAGTCGAGCAACGATATTTTTTAACGAGCACGAGTTGAGCACTATTCAACTCCCGATCGACTCGCTCGATAAGCACCCCTACTCCTTAAGTGTTCAGTGTTCCGTACATACGTCTCCTAAACAAACAGGGGCAGGGATAAACCTAAAGGAGTTAGAGGGGGCAACCGTCCTCCTAAAAATTTAAAATTCATATAATTTTGTAATATTTTAAAAAAATATATATTTTCTATTAAAAATTTATTTTCATCCCTCTTAAATTTTTATAAATTCGGCCTTAATATAGAATTATGTGTCCCTCCCAAGACAGACGGTGGCATTATGTACCGTACAACCTACCCTCGGAGACCTTCCACTTGTCCCCTGCCATTGGCAATTGGCATTGACAATCCAATAGGACAAAAAACCGAAACCACAAGACACGTGAATGATTCTCGAACAGCCACGTATCTCTGCTTCATTCGGCGTTCTTTATTCGACAGATTAATCCAACCGTCCATCCTCACATGAATAGAGCAATCGTAGCCGTATCCCCCTTGATGGATGTTCATTCTACCACATGTCGGAAGATGAAGGCGCCTTTAAAAATAGAATACTATAAATGTGGTTTGTATAGAAGTACTGAGACCTCATCTTTCATTTTTTTTTTCACATTTCAAAGCGTCCCTCGAAAACGGCTTCTTCGTGGAACATACGTCTTCTTTTTCCTTCTCATTCGGTCACTTACTCCAACTAAAATGGCCATGAATTTGGGACACCAGATCGGAACCCTCTCCGGCAATCAAATCCCCACGGACTTCTCCGCCGGAGAACAACCATCATCAACCACGGCCAGCACCTCGGCTGTTTGGAAAGCGCCTTCCGGGAATCTCCGATCCAACAGCCCACAAGAAACTGTATCCCCACCTATGCTAACACCACCTCTGACGCCGCGCAGCGCCGGAGACTGGTCGCATCTGATTAATCTCCCGACGCTGCGTCCGGATCTTTCAGCAGCTTGCCAGGCCTATGCGACGGAGGAGGCGGGGACGGCGGAGTGGAAGGAGGGAGGTAGGAAGGAGGAGAAGAAAGGAGTTCCGGTGTTCGTGATGATGCCGTTGGATAGCGTGTCGAATGGGAACACGGTGAACAGGAAGAAGGCGATGAATGCTAGCCTTCACGCTCTGAAAAGCGCTGGTGTCGAGGGGATCATGATTGACGTCTGGTGGGGGCTGGTGGAGAGGGAAGCGCCGGGCTGTTACAATTGGGGTGGCTACACCGAAATCCTCGATATGGCCAACAAACACGGCCTCAGAGTGCAGGCGGTCATGTCCTTCCACCAGTGCGGCGGCAACGTCGGTGACTCTTGCACGTGTGTTTCTTCTTCTTCTTCTTCACCCTCCCATCTTTTTAAAAACGAAGGACTGGAATTAATTTATTGATATTTTTTTGTACAGAATTCCTTTGCCGAAATGGGTAAGGGAAGAGATGGAGAAAGATCCAGACCTTGCATACACAGATCAATGGGGAAGAAGGAATTACGAATACGTTTCACTGGGTTGCGATTCACTTCCGGTCTTGAAAGGCCGGTCTCCGGTTCAATGTTATGCTGATTTCATGCGTGCTTTCAAGGACCAGTTCAGACATCTGCTTGGCCACACTATTCTGGTATTTAATTTCACTATAATCTCTCATGTTTCAACTCCTTATTGTTTAGACTGTTAATTCGGATACTTAATTTGCAAACTCATCTGGGTTATTTATTTATTTATATTATCCATTCTGGAAATGGGCTTCCTCTCTTTGATACTTACATGGTAATATCTGCTCATCCGAAATTCAAATACATAAATAATAGTAAATTGATTCGGATATTTAAGGATATCCGAACATGCCATGAAACAAACAAGTATGGTTGTTTTTCATTACAGGAAATCCAAGTTGGAATGGGTCCCGCAGGTGAGCTTCGGTATCCTTCGTACCCTGAGGAGAACGGTACTTGGAAATTCCCCGGAATCGGAGCCTTCCAATGTTATGATAAGGTATTTCACATTTTTATTCGGATTCATGGATACATAGTTCCAACTTCTTCTTCTTTTTTATGTTCAACAACATAGGCATTGATTTCTCTTTTATCTATATCATCTCCCAAGCTGCCATTTCCTTAGATATGAGTGTCTGATATGGATAGTGTCCAGATTTTTAATGTTTTTTCGGTTACTTAAATAATCACATCTCATATAAAAGTCTGAAAATGTTTCTCAATTGATGTCGGATGTTCTACAACGCAGTATATGCTTAACAGCCTGAAAGCAGTAGCTGAAGCAGCAGGTAAGCCGGAATGGGGTGGAACAGGCCCGACCGATGCTGGTTACTACAACAGTTGGCCCGAAGATACGCCATTTTTCAAGAAAGATGGTGGTGGTTGGAACAGTCACTACGGTGAATTCTTTCTTTCATGGTATTCTCGGATGCTAATCGAACATGGTGAGCAAATCCTGTTGTCTGCAACTTCTGTTTTCAAAGACACGAGCGTGAAGATCTCTGTGAAAGTTGCTGGTATCCACTGGCACTATGGAACTCGATCACATGCTCCTGAACTCACAGCAGGGTACTACAACACAAGGTTCCGAGATGGTTACCTCGCAATCGCACAAATGCTCGCTCGATACGGTGCCGTTTTCAATTTCACTTGCATAGAGATGCGAGATCATGAGCAGCCACAAGATGCATTATGTGCACCAGAGAAGCTAGTCCGACAAGTTGCTTTAGCTACCAAAGAAGCACAAGTTGCACTTGCCGGAGAGAATGCATTGCCCCGGCACGACGAATCAGCTCACGAGCAAATCTTACAAGCATCATCGTTGAATATTGATGGATCCTTGCATGAGAGGGAGATGTGTGCATTTACATACTTGAGGATGAACCCGTCACTCTTTCAACCGGACAATTGGAGAAGGTTCGTAGCATTTGTAAAGAAGATGAAGGAAGGAAAAGATGGTCACCGGTGTTGGGAGCAGGTGGAGAGGGAAGCTGAACATTTTGTTAATGCAACCAAGCCTTTCGTTCAAGAGGCTGCCCTTGCCCTTTTGCACTAAGCAAGGGGGTTTTAGTCCAATAAGGTTAGCTTATAACCATAGAGTTCAATTTTAACTCTCAAAATGTAAGCATGTAAATTCATCTCGCATCCGAATATCGGATATGAAAACAAAACAAAAGAATCCCTAGGCATAAAAACGAGTACGTTGCACACCCCACCGTGCATTTTTCTATCATGACAGCCCCTTGGCATCAAAATGTATACTGTATAAGAAAGAAATCGATGTAATTTGTTATAAAATTTGAGTTACCTTTGAAAATGTAGAGATACATGACAAGATCAACCTAACGGGATTTGAACCTTCAAATGAAAGTCTATTGTGCATGCAATTTCAAACTCTAAAGCAATTACACTACAAAAATAGAACACATTCATAATATGGTTTAAATGTGATCAAAATAGATGCGTTTCTGCTGTTCAACCCTATGACTTTGGCCTCTCCCCAGAACTGAGGCACTTTATCAGATACAGACGCTATATCTTGGGGTTAGAAAATGGATTCCTCCGATCCCAAAAGTTTTCTCTTAAACCTGCAAAATGATGGGGAAGAATTAAACTGAAAAATCGACAACCAGTACTGCCATGATTCTTTTCCAACATGAAGACAAAAGGCAGAAGAATCATTATATGCCTGCTAAAGTAGGACACTAGTTCTAACTTCCAACCTATATCATTCTGACCCTTGAATTATCTTAAAGTACATGTCTAACATGTATCCGATACTTATTTGCACATGTGTATGGGATATGATCCCGTAAATATATGAAAATGCAAGGAACAAATTGAACATACCCGTCTTAGACACGTAACCATATCGGAAACTCACCCTGGAATCCGAACAACATAGATTCAGGTTAAAGGATCAACAAAAGACAATATAAAACAAAAACCATCATGAATAAAATCATAACAAAATGAATATTGTTTCTGTAATGCTACACTATGGTTAGAAGCTGATGATCAATAACATCAAGGTTTGGCATGCACATCCTCAACCATCTTGTCTGGAAAAGAACATGAAAGCTTAGCGGTTCAATTGGTATTCTATGTTGCTAAGACTCTTAATTTTTGTTCAAGTACCCGTGTCCTGCACTTGCATCAGAGACATGAACGTAGAGATGACCTCCAAAGATCCTCCAAATGCATGAAATAACTTCAAAAAATCTAACCATGCCAATGCAGGATACAAACTCGTATTTGATACCCGCACCCAAGTCCAACTAACAGGGTATTCTAATATCATGTTCTGCCTTGCGTCAATCAATTGCACTCTAAAAATTTCAATAATACAAGTGAGATATATCAGAGAAGAGCCACAGGCCCGCAAACAAGTAAAAGAACAATAATTTACACGAATTTAGTATAAAACATATTCAAAAAAGATGCCACAAGTTTATCATATTAAGTTCTTACCACTATCCCCAGGCTCCTAAATTTCATCTGCACCTGATTTTGCATCTGAATTCAAGTCCAACAAAAACTATTGGGTGAAACAAGGGTCTCCAAGTAGGTATTTGCATCAAAACCGTCCTCTGCAGGAATGCCATCGACTACTAAGTACCGATAACTGTCGTTTTCCAAGTTGTACAACAACAGCTTTCCATCAACCTGAAGCAGGGCTTCTCCATTCTGCACCAAACACAATGGCTTCATACAATTGTACGAGAGACTGAGTGTCAATTTAGTCCACGATTCGCCCACACCATACTCGGTCATCACCCAAAAATCATCGTGCATCTGATGGTGGTTATGCAGCACACAAAGGCAACCATTAAGAACCCCTAGCACGAACTCAAAGCTATATTTGACAATGTTGGGTGCCAGCATCTCCAAAAACACCTCTTTCTCTAAACTAAAAGCAGCAACCACACACTTCAAATCCGCCCCATCTCCGTAACAGGTCATCCAGTGAATAGCCCCGTTGAGAAGCACCCCGGATTTACGTACATTGTCATAATATGGGAAATGACAAACCATCCTCCAAGAATCAGTTCTCAATGAATAAACAGAAACAGTTCCACAGCCTAGTCTCACTACCTTATAATCATCATTAACAAAATCGAAACCAAAACCGAAAACACAATATCCGTTCGCAGGTAAACCGGATGGCGTGTCCGGGATTCTCCTGGATTCTCTAGTGGAAGGATTAAACAAATAAAGGGTATCTTCATATGGGGAAATACAAACCAAACCATTACAAGAACCCAAGATATCAACCCAATTCCTTTCAATCTCACAAAATTGCAAATCTTGGTTCATTATTACTGCGAATTCATCGTCTTCTTTTAAAGGTAAGAACTCAGCCAACCCATTTGGCTTGTCTTTCAAAGGATAATCAAGCTCTAAAGCAACCAAATTCTCATCAAATCTACCATCTTTGCCAATTGATTCGTATTCAAGAGAGTATAAATTATATGAGGAAATGATTACTCTCTTTCTCTGATAATACAACAAATCATTTCTAATGGTTTTTTTGAGGTGGGATTTGGCTAAAAGGGGATCCGATATAAGAGAAAGCCATGGTTTTGAGACACACCTGAACTTGCAAAGCGCTTTGATGGGCAATCTTGAAAGGATTTCCACCATGATTTCTATGGGAAGAACTGGGATTTCTTCTTCACCAACTGGTGATAGCTGCTGAACTATACTTTCTTTTGTCATGATTTCAAGGGCTCTAAAGAAACAATTTTGATGGAAAATATTGACTACCCAAAAGGGAATGATTCAAAAGGACGGATAAAATGAGTGACAGGAGAGAAAATGAGAGGAGCAAGTGGATTTGAGCATATTTTTTTTTTCTTCCGTGGAAACTTTTGAGTCAACTAGGGTATAAGATGTAAAAAGCTTACTTGACCTGAAAATTCGACTGAAATTTGTTCAAGTCAGAATTTAATTTTATTTAAATTACTTTTTTGACCTAATGCTCCAAGCCGCTGACTCCCCCCCCCCCAAGCCGCCGTTGGCCCTGATGATGCCCCTTCCCTTAAAAAGCCTCGACGCCAAGACGATGATCCGCCAGATAAGGGTGGATCAGTTAGCACTGGTTATGGTTCTCCTCCCGTGCGAGTTCCTGTTTCCTATAAGGATTCATTGATGCACGACAACAAGGCTGGATTCTCCGATGAGGATGGTGATATGGACGATGACGATATAGAAATCTTAGAGGGAGATGTCCATCGGGGGTATAAACAATGGTCTTATTTCGATAGATTTTTCTGAACGTATCCAAACCCTAGCTGCAAAGTGCTTCGACAGAACCCTTGTGATCAAGCTTCTCGGACGCCGCATCGGATACAACACTCTCAAAACGAAAATTCAGGATCTATGAAAACCAACCCAACCTATCAAACTGATGGACATAGATAACGACTACTACCTAGCCACTTTTCGCAACCATACGGATTACCTCTCTGCGATTGCGGATGGTCCGTGGGTTATCTTTGGCCACTACCTGACAGTGGAGCCATGGACCATTGACTTTGATTCCTCTAAACCTTTTCCGACGAAGCAGGTTGTGTGGATTCGCCTCCCGGGACTGCCGGCAATGTTGTATAAGCGAAGCTTGATCACTGCTATTGGTGAGTGTATTGGCCCTGTGTTTCAGATCGACTATCAGACGGAATGTGGTCGTCGTGGTCGGTTTGCTCGAATGGCGGTGTCTGTCGATCTTGGGAAGCCTCTCTTATCAAAGATAGTTATTAATGGTGATATTCAATTAATGGAGTATGAATCCCTCCCCTCCATTTGCTACCACTGCGGAAAGTGTGGCCATGCACATCATTTATGCCCGGACCTAAAAACCATGCAATCCTCTGATATCACGACGTTACCACAACCTTCTAACCTGCCAGATGCTTCCGCGACTCCAGCGCACCAGCCTGCTGCCTCCGACCCCTCCCCGGACTCTTCCTTGTTTGGCCCATGGATGATGGTAGAGCGACGGCAACGTCGGATTACTAAGAAACCTATTCCATCACCAACCCTAGACACTCCTCATGGCATCTCAGGTTCACGGTTCAATCCTATTTTTGAAGATCTTGATGCAAGCCCACCGACCACAACCACTGCTCCGCTCACGATCAGGGAGCCTCCCGCCCTACCCCAGCCTGTTCGACGCCCAACGAAGACTGATTCACGTTCCAAAGGCAAATTGCAGGTGATCTCTAAGCCTCACAAAGTCACTCATATCTGCAAGCCTCTGTCTACTACCCTTGCCGATTTCCCTATTGTTCATCGAGGATCTAGCAAAGCTTCTAGTTCGAAGAGGACCTCCACTCCTACCCTTGACAACACCAAACATGCCGTCGTTGTAATGGACAAAAATGCCAACCCTAACGTGCATCCGATGACTGTTGACCCAAGCCCGCCATCATCGGTTGTTCCAGGGGGAATCAAAGTGCACCCGCCGGACCAATTGCCGCCTCCAGCTCATGCTGGCACCCTAGTCGATATTCCTAGCGCCACTTCGGCCCTTGTCCCCGCGGGAGAGCAGCAGCTGACCATGCCTCAGTAGGGTTTTGTATCCTCCTTCATTTATACTTTTAATTATGAATTTTAAGTGCCTTTCTTGGAATGTTCAGGGTTGTGCCCACCTTAAATTTATCACTGCTGCTAAGGAATATTTGCGTGAGATTAGGCCTGATATTGTGGTGTTGTTGGAACCAAAAATCAGTGGTTGTAAAGCTGATGTTGTTATCTCGAAACTCGGTTTGCCTAACTCTCACAGGGTTGAGGCCAAGGGCTTTTCTGGGGGTAATTGGATTGGTTGGTACGATTCTGTTCACGTTGAAGTCACCGCCAACCATTTTCAGTTTATCCATTGCCGTGTTTTCCACAAGAATCATGGTACTTCTTTTTTGTTGATTGCTGTCTATGGTGGCCCTAATTCTTCTAAACGTCGGACTCTTTGGCATCATCTGCATGGTTTAGCCACCACTATTCGCTCCCCATGGTTTATTTGTGGTGATTTCAATGCGACGCTCTTTGACTCTGATAGGCGCGGTTGTGCACCATCCTCCATCCCATGCAAGGAGTTTCAGTCTTTTGTCTTCTCTAATGGTCTTCGAGATATAGGGTTATATGGGCCGGAATTTACATGGTCTTGTCGCATGGCGCACGCGCGCCTGGATAGATACTTATGTAATGCTCTTTGGGACGAGGCGTTTCCTGACTCTATGGTGGCACACGTGTTTCGTATGCGATCTGATCACATGCCAATTTCCCTGCAAGTTGGCAACTTCTCATCTTTTCCAACTCAGCCGTCTTTCAGATACTTTTCGGGCTGGAACTCTCACGATGACTTTGCACGTATGGTGCAAGACAATTGGCATCCCTCGGAGTCTTTATCCGAGACTTTAATAAGCTTCACTAATGCGGTTGAGACTTTGAATCACACTGTTTTTGGCTACATTGGGAGGAAAAAGCGAACTATTATGGCTCGTTTAAGGGGTATTTAGAAATCCCTTGGCCAGCGACATTCAAGGTTCCTTGTTTCGCTTGAAGTTGAATTGCTCCAAGAATTAGAGGATATCATTGATCAGGAAGAGCTTATGTGGCGTCAAAAATCTTGTTCGAATTGGGTTCTAAATGGTGATCGCAATACGAAGTATTTCCATCGCAAGGCTACTATCTGCAAGCAGAAAAAGAGAACCAGCTCGCTCAAACTTTCTAATGGTGAGTGGTATTCGGACAACGATCAATTAAGGATGGAAGCTAATGCCTTCTTCCAATCCCTCTTCGCTCTTGAGTCTCATGAGAGCCGACCCTTCAATTCTTCTGGTCATTTTCCGGCTATTCCTGCTGCCCTTCTTCAGGGTCTTTGTGATGTCCCTTCGATTACTGAGATCCATGCAGCTCTGATGGATATGGCCCCGCGTAAAGCCCCGGGTTGGGATGGCTTACACGCTCACTTCTTCCAAACGCATTGGGGCACTGTTGGCCCTTATATTTGCCGCGTTATACAGGATATCTTCAAGGGAGGTTCACTTGATCCTGAAAGGAACCGTACCATCCTGGTACTCATCTGTGAAATCGATATTTTAATTTTGATATAAATAAAGAACCTAAGGATTAAATTGAAAATGTGAAAACGAATTTTTAAGTCCTCAAACATCTCTATATGTTTTAAACAATATGCCTAAGTTAAAAACGAAATTTATCAAATGTTTTCTAAGTGTTCTTAAAGCCGAAACAGTGATTTTCGAGTCACCATTTCGAAACGGCCTTAGGCGTTTCGAAACAGTTTTGAAACTGTGAGTCCTTGTTTCGGAACAGGTATCGAAACGATTTCAACACTGCCAACCCGTGTTTCAAAACGAGTCTCGAAACGGCTCAAGAACATTGGGGCACCGTATCGAAACGATAACAAGTGTTTTGAAACGGTAGTCAATCTGATTTGAAAATTATGACCGTTGAATGTTTTTAACTGATTTTAAACAATTCTTTAAAACGTATCGAAACGATCTCATCCCGTTTCGATACGGTACTTGACAGTGGCAAAATGTTTCGAAACGAGTTTCGAAACGGCTTCTTAGCGTATCGAAACAAGCTTACCCCGTTTCGATACGAGCTCTTTAATGCACCCCAATGGCTCTTTCTATTTTGGTCTGTTTCGAAACAGGGTCAGGCGTTTCAAAACGGTTGGTTGCAGACTGCATTTATGGAGGGAAGAGAACACCCCCAACGGCTCTATTGATGAATGCATCAACCACAACGGCTAGAATTCAATGAGAAGGTATAAAAGAGACCTCTAAAAGCTTCAGCAACAACTATTGATCCTAAAGCAAACATCCAAACATCAAATCCAAGCATTTGTGCCTAAATCCCATTATTGTCTTGTAACCCCAATTGTATTTTTCATTCTTATCATTTCAATTGGGTTGAGTGCTTGTAATTGGGCTATATTGTGTATCGAGAGATACTTGTTTTAGCCAACAACTTCTTTGTTTCATTTGTGTGAGGATTGGGTCAAATTTTGGGTAGAAAATTTGACCGAAAATTGTAAGGGTTACCTCCTTAGCCTAGAAAAGGGGAAGAGCAATTAGTGGAATTGTTGCAAATCCTTAATGAAGCTAAGGTAGTGGATGTAGAGTTCATTTGAAACTTGAACCACTCTAAAATTCCTTGTCTACCATTTTTATTTCCAAATTCCACCACCAAGAACTTTAAAAATCCAATTCACCCCTTCTTGGTTTATTTCGATCATTCGATCCACTCAACAATTGGTATCAGAGCCTACCTCTTTGAGGATTAACAACCACAAGAGGAGTTCCTAGGAAGAGTGTGATCATCCAAAAATCAAGAGATGGCATCTACCTCCGATTCGAGCATGTATGAGTCTCAGTCCACTACAAAATCACCTTTCTTCAATGGTGACAACTATCTGTTTTGGAAGAATCGGATGCGCCTCTTCATCAAGTCCAACGATTACTTGGTTTGGGATGTCATTGAAGATGGCCCCTACATTCCATTGAAGCAAGATAGTGAAGGGAAGATGGTTTTGAAGAAAAAGATGGAGATGAGTGAAGAAGAGAGGAAGAAGATCCAAATAAATGACAAAGCTCTTCACATGCTCTTTTGTTCTTTCGGTCCGGACATCTACTCCAAAGTTTCATCCATTGAGAGTGCCAAAGAAGTGTGGGATACTCTTGAGACCACCTATGAGAGAACCAACGATGTCAAGGAAACCAAGATTGGAATTCTCAATCTTAGTTATGAGAATTTCAAGATGGAGCCCGATGAGACGGTGTCCAAGATGTTTGATCGCTTCTCAACTATAGTCAATGGGCTCAAAGGATTTGGAGAGACTATACCGGAAGACAAGCTTGTCCGGAAGCTACTTTACTCTCTTCCCGAGTCTTGGGATGGGAAGAGAACCGCCATCATAGAGGCAAAAAATTTGAAGACTCTAAAGCTTGATGAGCTAGTGGGTTCTCTCCTTACTCGTGAGATTATGAAGAAAGGAAGGGAAGAAGAAAAGAAGAAAGAAGAGAAAAGAGTAGAGAAGCTAGAGGAGGAAAAGAAGAAGAAGATGTGAATAGCTCTCAAAGCTTCATTACTTGAGGAGATCTCTTCTAGTGAGGAGGATGGGCTAGCAGAATTGGCTATGATAGCCAAAAGATTCTCACGCTTCATGAGGTCCAACCGAGAAAGGAAAATTCAAAGAAAGATGGACTTTAAAGGTAAAAACAAAGAAGAAGCGAGGGATCAAATCATTTGCTTCGAGTGCAATAAACCCGGCCACATTCGTTCTGAGTGCCCTCAACTAAAGAAGAAGGGCTTTGAGAAGAAGAAGAAGCTCAAAGCCAAGCTTGCTACTTGAGTGATGAGGAGTCATCGGAGGATGGAGTACAAGAAGTGGCCAACCTTTGCCTCATGGCACTTGAGGAGGATTCCTCCATAGTAACCTCTAACTCATCATCTTTTGATTTTACATATGATGAATTAAACGATGCATATGATGAGTTGCAAGAGGTCTATGATGAATTAGTTGAGAAATAAAAGGAGTCGGTCATTAGGAATAAGAAAATTATTTCAGAATTAAATGTTAAAAATGACTCACTTTCTCAAGCTAATTTAAAATTTGAGAAAAATATTTTAGGGTTGAAAGATGAACTAAAATTCTTTCAAGATGAAAATTTTGACCTTAATAATCTTCTTTCTCAATGTAATAGTGAACACCAAAAGGTGTTAGATGAGCTTAACAAGCTCAAAGAGTCCTTTAAAAATGTTGGTAGTGTGAAGCATGAAATAGGTGAATCTTCTAAAACAAACCAACCTAAGAAAAAGGACCAATAACTACAAACAAGGTAGCCTTCCTAGACATAGTAGAACTAAAAGGATTAGAAGTGTATGGGTTCCTAAGGAACTTGTAAAATCTAATAATATTGTTGCTATGTCACCTTGGATTCCTAAGGGAACCAAGTTAATGGGAGCTAACACTCGTGAACCCAAAATGATTTGGGTACCAAAAACAAAAGCTTAATATCTTTGTTTGTAGGGGGAACATTGCTACAAGGCCAAAGCACAAAGTCAAAACTCATGGTACCTTGATAGTGGATGCTCGAGGCATATGACCGGAGACAAGAGTAGATTCTTGGATCTAAAGCCAAAAAGTGGAGGAGTGGTGACGTTTGGTGACAACTCCAAAGGCCACATTAAAGGTATTGGCTCCATAGGTAATCACTCTACCATTCTTATTGAAAATGTCTTGTATGTCGATGGTCTTAAACATAGCTTGTTGAGCATAAGTCAATTGTGTGATAAAGGATTTAATGTTTTATTTGATAAAAATGGGTGCAAAATTGTTGACATTAAATCTAATAATATTATGCTCATAGGTCATCACATAGGTAACATTTACATGGTGCATCTAGATGACATACATACATCTCATGCATGTTTAGTAGCTCAAAATGAAAATGATGCATGGTTGTGGCATTGGAAACTAGGACATGCTAGCATTAGTGTTTTAGAAAAATTAGTTTCCCTTGATCTAGTTAGAGGTTTACCCAAGATTAAGTTCTCAAACGATAAAATTTGTGATGCATGCTCTAAGGGTAAACAACATAAGTCTTCCTTTAAATCCATTAATGATGTTTCTACAAGTAGGTGTTTACAACTTATCCATATGGATTTATTTGGGCCAATTAGGACTATGAGCTTGGGTGGTAAATCTTATGCATTTGTTCTTGTAGATAATTTTTCTAGATTTACTTGGGTTCTATTTTTAAGTACTAAAGATGAGGCTTTAGAAAATTCATCACATTTTCAAAACTAACCCAAAATGATCTTGAACTTAGAATTTCTCATATTAGAAGTGATCATGGAACCGAGTTTCAAAATTCAGGGTTTGAAGATTTTCTAAATGAAAATGGTATTAGCCACAATTTTTCGGCTCCTCGAACTCCTCAACAAAATGGGGTAGTTGAGAGGAAAAATAGAACTTTACAAGAAATGGTTAGAACCATGCTTTGTGAAAACAATTTACCTAAATATTTTTGGGCGGAAGCCACAAACACCGCTTACTACATTGTGAACCGAGTAATGATTAGGCCAATTTTAAAGAAAACTCCTTATGAGATTTTGAAATCTAAAAAGCCTAACATTAGCTATTTTCATCCATTTGGTTGCAAGTGTTTTGTTTTAAATAATGGAAAAGACAACTTAGGTAAATTTGATGCAAAAAGTGATGAAGCTATTTTCATAGGATATTCTTTAACCTCTAAAGCCTATCGTGTATTTAACAAGAGAACTTTAGTAGTAGAAGAATCTATACATGTTGTATTCGATGATAACCTCCTTCCAAGGAAGGATTCTTATGATGATGATGATGTAGGAATCATAAATGCCTTTGATAGAGGACAAACTTCAAAGGAGGATAAGATTCCAACAAAAGAAGAGGACACACAAGATCCACCTCTTGAAGCCTTGAAGGACTTGGCTCTTGAGGAAAAGGAAGTGAGCTACCCAAGGGAGTTCAACTATGTCAAAGATGGTGAAATCTTGGGTGATCCATACAAGGGGGTAACCACTCGATCTTCTCTTAGATTAATGAATCATGTTGCATTTATCTCATGCAAAGAACCTAAGAATATAAAAGAAGCATTGAAAGATGATTTTTGGATTATGGCTATGCAAGAAGAGTTAAAATCAATTTGAGAGAAGTAACGTTTGGACATTAGTTGATAGGCCTAGTAATCAATCTACCATAGGAACTAAATGGGTCTTTAGGAACAAACTAGATGAGAGTGGTAACATTGTGAGAAATAAAGCTAGACTAGTAGCGCAAGGTTACACTCAAGAAGAGGGAATAGATTTTGATGAAACCTATGCACCCGTAGCTAGAATGGAAGCCATTAGGATGTTGCTTGCATATGCATATTATCATGATTTCAAGCTTTTTCAAATGGATGTTAAAAGCACGTTTTTAAATTGCTTTATAAATGAGGAAGTGTATGTGGAACAACCACCGGGTTTTGAAGACTCAAAATTTCCAAATCATGTTTTCAAACTCACTAAAGCTCTTTATGGTTTAAAACAAGCTCCTAGAGCTTGGTATGAAAGACTTTCAAACTTTTTAATTGAAAAAGGTTTTGAAAAAGGCAAGGAGGACACTACACTTTTTATAAAAAGGTATAAAAATGACATCTTAGTAGTACAAATTTATGTTGATGATATTATTTTTGGTTCTACTAACGAATGTCATTGCAAAGAGTTTGCTAAGCTAATGCAAGGTGAATTCGAGATGAGCATGATGGGGGAGCTCTCATTCTTTTTGGGACTCCAAATCAAGCAAAAGAAGGATGACACCTTCATCAATCAAGCAAAGTACATAAAGGATATGCTCAAGAAGTTAAGCTTGGAGAATGCAAAGCCTCAAGCCACACCAATGAGCTCATCTACAAAGCTTGACAAAGATGAAGGAGGTAAGTGTGTTGACTCTAAGCTTTACCGTTCTATGATTGGATCATTGCTTTACCTTACCGCAAGTAGACCATATATCTTGTTTAGTGTTTTCTTGTGTGCTAGGTTTCAAGCTAGTCCTAGAGAGTCTCACCTTATAGCCGTTAAGAGAATCTTTAGGTACCTTAGAGATACTCCTTGTTTAGGTCTTTGGTACCCTAGAGACTCCACCTTCAACCTTCATGCTTATTTGGATGCGGATTATGGGGGATGCAAAATCGATAGGAAGAGTACTTCGGGAACTTGTCAATTCCTAGGTAGTATGCTCATATCTTGGTTCTCTAAGAAACAAAATAGTGTAGCCTTATCTACCACCGAAGCCGAGTACATATTCTTAGGGAGTTGTTGTGCTCAAGTCCTTTGGATGAAGCAACAACTCTTAGATTATGGTTTTAAAGTTGAAACCATACCCCTTAAGTGTGATAACACTAGTGCCATATGTTTGACAAAAAATCCCATCCAACACTCTAGAACCAAACATATAGAAATAAGACATCATTTCATTAGAGATCACGTCCTTAAAGAAGATGTTGTTATAGAGTATGTTGACACCTTAAATCAATTAGCGGACATATTTACAAAACCTTTGGACAAAGAGCGTTTTTGGTCCCTTAGGAGAGAGTTAGGTCTAACTAGCCTATCTTGACCTTTTAGGACCTATTTTGTGCTTAAAATTGCTTGATCTTGTGAAATGCCATGTTTATGTGTTTTTACTCCTAATTTCATCCATGCCTATAGCTAGGGGGAGTATGTTTATGTTTGCATATGCTTTTCCTGCTCATTCTTGTCATTCATGCAAGATAGGCCTTAGAAAATTTCATTTTTATGCACTTTTAGAGCATCATCTGCACTTCCAGGCCCAGGTGTATCGAAACGGGTCAACCTGTTTCGATACGGATGCTTTAAATTTCTATCTGAGAGAAGGTTGTTTCGAAACACCTTCCAAGGGTTTCGAAACGCTTTTGCTGCTGCAAAGGGGTGTATCGAAACGAGCTTCGATACAAGTCAACGGGGATTCGATACGGTCAAACCCGTATCAAAACGGTCAGCTGGAGTTGAAAAGTCGGTCAACCTTTCGTGCCCGCGTTTTGAAACGGTCGACCACCGTTCCGAAACGGGTTAGTGGACTGCTTTAAAGAGGCTTTTAATGATAAAGTTATGATTTAATTAAAACTCTCCCAAACCCTAAAAACCTTAGAATCAATTTTCCCCCATAAAAACCCTCGGCTAAAGGGTCAAATTTGCCCATGTAGTAATCCGAAATCAGTAATGTTGCCCCTACTTTTTTTCTTCGTAATTTTGCCCTCAAAGTCAGTCAATTGTAACAATGTTGCCCTTTGACCGACGTTGACCGTTAAAGTGCTAACGTGGAAGTTAACGATGAAGTCAGTCATGCAATTTTGCCCTCAAAGTCATACAATTGCAGCAATTTTGCCCTCGGTTTATTTAGTTTTTCGAGTTGAACTTTTACAAACAGAATATATAGAAAATCGATTAAAAACTTGGTGTAAATATCTTTTGGGTCCCTGCTAATTTTAAAAATAAACAAAGTGAGAACTCTTACAAAATATTCTTCAATTTTTAAAAAATATATAAATTTAATAAAAATAAATAAGATATTCAAAAATATTAAAAATAAAAACCAATATAAAAAATAAAATATATTAGAAATTATAAAATAATAAAAATATAAATACAAAAATTTTAAAAGTATTTATAAAGTATTAAAAATGAACAATTTCATCAAATGATAAAATATAAACATAAAGTTATAAATAAAAAATAATCAAAATTGACGTAGAAAAACGAAAAAAATTGGTAAAATTCTTCAATTTTTTAAAACTAAATACTTTTTAATTTTTTATATTTATATTTTATTATTTTATAATTTTTAATATATTTTAATTTTTATATTAGTTTTTGTTTTCAATATTTTTTGAATATTTTCTTTATTTTTATTAAGTTTATGGATTTTTTAAAAAAAATGAAGAATGTTTTGATTTTTTGTGAGAGTTCTCACTTTGCTTATTTTTAAAATTACCGGGGACCCAAATGATATTTACGCCAATTTGTTAATCGATTTTTCATATTTTCTATTTGTAAAAGTTCAACTCAAAAAACTAAATTCTTTATGCAATTTTATTCAAAAACTAAATAAACTGAGGGTAAAATTGCTGCAATTGTATGACTTTGAGGGCAAAATTGCATGACTGACTTCACCGTTAACTGCCACGTCAGCACTTTAACGGCCAACGTCGGTCAAAGGGCAACATTGTTACAATTTACTTACTTTGAGGGCAAAATTACAAAGAAAAAAAAGTAAGGGCAACATTGTTGATTTCGGATTACTATAGGGGCAAATTTAACCCTTTAGCCAAAACCCTCTAAACCTCATTATTTTTCACCAAATCTTGAGGGGTTTTTCTCTTAAACACAAGTCTAAGCAAGCATCAACAATCTTGTGCATTGATTTTCAACCATTCATCCAAAATACCAATTTAAGGTATATTTTCATCTTTTTCTTTTTCCTTAAATTTATATTCGAATCTTAGGTTAGAAAATTTTAATTTTGTATAGTTTATGTGTTTTGATACTTGGGTTTTTCAAAACTTGTAATTTTTTTTCAAAATCTTCAATTTCTTGATTCGAATATATAAGTTTTCATTCATATTTTTTTTACTATTTTATTTATTAATTTTTTTTGTTTTGTTTTATTTTAAAACTTGTTTTCAAACCTAAGTGGGATTTACCATTGGATTGAATTAAGATCTTCATGCATACACTTCAAATTTGTTTTTAAATTGCTTGCTTTATGTTTTTAGGATGTCTGCGGAGAACGTTAACAAAAAGCATAAGACGGGTCAAACAAGTGATTCGAGTATTCGTCCTAATCTCTCCCAGCTGTTTCTCAAAAGTCTTCAGACTCCAGAGATGAGGGAGCGTTTCACTTATGTGAAGGAGTTTGAAGTTCGTCGTGAGCGTGTTGTTGACCTCTCGTTTCTTGACTCCGAGCGCTTTCTCTTTCGTTACCTCCCACGTTTAAAAGAATGTGGATTCCTTGGTCTCTTGAGCATCCCGGATATTTGCTACAAGCACATGGTTCTTCTCTTTTACTCCAATGCCCAATTTATTAACAGTGAAGACAACTCCGAAGTTGTTGGCCTTGCGTCTTCTATCTTGGGAAAGAAGATTGTCATTGACATCCCCTACTTAGAGACTACTTTTGGGCTTAAGAACGAAGGAATCGAGAATGAGAGTCAATTTGGTTCTCACACCGGTTCGGTGCTTACATTGGATGCTCACGATAGGTTCCTCCACTTGATAGTCTCGTGGTTTCTTCGCCCCTCCGTAGGTAAATTTTCTCATGTTCGTCAAGTAGACTATTTTTGGCTTGAATGTTTTCATCGTGGTGAGCGCCCTAATCTTGTTAAGATCATGTTTGCCGAGATAGTCAATAATGTTAAGCTTCGTGACACCAATGCACTAAAATCTTTCACTTATGGGACTGTTTTAAGTTACATCTTTGGGAAGCTTAATCTTGATTGCACCTATGACTCTCCGGAACCCCGCAAGTCAAAAATTGGCGAGTCCTCTCTCCGTAGGTCCGGTTTTCAATATATCAATGGGCATTGGGAACATGTTGATAGGGAAGCACCTCCACCTCAAGTTGAACCTCAACCACAAGCTCCGGTCGCAAACAATGAAGCTGTCACGGCTTTCCTTACCGAGCGGTTCAACACTTTGGACACTAACATGTCTAGAGGGTTTGGTGCTATCAATACCCACTTGCAATCCGTGGAGGATCGTCTCCTTGCAAATGAGAATCGCCTCACATCCCTTGAGAATCAACAAACGGCTATGGACATGTCCTTCTCCACCTTTTATGGCCAATGGATGAATTTTCGTCGTTCTCAAGCTAAGGGTGATGATGATTCCGTGGATGATGATGGTGACGACGACGAGGCCTAGGATTCTCATGTCATCTCATATTAGCTATGCATATTAGGATTAAGTTTGCATCTTTAATTATGTTTTATGAACCTATGCTTTGATTTTATTTGGGATTATGCTTTGAACTTATTGTTTAAGATTTATGTTTTGGATATTTAAATTTTATGAATTTGATATTATGTTGCTTATTGCTTATTGATTATTACCTAACCCTATCTCTTCTCTTTGAGCCTTGTTTATTATTTTTGATCTAACAAAAAGGGGGAGAAGTAATCTAAGAGCCAAAATTCGTTTTAAATGTTTAAGTGTTTTTAAGTTTTAAACCTTGAATTTAAATCCTTAAATCTTTTTAAAACTTTAAAAACCCATCTTAAATTGAGGGGGAGTTAGAATGTATTCAAAATTTTCAAAACTCTTAAAAATTCTAACTTTGGTTTTGTTATATCAAAAAGGGGGAGATTGTGAAACCGATATTTTAATTTTGATATAACTAAAGAACCTAAGGACTAAATTGAAAATGTGAAAACGAATTTTAAGTCCTCAAACCTCTCTATATGTTTTAAACAATATGCCTAAGTTAAAAACGAAATTTATCAAATGTTTTCTAAGTGTTCTTAAAGCCGAAACAGTGATTTTCGAGTCACCGTTTCGAAATGGCCTTAGGCGTTTCGAAACAGTTTTGAAACTGTGAGTCCTTGTTTCAGAACGGGTATCGAAACGATTTCAACACTACCAACCCGTGTTTCGAAACGAGTCTCGAAACGGCTCAAGAACATTGAGGCACCGTATCGAAACGATAACAAGTGTTTCGAAACGGCAGTCAATCTGGTTTGAAAATTATGACCGTTGAATGTTTTTAACTGATTTTAAACAAGTCTTTAAAGCGTATCGAAACGATCTCATCCCGTTTCGATACGATACTTGACAGTGGAAAATGTTTCGGAACGACTTCTTAGCGTATCGAAACAAGCTTACCCCGTTTTGATACGGGCTCTTTAATGCACCCCAACGGCTCTTTCTAGTTTGGTCTGTTTCGAAACAGGGTCGGGCGTTTTGAAACGGTTGGTTGCAGACTGCATTTATGGAGGGAAGAGAACACCCCCAACGGCTCTATTGATGAATGCATCAACCACAACAGCTAGAATTCAATGAGAAGGTATAAAAGGGACCTCTAAAAGCTTCAGCAACAACTATTGATCCTAAAGCAAACATCCAAACATCAAATCCAAGCATTTGTGCCTAAATCCCATTATTGTCTTGTAACCCCAATTGTATTTTTCATTCTTATCATTTCAATTGGGTTGAGTGCTTGTAATTGGGCTATATCGTGTATTGAGAGATACTTGTTGTAACCCCCTCGTCCCGGTCCGGACGCTTGACCGATCCGAGTGGGCTACACGGGGATAACCGAGATGAAACCCGTTAAGGCTCCACTTCGGTTACTGACCCTAGAGAAATTTTTTCATTTTTATCTTATCTAAATGCGTTGTTTAAACCTAAGCGGAAGTCGGACATTAAACCGGGACTAAGCCCAACTCTTGAAACCCTTTGGTGATGTCAAAAAGCCCAAAAACAAGCCTGTGTTTTGAAACAGTCAGAGCCCGTTTCGAAACACCTGCTTCAATTTAAAAGTCAGACACCCGTTTCGAAACACATCCACCCTGTTTCGGAACAGGGTCTCGATTTGCCTTGCCGTTTCGATACCAGTTTTGAAATAGGCACCTCCAGTAGCAAAAGTGTTTCGAAACTGGTTTCGAAACAGAGGCTCATAGTAGCCAAAACGTATCGAAACGAGTTCTGATACGGGGGCCCTGGAACCATACCCGTTTCGAAATAGGACAACCAGTTTCGAAACACCTGCTGCCTGCAATTTTCCAAAGTCTGTTTTAGACATCCCCAATTGATTCCAAACGTCCGAAACGACTACCCGAAGCATACAAATCATACAAATACATTCTAAAGGCATGCTCCCTAGCAACCATACTCGACATATACAAGATATACAAAAAGGCCTCCATTCCAAAGACCATACATGCCATTACATATAGCATGCTTTAACAAAGTTAACACTTAGACAAATTCAAGGTAGGCAAAATACCAACATGGTTTACAAGCAAGGCATACATCCAAAAACCAATTTAACAAACATATAAAAGGAGTCTAACATGCTCCTAAACAACAACATCATCATACTTCAAAAGGCATCACACCACAAACACATGTCCCATTGCTTGCCCATTACAACATAACTAAAAACCATACTTGATAGCTAGGCTAGCACCACAAAGCACACACACTTGGAGGCCTCTTCTTGCACTTAGCAACCCACGAGCTACTGATCTGCATTGTCGAACAAAGAGAGAGTGTAAGCAATAAAGCTTAGTGAGGGTGAGCTCTTTAAAAACAAACCTCGACAATGCAGGGTCCAAGCACGATCTCAACCAAGGTAAATGCATGATCATACCTTTGATCCTTGAGAGCCAAAATGTCAATGATGCATGAACAAATATCCATTAATATGCCATGCTCAACAAGCTCATTTTCACAATATATGTAAGCACATACAATCATCCAAAAAGGAAACACATTTCCACATCACATTGATACACGTATCAATTTATATTGGCACCTAGCTATGACTCGAATACGCGGATAAACACGTTGGAACTCATGTCCAACAACCACTTTACCTCACGGTGGGATTACACTCATCACCGGTCTCGCGGAGGGGATTCCACTCATCCTCACGCCCCGTCGATGGGATTCCACTCATCATCGACTAATATATATAAAAATTTCCGGGCGAACCCGTACTCCTCCTTGGTGACTCAACGCCACCAAGGCCACGCGTGAATTTGACTCATGTGTGCACACTAACATCCTAATGATCGATCATTTGTACCCAAGCATACTAGTGCCAACATTTAACTCAATCCACATTATCAATTACAACCAATTCCGTGCTTAGCACGTACTCACCATGATCACAATCATGAACAATCCACATCCATATCACCATGCATCACAACCATGCCTCATCTCACATGTATAACACATTATACATAAATCATCATATTATAAACATCACGAGGCATAAACATCAATTAAAAGTTCAACCAATGTCTCTAGTTTAAGCTTAGGATTAGGCTACCACCCTAATCCTAACTCTAGGTGGGTCTACCAAGCCCAACCTAGTCCACATGCTCGAACCAAACTCTTAGAAAACACTTAGAAAACATTAACCACTCACCTTTCCTTCCAAGCTCAATTACCAAGCAAGCAACCACCTTCACGCTTCCGGATTCACTCCCGATGTCTCACCAACACAAGTTCTTGCCTCTAAACAACCTCAACACAAATCAAACAACTTTCAATCAGCCCAAGCATCAAGGTAGCTAACCCGGAAAACTTTCAAACATCAAACTCAACATTTCAAGCCATAAACAAACCCCAAATTTACCAAACTCGTGCAGCTCATAAACCTCAATCAAAACCCATGTTTCCAACACTTTTTGTACCCCCAAATGATCCCAAAGCAACCCTCAACCATAGCACTAACATTAGCCCACCAATTCCAACCCAAAACAACCCCCAAAACTCACCCAAAACCCTTCAAAACCCCCTATTAAACCCAAATCCGAAAATTAGTTTAAATCATGTAAACTTCATATATGTTGCATCATTTGACTCATAGACTTCATAACTAACAACATTAAATCGAAATTTTAAGTTAAACATCATAAATTTATCATTTTTATTCAAACCCTCTAAAACCCCAATTTCCAAAACCTTAATGAAAATAAAAACTATTTGTACTTTTGAAGAGAGGAGGCTGAGGACAAGTCAAAAATGATGTTACATTTCAAAACCGAGTTAAAATGAAGGAGCTAGGTGATGGAATAGTCAAAAGGGGCTTTTTAAATTGACTTCCACCTTATTACGAAAATGCCATTAATGAATGGCCATTTTCCATTTTCTTTAAAATCTCTTCAAATTGTATTTCATTCATTTTAGTCCAACACAAAAATATTTGTTTTTGAAACCCGAGACCCAGAAGATTATTTTAATTATAAAACCGAACACAAAATAATATTAAAATATTATTTCCACCTGACCCCTAAACCCGGGTGTTACAACTCTCCCCCACTTAAGGAATTTCGTCCCCGAAATTACCTGACGGGAACAAGTACGGAAACTGCTCAAGCATATCAGCTTTCCTCTCCCACGTGGCCTCTTCCACACCTCTATGTCTCCACAACACCTTGACCAACTCTATGGTCTTGCCACATAGCACCTTGCTATCAAAAGCAAGTATCTCTACAGGCTCTTCATTATAAGACAAATCCGGATTCAACTCTATCTCCTCAACAGGCATAACATGAGAAGGATCTGATCTATATCTCCTAAGCATCGACACATGAAAGACATCATGGATCTTCTCTAACTCAGAAGGCAATCTCAAACGGTAAGCTACAGGCCCAATCCGCTCAACTATCTCGTACGGACCAATGAACCTCGGACTCAACTTGCCTTTTCAGCCAAATCTCATCACCTTCTTCCACGGAGATACTTTCAAAAACACTTTCTCACCCACGGAGAACTCAATCTCTTTTCTCTTCAAATCTGCATAAGACTTCTAACGATCGGAAGCTGCTTTCAAATGGTCACAAATCAACTTTACTTTCTCGGTAGTCCCCTTAAGCAAATCCGGCATAGGTAGTAATTTCTGACCCATTTCAGCCCAACAAATCGGAGTCCTACATCGTCTACCATACAAAGCCTCATAGGGAGCCATCTGAATACTAGACTGATAACTGTTGTTGTAAGCAAACTCAACTAAAGGTAAGTGCTTCTCCCAAGAACCCTGGAAGTCAATCACACAACAACGAAGCAAATCCTCTAGAATCTGTATCACTCGCTCTGACTACCCATCGGACTGCGGATGATAAGATGTACTGAAGTGCAAACGGCTACCTAGAGCACTATCCAAACAACCCCAGAACCTCAAAGTAAATCTAGGATCTCTATCTGAAACAATAGACTTCGGAACTCCATGAAGTCTCACAATCTCACGGATGTACAAGTTTGCCAACTTGTCCGAAGAATTTGTAGTGTTCACTGTTAAGAAGTGAGCAAACTTAGTGAACCTATCAACAATCACCCATACAGAATTCTTCTTCGAAGGAGACAACCGTAACCCCGACACAAAGTCCATGGTGACCCTCTCCCACTTCCATTCCGGAATCTTCAAAGGTTGTAACAAACCTGAAGGAACCTGATGTTCTACCTTCACTCTATGACAAACCATACAACGGCTCACATACTCGGCTACATCTTTCTTCAAACCAACCTAATAATAATCATTCTTCAAGTCATGGAACATCTTGGTACTACCCGGATGCATAGAGAAAGGACTCGAATGTGCCTCACTCAGAATCTGACGTCTCAACTCAACATCTTCCGGTACCACAACTCTATCTCTAAAGCACAACAAGTTCTCACCGCTGAAACTATACTCGGTCGGTCTTCCTTCGGCTATATCTTGAACATGAGGAACTAGAGTCACATCTTGCAACTGCTTCTCTCTAATCAACTGAATCAAAGAAGGCTTCACTTGCAACTCGATGATCAAACCACCATCATCGTACACACTCAATCTAGCAAACATAACTCTCAACTCAACTGCAACTTTTCTACTAAAAGCATCGGCTACAACATTTGCCTTACCCGGATGGTACTCAATGGTCAAATCATAGTCTTTTAACAACTCAAGCCATCTCCTCTGTCTCAAGTTCAACTCTCTTTGAGTCATCAAATACTTCAAGCTCTTATGATCGGTGTAAACTATACACTTCTCACCATACAAGTAATGGCGCCAAATCTTCAATGCAAAGACAACTGCGGCTAACTTTATATCATGAGTAGGATAGTTCTTCTCATGAACCTTCAACTGTCTAGAAGCATAGGCAACAACCCTTCTTTCTTGCATCAAAACACAACTTGACCCTATGTAGGAAGCATCACTGTAAATCACAAATTCTTTACCTGAAACAGGTTGCACTAACACTGGAGCATTTGTCAAAGCTTCTTTCAATTTCTCAAAGGCCTTCTGTCTTGCATCTGACCATTCAAACTTAACTCCCTTTTGCAACAATTTAGTCAAAGGAGCAGCTACCTTAGAGAAACCATCAACAAATCTCCTATAGTAACCGGCTAATCCTAGGAAACTCCTAATCTCAGTCACAGACTTAGGTTGTTTCCACTCAACAATAGCCTCAATCTTCGATGGATCAACACGGATACCTTCGGCCGAAACAACATGGCCAAGAAATACTACCTCTCGAATCCAGAACTCACATTTACTAAGCTTCGCATATAGCTGATTGCTCAACAATCTCTGTAACACAAATCTCAAGTGCTCATCATGCTCTTCTTCTGTCTTCGAGTACACAAGTATATCATCAATGAAAACAACTACAAAACGGTCTAGATAGTCTCTAAAAATTCTGTTCATCATATCCATGAACGCTGCAGGTGCATTCGTGAGCCCAAACGACATCACAAGAAACTCATAGTGACCATATCTAGTCCTAAAAGCTGTCTTCGGAATATCACATTCTTTCATTTTCAACTGATAGTACCCTGATCTCAAATCTATCTTCGAGAACACTGAAGCACCTCTCAACTGATCAAACAAATCATTTATACGAGGCAACAGATACTTGTTCTTCACAGTCAACTGATTCAATTGTCTGTAGTCAATACACATGCGCATGCTACCATCTTTCTTCTTCACAAACAACACAGGAGCACCCCAAGGAGAACTACTAGGCCTAATGAAACCGCGGTCTAACAATTCTTGCAACTGACTCTTCAACTCTTTCGAAGCCATACGATACGGAGCTATCGAAACTGGATTAGACCCTGAAACAGTCTCAATCACAAACTCAACATCTCTGTCAGGTGGCAAACCCGACAACTCTTCAAGAAACACATCCGGGAAGTCACAAACTGTTCTAATATCTTTCGGTCTAGCCTCACTCATATTCGGATTCATAACGTAATCTAGGTAAGCCCCACATCCGGTATCGATCAACCTATAAGCCTCTAAAGCTGATACAACATTAGACAAGAACTTAATGTTCTCGCCTACTACTACTACCTCGTAGTCATCAGAAAGTTTCAAGGAAATCCTCTTCGTCTCAAAATCCACACTAGCTCGGTGCTCAACTAACCAGTCCATACCCAGAATGATATCAAAGCCATAAAAAGGAAGTTCCATCATATCAACAGAAAACACATGACCCTGAATCTTCAGTGGACATCTCTTATACATACGTCTAACCACAACTGTCTCACCAAAAGAACTAGTCACATGCATACCTACATCTAAGATTTCAACAGGTATATCTAACTTTCGTGCATGCTCACTCAAAATGTAGGAATGTGTAGAACCCGAATCAACCAAAGAAAGCAAAGACATAGACTGTAACTCGAAATTACCTGCTATCACATTAGTGTCATTCCCGGCCTCTCTCTGAGCATAAACTCTCGCTGGTCCTCCTGCCTCTGGCTGCACTGCCACAACGTGAGCAAGGTTCCTCTGAGCATCTACCCTAGGTGCATCAACCCTAGGCTGGAAGTAGCCACGACCGCGCCCACGTCCTCTCTGATAATCATTCGCTCTCGCAGGAGCCTGAGCAATATTCGGTGTCTGTGCCGCCTGATGCGGGAACTCCCTCCTAAAGTGGTCCCTAGAACCACAGTTCCAACAGGCATGGAAGTTACCCCAACACTCACCAGTGTGCTGTCTCCCACATCGTGTACACTCGGGCAAGCGCCCTCCTCCTCGATGGCCCTGATGGCCCCTACCGTGGTGGCCACCGCCACGCCTATGGTCAAACTGCTGTCCGCCACCTCTATGCCTCTTGGCATCTCTACTGTCAAAGTGGTTATGCCTCTTACCAGAACTAGAACCACCAGATCGTTTGGCCGAATCCAAACTGTGCTCTAAGTCCTTGGCCCTCGCGACCAATACATCAAAATCTGAGTAGTCAGAAGCTAAAGTGTACCTCTTGATCTCTTCATTCAACCCATAGCGGAAACGGTTACAACGTTCCACTTCAGTAGGAACCAACTCTGGAGCGTACTGACTCAAACGAACAAAACAGATCTCATAGTCAGCCACAGAAGCATCTCTATGGGTAAGGGCCATAAACTCTCGCTTCTTCTCATCAAGATACCTCGGTCCCAAATATCTCTTCCTGAATGTAGACTCAAAGAAATCCCACCCTATCTCAGCCTCTGGAACTCCGGTAGTAATGGTGACCCACCAGGTGTAGGCATCACCCTGGAGCAAGGAGATCACACAGCCCAATCTACGTGCGCCCACACAACCCATCTGTGCTAAGATGCGAACGGTCTTCTCTAACCATAACTCAGACCTCTCCGGGGTAGACCCTCTGAACTCTTCGGCCCCCAAGCTACGGAGCCTCTTCAACGGTAAACTGTTATCATCCCCTCTAGGCTGAGCTGCAGCCTGAGCTCCCGCAACTGCGGCCTGAAATGCTCCTGCTATAGCTTGCACAAGCGGGGTCATATCTATTCCAGCTGGACCTTGGCCACCTTGGCCACCC
Source organism: Hibiscus trionum (assembly GCA_030270665.1). Taxonomy (NCBI): domain Eukaryota; kingdom Viridiplantae; phylum Streptophyta; class Magnoliopsida; order Malvales; family Malvaceae; genus Hibiscus; species Hibiscus trionum. Next base: position 15,255,410 of record BSYR01000051.1, read on the forward strand.
TGAGGTCCCTCTCCCTCGACTCCCGCCTCGTCTCCCTCACCGAGCGGAGGAGGTGGTGGAGGAGCTCCAACTCCAGCAGCAACAGGCCCTTCTATATGAGCCTCCACTCCAACCTCCGGCTCAACAGGAGCCGCAACACGTGGTTCCTGACGAACCACCCTCGGCCTAGACATCGCTCACAAACAACAACTACAACCACAACAAACATGCAAAGTTGGGTTAGCAAGGCAAGGCTTCCAAGTGCTCAAGTACGTTCCCTCACTTTAAAAATTCTTTTTCGATGTAATAGTAGCAATGGGACTCTTAAACAACATGCTTTTAAACAAAACGACCAGCATACTTGTCACACAAGCAATCATGCTTATAATACAAGCAAACACCATGCATATCAATCATAAAACGCAACTTACCTCACTTACCTGCCCAAGGTCTCGGTAACCTTAGGCTCTGATACCAACAAGTGTAACCCCCTCGTCCCGGTTCGGACGCTTGACCGATCCGAGTGGGCTGCACGGGGATAACTGAGATGAAACCCGTTAAGGCTCCACTTCGGTTACCGACCCTAGAGAAAATTTTTCATTTTTATCTTATCTAAATGCGTTGTTTAAACCTAGGCGGAAGTCCGACACCAAACCGGGACTAAGCCCAACTCTTGAAACCCTTTGGTGATGTCAAAAAGCCCAAAAACAAGCCTGTGTTTCGAAACAGTCAGAGCCCGTTTCGAAACACCTGCTTCAATTTAAAAGTTAGACACCCGTTTCGAAACGCATCCACCTCGTTTCGGAACAAGGTCTCGATTTGCCTTGCCGTTTCGATACTAGTTTTGAAATAGGCACCTCCAGTAGCAAAAGTGTTTCGAAATTGGTTTCGAAATAGGGGCTCACAGTAGCCAAAACGTATCGAAACGAGTTCTGATACGGGGGCCCTGGAACCATACCCGTTTCGAAATAGGACAACCCGTTTCGAAACACCTGCTGCCTGTAATTTTCCAAAGTCAGTTTTAGACATCCCCAATTGATTCTAAACGTCCGAAACGACTACCCGAAGCATACAAATCATACAAATACATTCTAAAGGCATGCTCCCTAGCAACCATACTCGACATACACAAGATATACAAAAAGGCCTCCATTCCAAAGACCATACATGACATTACATATAGCATGCTTTAACAAAGTTAACACTTAGACAAATTCAAGGTAGGCAAAATACCAACATGGTTTACAAGCAAGGCATACATCCAAAAACCAATTTAACAAACATATAAAATGAGTCTAACATGCTCCTAAACAACAACATCATCATACTTCAAAAGGCATCACACCACAAACACATGTGCCATTGCTTGCCCATTACAACATAACTAAAAACCATACTTGATAGCTAGGCTAGCACCACAAAGTACACACACTTGGAGGCCTCTTTTTGCACTTAGCAACCCACGAGCTACTGATCTGCATTGTCGAACAAAGAGAGAGCGCAAGCAATAAAGCTTAATGAGGGTGAGATCTTTAAAAACAAACCTCGACAATGTAGGGTCCAAGCACGATCTCAACCAAGGTAAATGCATGATCATACCTTCGATCCTTAAGAGCCAAAATGTCAATGATGCATGAACAAATATCCATTAATATGTCATGCTCAACAAGCTCATTTTCACAACATATGTAAGCACATATAATCATCCAAAAAGGAAACACATTTCCACATCACATTGATACACATATCAATTTATATTGGCACCTAGCTATGACTCGAATATGCGTATAAACACGTTGGAACTCACGTCCAACAACCACTTTACCTCACGGTGGGATTACACTCATCACCGGTCTCGCAGAGGGGATTCCACTCATCCTCACGCCCCGTCGATGGGATTCCACTCATCATCGACTAATATATATAACAATTTCCGGGCGAACCCGTACTCCTCCTTGGTGACTCAACACCACCAAGGCCACGCGTGAATTTGACTCATGTGTGCACACTAACATCCTAATGATCGATCATTTGTACCCAAGCATACTAGTGCCAACATTTAACTCAATCCACATTATCAATTACAACCAATTCCGTGCTTAGCACGTACTCACCATGATCACAATCATGAACAATCCACATCCATATCACCATGCATCACAACCATGCCTCATCTCACATGTATAACACATTATACATAAATCATCATATTATAAACATCACGAGGCATAAACATCAATTAAAAGTTCAACCAATGTCTCTAGTTTAAGCTTAGGATTAGGCTACCACTCTAATCCTAACTCTAGGTGGGTCTACCAAGCCCAACCTAGTCCACATGCTCGAACCAAACTCTTAGAAAACACTTAGAAAACATTAACCACTCACCTTTCCTTCCAAGCTCAATTACCAAGCAAGCAACCACCTTCACGCTTCCGAATTCACTCCTGTTGTCTCACCAACACAAGTTCTTGCCTCTAAACAACCTCAACACAAACCAAACAACTTTCAATCAGCCCAAGCATCAACGTAGCTAACCCGGAAAACAATTCAAACATCAAACTCAACATTTCAAGCCATGAACAAACCTCAAATTTACCAAACTCGTGCAGCCCATAAACCTCAATCAAAACCCATGTTTCCAACACTTTTTGTACCCCCAAATGATCCCAAAGCAACCCTAAACCATAGCACTAACATTAGCCCACCAATTCCAACCCAAAACAGCCCCCAAAACCCTTGAAAAACCCCTATTAAACCCAAATCCGAAAATTAGTTTAAATCATGTAAACTTCATATATGTTGCATCATTTGACTCATAGACTTCATAACTAACAACATTAAATCAAAATTTTAAGTTAAATGTCATAAAGTTATCATTTTTATTCAAACCCTCTAAAAACCCAATTTCCAAAACCTTAATGAAAATAAAAACTATTTGTACTTTTGAAGAGAGGAGGTTGAGGACAAGCCAAAAATGATGTTACCTTTCAAAACCGAGTTGAAATGAAGGAGCTAGGTGATGGAATAGTGGAAGGAGGGTGAAAGCTCTCTTTCACGTTGGTTGAAGAAGATGAATAGTGAAAGATGATAAAAATGAGTCTTTTAACAAAAAAAGGGCTTTTTAAATTGACTTCCACCTTATTACGAAAATGCCATTAATGAATGGCCATTTTCCATTTTCTTTAAAATCTCTTCAAATTGTATCTCATTCATTTTATTCCAACACAAAAAATATTTGTTTTTGAAACCCGAGGCCCAAAAGATTATTTTAATTATAAAACCGAACCCAAAATAATATTAAAATATTATTTTCACCCGACCCCTAAACCCGGGTGTTACACTTGTTTTAGCCAACAACTTCTTTGTTTCATTTGTGTGAGGATTGGGTCAAATTTTGGGTAGAAAATTTGACCGAAAATTGTAAGGGTTACCTCCTTAGCCTAGAAAAGGGGAAGAGCAATTAGTGGAATTGTTGCAAATCCTTAGTGAAGCTAAGGTAGTGGATGTAGAGTTCATTTGTAACTTGAACCACTCTAAAATTCCTTGTCTACCATTTTTATTTGCAAATTCCACCACCAAGAACTTTAAAAATCCAATTCACCCCCTCTTGGTTTATTTCGATCATTCGATCCACTCAATATCATCCCAAAAAAAGAATCTCCAGAGTCTTTTCCTGATTTTTGCCCTATCAGTCTTTGTACGGTTCTCTACAAATTGCTATCCAAGGTTATTGTTAAAAGGCTTCAGTCAATCTTCCCGATTTTAATTCAGGAAAACCATACCAGTTTCATCAGTGGAAGAACGATCACTGATAACATCCTTATTAACTAGGAGGCAATCCATTCCATAAGATCAAAGAAAACAAAAGCTGGATGGATGGCTATCAAAGTTGACCTTGAAAAGGCTTTTGATAAGCTGCGTTGGGATTTCATTCACGATTCCTAGCGCGATGCTGCAATTCCTGAACCGCTCAACCGTATTATTATGAGCTCTATTATGTCATCGTCCTTCCAAGTTCAATGGAATGGCTCTTTATCGCCGGTCTTTTTCCCTCAACGAGGCATTCGTCAAGGCAATCCGATCTATCCATATTTATTTGTTCTCACCATGGAGCGCTTGGGTCATCTTATTGATGCGGCTGTTGAGAATGGGTCTTGGTCCCCTTTCCGCTTCATTCGTAATGGCACGCCTTTGTCCCATGTGTTTTTTGCCGATGATCTAATCCTATATGCCAAAGCGGATCTGGCCAATGCTAAGGTTATTGAAAACATCTTGGCTGACTTTGGTGCTTCCTCAGGTCATAAAGTGAGTAAGCGGAAAACACAAGTTTGGTTTTCTCCAAACACAAATCCACAGGTCAGAATCTCAATAACTAATGCTCTTTGTTTCGAAGAGGTTGAGAGCCTTGGGCGATACTTGGGGGTACCGGTTATACACAAGTGAGTTACACGTGAAGACTATAGCTTCATTATTGATAAATTAAGGGCTCGCCTTAGTGGATGGGTTGCGAAGACTCTTTCTTTGGCAGGGCGAGTAACATTGGCCAAGTCTGTTTTATCTGCGATTCCGGTGTACTTCATGCAATCGACGCTCCTTCCGAAAGGCGTGTGTGATGATATCGAGAAGATTGTTCGGCAATTTGTTTGGAGAAGCTCTACCTCTGACCGTAAAGTCCCCCTGGTAAATTGGGAAGCACTACGCCAACCTATGGAAAACGATGGTTTAGGCTTCCGAAGCATGTTCGCTTATAACGTAGTCTTCGTACACAAGATTGGGTTTAATCTTATTTCGAAATTGACTGCTTTATGGGTTTCCCTGTTTTGCCAAAATTACAGAATAGTGGAGCTTTGCCCTCACTCTATTCAAAGTTCTACTACCTCGCCTCTTTGGAGAGCCCTTGCTAATCACTGGGAGTCTATACAATCCATCATTGCTTGGTCCCTCGGGAATGGCCAATCTTTCCGTCTCCTTGACGATGTTTGGATCCCGGCTTTAGGTCCTCTGCGTCCGTTTGCCTTGTTGCCTACTGCAGAGATCGATCATCTATCAATCCTTGACCTTGTCGATGGAAATGGTATGTGGAACCTAGCTCTTCTCTCCTCCATTTTCCCTAGTGATGTTGTCACACATATTTTAAGCATTAAATGCCCTGATCCGCCTGATTGCACTGATGTTTGTGTGTGGCGATGGAGCACCTCGCATACCTTTAGCATCAGTTCGGCTTACAGACACCTAACAGAAGCAGATTGGGACAATGCTTCGCCAGTCTGGAAGATATTTTGGCAATGCCCAGTACCGCAAAGAGTGCGCATCTTCTTATGGCTTGTGTTTCGGAAGAAGTTATTGACTAACTCGGAACGTTGCCACCGTCGACTTACGGATGATCCTTCTTGTCCAAGTTGTGCATATACTCTGGAAACCTGCTGCCATGCTTTGCGTGAATGTCCTGTAGCTATGGAAGTTTGGAAACGGATTGTCCCTACTGTACTACGCGATTCTTTTTTCACCAGGACCACTGCGGATTGGCTTTGTTATAACTTAACATGTCGCCTCATCCATCCGCGAACATCTTTGCAATGGTTTGTGCTTTTCGCCTCTACTCTTTGGCAGCTTTGGAAGCGTCAAAATGATGTCGTCTTCAATAATTCGGATGTGCCAGCTTCGGTTGTCCTTCGCCGTTCGATAGCATGGGCAAATTGCTATGATAACTCACAGTCCTTGCGACCAGCTGTGTCGAGCCCTCGTGATCAAGCTCTATGGTGCCCTCCAATCGGGGGAAGTGTTTGTCTCAATGTTGACGGCTCATTTGCATCCTCGAAGAAGCTCAATGCCGTGGGCGGCCTTCTACTCGACAGTAACGACAACTGGCTGTGGGGATTTTACAAGACTATTGGCACAACGAGCATCCTGCAAACTGAGCTTTGGGCGATCTACATCGGCCTCCTCCAAGCTTGGGAGCATGGATATGAAATTTCAGAAGTTCAATCGGATTGCAAGCAAGCGGTGAAGCTCATAACTGATGACACTGCCGGAAACTCCTCTTTCTCATTGGTGCGTGCAATCAACAAGCTTTGTAGCCGGGCTTGGTTGGTTGAAATCACATGGGTGCCTCGTGAAGCTAATCGACCAGTTGATGGCCTTGCCAAGCTAGCTGCCTCTTCGACAGAGTCCTTGGTCATCCTTGATGATCCCCCCCTTCGATCGTTAGTCTCCTTGAAAGAGATAGTCAAATGCTCCGTAGTGCAAGCTGTCTTTAGTTTGCTTTTCTTTCAATTCAAAAAAAAAAAGAATTTAGTTTTATTTGAGGATGTAATGACTTGAAATTAATTTGTAATCGATTATTGTTGACCCAAATCTAAATTAGACATGTTACTGTAATAACCGAATTCGACCTGTATTCGACTGAGAACGACCCGAACCCGAATTGAACATGTTACTGATGACCCGAAATTCGACCTGCACTCAACTGAGACAATCTGAACCTGAGACTGACCTGACAGATAACCGATATTACCTGACCGAGTCAACCCGAGATACGATTTTACTCAACTTGTTTTGAACCCGAGTTGTTAATTGACCCAACTTGTTTTAAACCAGAACTGTTAATTGATCCGACTTATTTTGAACCTGACCTGTTGTTGACCTGAACTAAGTCTGATATGGACCTAGCTTAATATTTACCATGTAATTGAGAAAGTTTATGATTTGATGAATTTAAAGTATTGATAAATATAAAGTATTAAGTGTTTATAAATGTAAACTATTAATTTTTTAAATCAATTTAAAGTGTTAAATAATCTTTTTGTTTTATATACATATATATATATATATATATAAATAAGGAAAGATTTAATTTAGATTTTCATTTAACACTACTAAATTTGAAAATTTATTAAATAATTCAATGCTTAGTAATAATTTAATTTGTTTAGTACTAATTCATTCGATATAAATTATTTGTCAAATTAATAAAAATTAATATAATTAAATTCATTTCAATAACATCTTATATTATGCTTCCAAGTGAGAAAAATGATAGACTCTCTCGCTCAAACCTAAACCCACTTGACAGCTACACCATCCTATCATGGCTGTTTATGTGAACCGGGTCTGTGATGATGTCATAACAATAAGGTACATCTTAGACATCAACTGGCCAAGCGTCAACATGGTCGTGCAGTCAACATCGATCCATTGGGTCCCTAAAGGTACAAGGAAGATGTTTGATTGCTAGAAGAATGAATGCATGCATTTTTCATTTGCAACATAAGATAATGATTATTCCGAGTTATACCCAACAACTTTGATACGAAATTAAGCATCAATTAAACATAATTGCAAGTACAATAATGAAGATATATGCAGATGAGGAACAATAAAAAGTTTCGAAATTAAGCATCAATTAAACATAATTTCAACCAGTTAAATGTTTCTGATTTCTGGTGTTGTCTGCAGATACAATTAAAGATCTAAATCATGTATGTCCCCATCCGGCTTCCTCTGTTACCAAATTAATAAAAAAATTATCTAATATAATGTCCAACAACGGACAAGAATAAATTAGAAAACACAAAAACCGATATCAACTAATACAAATACAATAAAAGGCCAAAGAACTTACTCAAACCAGGGATATCCTCAACTTTGACGACTTTTTTAGGAATACCAGCTTCTTTCTGAATCAAATGAATCTTTCATTACAGCTATGTTTGAAATTTTTATACATATTTTGCAAAAACTATAACAAAGGAAGCCACAGTAGTTAAAATAATTAAAGACCAACAACAGAAGAAGAAAAATATCATTTACTACATCCAACTTAAGTCAATCTGTTTTACTTGCGGATTAGAACTCAAACTTAATACGAATTCGAAACTCAAATTAACCCGACTTAAAATGAAACCAACTTGAAATTACCCGAACTGAAATAAAAACGAATTGAAATGAACCCGACCTGAAATTAAATCGACCTGAATTTAACCCCACCTAAAATCTACCTGAGCCCGAATTAACTCGTCAATTAACTGATTCGGACCTGAACCATTTTGACCTGACCTAAAATGAACCCTGCTCGAAATGAACCCGATCTGAAATGAACCCGACCCGAAAAGAACTCGACCTGAAACTGACCCGCAATCGACCCGAATCAAGTCGAAACATCAAATCGACCTGTATCTGATTTGACCTCACAAGACTCGACCTGAAATCCATTCAATTACCTGTTTTTACATCCCTACACTCCACTAGGAAATGTGATCCTCCGGGAACCAAAACACTCTAAGCTATAGGATTATATAAGGGTAAATTACCTGGGTGACCACCCAACCGTTGGGTGTGACCTGTTTTGACCACTAAACTAAAAAAATTTAAAATTCGACCACCCAACTATTTAGTTGAACCTATTTTGACCATAAACCGTTAAAATCTGATGGAATATTGATGTGATTGTTAATAAAAATTTATATAACTACACATTTGGTCCTTGTTAGTTACATATTCTATCAATTTGATACTTTCTAATTTAATTAAATAATTAATCATTTAATTAAACACAAAACTCTCCCTTTGTTTGGCATCTGTTAATATGTAAATCTCAGCCTTTGAATTTTCCCAATCTAAAGCTTCAACAGATAATGAGGAAAAGATGAAAACTCTAAAAACACTTCATTATAATTTCTCGGTCTACTTATGATGAAGCCAAGCTACTTGAACTACTCTTTTCATCCATTTTCAACCATAAGAAGTGACTTTTTTTTGCCTTGCAGCTGATTGGCACCCCATGGGATGCTGAGTTGGAGTTTTTGAATGACAATGCTAAGAGATACATTCGACAACTTCCCCTTTATCGTCGACAATCTTTCACTGAAAAGTTTCGAAATGTCCACCCTTTAGCTATTGTTCTTGTTGAAAAGATGTTGACCTTTCATCCTAGACAAAGGCTTACTGGTGAGTTTGTTGCAAAAGAATACGTGTTTATATCTCTTTCTTAGGCCATATGCATGTTTCCATGTGACATCACGTACATTCAGTGTGTTTTAGTACTCTTTCCCAATTTTGTCACTGAAGTTTGCCAATGCACGCTAAATTGTCACAATTATTTTAGTTGTCATTGTCTTCTTCTGGCTACTTTTGTCCCAAGTTGGAACTAATGTAATTCTACTTCATATTCGTTTCAGTCGAGGATGCACTTGCTCATCCCTATTTAAGACATAAGTGATGAACCAGTATGCATGACCCCTTTAACTTCGACTTTGAGCAGCATGCATTAACTGAGAAGAAGATGAAGGAGATGATATATCGGGAAGCACTTGCATTCAACCCAGAATATATGCAGCATTTTGGTTGAAAATGGAGGAAAACGGTAGCTCAAGTAGCTTGGCTTCAACATAAGTAGACTGGGAAATTATAATGAAGGTGTTATTAGATCAAAAAAGTTTTCATCTTTTCCCCTTTATCTGTTGAACCTCTAGATTGGGAAAATTCGAAGGAGAGATTTACTTATTAACAGATGCCAAACAAAGGGAGAGTTTTGTGCTTAATTGAATGATTAATTTATTTAATTAAATTAAAAAGGATCAAATTGATAGAATATATATTAACAGGGACCAAATGTATAGTTATACAAATTTATATTAACAGTCACATCAACCTTCCGTTAGATTTTAACGGCTCGTTGTCAAAATAGGTCCAATTAAATAGTTGGATGGTCAAATTTTAATTTTTTTTAGTTCGGTAGTCAAAACAGGTCTCACACAATAATTGAGTGATCACCCAGGTAATTTATCCATTAAATAATAATAAAGAATAACCAAGAGTTTAGGTTAGATAGTAAATGTCTGTTTTAGCTTAAATGCTTAATCATTAATCAATAGTCAGAGACTTTAACTCTCGTTTAAGTATAGAGGAATTTTTAAATTTATGATCAATTTTCATCCTCTATATAAACCAACATTACGTAGAAAAATTAAGCAATGAACTTTCTCTAGTGGACATTTCAGGAAACAAAAATTAATAATAAAGATTATTTTTAGTCAAAGCACCTCCTCAAATAATATTAAATGTCAATTTTTTATGATTTCTTTTAACAATTTTCACTTAAGGAAGGGGAAAGAAAAAATTAATTTTTTTACCGGTATTGAACTCATAACCTAAAGGAAAGAGAGATATCAACTGAGAGTTTTTTTTGTTCAAAGACGTAACTTCTATAAATTAAAGGGGGCAAACATACATAGAAAGCGATTCACCCTTAACAACAAAGCCAGTAAACGCCAAGGGTAACCGCCGAACGAAACATAGGAAAACATACAGTAAAACAAAACAAACAGTCAGAAGACCTAAAAACATACTAAGCAAAGTTGCATAGATAGCCAAAACCAACGTCGAAACAGAAGGTTCTATTGGCAAAATCAACAAGCCGGCAGGAATAATTACTTAGGCCCGAAAATAACATCCTCATCTCCGAAGGAGGGTACCTCACCGGAGCAGCGCCTGTGAGCTCTATCCAGAGGCAGGCTTCCGATCTGCAAAGACCGGTCCTTATCAAGGCACAAACTTCAGTAAACCACCAACAGGGACGGCTGAATGTAGACAAGCCCAAAACCTTCCAAGGCATAAAAACGACACCAAGATCATCCGCAAAACACGTGAGAGCTTCAAGCTCGCTAAAACCAAACAACACTAAGAAAGATCTCCGAACCAAATAAGGCCACTGATCAATCGACGAAAAAAGGGAAGCTGAAATCCGATAAGTCAAGGAGAACAACCAGATTTTAGAAATCAAGAGCGTTCCGTCTGGATCCCATTTCAGTCTTATATCACACGAGGACCAAGGTTCTCCAGTACCACCAAGCTTGAAGTCACACAAAAAACCAATATCCACCGAATAAAAGAGCACCTGGGTCCCACCAGAGTTGACTTCAGGCATAGCTGCAGAGAGAGAAGCCGATGAGAACATAATCTCTTTCGTAGAGATTAAGGAAATCTGTCCCAGACTCGCCCTCCAAGACACGAGGGTTATTTCCACGAAAATAGAATTCTCATCCCAGCAAGGAAAGAGGGTGGGCCCCACCGGATCCCAAATTACAACGTCAAACCAAGTCCCATCTAAATTCCCTAAACTATGAAAAAGCCTGGTCTTTAAATGAAATATCGGTTTCCAAAACGCACGACAACAGGCAAACCTAAGCTTAAAAGGGAAAAATTGAAAGCAATCCTAACCAAGGGTAAATAAGGGACATCACTTTTGAACAGACAAAAATACCCCTGTCCTCCACCTTCCCCTCGAGCAAGCCGGCAAACGAGACAGCTCCAGCGATCCGAAGCACTTGCCGAAAACATGAATCCAACAATAGGGGACGCGAAAAAACAAAGACCATCCGGGGATCGAAAGAAGAAGTAAGACGCAACCCCTCGTGCAAAACCGGTGCAGAGCCTGCTTGCTGGGCGTTCACCCCACCCAATCATCCAGATGTGTCTGCCATCTCGGATGCCGTACACCAGCGAAAGACCGGCGGCCATAACAGGACTGGTTGCCTTTCGTTCAAGAGTCCGATACCCAGGGAACCTTGATACTGCCGGTAGAACGTAGTGTAAAGGGGTGAATCTGTGTCTCCTAGTGTTGGTATCCCGGTTCCAGCGTGGAAAAGCCAGCCAAACTAGAGATCGAAGAGAGGAACGACGCCATAGGGAAGGAGGGTTTCGTCTGGGACAGCCTCGATGGAGGAGAGAATGAAGCAAACCAAACCTAGGCCACCGTCGGGAGTTATCTCCTAGCGCCCCTCTGGAGTTTCGACAAGAAGTCTTGGGCGGCGGCGATTTCAGAACTGGCCAAGATCCGGAGCTGGTTTTCCCTGACGTTGACCCGCCCCACCATGCTCCATTCCGCTGGTCCAAGCCTCCAGCCAGACATGTCAAAGCACCGTCTGAGGGACGAGGGATATGGAGAAAGAGGGGGTTTTGGGAGCGCGTGGAGCGCGTTCATGTAGAGGTGTTTTTGTGGTTGTCCAACTGAGAGCTTTTAGTCATATGCTCTAGAGATTGTTAAATTATTTTTCATGATTAAAGCTATTTGAATAAAAATGTTAAATTATTTAATGTTAATACTTTTCCTACACTGCTATTTTTTTAAATAATAAAATATATGAATTGGTTGGGTGATTCCATGGTAAAGAATAGTGTTATTTATCCAAAGTGACTCGAGTTTGAGTAGCTCAGTTTGCAGGCGTACGCAAGGTTACCTAAATTTTAAATCGTACTAAGTACGTTAATCTAAACTATATATTAAGCCTTTAACATGTGTCAGTCCGAATTAGTCAGAGTAAAGTGGAAAATCGAGAGGGCAACAAAAAATATTACTTAATAAATACTCATAAATTTTAATATTTGTAAACTTGTATTCAAAAATTAAAATTTGTCAAAATAAATCTTAAAATAAATTTCCAGAATCAAATATAATCAAAAATATTTTTCAAATGTCTTGACTTAAACTTAAAATAATTTTCAATTGGAGAAAACACTTGAAATAGTCAAATTTTGAGCTTGAATTTCGAAACTCAACTTTTGATATGCAACCTCGATTTTGAAATCACCTAGTGAATTTCGAAGCTCAATTAAGAATTTTGATGTCGGCTGATCTGTAACAGTTGTATTTTTAAACTTATGTTGCTTGAAATTAATACTTGACAACAGTTATAAAGCACCTCTAGAGGTTCTAAACGACTAGAAAACTATTACAACATAAAAAAAAAAAGAAACTTGTCGCCGTTGAAGATAATCAAGAAAGCCTACTCCAACCTCATTGTGTCAAAATTTTCATTTGTACTTGAATTTTTTCATCTTTCTTGTTTAACATTAGATTGTTCCTATTTGTATCTTTTCTCTAGTGTTCTTGGGTATGAGCTAAAATAGTGCAAACGATTTATCTTGTAAGGATTATTCAAAATTTGCTATTTGTAATTCTTCTTGATAGAAACTGTAATTAAGGTTTTGGAGTATAAACCTTAAAAAATTGTAAGATTACATTTTATCCCCAGGTTAAACATTCTGGTGAATTTGTGAAATTTGTAATATGAATAATTAAGCTAGTGAATGTAGACTATACTAAGAAGTTAAATCACTCTAAAATACACGTGTCAGTTTTTCAATTTTTATAAAACTTTCACCAAATTTTTAATTTACCAATTCACCACTATTGGTTATATTTTTTTGATCGATTGTCTCAACAATTTGTATTAAAGTCACACTCATTTGAAGGTCTAAAGATCTCTTTAAAAGATCCTTGAAGAATACAATCATCAACAAGTTTATTCATGACCTCTATATAAATCTTCGACATCTTTGGTGATTCTCAATCCACCAACAAGTATACATACATTAGTGAAGCCAACTATTCTTATTAGAAGAATATAGTGAAATTGTTCATTCAAGCAAATGATTTATATTGAAACATAAGGGTATATTAGTCTTTGTTAGGTTAGTTAGGGTAGTTAGGGTTACCTATATAGGATTAGTTAAGTTTATAAATAAGGAAAGTTTCCTTATTATTCTGTAACTATCGAAAGAGAAATAAAAGCATTCCAATTTTCCTTCCTCTACGTTAACTTCATCGTGCTTCTTTACCATCACCACTAACACCTCACCGGCGATCAACTACAACTCAACTTGGTATCAGAGCCACCGATGGAGGCTTTTCTGATGACCAACAAGTCCTTCCGATGATCAACTTTTCTAGTTGATAGCTTTTGAAGTTTCTATAATGTTCTTTGATGTTTTTTTGATCGATTGTTTCTAGTTTCTTCTTCCTTGCTGATTTCTTAAATTTCTTCTTGATGGGAGCTGTTGTAGACTCGAATCATCCTCTTTTTCTACATACGTCAGATACGCCAGGGACACTTCTTGTCTCACATCAGTTAACAGGGATAGAAAACTATAATCTTTGGAGTAGATCCATGAAAATTTTCTTGTTAGCAAATGATAAAGTGGGTCTTGTTGATGGAACTTGCAAAAGGGAATCAGTTGCAGAGAATTTGCGAGCTCAATGGGACAGGTGCAATACATTAGTGTTATCCTGGATTCTTAATACTGTAAGTCAAGAACTTTCTGCAGAGATAGTCTATACTTCTAATGCATCTATAGTCTGGGCAGATCTCAAAGAACGTTTTAATAAGGTAGATGATTCAAGAATTTATTTCTTGCATCGTGAAATTGTAACACATGTGCAGAATCTTTCCTCGATTTCAGTTTATTTTTTGCGTCTGAAGTTACTGTGGGATGAATTTGATGCATTAGTGCCATTTGCTTCTTGTGATTGTGAAATAGCACGAGAAAACAATACCCTTCTTAGTCAGCATTTGCTCCCTAAAGATTCTTAGCTTGTGTCCTATCTCTATTTAATTCACAAAACTACTTCTAAAACTAAATTGTCTCTTCTCAAAAGTTATCAAAAACATAATTCTTGTTATTTGATAAACTAATTAAATAACCTTCCAAAACATTAGCCATGTTCATTTCATCATATCCATTTGAAAACATATTCAATTATTAACCCAAAACTAATTAATTAACTAAACCCAAACCATGATCCCAAACGAAATTTGACTAGTGTCTAACAAAACATCCTTTGCCACAACATCGCTAATGGTGCAACAATCTCATAAGGTTCTCCCACAATCTTCGATAATTAACAATTGATTCTCGAAAGATCACGTACTTCTGACACCAAACTTGGTTGCTTCAAATCTCGAATAACTCCAACTCCTAAGAATCAATCTTTAACTCTTTCTGAAAGCCTTGCAACCTCAAAGAACCTCCTCACTAGAGCTAACTTAGGTAAGCTACATTGCTAACACCACCACTTCGTCGGGCCTTCGAGAAATCATCTGTAAGTGTGAACATATGTATGCATGATTACTTATGTGCCCTCATAGATGCCTATGTGTATCTATGCAAAACCTCTAATGTCATGCCCAAATGTATTCTTGTACTGACATATTTAAATATATACATATAAGTGTTTATGCACTGTGCATGCTCAACTATCTACACTTACTAATAACATTCTCAAAACCAATATTCTTTTCACCACGCCAAAAGTCACACTTACCCAAATAAGGAGCAAACATTCGCTTCAGAATAGATAAATGTGTACTCGTTAGCTAGTGACTGTTACTCCATATATAGAATTATCGTAACCTTTTCCACCTTGTAATATCGATAGAAATATTTTAGAACCACTTGGATCCTTACAGAATCATGTTTTGTGTAACCTTTAGAGATAATCATAACATGAGCTCTAATCACGGACATGAACTTGAGATAATTGAGCGAGCGATCGAGACCATACTAGTTCTTATGAATTTGAGATCAGAGCCTATTTGCAAACTCTATGTTGTCATTCGTAACCTGGTTTGAAATTATATTTTATGATTCTACCTCAACATCAGTACTTTTGAGATTATGTTGTTGAGTTTGAAAATTCGAGGACGAAATTTCTTTTTAGGGTAGAAGAGTTGTAACACTCCGATTTTATTTCTCAATTTGAAACCCTAGTTTTTGTGAATTTTGTTAAATTTCAAAACCTTAATTTTAGAATTGCTAATTTTCAAAACTCTAACTTTTGAGGGTTTTAAAATGTTTTACTATAAACATAAATTTTGACAATTTGGGACTAATTGTAAACAGTTTTTTTTCAAGGACTATTTTGAAAACTTTTAAACTTCAATTTTAGTTTAATGGCCTATTTAACATTTTAGAGATTGTTTTATAAATTGGATCAAGCTTGAGTACCATTGTGCAAACCCTAAAATACATTAGGATATATCCTTGTGTTTTTACCCAAACCATGAGTATTTAATCTAATTTTTTCGCATTAGAAGCCTTTTCATATGCAGTTTGCAATTCTACAGCCACCGCTAATCCTCTCTCTCTCGTAATACCCTCTCGCTTAACCTTTCTTTGTGCGTTCATGCTCCGGTGAGACTTTTGCCGGCGACTGTAACATTCATCGCCGCCAATTCCTCAATCTTGGTCGGTCGCGATCCCATTCTTGTCTAAGATGAGGTGTTTAAGCTATTCTCATTGGGTTGCAAAGCCACACATATATATATATATATATATTCGCTCATGTATTTCAAAAATATGCTATTCTGATAATTTGTTCAAATATTTTGATTCGTTCTTAAATGAATCGTAATATCAATAATACGAATATACATAGTATAATGTTTGGTTTCCGATACACTTCCATGCGTCCACATTCCAGTAATATTTCCCCCGCTTTTTTTTTTTGAAACCTTCTACATGTCGTTTTCCCTAATTCTATTGATGGTTCTTGATTCTTTTAATTATTATCCCTTCTTTTATATATATATATATATATATATATATATATATATATATATATATATATATATATATATATATATATATATATATATATATATATATATATATATATATATTCCTCTTTTTAAACTTTGAAGTAAAGACCCTGTTTGGCAATTAGTGGATAGCTGATAGCGAATTGCATTAGCTGATAATTGATTGCATCAGTTGATTTGACTAGTGAATTGTATTAGCTGATTGTATAAAAGTGTTTGGTAAAATTAACTGATAGTTGATAGCTGTTAGATTATTTAAATAAGTAAAATGACATATAAGGATTCAATACTTGTTTGAATAGTTTATTAGTTATCAATATTTTGTATCTAATTATTATTAATTAGATCTATAAAATTATTTTTAATATAATTTTTCTAAACATATTCAAATAATTTATATATTAATTTATTATTTATATAATTATTTTAATATAATTTAATTAATTAATAAATTTAAATATACATATAAATATGTCATAATAAAAAGAAAAAAAGTAAATATGATTAATTTATATATAAGGTGAGAAAATATTTAATTTAGGTTATTTTGAGATTTTTAGTAACTGGTAAGGGTAAAAGAGTCTTTACAACTATAATATCAAACCTCTAATCTCAAAAAGCTCCTATTATGAGTTTTTCAAAATTAGCGATTTCACCCCAATCCGCTCTTTCAATCCGTTATTTACCAAACAACAATATTAGCGGATTTGACTTGTCAAACCTCTAATTATGCCTCAAACCTCTAGTTTTTGCCCAAATTTCTCTTTACCAAACAGGGCCTAAATTTCTTATCAACATTTTTAATATGATTTCTTTTAAAGTGAATAATATATATTTGTATATATAAATATTCTATAGTTTAGTTTTCAGAAATGGATTTTCACAAACTTACCCTTTGTTTGTACTGTTTATGTCCACTAAACCATTATATTTTTTATTCTAATAATATTATCACGATTCAACTACTGATGTCTAAAGAAAAGTGATTCTTTAAAACTATTGATTTATTTTTAGATTACGGATTTATATTTATATATATCCTATTGAACGATTCAGAGTCTAGTCTTTTGAACTGAACCAACTTGTACTCATAATTAATCTACTTGATAAATTTGATCTAAATTATCCGACTAAATTTACTTGAACTGTTCTATCCAACTGTTTCTTTGTTTGATTTAAAGATCAATATTACAAATCAGATAAGTATTATGTACAAGTGAATTCATAGAAATTTAGGAATAATTCCTTAGCCGCAATCATGGTAATAGTGTTACTATAGGATTATTCTCGTAAGTTTTGATACAGTTGGACCTAATGCTTCTGATTGTGGGAAATACGTTAATCAGTAGTTTGAGTTTGTTTTGGCTAAGGCGTGCTCTCTTTTCGTGCTATATATATATTCCGTGAAATGTTTTACCTATTGCATGACTACTTTTCTCTGTTGCGATATCAATGAGATTTGAGATATCGTGCATATTGTGTCATACTGTGTTTTAATGAATCTATTAGAATTTTAAAACTGTGATCCTCGTATTTAGTACAATACAACTGTGATGTGTTTTTGTTTTTACAAATAATGTTTTATTCATGCATGGGATGAGATTATACGAAGGAAGAAGTGGTTTGACCACACCGTGATTGGTGAAAAAAGGGTGAGGAGTTATGGGGAACAACCTCAACTGTGACCGGTTGGCTTTGCCACCACTGTGATTGGAGTATGTAGCTGGGAAATGTGTTTTTCTCTGTCATCATTACATGCATTGTTTTTTACTGTGTTTTTATTAAATGTTTTGAGAAAATTAACGTGAAATAAAGTTTATGTTTGCTTGCACCTTAGAGACACACTAAGCTCTTTAGCTTACTCTCCAATAATTTTCTCTTGCAGATACCTTGAACTTTAGAAGACTTGGTACTCGGAGAATCTCACTTTTTACTCGGCTTCATTATTTATCAGTACAATTACCTTTTTATTATTCGAATTATTATTCATTATTATTTAGGGACATTTATGTAATTTTAGACTTGAGACGGTTTATACTTTGGGATTAATTTCAGCATGCATTTACAGGTTTTGTTTTCAGTTTATTTATTAGACTCCAGATATTATTTTGACATTTGAGTTTTATGGATTACAAAAAGATGCATTAAATTATAGTCCAATATTAGGTCCGATACGTAACTATTATCATTTCTTTAGGGAAGATGGTCCAATATTGGATCCGATACGTAACTATTATCATTTGTTTAGAGCAAATTGTAAATCTTGACCAAACTAATAAGCCCATGTAGCGATTTACTCATGCTATTCCAAACAGTAAAACATACTTATAAGTATAGACATTCCATCCTATATTATCATTAACCAAACAGACTACAACTAGCATTATTAATTCAAATGATTCATCATCAAAGTATCTATTTACTCAAGGAAATCACACCAAAGATTCTTACTTAATTCATAGCCCAATCCTTTTGATTCAATAGCTTAACTAATGTTTTAATATCATTATTTAGCTTACCATAACACATCATTATACTTGGTTACTTGTTACATAAGTCAACCCATTCGAACAATGTCAAGCAAGGAGTGCAATTCAACTAATCCAAAATATCAAAAATCAGCAATTCAATGGATTACGACATTCTCAAGACATGGTTTATCTCTAATCAGCCTTATGCTAATTATTTATTCATGAGAACATTCACCCAAAATTATTTAATTACGCTTAACATACACAACAACTAACTTAGCACATAGATTCACAGATTTCTTAACTTGTAAGGCATCACACATTATTTCTCATACATCGGATATTTACCTTTTAAAAGATCGGGGAATATCTTATTAATTAAGATTTAAGTTTCATTCTTTTACTTTTAATAATGCCTTGAAAATCGAATATAGCCTAGGTACTCGAATCCCCGACACTTTCGCCCATGTAATTGTACTCGCAGTATTGGTCAATCCCTCTTACTGTCGCCAAGTGACCACACAACTTTCCTCCTACTGTCACCAAATAAGGACCGTAGTCCAATCCGACACAAGAGCTCATGGATCTTATGACATGCCAACTATACCTACGATTGATTCGAGACCAAAGCATAAACATATTTCTTTCATTTCTTATACATAATTAACATATTTCCATATCGATATATCCTTTCGAGGATCTCATACTCCCTTCCATAAGGGTAATCATTTACATATGATCACCATATGTGATCTTTTCATGTCTCAACTCATTCAAAGGCTTTACAGCCAACATTTCATTTATTAACTCACATTCAACTTCCAATGTATTCATTATGCCTCAATATTTCAGAATCATTTCACGTTTAACAACCAATGTTTCGATTCACAATGTTTACATTCATTCATAGTTTCATTCAAATTAAACAAACGTCCCTCATGTTCAAACTACTTTTCAATATACCAATATTCATGCCAAAACATGTGCGTCATTCGAATCATTCCCACACACAATTTAATTCATAACATACCCTTAGCCAATTTTTTTTTTACCAATGGTTACTTACTTTATTTAAGCACATACTTTACGCTCAAGCTTGCACATTCACATAGTTAACCAGCAATTCAAAACAATCATAACAAGAAGGAATTGCTCGGGAGGGTTATTAGCCCATCTCGAGACTTAATCTACGCTCATCTGTTACCCCGATGTTGCGGAATATCTGAATCCTCAAATATCTTATGCTACAACCACATCCTTCCATAGCTTCTCCTAAGTATCACAAACAATATAATTATGTGTTAGAATCAATCCAACAATTTTGTAACACCCCTTACCTGATCTAGAAGTTAGGCCGATATAAGAAGTGTTACTAAACAAACAGCCAATCAAACCAACGATATATAATACTTTCCAAGCTAACATAGAAGCAAAGATACATAGAATTAAAAACTTTTGTAGATTTCAAAACTTTCTTAACTTACATATAAAGTAGAACCAGGTAAGGCTACAAGTAAACTAAAAAGTTGATTGCTAGGTTTTTTCTATTACGATAGAACATCCTAATCAAATTAGGAGTTAAACTGTGTTAAGGACAGGCTACTTGTTATATAAGAATCAACAAAAAAATCTTAATTACAGAGGCTAGCTAGGAAGCCATTTAAACCTTTACAACTATATATTTATTATTGTTATTTATTCAAACCATCTTAAACCTTAATTTCATTTAGAACTATGGTGCGAGTACAGCTTATTAGATGTTTTAAGCTTCACAAGACTTACAAAAGCAATTCAATTAATTCCAAATGAAACCAAGATAGTTTACTCATCTTTATACCTCTATGTTCTGTAAAAAATTTCTATAAATGCTTACTTAAACGATCTATTAGCCCATCATCGTAACTACCACAAATCTAGCATCACCACATCATAATAATAAAAATATTAGGAACCATTACAGAATATGATACTTATAAGCTTATACACATATAATCAATCAGAATGATCTATATTATCGACTATGTGCCATCATCTTGGAGTATTAAGAATTACAAAACGTACTTCTTCATAACTTGTGATCTCGTCTCAGCTCAATGTAACAAAACAGGAACAAGCCCTGAAATCCAATCAAGGAATTGCATAAGTACACTTACTGAGGTAGCTTTAAGCAAAAGAAATATGAACAATTATTTCCATTTCACTTAGCTAGAATAGACATAATCGTGTACTTCTAAGCTAGAACTAAAAGTTAAGCACCCAAGATACAACCTTCATTCAATGGTATTTTTTTTTGCTCAGCAAATTCTTGATTTTATTATGAAAATCCTAGCTGAGAGCCTCGTTAAACCCCCCCCCCCCTAATCCTAGTTGGGGGAAAAGAGTACTCCACAGCTAGGTTAAGATTACAAGAAGTCCAAAAAACTAACCATAGGATCACCTATTCGATAAAGCAATAAAGCCGAAAATACAAATTCTGAAAGCAAACATTACCACCATGCTTTGAACAAATTTCTTCTTTGCAATCCTTCTTTGGCTAGGTAATCCACCATCGAGTTGAGGTTCCTGGAGACGTATGAGTATTTTACCTTTGTAATGTCTCTTGCTATCCAAAAATAACTCGAATAAATCTAAGAGTAAGACTACCCTCGTAGCTTCCAAACATAACATAACAGTCTCATATTCATTTGTCTTTCGATCAAACATAGCATTTATATAATCACTTAGTATTCGGTTTATACATAACGCATACTTGTTTCCTTTTTCATGGACTAAACTTAACATTTTCCTATTCTCTAAGCATTCGGTCATTGCATAGCAGCTTCATGTCCATTAAACATTCAATTAACACATATCACATATATGATCATTAAGCAATCGACCAATCGAAGTATCCCTTTATTTACTTAGTATTCAATTCAAATTTCTCTCATACAAGTTCCTTTATCATTCGACTAACACATATCATATACATGTTCAATTAGCATCCAATTAACACATATCACATACAATCTTATTTATGATTCGACTAACACATATCATATACATGTCTAATTAGCATTCAATTAACACATATCACATACAATCTCATTTATGATTTGACTAACACATATCATGTACATGTTCACATAGCATTTGTTCAACAATGCAATTCCTTACTATGCAAGGCATCACAGTAACTTATTGATTTAACTTTTAACTTCTTGGTTTCTATTAGAGGTAACCCATTCATAACTACGTCTTTATCTTACAAGTCATCAAACAATTCATACCATAACCCAGGTTCCAAGGGCAAATCAAACAATATATAATGGTTCTATACCATACGTGTCATTAATCACAGTGTATCATTTTCTTGAATTTACTAAAATCATAAGATACCAAAAGCGTATAATGCTTATGTCATAAGTTGCGGGTATATTATGTTTATTAGAATTAAAATTTATCATTCAATAACATAGCCTTGAGAATCGGGTTCCCGGTCTAGATACACGAGTCCCCAACCAACTGTCTCCCATAAAAACAAATGGTACTTGCAGTACCGGTCAATCTCTCCTACTGTCGCCCAATAGGGACCACTGTCCAAGACCGTAGTCCACCCCATCACTGAACTCTATGGACTCTATGGCATGCCAACTATCTCATTATCCTTGTAAGGATCAAATGCATTCATCTCAATTGGTTCTCATATTTCACTTATTGCGTTCGAATAGCCTTAGCCAATTTCTATATTGTATATTCATGTACATATCTCGTTTAATGAATTCAAATTATAAATTTTCATATGGGATTAGGCATCAAAAATCACATTGCCTTTCATTCATTTCATGTTCTTTGCCTTAATTAGGCCTATGACTCATTGAACCAATCACATACATTCAAGGAGTCATTTAGACAAATTATACAACTTATCAAACCATTTTCAGATTAGAATTCAATCATGACTTCTTAATTAAGTCATCAATTGAACATCACAACTCATTCAAATCAAAGATATACGCGTTTCTATATTTTCTCAATTGGGTTCACATCACTGTTGTTCATGTTTAAAATAGTTACCTTTAACGAATATTAATTCCACATCAAAATATGTTCAATCGTTTGAACTTAAATCATATTTCAAATATTTACTAAACAATTCATATTGTAGGGTACTTTATTGAAGTACTCACCACGATTCCAAGCTTAGAAGTACAACTTCAGCATATTTAAATGCACAAGAAATTTATAATTTAAACAAATGTGAAACTCGGGATAGTTTCAGTCTATCCAAAGTCATAGAACTACACTCACCTGATATCCTGAGGTTACAGGATACCTGAATCCACCCTTCACATACTCCCATAGATCCCTTCTTAGCCTTCAAGCCATTAACCTCTTCCTATGTATGAACCCCAAATTCAAATAACACAACATCAATCATTCATTCAACTCATTTACTAGAAATGTTATTGCACCCATATTCATTTATATATCAATCAATTCACGATGTTTTTAACTAAACAGACATCTCTAATACACATATGTAGACATGTACATAAACAAAAAACAGCCTCAAAGAGTTTATACAACCAAAACATGGCAGCTTATATATATAAATACATTAGGTAATCAAAGCAGTCCCTCCCCTGACTTTAAAGTTATTAAATCAGCCCCCTTAATGTTTAAAAATCTGCACTTAAGCTCCCAAAACAGTTTTTAACTAGCAAAACATTCACATATCAGAATACACCAACAAATACATACTCAAAACAATACTCCAATGCCCATAAACAATTTAAAACAGTCCAAATATTTTTCCATGGAGCAAAACAGCCCCTTTTATCTATTATTATTAAATTTTATACTCCAAACAGTCCCTTAGGGTCCCTAAAATTTGCAAATTATGTCTTGCATCATTCTAGCACAATTACCTACTCAATAAAAGCCCCAAATATGTTTTGTTTAACGCAAAACAGTCCTCTAAGCAGCCAAAGCAGAACTTCCCCTGTTATTAACTCCCCTAATCAGTCCTCTAATGACACTAATAGAAATTTAAGATCCTAATTCAAATTTCCAACATTTGTGTATATTTTATTATGAACATATTCGAACATCTTAAAATAAACTATCTTAAAAATTTTCTATTGAACTTCATGACCAGTTCGGGATATGTTTAAACTATCACATAACATATGAATTTCGTCCTTAATTCATTCGAGTGATTCATCAGGAAATTGACATCACACTTCCTTCTACATGGTATATATTAGACACAATTGCTCTACATAAAATCATTTCATAATTCATCCTTATATATCAAATTATCAAGCATGAATTCGTATAATTGGAACAGAGAATATGATAATTACCTTCTTTTAGACTCTATTCGAACTTAATTCTACAATTCATCAAGCATTTCTAACGGGTAAGCTTCCTCTCACATGTTTCTCTCTCTCTCTCTCTCTCTCTCTATTACCGCCTGATTGTAAGAAGAAGAAGAAGAAGATAGCCAAGTTGGCCAATCTTCCTTGCATGGCCGGTTCTACCCTCACAACTACACTTGTTGTAGTTCTTAATTTGGCATCTCACCAAGTCCTCCAATTCATGGTAAATTAACATGCAAACATCAATTCTTCAATATATTCAAAATAGCCCTTCAAATATGGCTAGCACACCTTTTGAAATTCCGCTTTGGTCCTAAACTCATCTAATTATCTAGACCAAGGGTATTTAAATTAATTAAAATACACACATAGGTTTGTACCGTACTCTCATGCCATATTTTAGGGTGTTACAAATTCAATTTGTTTACACATACATATTCATGCTTCAAGGTCAATCCGTAGGGTTTTTATATTCTTTTCAAGGCATTTAAACATGTCTTCCTTGGGTAAGCAAACCAATACAAAGAACTTTATAAATAACACAAAAAACAGTCCCAAATGCACCTACATATGTGCTTATAATACTATATGACCACTCATTACACAATCTCATGGCAACAATCACAAATTCTTTTATCCTTAAAAAAACAGTCCCAATTTACTTTAAATTCCAAATTCATAACCAAAACAGTCTAATACATCTAAACACAATCACACAACCTTTAAATGTCATTCAAGCTATAACAGCATGGTATACCCTTACAAAACTGTTATTACAAGGTTTTACAGCCTCTTTACTAATCTTCAGCCCCTATTCTGTGTTTAACAAGATTAATTCAGTCCATAAAGTTATCTCTAATAACAATTCTATCCATAATTCTACTGTACTTCCTATTAAATTTCAAAACAGTCTTTAATACATACTTTTTTCATATTTATAATCACCAAAACAGTCCATAGTTAACTATAAGTGCACAGTTCAGTCCCATTTGTGATCCATACAAATATTTACTCAAATGGCTTGTCTAATGCCGTTAAACATACGAAACAGGTCGTTACCATTTTACAGATTTTTATAAAACAACCCAACAATTTTGCATATACTTTATCTAAACATTCAAAGCTGCCTCAGTTTCACATATGTGGTTATAACACATCCATTTTCAAGCTATATCTATCACAAAACAAGGCAGCCTTTCTTTACAACAATTTATCTAATCAAAACAGCTCCATTTCATCCTCTTTATGCATCTAAACAACCTTAATCTTCATGTAATTATTTATGTGGACATATAACACTCGACTCATCAAGAAAACAACCCACATTTTATACAAAAACAGTCTCTTTACTCTTACATGAATGCACGAAACAGATTCTATCATCCATTTTAATACACGAAACAATTTCTAAATACACATGTTTATACAGCAAAATTGTTTCTAACAATTTAGAATTTAACCTTCTTCTCTAGAGAATATTTCAACCTACATGTCTAACTATATACATGCATTTATAATACCATACAGCCTCAATCTCCTATTCAAACTCGAACTATGATTTAATCTAGTTCATACATACACCCATTCGAGTACTCAAATTCTTCTACCAAATCATAATCACAATTTGTTTGTTACAAAAAAACTTTAATCGGATATAGAAAGAAGCTAAAAAGGTTACCTTCTTCCATGAAACTCGATACAAGGTTCAAGCAAAAGGGAATTTTGTTTGAATTGCTCTTTAACTAAGCTCTTCTCCAGTCTCTCTCTCTATTCAAAGCTTTCGGTTTATCTAAGGAGAGGGGAATGGTAAATCTTAGCTCCTTGGTGAAATTTTCCTTCTTCACTGATTACCCCACTTGTCCCCTCGGAAAACATGACACCACACTAAGCCCCTAGTTGGTTTTATCCTTAGCATGCAATTTTTTTATTAGCACAAATGTTCAATTTGGTCATTTCATAACTAGCCACTTAAATCTCCTTAATTATAAATTGATCCCATGATACATAACGTGTCTTATTGATTTTACAATCTATAATAACTTAGATCAAGGTCCAGGATAACATTCTTTTAGACCATGGTTTAGGGTATTACAGAGTAAATTGGTAAAATAAAAATTGAAGACAAGGCAATTTAGAGTGGTTCAAGCTTCTAACAAGCTCTACATCTACTACCTTATCTCCCACTAAGGATTTCAACTAATTCACTATTCAATTCTTCCCCTTTTTAGGATTAGAAGCAAACCGTTACAAAGATCAATGCTTGATCAAAATCACTCCATTACAAGAAAAGGTTGGCAAATAGAAATTGGACCTCTCAATAGGTAAAATACTTGCCCAATTACAAGAGCACACTCCCCAAACTTGAAAAGAAAGATTACAAATGAATTACACAAGTTAGGTGTAAGGGTTTGACTCTAAATGGCTCAAATAGATTGGATTTTTTCTTAATTGTGCTTGACTTGATGAATAGTTATTGTTGTAGCTTTAGAGGCTTGCTTTTATACATTCTCATTGAATTCTAGCCGTTTGGGTGGTTGACATCATCAATAGTGTCGTTGAGCTCTCTTTTTTTCACCATAAATGCACTTGTGCAACATACCGTATCGGTACACTCGGTGTAGTATCGATACCTATCTCAAAATAGAATAAGCTATTGCAGAGTAATAAAGAGGGCGTATCGATACGAGGGGAAGGCGTATCAAAATGATAAAGGGGTCGTATCGATACGGTTAGAGCCTGCGTCGATGCAATTTTTGCAAACTTTGTCACTGCCAAAGTTCATATCGATACGCTACTAGGGTGTATCGGTACGGGTAACTGAAATTCAAAACTTTGCTTAAGTCTTCTAACTGACAAGGCAACAGTCATATAATAAATGAGTAGATTTAAAAATCTTAAACCAATATCGATATGGTATAGGTCTGTATCAGTACACTTAAGTAAAAATCTTAAACTCAGACGAAGGTTGTATCGAAACAGATATGTTCGTATCGGAACACCCATATCGAAACAGACTCATTTGTATCAAAACGTGAAATTCTAGTAGCCAATTAAGATGAGGACGTATCGAAATGCTTAGAAAAATTTGTGGGGTTGAAGTTTTGACTTGGAAACATTTTAGCTTAAAAATCCTTGTCAATAGTGAGACTTTCAAATACTTAAAAATTTATTTACTTTGCAATTTGGTCCTTAGACTATTTGTTATATCAAAATCAAACATAGGTTTTACAATAAATGTATACACAAGTAAATTTAGGGGTTGTTTTGTGTGTCTTAATGTAAAGTGGACTGTTTTGTTATACTCATAGTGTAGGTACATGTTTAAGTGATTTAAGGGCATATAGATACATTAGGGGATTTACCTTGATGTATATATGTGCGCGCGCGCACGTGTGTTTGTGTGTGTGAATAAATTGGGCAGTTTTGTTGGATGAATGTGTATGTATTTGCGATTGAGTAGCTAAACTAAACGAGTGATAAATAAAGTTCTAATACATGATTGCATGTTTTGTTATATCTAGACACATAAGGTTATGAAGGTGGAAAGGCAAATGTAGATCACCTAGGAGGTTAGAAAAAAGGGATTGTTATACGGGAGCAAATTTATCTCGGAACAAACTCTGATTATAGTTTAAAGTCTCAGGATAGAGAGAAACTATCTCAAGCATTTTTATTTTACATTAATTGATTTTGCTTGTTCTTAAAGTTAAAATTGTACTAATATGGCTAAGCTTGGATACAATGTAAGTACTTTATTGAACAATATTATATGATATGAAAATTTGGTTGAAAGCATGATGTATGGTTAAATTCTATGTACATGAATGTATATATGCATGAGCTTAACATGATAAGAACTAAGCCTTGATTGAGATTACATGAATTTGAAACTAAGCTCATTCATGACTCTAATAGGATAAGAAATTCTATTTCAATGCCATTGTAACGCCCTGGTTTCGGGCCTAGATGTTTTAGACATCGGATCGGACCGGTCGAGAACGGTTCGAATCACGTAAGGTGATTTAAGGAAATCAAGGACCAAGATAGGATAAAATTGTGATAAAAATTGCTAAAATCCTCTAAAAATATGTTTAAGGGGTTGGTCAAGTCAATTTTACAAAATGGATTTTGGAAATGGGACATTTTGAGTAGTGATCAAAATGTAAAGTTTCAAAACTGGGAAAATGTGATTTTTAAGGTGGAAGCAAAAATATTAGAATCTTTAGGGGGCTTTAAATCAATTTGACCTTTCCTCAATATGACATGTGATTTAAAAGGGTTTTTAATTAAATGATTTTAATTAGATTTTTATATTAATTAATTAAAAAGTAGTTAATGAGATTTTCACTTACGTAACTACCAATTCTCTTTCATTTTCAGCCAAACACAATTTTCTCTCATCTTTTTCCAGAATTCTTTCTCCCAAAAACTATCTCAACATTTCCTAAATCATTTTCAACAGATCCTTCTTAATTCTTCAAGATTTTTGCAAGGAAAACTTGTCATCTATTGAAGGAAGCAAGGATTGGAGGTAAATCCCGTTCTCAACCTCTAATCTAAGTTCTTTATTGAAATTCCCAAGATATTTGGCTTCTAAATACTATTTTTGTTTGAGTTTCCAATATAGTTTTGATTTGAGATCAAAATCTTGTGAAATTGTGGATGAAATCTTGATTTTCGGATTTGATGAGTTAGGCTCTGTTTTGTGTTGATTTTAATTGAGTTTTACGTTGATTTATATGTTAAAATTAGTTGTTGATAACATAGATCCCGAAATCCTTGAGATCCTTGAAGTTCTTGATAGTTCTAGGTGAGATTTTGGGGTTTTTTGGTGGAATCTTGCTTGCTGGAGGTATAAGGTTGGGTTAGGATGTTTGTTAGATGTGTTTTGATGTTTATAATGCTTTGGAAGTGATGTGTGTTGGCTGGGCTTGGTTTAGGAAGCAATCGATTGAGTTTTCGGTTGTTTTGAATAGGTATTTTGGTGTTGTTTGGGTGAGCAACGAGTGTGTGAATTGTTGCTAGTGTTAGAATGCATTTTAATGCATTTAAATATCTGTTTTGATGATGTGAAAACAGGGGATCTTGATCCGGGAGCAAACGAGGTGATTTTGGAGGCTCTAGAGGTGTAATTTCCGTGTCGGCGAACAAGGCTTCGCGTATCGGCGAGTGGAAATGCAATTTCCTGCTTTGTAACGCTTTGAGCGTGATCTTGGGAGCTTAGTATAAGTTTGAGAAACTTAACTAAGCTCAAGTGTAAGTGTTTCAGTAATCCCTCTCTTGAAAATGTGCTATGTTTGATGAAATTGCACTTGAAGCAAGAGTGGATTTGCTTACTGTTTTTAAGCATGGTTTAATGCTAGATTTTAATGCCATTATGTTAAGGATGCACTAGGTAAGTGATCCTTGGTTTGCATGTGTTGAATACATATGATATTAAGCATGTGATGCTTGTGGTAATGACATTGTGGTTATGCTTGTAAAACAGTGGATTCATGTGGTTAAATGATTATATTGGCAAGTGGTGAAAATGGTTTTTGATTACTTAAATCGGATATAGTTAGCCGGCTATAGGATTGGGTGCACCGTGAATAAAGTCGCCTTGGATGTCGAGGGGTTTTGATTGTGCCGTAATCTCCATCCAAGTACCCTAACGATTGAGGTTAAGATCACAACGGTGAATAGTTAGTCCCGTGTGTGAGTCTTGTGTATGTGTCCTATACTCTCGTTACTGGAATTATACAACTACCGATGAGTGATGTTGAGGGGTTGTTATTGTGCCATTAATCTCCATCACGGGTGTTGAGGGGTTGTGATTGTGCCATTAATCTCCACCTTGTGTAGTCCGGTAGTTTGTATGAAGTGTGAGGGACAACGCTTGTAATCCTCGTATCCGATTGTGTCTTGTGTTGAAATGGTTTATGTATTATCACTTGTGAGCCAATATAATGTAAATGTATAATGTGAAGTATGAGATGCTTGTAATTGATGCAAGAATGCATGAGATGCTTGGTAAAGCATGAGAAATGGTTTAATTGTTGTTTTAAGTGTTGCATATGAGCATGTAGTTATGAAATGCAAAGCTGTCTTGAATAGACATGGTTTATGAAAGAGCATGTGATAAAAATGATGGTTTTTCAAATTACGTTAAATGCATTGATGATTGTGGTTTAGCGACCCTCAGTAAGCTTTATGATTACGCTCATTTGTTTCATCAATGTAGAGAATTGACCATTTTAAGGCAGCCCAAAAGGAAGAGGAATCCAAGGCTTTGTTAAAGAGATGTATGTGGTTCACTTTAGTGTAATAAGTGGCAATGGGTGGGACTTCTACTTTCTGTTTTTGATTGGTAATGTTTGTTGCTAAAAGCATATTTAGTTTCTGGTTGTGGACTTGTATTTGGCCTTTATATGGTCCTATGGCTTGTTTGTGGTGTTTTAACCTTTAAATAGCTTTATGTCTCAAGCATGCAGGAATAGCCAAATGCCATCATGTTTTGAAGTGGTTGATGAGTATGAATTGTTGTTTGACGGTGTCTAAAAGTTCATTAGATAGAGTATAACTTGTATGCATGATCTGAGCTTGTTTAAATGTGATTTGGTATGTTTAAATGATGTTAGTTGAAGCCAATTTGGTATGCGTATCGATACACGGGGAAGCGTATCGATACGCTAAGGCAAAACGAGGTATTTCTGTACAAGGGTATCGAAACGGATTGCCTGCGTATCGATACGCCTAGGCCAGGTTTGAAGGTTGTACCGATACGTGAGGAAGCGTTTCAATACGCTTGAATCTTCTTTAGCTACTGTCTTCACGCGTATCAATACAGGGCCAAGTGTATCGATACTGGTAGTTTAATTTCAATTAAAAGTATCTTTTAAGGTTTGGAAATGTTGCATTTTGCTCCCTAAATTTTGTGTGTGCAATTGAATGTGTTTGGATGATCCGTTTGAGCTGAATTTTGACATGTTGGCATGTTACATGACTAATTGAAGATTGGTAACTATAAAATCATGAAAGTTCTTGTATTTTATGGTATTTACAGTTTAGTCCCTAAAAGTCAAATGTATGCAATTGAACCCCTAATCGAGCTCCGATCGCTGTGTCGTTTTCACCTAATCGCTTTGTTGAACTTATAGGTTAATAATATGCATCTATAGAAGATAAAAAGAAAATAAAGGGTCGTAAATCAAGGTTGACTTTCAGGTTGACTTTGGTTTTCCCCGTGTAATCTTCGTAGTTCGGGTTAAACGTCTGGACCGGGCTAAGGGGGTTACATTTGTTGGTATCATAGCCATGTTACGAAAGAATTGGGAATGTTGGTATGTGAAATTGATATGTATCATTGTATGTTGATTGAAAAGCATGCAAATTGGTTGAATTCTGAAGCTTATGCCATGCTGGATTTATGTGAATTGCATGTGGAGTGGATATCAGTGCATGATGTCGATGTAATGTTGTTGTATGCTGAAATTGAAGATGAAAAGCATGTTAAGCTTGATGAGCCTTTGTATGCTATGTCATGATAGGGGAAGTCGGGGTGCCCATTACCTTATTACACTAATCAAATGTTTTTTGTAAACTTGGATCCTTGCTTGCAGCTGGCCTAAATGGCTGATTTGTTTTTGGTTGTTGTGTTTTGTTTAAAATAGCACAATGGGACCTAGAAGGGAGTTGAGGTCCAGTACAATCATACCTGCGGCTGAGCAGGGTGACCAGGGTGCGTAAGGGGCTGATGTCCCTCATGGTGGAAATCTACCTCTTCCGCCACCACCTGGAGGTGGGGAGTAGGTGCAGCAAGGGCCTGCTGGTCCTGGTTTGGGTGATTTGGCGCCACTGGTTCAGGCGATCACCGGAGTGTTTCAGGCTGCTATTGCCGGAGCGCATGTACATGCCCCTACAGCTGGGCATGCGGGCTTACCGTTGGAAAGATTGAGGAGATTAGGAGCTGTAGAGATATTTGGTATGTCTTCTGAGGCGTCCGAGGCCTGGTTAGCGAGTACGATCCGTATCATGGATCAGATGGGTTGTAATGATGTGCGCAAGCTGGGATGCGCAGTATCTTTGCTGCAAGGTGATGCCTATAGATGGTGGACGACTACCACAGCTGGTATGGAACCCAATGAGGTTGATTGGGAGTTTTTTGGAAATGCCTTCAGGAGGAAGTATCTAGGGGTGAGATACTTAGGTGAAAAGAAACGGGAGTTTATGTCGCTTGTTCAGGGCAACCTAACTGTGGCTGAGTACGAGGTCCAGCTCGTACGCTTGAGCCAATATGCTCCTGAGTTGGTACCTAGTGAGAGGCATCGATGTGATCGATTCAGTACGGTTTGGTACAGGAAGTTAAGACGTACATGCTAGCTGCATATTATTCTGATTTTGACGTGCTTGCTTTCCGGGCAAAGGACATCGAGCAAAATCTGAGTTTGTCATCTAGAGGTGTTGGTTCTAGCTCTGGGAAGAGAGCAGCTGAGTATAGTTCTGGTGGTGGACGGAACAAAAGAGGCCGTGATAGGAGACATCATCCGGAAGGAAGGCGTGGTGTTCCAGGTCGAGGTTGGAAGCTCAGGAGGTCGTGTAAGATCTGAGTAGCATACATACTGGATATGTCGTTCGAGGGACCATTTGAGGTGAGATTGTACTCGAGCAGCTAGAGAGGTTCAGGCTCCTGTTGTGGTGACAAGGAACTCTTGTTGGAATTATGGTTCAGCAGATCACATGAGGAGAGAGTGTCCTTTGTTGGCTGGTGGAGGTCAGGGGCGGGCTCCTGTGGTAGCTGCACCTCAGAGAGGCCGTGGGTGCAGCCGTGGGAACTTTCAGAGGAGAGATGTGGGGCAGCGAGGTATTGCTCATGTTGTAGCTGTTCGACCTGAGGGAGGTGGACCAACGAAGGTATATGCTCAGCGCGAGGAGCGCAATGATACCGATGTTATCGTAGGTACCTTTTCTCTCCAGTCTTTATCTTTGCTGGCTTTGATTGATTCTGGATCTACGCATTCTTATATCTTGAGTGAGCATGCACATTTGCTTGATATACCCTTTGAGTTGATTGAGGTAGGAATGCAAGTGACTAGTTCTTTTGGTGAGACTGTAGTCACTAGGAAGTTGTATAAGAGATGCCCTTTGTTTGTGCAAGGTCATGTTTTCCTTGTGGATCTGATGAAGTTACCTTTCTACAGATTTGATGTAATACTTTGCATGGATTGGTTGTCGGAGCATAGGGCGGTGGTTGGCTTTGAGGTTAAGCGAGTCACCTTAAAGCTGGCCGATGATTATGAAAAAGTGGTTGTAGGCGAGAATGTGAAATTTTTGTCGAATGTGATTTCGGCTTTGGAAGCAAACCGTATGATGAGGTTGGGTTGCGAGGCTTACCTTGCCTATGTGATGAATCCTGGCACCAAGGATGTACGTGTGCAGGATATTCGAACTGTTGGCGATTTTCCGGGTGTCTTTCTAAAAGAATTGCTTGGGTTGGCACCAAACAGGGAAGTTGAGTTTGGTATAGAGTTGTACGAGAACACAACTCCGGTGTCCATTGTTCCTTATCGCATGGCACCCAAAGAGTTAAAAGAATTGAAAACACAATTGCAGGAG
This sequence comes from Hibiscus trionum, assembly GCA_030270665.1. NCBI lineage: Eukaryota > Viridiplantae > Streptophyta > Magnoliopsida > Malvales > Malvaceae > Hibiscus > Hibiscus trionum. The sequence goes on from BSYR01000051.1 coordinate 15,289,193, forward strand.
TTGTTGGATCGACGTTTCATTTGGCCGAGTGTGTCACCTTGAGGTGCACCAATCTTGTTTGTAAAGAAGAAAGATGGGACAATGCGGATGTGCATAGATTATCGGCAACTGAACAAGTTGACGATCAAGAACAAGTATCCCTTGCCTACAATTGATGATCTTTTTGATCAGTTCTAGGGAGCCTCAATGTTTTCTAAGATAGACTTGAGATCAGGGTATTATCAGCTAAAGGTGAAGGATGTAGACGTACCTAAGATAGCTTTTCGCACGAGGTATGGACATTATGAATTTTTGGTGATGCCGTTTGGTATGACCAACGCGCCTGCTGCTTTCGTGGACATGATGAATCATGTATTCCATGAATTCTTGGATCAATTTGTGGTGGTGTTCATCGATGATATCCTTGTGTATTCGCGTACCGAGGAGGACCATGATAGGCACTTGAGGATTGTTTTGCAAGCGTTGCTGGAAAATTAGTTGTATGCCAAGCTGAGTAAGTGTAAGTTTTGGCTTAGGGAAGTGGTCTTCCTTGGACATGTGTCGGCTGAGGGTATCCGCGTTGATCCGCACAAGGTAGAAGCTGTGATGAGCTGAAAAGTGCCTAAGTCAGTGACAGGGGTACGCAGTTTCCTTGGATTGGCTAGGTACTACCGTAGGTTTGTCGAGGGTTTCTCGAAGATAACAGCGCCTTTTACAAAGTTGTTGCAAAAGAATGTTCGCTTTGAGTGGACGGATGTGAGACAACAAGCTTTTGAGAAGCTGAAAGAAGCTTTAACGTAAGCTCCTATTCTGATTCAACCTGAATATGGTAAGGAGTTTCTGGTTTATAGTGATGCGTCCATTGTTGGTTTGGGCTGCGTGTTGATGCAGGAGGGTAAGGTAGTGGCCTGTGCATCTAGGCAGTTGAAGGTGCATGAGCGCAACTACCCTACTCATGACCTTGAGCTTGCGACTGTGGTGTTTGCTTTGAAAATTTAGAGGCATTACCTATATGGTGAGAAGCGTGTGTTGCGTTTAAAAGAGTCTATCGCAATAGAGTGCAAATGTACACGATGCAAGTAGTAAAGTGATACACGAAGTATCGGATGTCGATTCCACAGGGACTGGAAATAGCCTTAACCTTGAATTGCTGCACAAGAAAGAAGAAGATAATTTTAATTGTTTGTAAGAGAATACTAAAGAATACTGAAGATAAAGGATTAAAGGAATCAGGATAGAGAAAATAGGCCGGTATTGATTTGCTCAGTAGTGTAGGTGTTGCAATGTATAGGACTCCATGTTCTGTCGTTGTTCCTGTCGCGGTAGCCCCTACGGCGGCAACGGTCTGCTGTTATCGCGGCAGCGATGACACAACTCTGTACTTCAAGCTTGGAAAGAATCCCTGCTGTTACTCGTCCTATCCCTAGGTCCAAGTCTGTCGATGAACACGTCTTTGATGATACCTCCCGGCGTGAATCGAAGGATGAACACCGATGTTGTTGAATTCTTCCTTAGCCACTTAACCTCGTCCTATCCCTAGGTCCGAGATAGTTCAACCATAAACTGGAGAACCCGTACTTATTCCTTTCGTATACTTAACTCTCCCGATATTAAGTAAATGTATAATCTCACAATGCTCTCCCGATACTCTTGCAAGATGTTGAAAACCAGAATAAGCAAACTTGAAGTCTATTTTATTGAACAAAGAAAAATCCTAAAACAATGCAATCCTTGCAACTACTTTACAGAACCAACCCTTAGCCCTAGGGGAAGTTTAGAACATGATGAGAAGGGGGAAACGACTAGGGTTTATGGGAAGACGGCTAGAGAATATTATATCCTTCCCTAGGTCAAATTACATGCCTTTATATAGGCCTTGGGGTTCAAGTTTTCTAATATGGAAAGAATACAAATTTAAATTAAAGTACAACTCTATTAAAGACTAAATCTTCAGAGTAGATGTCTTTAATTCGTCCTCTTTCCTTGCTTTGAGTTTCTTCCTTGAACCTTGGGCTTGGCCTTCATTCTGACCTAGGGCTCAGAAAAATATATGAGTGCTCCACGACAGACCTGCTTAATTTCCTCTTTCTGTCGAGTTCCACTTCACTTTTTCCCTTCAACATGGTTGTCGCCATTGGCTGCCACGATAGTGGCCATGGCAGCATCCTTTTCATCGACTGCAGGCCTGTGTTCCAGCTCTGCTTCTCCACTGCCCTGCGTCTGCTACAACAGCTACCTGCAAAAGTAACCAAAATCAGTAGCAACTGTGCCATTTAATATAATTGTGATGTATGAATGAAATCTATCCTAAATGCAATGAATTATGCTTGAATGCAACAAAAATATGGGTTAAATAGGGGGTAAAATATAGAACTTTTACACACTCAACACACCCCCAAACTCAAGTTTTTGCTTGCTCTCAAGCAAATATTACCTAACTAAAAATGATTTTTTTTTGTTTTGGCTTAAATCAGTGAACTCTACATTACCTACCACTTATATTCTATAAAGAGAAATACCTTGCCGGGCATTTCTGGATTCATTCAGAACCATGCTATAATTCTTGCGCAGTGTGTGCAGGTTTGTGAACACTTATGCATCTAGACTACCTTAGTATACCAGAATAGTTATGCCTACAAACTTGAGATTATGCCAATTCAATTTTTTCTGGAGGCAATTCTTAGGCTCCTTTAGTTTTTTCTGACTCTTGATTTAACTGCATCTTTTCTTGAGGCAATTCTTAGGCTCCTTTAGTTTTTTTCTAACTTAGCTCAAAAAGAAATCTCCTAAAATAAGTGCAAGGCAGTTTTGCAAGCTATTGAGCCCGAATATTTTTTTCTTTCTTTCTTTGTTTTCCTAGAGCCAGTGATAGGCACCTCTAGGGGCAGTTTCAAGTGGGTAAACATTCCTATTCTAGTGTACTAAAATAATCTAGAAAGCTTAAGAGTCACAAAAAGTGTTTTACAGGGTAGAATCATAGCAAGGCTCTAAACAGATCCTAAAATTCCCTAAAGGCACTGTCACGACAGCATATGTCGCGGTAGGTAAGTTAAGTTCAAAGACTTAAGCCAAATTTTCATTTTTTATAGAAAAAATAAACTAAACACTTAGGCACAATTTCTAAACATAAAAGACACTTCATTAATGGAGGGATGCCCCCCCCCCCCAAACTCAAGGGTTGCATTGCCCTCAATGCATGATGACAGATAAAAAAAAACAAAAAATAAAAACATCACAATTATAATAAAATAGCAGACATCAAAGATAAGATAAAAACTTAAATTTAAGTGTTGTCGTCGCTGCTGCTGCTGTTGATCTGTACCTACCGGCGGGCAGTGACCTTCATTGTCGGTGCTGGCAGATGGCTTGGAGAGGCAGAGGCAATCTTCTTCTTAGCTTCCCTCGGGGGCTGGATGTGAGTCGGTGAGGTCTGGGGTGGTCTTTCCAGCACTTGTACCTCCTCGGAAGAGCTGCTACTACTGCTGCCACTGTTGCTGCTACTACTGCTGCCAGACTTCCCTTGGCCGGATGGTCCGTCACCAGTGTTGGGCTTCTGCCGCTTCATCTGAGTGAACTCTTTTGACAGGTTCCTCTTGAGAGAGGGCTCACCATCAGATTCCTCCTAGATTGAGGAGGAAGAGAAACTAACAATAAACTCGTCAAGGTCGGACGGTGTCTCTTTTCGCTTTTCTCCTCTGGCAGAGGCAGTGGCGGTGTTGCTGCCACCTGCAGCTGTCGCGGCCGGGGTTAGAGTGGACGCAGTAGAGGGTGTTCTTGGTGTGGCAGCAGGTGTAGGGGTATGGGCAGGTGTGGGGGCAGCAAAGTAGTGATCGAGGAAGATAGGGAATAGTACATTTGAAAAATTAATATTGCTTTGAATGAAATGTACCGTTGCTGTTGTGAAGTCGCGGACAAGGCTCATCATACCCAGCCTCCGTTCCTTCATTTTCTGCAGGGTAGCTAAGAATTGAGTGGAGGAGTCTGCTGGGGGAGCTGCTGCTGCTCTGCGGCGGCAGGCTCTGTCTGGGTGGGCTTTGTTGGCTCCTCTGCCGTGGCAGACGGGTTGAAGCAGGAGATTGGTGTGGCAGCTTTCAGCTCCATCAAACTGAAGATATTTCTCTCCGTCCATCCTTTACCTCGAACCTTGAGATCTTCCGCAATTTCAGGGACATTGTGGCCACGGCAAATTTCGGTGATGAGGTAGGGGAAGACAAGGGGTCCGATGGCCGAAGAGCACAATCCAAAATCCCCTCCCGAATATAACGGCCAACATTATGGGTCTCTCGTTAAAAATGGAATGAACGAGAGCTAACCTGGGTTGATCCACGTGCTGTTGTGTGAGGAAGGCATAATCCTCTTCTTCACGAAGTGGTTCCACAGTTTTGCTTCGGGAGTGAGTTGAGCGCGTTTCACCGTCCGTGGGTGTTTTGGGTAAGTATTCCACTGGTTCCCTTCCTCTGTCAGTTCTGCCATGACAGCGTCGTAGTCCTCTGCCGACAGGCTCTCCACGAACCTCTTATGCCCATCTTCCTTCCTGCCGACGTAGATTCCGTAGAGGTATTGATGTATTCCGGTTCAAGAGGGACTTCCTTACCACGCACTGTCACGGCCGTCGTGTCTTTGCTGTCGACGGCAGCGTAAAATTCTCTGACCAGAGTGACATTCATTTCCTCTGGTTGGGCAGCAAACATCTGCCATTTAAGGGCTCTGATCTTGCGAGCAATGAATGGTTCGAGCCCGAGGTTCTCCGTGCGTTTGGTGTAGATGAACCTGTTGAGTTGTGTGGTGCTCGATTCGTTCAACCGATTATGCTCACCAAGTGGTGGAGAGGTGGATATTTGGGTGGAAGGGTTTAGGAAGCTAGAAAGAATAAAGACACAATGATTTTAGAGTGGTTCGGTCTTCTAACAAGCACCTACATCCACTACCTTAGCTCCCCACTAAGGATTTCACAATCAATCCACTAATTGATTCGTCCCCTTTTTTAGGCTTAGGAGGAAACCCTTACAACCAATCAAGCTTTCTACCCAAAGCCTTGATTGAAACCCTCTTTACAAGAGATAAACAAAGCAAACTTGTAATCCTCTTATAGGAGTTTGTTTGCACAATTAAGCACTCACCCAAACCTAAAACACTTGAGCAAATTTGACAATTTTGGCTCACTAGTGTTTGTCTATACAAGAATTGACAATTTAAGTGCTAAGACAATATTTGATCATTTGGTGTTTGACAATATGAGCATTAGCCTTCTCTTGATGCTTGGAGGTCCCTTTTATACTCCCAATTGAGTTTGTAGCCGTTACTAGCCGTTGGGATCAAATTGGAGCCGTTGAGGACTTTAATTCCCACCATAAATGCATTCTGCAGCTCCCCGTTTCGAAACGCTCGAAGCCGTTTCGAAACACTCTTAATGTAGAAAGAGCCGTTGCAGTCTGTCAGGGCATCCGTTTCGGAACGCCTCCTGGCCGTTTCGGAACGCCTCATGTCCGTTTCAGAACGCCTCCTGGCCGTTTCGAAACTCGTATCGAAACGCTACAGTCCCGTATCGAAATGCCTGCATTTAAAAGTTGGTTGGGAAAATAGTCGTTGGGGTTTATGACCGTTGGGGTCATTGCCACGTGGGCGTATCGAAACGGCCTAGCCCGTTTCGAAACGCTGGGCAAAAATTCAGTCCAGGGTAAGCCCGTTTCGAAACAAGTTTCGAAACGATTTTGCTACTGGAATCCCCTGTTTCGAAACGCCCTAAGGTGTTTCGAAACACCTGGACAGTTTTGAGTAGTTTGGCCTTTGAAAACATATTAAACTCATTTAAAAACATCCCTAAACATAGTTTCAAGATATGTGGACTTTGGAAATTGTTTTAAATACTTTTTAGATAAGTCCAAAAACATTTTTCAATTATTATATCAAAACATTAGTTCTACAATCTCCCCCTTTTTGATATAATAAAACTCACTTGAAAAATTGTTTGGGATTCTCCCCCTTTAACTTTAAAAATGTGAATAAGAGACTAAAGATATGAAATCAAATAAAGCTCCACCTTATTCATTTGAAAATTCAATTTTTCAAACCATTTCTCCCCCTTTTTGTTATATCAAAAAGAATTTAAAACATTAAGTTCAAAATAACAATGGAGGTAAAAACTTTGACAAAAATAAAAATTTGGTTTAAAAATGGCTCCTCCTTACTCAAGGCATCATTGAAATGTTAGTCCATCATAAATGATCATCTAGTTGAATTTAAACTAAGAAATAAACAAATGAAAGCACAAAACAACTAGAAATTTTACCAACACTTGAACTCAAGGTAGGATGTGAAGCCTTCCTTCTTCAAGTGTTCTTCCTTGTGTGCATGGAGCTCCCCCTCAATGTTTGACTTGTTGAACATCTCCATCACACCTAGCAATAGACAATCAAGTAATTTTTGGTATCCAAATTGCTTTGGATCCATGAACGTTAGTAGCACAAATTTTTGACCCCTTAGGAATCCATTTTCAATGTCATCCTTTTTAATTGAAGTGGTTAGTCCTTTTGGGACCCAAACACTTCTAAAACATTTACCATTTTTAAATCTAGGGGCACTAGATTGTCTAACATAAAAATTTGATTTTCCAAAATTGTTTTTCTTTTCAAGCTCTTTGGAAATCAAATCTTTTTCTTCTTGAACATTTTGAAGCAATTTTTGTAAATCAAGACATTTTAATTCAAACTCTTCAAGTTTTGCTTCAAGTTCAAGTTTGGTTTTAGAAAGCAAATCATTTTGAATTTTTAACTTTGAAACCAATTTTTTGTTTTTCAAAATGTGGCTTTTAAAATCTAAAACCAAATCATCATAGGCATCTTGTAATTCATCAAAGGAATAAGAACATGAAGTAGATGAATTAGAAGTTACCCTTGAATCTTCTTCGATGGCTATAAGGCAAAGGTTGGCTTGTTCATCGTCGGTGGAGTCTTCATCACTCCAAGTAGCCAAATGTGCCTTCTTCTTATGGCTTGAAGTGCTTGCCCTCTCCTTTCTCTTAGGTTCTCGTTCAAGCTCTCTCAAGGCTTTCTTCATGAACGGGGCACACTTCTTGAAGAGATGAACTATCTCTTCTTCTTCATCCTCCTCTTCACTTGAGTAGACATGATGGCAAGTGGAGGATTTGAGAGCCAAGGCACTAGCATTGATGCCAAGCCCTTTGATTTTCTTCTCTCCCATAGCTCTAATTTCTTCCCTTTTCTTCTCCTCTTCCTTGTTCTTCTTCATAATTTGATGAGTGAGAAGAGACCCCATAAGTTCATCAAGCTTCAAAGTCTTCAAATTTTTGGCTTCGATGATGGCGGTCCTCTTTGAGTCCCAAGACTCGGGAAGTGAGTAGATGAGCTTTCGGACAAGCTTCTCTTCCGGGATGGCTTCTCCATAACCTTTAAGACCGTTGGTGATGGTGGAGAACCTATCAAACATCTTCTCGATGTTCTCTTCCGGATCCATTTTGAAGTTCTCATACTCTAAGGTTAGGAGCCCAATCTTGGTCTCCTTGACTTCATTGGTTCCCTCGTATGTGACTTCAAGCTTGTCCCATACCTCCTTGGCACTCTCACAAGAAGACATCTTCTCATAAATGGATGGGCCAAAAGCACAAAACAAGATGTGCAAGGCCTTGCAATTGAGCTCCATCTTCTTGCGATCATCGGCACTCCACTCCGCTTTACTTCTTTGAGGCACGAACGGACCATCTTCAACTATGTCCCATAGCTTGTAATCTCTTGACTTCAAGAAGAATTTCATCTTTGTCTTCCAATGGGCATAGTGGTCTCCGTCAAAGAAAGGCGGTTTGTCGATTGATTGTGCCATTTGAGCCGGTTGATGAACTAGTGATCGAGCTTGCTGGATCTTCTCAATAGGATGTGAATCCTCTTCGATTGAGCCAAGCTCTGATACCAATTGTTGAGTTGTGTGGTGCTCGATTCGTTCAACCGATTATGCTCACCAAGTGGTGGAGAGGTGGATATTTGGGTGGAAGGGTTTAGGAAGCTAGAAAGAATAAAGACACAATGATTTTAGAGTGGTTCGGTCTTCTAACAAGCACCTACATCCACTACCTTAGCTCCCCACTAAGGATTTCACAATCAATCCACTAATTGATTCGTCCCCTTTTCTAGGCTTAGGAGGAAACCCTTACAACCAATCAAGCTTTCTACCCAAAGCCTTGATTGAAACCCTCTTTACAAGAGATAAACAAAGCAAACTTGTAATCCTCTTATAGGAGTTTGTTTGCACAATTAAGCACTCACCCAAACCTAAAACACTTGAGCAAATTTGACAATTTTGGCTCACTAGTGTTTGTCTATATAAGAATTGACAATTTAAGTGCTAAGACAATATTTGATCATTTGGTGTTTGACAATATGAGCATTAGCCTTCTCTTGATGCTTGGAGGTCCCTTTTATACTCCCAATTGAGTTTGTAGCCATTACTAGCCGTTGGGATCAAATTGGAGCCGTTGAGGACTTTAATTCCCACCATAAATGCATTCTGCAGCTCCCCGTTTCGAAACGCTCGAAGCCGTTTCGAAACACTCTTAATGTAGAAAGAGCCGTTGCAGTCTGTCAGGGCATCCGTTTCGGAACGCCTCCTGGCCGTTTCGGAACGCCTCATGTCCGTTTCGGAACGCCTCCTGGCCGTTTCGAAACTCGTATCGAAACGCTACAGTCCCGTATCGAAATGCCTGCATTTAAAAGTTGGTTAGGAAAATAGCCGTTGGGGTTTATGACCGTTGGGGTCATTGCCACGTGGGCGTATCGAAACGGCCTAGCCCGTTTCGAAACGCTGGGCAAAAATTCAGTCCAGGGTAAGCCCGTTTCGAAACAAGTTTCGAAACGATTTTGCTACTGGAATCCCCTGTTTCGAAACGCCCTAAGGTGTTTCGAAACACCTGGACAATTTTGAGTAGTTTGGCCTTTGAAAACATATTAAACTCATTTAAAAACATCCCTAAACATAGTTTCAAGATATGTGGACTTTGGAAATTGTTTTAAATACTTTTTAGATAAGTCTAAAAACATTTTTCAATTATTATATCAAAACATTAGTTCTACAGAACCCTTTCTCTTCCCACATCTCCCTTTTTTAGAAGGAGGTGTAGTAGCGGTCGTTAGAGACGGAGGTGGCAAAGCGGTTTGGGATTCTGTCGTGGCTTGGTGTGCCTGCTGCTATGGCAGAGCTGGAGGCAGCAATTCTTCTAGTGTTTCTGGTATTCATGGTTGCAAGACTGTAGAAAATGAAAGGAAATGTAAATCTAGAGAGAAAGCAAGTAGAGAGAGAGTAAAAGTGAGGTGAAAAATGAATAGTAAAACGGGGTTTATATAGATGAAGAGGTTGCTACACGTTGGAGCTGTAATGACAGGCGCAAATAACGGGGCCAGCTGTTACGCGGTTTCTGACGCGTCTGTCACGCGTTTCCGTGTCTGCTGCGCGTCTGTTACGCGTTTGTGTGTCTGCCGCGACAGCATGTTGACAGGTTGTATTTTCCGCGTCTGTCGCGACAGCTGTTGACAGGCTGTGAGGACAGAGTCCTCCTTTGGGCTTTTTGGGCTGCTGGTGAGATGGTGGGCTGGTTCACTTCTTCTCCTCTCCTTGTTTCCCTTATTTCCTAAAAATAATTAAAATAATAAAAAAACTTAGTCCTTAAAAAATTAATTCTAATTTCCTAATAAATAATTATATATATATAGAAATAAATAATAATAAGAAAAATAAAAATTAAGTTAAATTAGGGATGCCTTGAGGGGCATCTCCTAAAGTAACCACTTCCTGCATTCGTGGGGCTTCAGTCCCCTGATAATGCTTCAGTATTTATCCATTGACTTTAAATTGTTGCCCGTCTTTTAAGGATTTGATCGTGATGGCACCATGGGGAAAAACTTGCACAACTTTGAATGGGTCGGACCATCTAGATTTCGGCTTCCCTGGGAATAGTTTCAACCTAGAGTTGAATAACAACACAAGCTGCCCTGGGCAGAACTGTCGTGGCAGCAACTTCTTGTCGTGCCATTTCTTTGTCTTGTCCTTGTAGATCCTTGCGTTGTCATAGGCCATTGCTCGAATTTCTTCAATCTCATTCAAGTCAAGTAACCTTTTTTGTCCTGCCTTTTCTAAGTCCATGTTCACTGCCTTGATGGCCCAGTATGCTCTGTGTTCTATCTCAACAGGTAGATGGCATGTTTTTTCGTATATCAGCCGGTAGGGTGACATTCCCAATGGAGTCTTAAATGCTATTCTGTAGGCCCATAGTGCATCATTGAGGTGTAAGGACCAGTCCTTTCGAGTTGGTTTAACCATCTTCTCAAGAATGTTCTTTACCTCCTTGTTTGATATTTCGGCCTGTCCATTGGTCCGAGGGTGATAAGGTGCTGCGATCCGATGTTTAACGCTATATTTCCTTAAGGCAGCAGCTATGACCCTATTGTCGAAATGTCCCCCTTCATCACTGATGATCGCCTTAGGAATGGCAAATCTGGAAAAAATGTTCTTATGCAAAAATCTCTGAACAGTCTTGGCATCGTTTTTCTGTGTGGCGATCGCTTCAACCCATTTGGACACATAGTCCACTGCCAGGAGGATATAAAGATTCCCACATAATGCTGGGAATGGTCCCATGAAATCAATCCCCCAAACTTCGAAGATTTTGACTTCAAGGATGTTTTGCAGCGGCATCTCATGTCTCCTTGAGATGTTTCCAGTCCGTTGACACTTGTCACAACTTTTGTAGAATGCTTGGGCATCCTTGAACATTGAGGGCCAATAAAAACCTGATTGCAAAACCTTGGCAGGAGTTTTGTTACACCTAAGTGTCCTCCATATGGTGAAGCATGGTAATGATGAAGCACAGCTTCCTGTTCATCCTGTGGTACACACCTCCTGATAATCTGATCTGCACAATTTTTGAAAAGAAGAGGTTCGTCCCAATAATAATGCTTAACATCATTTTGGAACCTCTTCCTGGCTTGATAATTAAGTTCAGGAGGAAATATTCCGCTAACTATATAATTAACGAAATCAGCATACCAGGGGAGTTTAGAAAACTTACCTGCCGCCATGGCTGTCGCGGCAGTGCTCGTGGCTACGAACAGTTGCTCGTCAGGGAAGGTCTCTAGTATGTGTGTCTTGTCTGTTGGCAGACTCTTTCCCCTCTCTAATCTTGACAAGTGATCTGCAACTTGGTTCTCTGTCCCCTTTTTATCTTTGATTTCAATATCGAATTCTTGCAGTAGAAGAATCCAACGAATCAGTCTAGGCTTTGTGTCTTTTTTTAGCAAACAGATACTTCAGTGCAGAGTGGTCTGTGTGGACTACCACCTTCGTTCCAAGTATGTAGGACCGGAACTTGTCAATAGAAAACACCACTGGTAACAGTTCCTTTTCTGTTATGGTGTAATTCACTTGGGCGTCGTTTAGTGTTTTGCTGGCGTAATAAATTACGTGGAACAACTTGTCCTTCCTCTGCCCAAGTTCTGCCCCTACAACGTAATCACTGGCATCACACATAATTTCGAATGGCAAAGTCCAGTCGGGTGGCTGTACAATTGGGGCTGTTACTAGCTTCTCTTTCAGAATTCTGAATGCCTCGGTACATTCAGTATTGAAGTCAAAGGGACGGTTCTCCTCTAGTAGGTGGCATAAGGGCTTGGTGATCTTCGAAAAATTTGCTATAAACCTTCGATAAAACCCAACATGCCCTAAGAAACTCCGAATTCCCTTGACTGTGGTGGGTGGCGGCAGCTTTTCAATTTCCTCAATCTTTGCTCTGTCGACTTCTATGCCGCGGAAGCTTACCTTATGGCCTAGGACTATCCATTCATCCACCAAGAAGTGACATTTCTCCCAGTTTAATACCAAGTTCGCTTTCTCGCATCTTTCGAGCACCTTCTGTAGGTTGCCCAAGCAGCTTTCAAAATTGTCTCCAAAGATAGAAAAATCGTCCATAAATATCTCCAGGAAATCCTCCACCATATCGGATAATATCGCCATCATACACCTCTGGAAGGTTGCTGGTGCATTGCAAAGTCTAAATGGCATTCTCCGAAAAGCGTAAGTACCGTATGGGCAAGTGAAAGTTGTTTACTCTTGATCCTCCGGTGCGATGGCTATTTGGTTATAACCTGAGTAACCATCAAGAAAATAATAATAAGGCTTTCCCGCTAATCTATCAAGCATTTGATCAATAAAAGGTAGGGGAAAGTGGTCCTTCTGGGTAGCTTTGTTAAGCTTCCGGTAGTCCATACAAACCCTCCAACCGGTCATAGTCCTGGTTGGGATTATTTCGTTTTCTTCATTCGTCACCATGGTTATTCCTCCTTTCTTAGGAACGCACTGCACCGAGCTCACCCACTTACTATCCGAGATGGCATAAATTATCCCATCGTCTAGCCATTTGATAATTTCTTTTCGAACCACTTCTCATAGCATCATTCAAGCGTCTCTGGGCATTAATGGTTGTCTTATGATCATCTTCTAAGAGAATTTTGTGCATGCATAGTGCCAGACTGATGCCTTGGATATCAGCTATCGTCCATCTAATAGCCTTTTTGTGCTGCTGCAACATCCCTATCAGCTGCTGTTCCTGTTCCTGCATCAACTTGGAAGAGATGATTACGGGCAACGTATCATTTAATCCAAGAAAAACATATTTGAGCTTCCCTGGCAGGGGCTTAAGGTCTTGAAAAGGTGGTTCTACAGTTGATGGCTTTTGGATGATATGTTCATTCGAGGTATAGTTTAAGGGCTCGAATAACTTACTTGGACGATTGCCTATCCAGTTTACCTTCTCATGATCTTCAGTGTCAGATATGTCAGAATCTGAGGAGCTGTTGTCGTCGTCACTGCCGTGACAATTTTCCAGGTAGCTGCTGTGGCAGTGACCAAACTTGATGTCATGGCAGCACGACCTGATGCAAGGTTGATCAAGGATTACTTCAGTGATAGCCTTGCACTCTTCTTCTGCATCAGCGTGTTTTATTGTTTGGAGAACATTTCGTTTGATCTCTTGATCATTCACTCTCATTGTGAGTTCTCCATTTTCTACATCAATCAGTGATCTGCATGTGGCTAAGAAGGGTCACCCCAGGATGATTGGTGCATTCTCATATGCTTCACAATCTAAAACAAGAAAGTCAACAGGAAAAATAAATTTATCCACTCTTACCAGAATATCTTCAATCTTCCCTTATGGTTGCACGTAAGAGCGGTCTGCCAGCTGTAGCATAACTGTCGTGGGTCGTGCTCGCCCAATACCTAATTTCTGAAATACAGATTTTGACATTAAATTAATACTAGCACCTAGATCACAAAGTGCCTTACCCACGAATTTATCACCAATTATGCACGGTATTATGAAGCTCACAGGATCCTTCTTTTTCTGGGGTGGATGCTTGTGCAGAATAGTCATGCATCCTTCTGTCAATTTAACCGTCTCAAATTCCCCAAGTCTGGATTTCTTCGACATAGCATCCTTGAGAAATTTGGCATAACCGGGCATCTCCTTGATGGCATCTAACAGCGGAATATTGATATGGACTTGCTTAAAAATATCATAGATCTTTTTAAGCTGGAATTCCTGTTTCTGTTTCTGTAGCCGCTGTGGAAAAGGAGGTGGAGGACGGTAATCTTCAATGCGTCCTTCCCATGGTATTCGGATCTGAGGAGGCTTAGGTTCTTCATCCTTCTCCTCTGTCCCTTCTGCTATCGTGACAGGTGTCACAACAGCAGGCTGTTTATCGTCTGCCGGGGCAGTGTTCGCAGAATTCGATTCTAGGGCTGGTTCCTTAACTGGTTCAGCTTTCTTCTCCGGCCATGGTAATTTCTTCCCACTCCTAGTTGTGATAGCTTTGCACTGCTCATGTGTGGGTTGTCTAGCGACCTCAGTATCGCTAGGGAATCCTCCATTCTGCCTTGGCTTAATATGTTGGGAAACCTGACCCATCTGTGTCTCCAGTGATTTCAGAGTAGCTTCATGATTAGTCATTCGCATCTCTGTTTTATCCATGAATGACTCAGTCTTCTTGACGAAGTGATCTATATTTGCTATGTAAGTTCCTGTCTGAGACATAAATGTGGCCAGGGTCTGCTCCAGTATACTAGGTGTGGCTACTGGCGGCTGTTGCGGCTGCTGCCGAGTCAGAATTCTAGGTGCCCCCTGATTTTGAGTGTTCTGATTTTGAGTGTTCATGATTGTAGTTCTTAAGGTCTTTGCTTGTTGAAGTTTCCAACATACATCCCTTCTTCTAGCTGTAGCGGGCAGTCTTCCGAACTATGATTCCCACTGCAAGTTTCACATACCTCTTCTGCAGAGTAGACAAGTTTTGAATCTTTCTTCAGCAAATTCTCTACTGCCTTTGTGAGGTCGCAACTTGTGTCTCTAGGGAGTTATCAGCCTCATAATCCTTTACAGCTAGTACTCGTTTACCTCTCCTCAACCTGGGAAATTGCTCTTCATTCTTCGCCAAATTCTTTAATACTACCATGGCTTCATTCGGATCTTTATCCAACAACAACCCATTGGCTGTTGAATCGATTCTCATGCGAGTCTGTAGGTTGGAAGCATTGTAAAACTTGATGACTTGATTCCAGACAGGGAATCCGTGCATTGGGCAATTTCTCAGAAGAGTAGTACACCTGTCCCAAGCTTCGTGCATTGGCTCGTCGTCTTTCTGTTGAAAAGTAGCAATTTCGTTACGTAATCGCTCAGACAAATGGGAAGGATTAAAACGAGATAAAAATTCACGAGTTAAATATGCCCAAGTTCGTATTGAAACCGGCGTTAGTTTGTTCCACCAAGTTTTTGCTCCATCCCTCAATGAATGAGGAAATAATCGAAGCCTCAGTATCTCCGGATTTACTCATGGTAGTCTAAACGAACCACAGATTTCTTGGAACGTTTTCAGATGTTTCCTGGCATCCTCTGTAGCAGTACCACTAAATTGGCCAGCGGAATTAATCATGCTGAACATGAGAGGTTTAAGCTCGAAGTTTTCAGCTTCCACGTCTGGCACGGTGGTTTCTAGTTCTACATGATCATTGATCATGTAATCACGGCAGGACCGATGTGTGGCTGCGGCAGCGGTGGGCGGTCCGTTTCCTTCATCTCCGATAGGATCGTTAGGGTCTTGGGGATTCCCTTGGTTGTTCCTCCCGTTATTCATGGCTTCTAATTGTTCCTCAAGGTAATCGTTTCTGGCTAACAAGAGTCGAAGTCGGTTCCTAAGATTGCACGAGCATTCGATTTCAGGATCTAGTTGATACTCAGGTTCCTTGCCTCGTCTCGATCTGCGCATAAACAAACGAAAAACCTTGTGAAAAGCACGTGTGAACAATCCAAATAAAAATAGAAAAATTAAAAGAATGTGCAGTAAAAGTAGGGTAAAGATATGTTGCCAGTCCCCGGCAACGGTGCCAAAAACTTGTTACGTGTAAAAGAGTCTATCGCAATAGAGTGCAAGTGTACACGATGCAAGTAGTAAAGTGATACACGAAGTATCAAATGTCGAATCCACAAGGACTGGAAATAGCCTTAACCTTGAATTGTTGCACAAGAAAGAAGAAGATAATTTTAATTGTTTGTAAGAGAATACTAAAGAATACGTAAGATAAAGGATTAAAGGAATCAAGATAGAGAAAATAGGTCGGGATTGATTTGCTCAGTAGTGTAGGTGTTGCAATGTATAGGACTCCCTGTTCTGTCGTTGTTCCTGTCGCGGCAGCACCTACGGCGGCAGCGGTCTGTTGTTGTCGCGGCAGCGATCACACAACTCTATACTTCAAGCATGGCAAGAATCCCTACCGTGACTCGTCCTATCCCTAGGTCCAAGTCTATCGATGAACACGTCTTTGATGATACCTCCCGGCGTGAATCGAAGGATGAACACCGATGTTGTTGAATTCTTCCTTAGCCACTTAACCTCGTCCTATCCCTAGGTCCGAGATAGTTCAACCATAAACTGGAGAACCCGTACTTATTCCTTTCGTATACTTAACTCTCCCGATATTAAGTAAATGTATAATCTCACAATGCTCTCCCGATACTCTTGCAAGATGTTGAAAACCAGAATAAGCAAACTTGAAGTCTATTTTATTGAACAGAGAAAAATCCTAAAATAATGCAATCCTTGCAACTACTTTACAGAACCAACCCTTAGCCCTAGGGGAAGTTTAGAACATGATGAGAAGGGGGAAAACGACTAGGTTTTAGGGGAAGACGGCTAGAGAATATTATATCCTTTCCTAGGTCGAATTACATGCCTTTATATAGGCCTTGGGTACAAGTTTTCTAATATGGCAAGAATACAAATTTAAATTAAAGTACAACTCTATTAAAGACTAAATCTTCAAAGTAGATGTCTTTAATTCGTCCTCTTTCCTTGCTTTGAGTTTCTTCCTTGAACCTTGGGCTTGGCCTTCATTCTTACCTAGGGCTCAGAAAAATATATGAGTGCTCCACGACAGACCGTCTTAATTTCCTCTTTCTGTCGAGCTCCACTTCACTTTTTCCCTTCAACATGGCTGTCGCCATTGGCTGCCACGATAGTGGCCATGGCAGCATCCTTTTCATCGACTGCAGGCCTGTGTTCCAGCTCTACTTCTCCACTTCCCTGCGTCTGCTACAATAGCTACCTGCAAAAGTAACCAAAATCAGTAGCAACTGTGCCATTTAATATAATTGTGATGTATGAATGAAATCTATCCTAAATGCAATGAATTATGCTTGAATGCAACAGAAATATGGGTTAAATAGGGGGTAAAATATAGAACTTTTACACACTCAACATCGTGTTGTGTTTATAGACCATAAGAGTTTGAAATATCTCATGGCTCAAAAAGAGTTGAATCTTAGGCAACGTCGCTGGGTAGAGACGCTTAATGATTATGATCTGACGATTGAGTATCACCCGAGTAAGGCTATTGTTGTAGTCGATGCTTTGAGCAGGAAAGTAGCTGTGGAGTTGAGAGCGATGTTTGCTCGTTTGAGCATATCGCGTGATGGTGGTCTTATTGTGGAATTGCAAGTGAAGCCATCTCTGATATAGTTGATCAAAGATAAGCAGTTTGATGTGACCACAATCAGCACGAATCCCAATGAATTTCCTAGAGGTCCTATGACTCGTGCAAGAGCTAAAATGATTCAAGATGCTGTGGAAAGTTTGCTTTGCCAATGCTGGAAAATGAATGAAGAAATGACAGCAACAATTAGATCTTACAACATTTTGAGTTTGTTGGAAAGTTCAAATAAGTTGCATAAGAATTTGCATGAGTAGTTGCATAATAGTTCATTCATTCCATGAGAATAAATATGCTTGTTGTTGCAAGCACTTCATTTATGAAAACACTTGACTTATGTATGTGTTTCATTTAAGCATGTAGGTTCATTAATTAAACTAGTTCATTCATTGAACTTGTTCAATTAATTCTTTAAGTTTCATAACATTTTTATCATATTTTGATTAATATTTTATGTGTTTTTAGTGTCATTACACGTTGGGATTAAGATGGAAACAATTGAAGAATTTTCATCTTCTTCAGGGAGACATGTCATCTTTATCATCATTCAAAGAGAGTCTTTTTGAATTCCATGGAGGATGAAGCAATTAGAAGACTTTATTATGCTTTTATTCAGCCAATAAAGTTGAGAAATAAAGAAAAGGAAGAGGAAGAGACACATACACTTAGATGCAAACATGGGCAGATTCATTCCAAGTCATCTATATGCACTTTTAAGAGCCAAGCAAGTGGAATATCAAAGGATCCATCACTTGGACGTGTATAAGTCTTCATTCAAGCCTTATTATGTACAAATTCATTCTAAAATACACAAATGGCCAGCCACACTTGATAGGATTGAAGACAAACCATTGAATTTTATAAATTGGAGCCTTAATGCATTGTTTTATCCATTCAAATTCTAGGCTGCCATGTACTATAAATAGGATGCTCATTTGCCTTTGTAAGGACCTTTTTTTTGCGTGAAAATATATGAGAGTGTTCTCTTCATTGTTCTTTAAGAACTTTATCAGCTTTCAAGCTAGTCTTGTGGCAAATTTCCCCTTTTCATTCCATTCTGTTTATAGCGTTGGTTCCTAGCTTTCTAGCTAGCGGGTCACGTTCCACCCTTCCACCATCACTTCCATTTGATTATATTGTTGGTTCTTAGCTCAATTATAGCTAAAGGGTCACAATCCAACATTCTTCCATCATTTCACAAAGGGTAAGAACGTGTAAGGTTCGGGTCAACATTCACTATCTTGTTGGTTCTTCCTTGTTCCACACCGATTCTATTCCATCCATATCAACTTCTATCTATTTTCCCCTTACATCTATCTTTCAAACTATAATCACCAACCATTCCAGCACATATTAAAACAACAACTTTCACCATCTTCATTCCAAATACATCACTTCCACACTCAAGTTTCAAGTTTGCAAATTCATACTAGAATCATGATCGGGCAACATCACATACGAATTCGGTCATCACACAACCGGATACGTATCATTTGGTATCAGAGCTAGGTTGATTCAGTAAGTTAAGTGTTTCTAACTCCCGGTTTGCATAAAAAAGAAAAAAGAAAAAAAAAAGAAAAAAAGAAAAGAAAAAAAAGAAAAACAATGAAGTTTGGTTGTTGTTGGTATTACTCAATTCAGCAAATTATTATTTCCTATTGCCTTGTTATTTTCTAATCATTCTACTTTTCTACCTATAACCTTTTTTTTTTCTAAACTCTTCCTTTCAGCCAATTTCCACAAGCAAACATGTTAAGCCTTGAGTAAGTTCTCTAAGGACTTTTATAGAAGAACAAGAGCGGTAAAAGGCAAGAGTGCACATCAAGGGTAAAAGCCATCCCGAGTGAAACATGTAACGCCCCAGTTTTGGGCTTAGAAGTTTTGGGCGTTGACTGGTTTGGTCAAAGTGCTGTTCGAATCTAAAAGAGTGAATTTAGGAAAGCCTAGTTCGGGTTGCATTAAAAATATGGAAAAATGTTCTAAAATCATCTTTTAATATAATTAAGTGAACTGTGAAATCAATTTTGAAAAATGGGTTTTGGAAGAGTGACATTTTGGCTAGTGACCAAAATGTAATTTTTGAAAGTTTTGTGACTGTTTTATAAAGAGTTGAAACTTTGAATCTTTAAGGAGCTATTATTCCAAAAGTAGTTTCTCCAGATTTTTCTAAGATATTTTGAGATTTATTCTGATTTTAAAACATATCAAAAGTGGAGGGAAAGGCCATTTGGCTATTTTCTTAACTAACTTTTCTATTTTCTTTCTCTCATTTTCTCTCAATCCAAACACTTGTTTTCCAGAGAGTTGTTTCTGATTTTCTCACCTAAAATCCTCCTTTCAACATTCTTTTGATTCCTAATCAACATATCTTCAAAACCTCATCATTTGCTAGTTGATTCAACAAGGTTTTTGATTCCAAAAAGTGGAGAAACACAAGTTTGGAGGGGAGGCATCTTTGGATCCAAGAGTTGTTGATCCGGAAGCTTGAATTGGTGCTTTGGCTTGAGGCGAAGTGGAATCGGTGAGTGAAATTGGGTTTTCGGCTTTGAAACCAATGTCTTGGGAGCTTAGTTTAAGTCTAAACAACTTTGCTAAGCTCAAGTGTAAGTTTTCGGAAATACTCTCTAGTGGTGGCCATGATTTGATTGATGTGCAATGTGGTTTATTGCATGTTTTAAATTCTGTTTTGAAAGCATGATTTAGCATGGTTAATGCTGTTTTTGTAAGCCATATGTTGAAGGAAGCTCAAGGTAAGAGTTCTTTGTTTTTGGACATTGTTTAAATGTGGTTTGATGCTTTAAAATGCATGATGTATATGGCTTGGTTAAATGCTTTAAAACAGTGAAATATTGATGATAAATGATGTATATTGGCAAGTGATGTTTTGAAAAGGTTGAGGTCACTAAGGTGGTTAAAAGTCCTTGAGTGAGCCTTGTTACTTAAGAACATCAAGGTGGTTAAAAGTCCTTGGATGATTCTTGTTACGGACACAAAGGTGTTTAAAAGTCCTTGTGTGGTCCTTTCTATGGTGTTTAAAAGTCCATAGGCCAAGGTGTTTAAAAGTCCTTGGGGTGAAAGTTGATGAACTTGTTTTCAAAGAAATGAATTGTATCACTTGTGGCCAATATGACATGTAATGAAATGAAGCATGAGATGCTTGTTAAAGTATGCTTTTGAGCATGTGTAAATGATGATTTGAAGCATGATTTATAAGTGTTTTATAAATGCATTATTGGATGGTTTTATTGAGCATTCCTCACTAAGCTTTTGCTTACGCTCTCTTTGTTTTCTTAAACCAATATTGCAGAGCATTAAAGTACTTTGAGGGCAGCAAGGAAGGCAAGCATTCAAGTGGTAGTAAAGCTCAAAGTATGGAAGGTTTTCTTAAGTACATTTAGCTTTTGGTAATTTGGCAATGGGGGACCTATGTGTATGTTTTGGGAGATGTTTTGAACTCCCTAAGTATGTTGAATGTTGTTGAGAATGCTGGTTTTTGTGGTTGGCCTTTATATGCTTGAATCGGAAGTTTATGCTTGAATGGTTGCTTGTGTAGGAAGCATGCCTATAGATTTGGGGCTTTTCATATATGTGGATGTTTTGATGAATTGTTGATGCAAGTATGTCTCATATATGTTGAATTGCATGTTGGCAAAGTTTGGTGGCATTTGGAGCATAATTGGTTGGTCAATTGCATGTTTAAGTATGCATTTTTGGGCAATCTGTGCAGGGTGTTTCGGAACAGCACCTACCGTTTCGGAACGGGTGCCTTAAACAAGCCCAGGCGTCCGAAACGGGAGGGACCGTTCCGAAACGGAAAGGCTACTGCCCGACCCCCGTTTCGGTACGCGTTGCGGAACGGCCCCGTGTTTCGAAACGGGCTGTCTCCCGTTTCGGAACGGGTGACCGTTGGGGGCTGACATTGGCAGTTAAATGTTTGGAAATGTTTGCATTTTGGTCCTGAATCTTGTTTGTGCAATTGTATGAGTTTGGGAAGTCCCTTTGAGCTGAAATTTCACAGAGAAGCATGAAACATGATTAATTTCAAGTTGGTAACTTCAATTTGGGTTAAGTCCTTATAATTATCAGAATTTACAATTTGGTCCCTAAAGTTGTAAATTATTCAATTGGGTCCCTGTTTGATCTCTGATGTTTATGATCTTTGAGTATGCTGTTGTATGGTCATATCTAAGGATTAATATGCATCTAGACAAGTTTAAAAAGAAAAAAAGGGTCGTTAATCAAGGTTGACTTTCGGGTTGACTTTGGTTTTCCCCGTGTGACTTTCTTAATTCGGGTCAACCGTCTAGGCCGGGTTAAGGGGGTTACAAAACACGAGTGTGAGTGTTTTCCTTGGAGTGTAACAGTGAGAATTTTTGCTAGTGAGGTTTATTAGTTAATCATGTCTCAAGATTCCGTGAGAAACACTATTGGTGCTAGTAATAATGTTAACGTAGATGCAACTAACTCTAATCTTCAAGATGTTATCAGAGAGATGGACATGTTGTTGCAACAAAGGTTGGGGCCGATGCAAGAACGATTAGATCACTTGGAGGAAAGATCTCAACGAAGGCATAATTCCGATCATAAGGAAGAGTATGAGGGAGAGGTGGATGAAGAACTCAAAGACGAGCGAGCCTCCCAGCAAAGTTTGAGGCGTCGAGAACCTAGGTACCAAAGAGCTCGGCCAAGAGTTGATGATAATCTTAGCAACATCAAAATAATCATTCCTTCTTTCCAAGGAATAACGGATCATGAAGCTTATCTTGCATGGGAAAAAAAAGTTGAGCACATCTTTGAGTGCCACAACTACTCCGAGCTTAAGAAGGTAAAACTTGCAGCCATTGAATTTACAGATTTTGCACTAATATGGTGGGATCAGTTGACATCTAGCAGGAGACGCAATGGCGAACATCCAATTTCTACTTGGAATGAGATGAAGGCCGTTATGCGTAGGAAGTTCGTTCCAACTCACTATCATAGGGAGATGTTCAACAACCTTCAAAATATCACCCAAGGCAACCGTAGTGTTGAGGATTACTTTAAAGAGATGGAAGTAGCCATGATCCGAGCCAACATTGATGAGGATCGAGAAGCCACCATGGCCAGATTTCTATCCGGCCTTGATCCTAATATTGCGGCCACTGTTGAGTTGCAACATTATATGGAGATCGAAGACATGGTTCATATAGCCATGAAGGTCGAGAGGCAACTCAAAAGGAAGGGCACAACTCGTGCCTATGGAGGCTCTTCTCCTAAATGAGGGAAGGGTACCTACAAACAGAAGGCATCCTTTACGCCTAAAGAACGGAGCGTTCCAACAAAGAGTGCCAAACCTATTGCCGAAACTAGTAAGGGAAGAGCACCGCTACTCCAGTTCGATCCCGTGATGTGCAATGCTTCAAATGCTTGGGGCGAGGTCACATTGCTAGCCAATGTCCAAATCGCAACACAATGCTCATTCGAGAAGATGGACAGATCGAAACTGACCCAGAGGAGGAAGAAGATGATGTTCCTATCCAAGAAGAATAAGAGATGAAACATGCTGTAGATGGTGAGATTCTTGTTGTGAAAAGAAGGCTTAGCGTGCAAGCCATAGAAGGAGAAGATCAACGCGAGAACATCTTCCATACTCGCTGCCATGTAAACGAAAAGGTATGCTTTGTCATTATTGATGGAGGAAGTTGTACTAATGTAGCTAGTACTTTGATGGTAGAGAAGCTTAGATTGGCAACAACAAAGCATCCTCATCCTTACAAGCTACAATGGCTCAATGATGGAGGAGAACTCAAAGTCACCAAGTAGGTTCTTGTGCCATTTTCCATTGGAAAATACAAAGGCGAGGTGTTGTGTGATGTTGTACCAATGCACGCTAGCCATATCTTATTGGGGAGACCGTGGCAATTTGAAAAAAGGGCTATCCATGATGGTTATACCAACCGTTACACTTTCACCCATCAAACCAAAAAGATCACTTTAGCCCCTCTTTCACCAAAACAAGTTCATAAAGACCAAATCCACTTGAGAGAGAGTTTCAAAACAGCCAAAGAGAAAGAAAGAGAGTTTAAATCCAAAGAGAGTGATAAAAATGAGGGAAAACAAACCATTCTTTTTGCAAGAGAGAAAGAGATCAAAAAGTGTTTGCTTTCAGAGAAATGGGCACTTGTACTCATGTACAAGGAAAATCTTTTGAACACTAATGATCTTGATCCTGGTTTGCCATCTTTTATTGTCTCTTTATTGCAGGAATTTGAAGAGTTGTTTCCAGAGGAGATTCCGAATGGGCTTCCACCTATTCGAGGAATAGAGCACCAAATTGATTTCATTCCCAGAGCCATCATTCCAAATCGACCAGCATATAGAAGCAATCCGGAAGAAACTAAGGAGTTGCAAAGACAAGTATCTGAGTTAATGGAAAAAGGCTATGTGAGAGAGAGCCTTAGTCCATGTGCCATGCCAGTTTTACTTGTACCTAAGAAGGATGGAACTAGGCGTATGTGTGTGGACTGTCGAGCAGTGAACAAGATAACAATAAAGTATCGTCATCCTATTCCTAGATTAGATGATATGCTTGATGAATTAAGTGGTTCTAACATCTTTTATAAGATTGATCTTAAGAGTGGGTACCACCAAATAAGAATGTGAGAAGGAGATGAGTGGAAGAAAACATTCAAAACCAAGCAAGGTTTGTATGAGTGGTTGGTTATGCCATTTGGCTTAACTAATGCACCAAGTACATTCATGAGGTTAATGAATCATATACTTCGACCATTCTTGGGTAAGTTTTGTGTGGTGTATTTTGATGACATACTTATGTATAGCCAAACTTTGAATGATCATGCTCAACATTTGAGGTTAGTATTGGATGTTTTGCAAAAAGAAAAGTTCTATGCTAACCTACAAAAATGTACATTTTGCACTAACAAAGTTGTGTTCTTAGGTTTTGTTGTTAGTTCAAAGGGTTTGGAGGTTGATCAAGAAAAGATTAAAGCAATTGAGGAATGGCCGAGACCAACTAACATTAGTCAAGTGAGGAGTTTTCATGGACTTGCTAGTTTCTATCGCCAGTTTGTTCCCAATTTCATCACCATAGCCGCACCTTTGACCGTAGTTATCAAAAAGAACTCTAGCTTCTTTTGGGGAGACGAACAAGAGAAGTCTTTTTGTTTGATTAAACAACTTTTAACCAATGCACCCTTATTATCTTTACCTGATTTTGATAAAGTTTTTGAAATTGAATGTGATGCATCATGTTTAGGAGTTGGAGCTGTATTATCTCAAGAAGGACGTCGTATTGCATATTTCAGCGAGAAATTGAGTGGAGCAACTCTAAATTATTCAACTTATGACAAGGAGATGTATGCTCTCACTAGGGCATTAGAAACATGGCAACACTATCTATGGCCTAAGGAGTTTATCATCCACACGGATCATGAGGCGCTGAAACACTTGAAGAGACAACACAAGCTTAATAAGAGACATGCCAAGTGGGTTGAATTCCTAGAAACATTCCCATATGTTATCAAATATAAGAAGGGTAAGGAAAATGTTGTTGCTGATGCTTTATCAAGAAGGTATACTCTTCTTAACCTTTTGGATTATAGATTGGTAGGTTTTGCCTTAATCAAAGAGCTTTATGAATCTGATTATGATTTTGGTGAAATTTACAAAGCCTGTGAAAAGGGAACATATGAGAAGTTTTGTAGGGTTGATGGGTATCTTTTCAAGGAAGGAAAGCTTTGTATCCCTCAAGGATCCATTAGAGAATCGCTTATCAAAGAGGCCCATTGTGGAGGACTAATGGGACACTTTGGAGTGGACAAAACACACTCTATATTGCAAGAACATTTGCATTGGCCAAAGATGAAACGAGACGTGGAGAAGTGGTGTGAGCATTGCATCACATGTAAAAAGGCAAAGTCCAAAGACATGCCCCATGGACTTTACACACCATTACCAATTCCAAATGCACCATGGGAAGATATTTCCATGGATTTTGTGTTAGGACTTCCACGCACAAGGAATAACAAAGATTCCATTTTTGTTGTAGTAGATAGATTCTCAAAAATGGCTCATTTCATTCCATGCAACAAGACTAATGATGCTTCCCATATTGCTAATCTGTTTTTTAGGGAAGTTGTGAGATTACATGGAGTTCCGAGAACTATTGTGTCTGATCGAGATGTGAAGTTCTTGAGTCACTTTTGGAGGACGCTATGGAGTAAGATTGGAACAAAGCTGTTGTTTTCTACAACTTGTCATCCACAAACGGATGGCCAAACTGAAGTTGTCAATCGTGTATTGTCCATGCTACTTAGGACAATTATACGCAAGAATCTAAGGACTTGGGAAGGGGACTTGCCACATGTTGAGTTTGCATACAATCGCTCCATGCATACCGCCACTAAATGTTCTCCATTTGAAGTGGTATATGGTTTCAATCCTTTGACCCCAATTGATTTGCTTCCTTTGCCTATTGATCAATTCAAAAATAAGGATGGGAAAAATAGAGCTGAATTTGTGAAGAAGCTTCACCAACAAGTGCAGGAGAACATTGAGAGGAGAACAAAGCAATATGTGCAGCAAGCTAACAAAGGGAGGAAACGAATAACTTTTGAACCCGGTGATTGGGTTTGGTTGCACTTGAGGAAAGAGAGGTTTCCAGCCCAACGCAAAACAAAACTTATGCCTCGAGGAGATGGTGCTTTCCAAGTGGTCAAGAGGATTAATGATAATGCTTATCAAATAGACCTTCCAGGTGTGTATAATGTGAGTGCTACTTTCAATGTTGCTGATCTAACTCTTTATGATGCAGGTGACGATTTGGGGGCAAATCGCTTTCAAGAGGGAGGGACAGATGTGACCACAACCAGCAAGAATCCCAATGAATTTCCTAGAGGTCCTATGACTCGTGCAAGAGCTAAAATGATTCAAGATGCTGTGGAAAGTTTGCTTTGCCAATGCTGGAAAATGAATGAAGAAATGACAGCAACAATTAGATCTTGCAACGTTTTGAGTTTGTTGGAAAGTTGAAATAAGTTGCATAAGAATTTGCATGAGTAGTTGCATAATAGTTCATTCATTCCATGAGAATAAATATGCTTGTTGCAAGCACTTCATTTATGAAAACACTTCACTTATGTATGTGTTTCATTTAAGCATGTAGGTTCATTAATTAAACTAGTTCATTCATTGAACTTGTTCAATTAATTCTTTAAGTTTAATAACATTTTTATCATATTTTGATTAATATTTTATGTGTTTTTAGTGTCATTACACGTTGGGATTAAGATGGAAACAATTGAAGACTTTTCATCTTCTTCAAGGAGACATGTCATCTTTATCATCATTCAAAGAGAGTCTTTTTGAATTTCATGGAGGATGAAGCAATTAGAAGACTTTATTATGCTTTTATTCAGCCAATAAAGTTGAGAAATAAAGAAAAGGAAGAGGAAGAGACACATACACTTAGATGCAAACATGGACAGATTCATTCCAAGTCATCTATATGCACTTTTAAGAGCCAAGCAAGTGGAATATCAAAGGATCCATCACTTGGACGTGTATAAGTCTTCATTCAAGCCTTATTATGTAAAAATTCATTCTAAAATACACAAATGGCCAGCCACACTTGATAGGATTGAAGACAAACCATTGAATTTTATAAATTGGAGCCTTAATGCATTGTTTTGTCCATTCAAATTCTAGGCTGCCATGTACTATAAATAGGATGCTCATTTGCCTTTGTAAGGACCTTTTTTGCATGAAAATATATGAGAGTGTTCTCTTCATTGTTCTTTAAGAACTTTATCAGCTTTCAAGCTAGTCTTGTGGCAAATTTCCCCTTTTCATTTCATTCTGTTTATAGCGTTGGTTCCTAGCTTTCTAGCTAGCGGGTCACGTTCCACCCTTCCACCATCACTTCCATTTGATTATATTGTTGGTTCTTAGCTCAATTATAGCTAAAGGGTCACAATCCAACATTCTTCCATCATTTCACAAAGGGTAAGAACGTGCAAGGTTTGGGTCAACATTCACTATCTTGTTGGTTCTTCCTTGTTCCACACCGATTCTATTCCATCCATATCAACTTCTATCCATTTTCCCCTTACATCTATCTTTCAAACCATAATCACCAACCATTCCAGCACCTATTAAAACAACAACTTTCACCATCTTCATTCCAAATACATCACTTCCACACTCAAGTTTCAAGTTTGCAACTTCATACTAGAATCACGATCGGGCAACATCACATACGAATTCGGTCATCACACAACCGGATACGTATCACAGTTGCTTGATGATTCTCTTGTTTCGCATGTTCAGGACATTGCGGAAGGTAGACCTTCGGATTTCAACTTTAGTGATGATGGTGTTCTGTGTTTTGGGAGTCGAATAGTAGTACCAGGTGATGCTGAGTTAAAGCACACTATTCTGACTGAAGCTCATAGTAGTCCTTTTGCAATGCATCCGGGTAGTACAAAGAAGTATCGTGAGTTGAAAGATGAGTACTACTGGGTGGGGTTGAAAAAGGATGTGGCTGAGTTTGTTAGTAAGTGCATGGTGTGTCAGCGAGTGAAGGCTGAGCACCAAATTCCTTCTGAATTGTTACAGCCTTTGAGAATCCCAGAATGGAAGTGGGAGAGAATCACCATGGATTTTGTGTCTGGTTTGCCTTTGTCACCGACAAAGAAGAAATCTGTTTGGGAATGTTTGTATCAAGCTTTGGGTACACAGTTGAATTTCAGTACTTCTTATCATCCTTAGACGGATGGACAATCAGAGCGTGTGATCCAAGTGCTTGAGGATATGTTGAGATGTTGTGTGATAGATTTTCAGGGTTCTTGGGAGAAGCACTTGCCGTTGGTTGAGTTTGCGTATAATAACAATTACCAGACAAGTATTCAAATGGCTCCATATGAGGCTTTGTGTGGGAGAAGATGTAAAACCCCTCTCTATTGGGCAGAAGCTGGGCAAAAGTTGATTTTGATGCCAGCTATGCTTAAGGGAACCACCGAGAAGGTGAAGCTCATTTGTGAGCATTTAAAGGCAGCATCGGATAGGCAAAAGTCTTACGCGGACTTGAAGCGTAATGAAATTGAGTTCGCAGTTGGCGAACGCGTGTTCTTGAAAGTATCACCTTGGAAGAAGGTGATGAGATTTGGGCGTAAGGGTAAGCTTAGCCCAAGGTTCATTGGACCTTACGAGATTGTGGAGTGTATTGGTCCTGTGGCATATCAGTTGAGATTGCCTGAAGAGTTGGAGAAGATACATGATGTGTTTTATGTCTCCATATTACGGAAGTACAGATCGGATCCTTCGTATGTAATGCTTGTTGAGGAGTTAGAGTTGAATCCGGATCTGTCATATGATGAGGAACCAGTGAAGGTTCTGGATGTGAGTAGCAAAGTTCTTCGTGGCAAGACGATAGAACTTGTGAAGGTGTTGTGGCGACACCGAGGAGTTGAGGAGGCCACGTGAGAAAGCAAGGCGGACATGTTGAGGCAGTTTCCGCATCTCTTTCCGTCAGGTAAGAATTTTGGGGATGAAATTTCCTAAGTGGGGGAGAGTTGTAACGCCCTGTTTTCGAGCCTAGATGTTTTAGAAATCGGATCAGACCAACCGGGAACGGTTCGAATTGCTTAAGGTGATTTAAGGAAATCAAGGACCGAAATAGGATAAAATTGTGATAAAAATTGCTAAAATCCTCTAAAAATATGTTTAAGGGGTTGGTAAAGTCAATTTTACAAAATGGATTTCGGAAATGGGACATTTTGAGTAGTGACCAAAATGTAAAGTTTTAAAACTAGGAAAATGTGAATTTTAAGGTGGAAGCCAAAATCTTAGAATCTTTAGGGGGCTTTAAATCAATTTGACCTTTCCTCAATATGACATGTGATTTAAAAGGGTTTTTAATTAAATGATTTTAATTGGATTTTTATAATAATTAATTAAAAGATAGTTAATGAGATTTTCACTTACGTAACTACCAATTCTCTTTCATTTTCAGCCAAACACAATTTTCTCTCATCTTTTTCCAGAATTCTTTCTCCCAAAAACTCTCTCAACATTTCCTAAATCATTTTCAAGAGATCCTTCTTAATTCTTCAAGATTTTTGCAAGGATAACTTGTCATATATTGAAGGAAGCAAGGATTGGAGGTAAATCCCGTTCTCAACCTCTAATCTAAGTTCTTCATTGAAATTCCCAAGATATTTGGCTTCTAAATACTATTTTTGATTGAGTTTTCAATATAGTTTTGATTTGAGATCAAAATCCTGTGAAATTGTGGATGAAATCTTGATTTTCGGATTTGATGAGTTAGACTCTGTTTTATGTTGATTTTAATTGAGTTTTAAGTTGATTTATATGTTAAAATGAGTTGTTGATAACATAGATCCCGAAATCCTTGAGATCCTTGAAGTTCTTGATAGTTTTAAGTGAGATTTTAGGGTTTTTTGGTGGAATCTTGCTTGCTGGAGGTATAAGGTTGGGTTAGGATGTTTGTTAGATGTGTTTTGATGTTTATAATGCTTTGGAAGTGATGTGTGTTGACTGGGCTTGGTTTAGGAAGCAATCGATTGAGTTTTCAGTTGTTTTG
Source organism: Hibiscus trionum (assembly GCA_030270665.1). Lineage (NCBI taxonomy): Eukaryota > Viridiplantae > Streptophyta > Magnoliopsida > Malvales > Malvaceae > Hibiscus > Hibiscus trionum. Next base: position 15,318,807 of record BSYR01000051.1, read on the forward strand.
GATGAGTATTTTGGTGTTGTTTGGGTGAGCAACGAGTGTGTGAATTGTTGCTTTGTTAGAATGCATTTTAATGCATTAAGATCTCCGTTTTGATGATGTGAAAACACGGGATCTTGATCTGGGAGCAAACGAGGTGATTTTGGAGGCTCCGGAGGTGTAATTTCTGTGTCGACGAATAAGGCTTCGCATATCTGTGAGTGGAAATGCAATTTCCTGCTTTGTAACACTTTGAGCGTGATCTTGGGAGCTTAGTGTAGGTTTGATACACTTAACTAAGCTCAAGTGTAAGTGTTTCGGTAATCCCTCTCTTGAAAATGTGCTATGTTTGATGAAATTGCACTTGAAGCAAGAGTGGATTTGTTTACTGTTTTTAAGCATGTTTAAGCATGGTTTAATGCTGGATTTTAATGCCATTATGTTAAGGATGCACTAGTTAAGTGATCCTTGCTTTGCATGTGTTGAATGCATATGATATTAAGCATGTGATGCTTGTGGAAATGGCATTGTGGTTATGCTTGTAAAACAGTGGATTCATGTGGTTAAATGATTATATTGGCAAGTGATGAAAATGGTTTTTGATTACGTAAATCGAATATAGTTAGCTGGCTATAGGATTGGGTGCACCGTGAATAAAGTCACCTTGGATGTCGAGGGGTTGTGATTGTGCCGTAATCTCCATCCATGTACCCTAACGATTGAGGTTAAGATCACAACGGTGAATAGTTAGTCCCGTGTGTGAGTCTTGTGTAAGTGTCATATACTCTCGTTACTGGAATTATACAACTATCGATGAGTGATGTTGAGGGGTTGTTATTGTGCCATTAATCTCCATCACGGGTGTTGAGGGGTTGTGATTGTGCCATTAATCTCCAACTTGTGTAGTTCGATAGTTTGTATGAAGCGTGAGGGACAACGCTTGTAATCCGCGTATCCGATTGTGTCTTGTGTTGAAATAGTTTATGGATTATCACTTGTGAGACAATATAATGTAAATGTATAATGTGAAGCATGAGATGCTTGTAATTGATGCAAGAATGCATGAGATCCTTGGTAAAGCATGAGCAATGGTTTAATTGCTGTTTTAAGTGATGCATATGAGCATGTAGTTAGGAAATGCAAAGTTGTCTTGAATAGACATGGTTTATGAAAGAGCATGTGATAAAAATGATGGTTTTGCAAATTACGTTAAATGCATTGATGATTGTAGTTTAGCGACACTCAGTATGCTTTATGCTTACGCTCATTTGTTTAATCAATGCAGAGAATTGACCATTTCAAGGCATCCCAAAAGCAAGAGGAATCCAAGGCTTTGTTAAAGAGATGTATGTGGTTCACCTTAGTGTAATAAGTGGCAATGGGTGGGACTTCTACTTTCTGTTTTTGATTGGTGATGTTTGTTGCTAAAAGCATGTTTAGTTTCTAGTTGTGGACTTGTATTTGGCCTTTATATGGTCATATGGCTTGTTTGTGGTGTTATACCCTTTAAATAGCTTCATGTCTCAAGCATGCTACAATAGCCAAATTCTATCATGTTTCAAAGTGGTTGATGAGTATGAATTGTTGTTTGACGGTGTCTAAAAGTTTATTAGATAGAGTATAACTTGTATGCATGATTTGAGCTTGTTTAAATGTGATTTGGCATGTTTAAATGATGTTAGTTGAAGCTAATCTTGTATGTGTATCGATACGCTAAGGCAAAATGAGGCATTTCTGTACAGGGGTATCGAAACGGATTGCCCGCGTATAGATACGCCTAGGCCAGGTTTGAAGGCCGTACCGATACGCGAGGAAGTGTTTCGATACGCTTGAATCTTCTTTAGCTACTATCTTCCGCCTATCGATATAGGGCCAAGTGTATCGATATGGGTAGTTAAATTTCAATTAAAAGTATCTTTTAAGGTTTGGAAATGTTGCATTTTGGTCCCTAAATTTTGTGTGTGCAATTGAATGTGTTTGGATTATCTGTTTGAGCTAATTTTGACATGTTGGCATGTTACATGACTAATTGAGGATTGGTAACTATAAAATCATGAAAGTTCCTGTATTTTATGGTGTTTACAGTTTAGTCCCTAAAAGTCAAATGTATGCAATTGAACCCCTAATTGAGCTCCGAGCGCTGTGCCGTTTTCACCTAATCGCTTTGTTGTACTTATAGGTTAATAATATGCATCTAGAGAAGATAAAAAAGAAAAAAAGGGTTGTAAATCAAGGTTGACTTTCGGGTTGACTTTGGTTTTCCCCGTGTCATCTTCGTAGTTTGGGTTAAATGTGTGGCCTGGGCTAAGGGGGTTATAACCATGATAAGGAGCTAAGCTCATTCTTTATTTTGACATGATAAGAAATAAATGGAAATCCTTAGTTTCGAGTCAGTCATAGGTATAGTTGGCATGCCATAAAGTCCATAGAACTCGTGTCTAGGGTGGAGTACGGTACTAGACTACGGTCCTTATTTGGCGACAGTAGGAGGGATGTAACCCCTCGACCCGATATAGATGATAGAACGAACCGAACGGATCACACGGAGAATATTGAAGTAAACCGGGAATTTCACTCCAATAAACAACCCTAAATTTTTTTATCCTGTCTAGATGCTCATTATGATCCTTAGTGATTAACATCGCAGCAAAACAATAAACAACTCGACCAGACATCGATTTAAGACTCGAGTGCATTCCATTACAAATTAGGGACCATTTTATAATTTTACCAAATTACAGGAACTTATGCCATTTTTATGTTACCAACCTTTAATTAGTCATATTACATGCATCTCTACCAAAAATCAACTCCAAACAATCATCTAAACTCATTTAATTGCATCCACAACATTCATGGACTAAAGCGTAAAGAATCAGAACTTTAGAATATTCCACCAAATAACTTAACAACTTGTTTTTTCGGTACAGGTTGACCCTGTATCAAAACAGACGTACTAAAATTGGTTCACATGGCTCGGAACACGGGTCCGTATCAGAACACCCTTTGAGGTGACAGAATAGAGATTTCCAATGGCAAAATGTACCGGAAAAGACCTCCATGTGTCGAAACCCTTAGGCCATTCCATGCTCATTGTTTCGGTACAAGCTTGAGTGTACCGAAAAACCTGGGCCTGTAATGACATTTTTTTGCTGGTTTTCACACTTTAATCCATACTAAACCATTCCAACATGCATACAACATAATTAAACATCAATCCCCAATAATTCATCGCATACTCAACTTCATATCATGGACATTTTCATCAAAGACAAACTATAGGCATGCAACCTAGCAAACGAGCCAAGCAAGATAACAAAACGCATAGCAAGGCACAAACTGATAATCAAGGGCCATTTACAAGTCTAAAACATCAAATAACACTTTATCGAAAGAGGAGTTTACACAAATCTCCCAAAACCCAACGGATCCCCCGTTGCCCTTACTACTTTAGTCCAAACCGAAACATACATTTTGTCACATCCTAAAAATACCCTAGTTGAAAATCCCTAAGTTAGTTAATAAAGAAGGTAAAAATAGGTTGAAACCTGAAATGTGGTGCAAAAATGGGTTGTAACCTAAAATGTGGTGCAAGTATAGTTGTAAAGCGTTGGGTGTTCTCTAAATATGAGCGCAGGTGCACACTTTTGTCAAGTTATAATATAAAAGATACTGTCTCCCACAGGGACTGGACATCTTAAATCGAATTGCAATTCCTGCACAAAGAAAATTAAATGCACAAATAATTTTAGTTTATAAAGGAATTAAAAATAAATAAAACACAAGTAATAGATAAAAGAGATCAGGGTGATAGAATGGGTTAGGTTATGTTGCTTGGTAGTGTGAAACTGCGTTGAATAGGTTAAGTTGCTTTGCGCTGCCAGACTTTGCTACCTCGGCGGAGGATGGCATATTGGCTGCTTTGACGCTTTCGATGCCTCAGCAGTGAAACGGTCGGTTGGCTCGGTGGAAAACTCGGTAGACCTTCAAGGCTCGGCAGAACGCTTCGATATTGATCCTGCTTATGTCTAAGTCAGAATGCTGTTGTTGCCCACTGCAGATGATACCCGTCACGGCATGAATCTTGCAAAGACAACAACTTTGGTTCGTCCTCTTTTAGCCGCCTTAAACTCGTACCTATGTCTAGGCCGAATTGATCAACACCCGATTCGGATGAGGATCATACTTATCCTTTTCGTGAGTTCGACTCTCTCGATATCGAATAAATAAATAGTTAACAACTAATCTTTCGAACTTAATTGAAATCTATGAAGAGCATTGAATAAGCAAAACTTTAAGTTTTATTACAAAAACAAACTTAATTCCTAAACAACCATTCTCACACTAGTTTGCAACATAACCCAAACCCAAGAAGGAATTTAGAACATAATGGCGGCAAGAAAACCTAGACTATGCCCAATGGAAAACCTAAGATGTATACAATTACAAATATGTCAAATATATATAGGCATTAGCTAGGCCAAGTCCTCATTGGAGTAGAAGTCTTCAAAGTAGCTTTTGTATTAAATGTAACCTTTAATTCAAACTTCTTTAAGTTAAATATAGACTTCTTCTCGTTGCCTTGCACCGCAAGTTATCTTGATCTCCCCCTTCGACGGATCTCTCTGCTGCTCCAGGCGTCAGAAAATTGAGTGGATGGAATCATTGGAATCAAGATTTTTTGCTCTACAGATCGCACTCCAATTCTCCAATTCCTCAGCTTGCTGCCCTGTGCGGTAGGTATGGCAGTGGCAGGAACTCGACAACGGATTTCTCTGCGTGGAACTGCATCTGTACAGCTCCTAGGCTTGCTGCCTCAACATCATCTCCTCTCGTCTGTCCTCCTCCTAACAACTTCTAGCCCTAAAATGAAAACTAAACTAAAACATCATCTTTTCCTTACCAAATTAAAGATATTCAATAAAATCATGGCAAAGTAAAGAATACTATAAATATGTAATGCATGAACTTAAATATGCCTAAAATGTACTTAAGAACAACAATATTATGAGATGGAATGCATATAAAATATAGGACTTGTGAGCACTTTACACACCCCCAAACTCGAACTATTGCATGTCCTCAATCAATGCAAACCTAAACATACTTGCCCTTTTGAACTAAGTAGAAAGAAAAACCTTTTTTAAACTTGATTTATTACCTCAAGGCCGTGGCACCTACGTTATATTAGTGAAAGGAGAAGAACATATATTACCTCAGAATTAAACTACAATGCTAGTGCAGTGTGTGCAGAAACCGTGTACAGGCTGAATCTGAAGAAATTCTAAGTAAACAAGGATGTTGTCATGGTATATAAGGTTAATGCCGAGGAAGCATAATTAAGCATAGTTATTTAATCATGGCAGTAAGGGCTTCAGCTCCTCACAACTACTCTCTAGATCTGTAATTAAGATAGGAGCAAACTGCAAAACCCCGAACCCATAGTCATCCCGTGAAGACTTTCATTCACTCATGCTAATTTGTCAGTCACTTCAATGATTTTTAGATTCATGGACTTTGATAGTAGCGAAGTGTCCTTGCATATGATTCTTCCTAGAGCCGGTTTCGGGCAACTTTAGGGAAAGACAAAAAAAATTTCGTTCCTGCCCTGGAAGTGTTTTTTTTGTTTCTGTTTACTGCTTCGGCGGCTACCTGTAACCAGTGTTAGAATTTTACAAAGAATTCTAAAAATAAAGCAGACAATGTTCATCAGATATTCTAACAAATTCAGCAAGTAACAGAAGTGTTTTTAATTTTTGGCATTAATAGAAAATTTCTAAGTTTACTTCATGCTTTCCCCAAAATTTAAGTTCTTTTTAATTGGTGCGAAAAATTTATATTCGACTATTTTATCATAGGCACAAGTTCTAACAAAATTTTTCTTTTGATTAATATTTTAAGGCATGTACAATGCAATCTATATGCTACTACGATGCCTAAACAAAAATATGAGAGCTACCGCCCAAACTCGAGATGGGCATTGCCCTCAATGCACAAAATAAATTACAAGAGAAAAATAAAAACAGAAAAAGAAAAATACAAGTAAGATAATTAAAACATAAAAACAAGAAAGTAAGAGAGAAAAGAAAATAAATAACGCTAGAAGTTGGTGGAAGGCTGAGAAGAAACTAGGGTCTTCTCGGTAGAGGAAGAAGATGAAGATTGGATGACAAGGTGGTGGCTGGCAGGTGTCTAAGCGGTAGACTTGACAGGTGATATATTTGCTGTCTATGGCGGCTAGACTTTCTTAGAAGTGGGGCGAGGAGCCGAACTTTGGTCTGGCTCAGCGAAGATGATGTGCCGCTTTCTCTTTCTGGTTGCTTCTATCATGGGTGTCACCGTTGGATCTTCTGTTACCATGGGTTCCGTTGTTGCTGCCGTCTACTGCTCAACCTCATTGGACTGAGAGCTGTTTGCCATTGTTTCCGCTGTGTGGGCTGGAGAGCAATGTTGTTGAAACCTCTCGGGAGTGTCTGCCACCATGATGGAAGCGGAGGTGGCTGAGTAGGACGGGTAATATGTTGGAGAGGGCATATGGCGACGGAAGGCAGCGTGGCGGGTAGCTTCTTCTGATGGTGTTCAATCTCTCGGTTCGGCTGCGGCGACAAGGTCTGCAGGGAAGGTAGGCAGGGAGGGGTCGTTGTTTGTGAATTTCTAAAGAAGATAAGCCACAAATGCCTCTTGGACCTCCCCCACATATTTCATGAACGTCAATTGTTGATGTTCTATGATTTTATTGTTGTCGATTAGGGTGTAGAGCAGGGCAATGACTTTATTATTCTGGACAATGTCAGTACTGCCTAGGCGGCGAAGGGCTGCGATGGTGTGATCGGTTATGTCTCTTGGGCCTGCGTCATCTGCATGCGGACCTTTCAGGTCCAGTTCTCCTTGGTGGATGTGATCTCATTGTTTGGATATGACGGGACGTTGAAATATTCACATAGGAATGTGATGAGGGGTGGGAAGTAATGCCGACCCTTTGATTTCCGGAAGCAGTTGTGGATCTCCTTGCAGATTACTTCTCCAACGTTGATTGGCCTGCTTGCTATGATGGAGTGAATGAGAGCAAGACGCGGCCGGTCCACGGTGGAATTATGGGAGGTGGGGAGCAGACGCCTATCAATGAACGTGTTCCACAGAATCGATTCGGGCAGCAGTCGGCGGCGTTACACTGAGCCACCATGTTTTCCTGCCAACCAAGGAGTGTTGGGTTCGCACAGTCGGGCCTTGATTCTATCATAGTAGGCATCCGTCAGTGACTACCTCCATTCTTTGTGAGGATTGTTGTCCATCTCATGCCCATAAAAGCTGTTTATCACTGTCGCGTTGAGCTTGACGGGTTCTTCTCGGACAAATACGAATGGCAGCTCAGGGCAGGGGTGGTGGGCATAGATTTCTCTGACCAACGTAATGTTTGCCGCCTCCGGCTGTCGTGCAAATATCTCCCAACCCTTGTCTGCTGAGAGTAATGGAACCCTAGTTCCTCCCATATGGCTTGCTTTGCGAACTGGGTTATGTACCGTTTTGCATCTTCATGGGAGAAGAAACGTTGGAAGGTTGGTTTGGATTGTGATGCTGACGCCATGTGTGAAACGATTTCTTTTGTAATTTGAAACTAAAATAAGAAAATGAGAAAGAGAGCAATGGATTCAAGAATAGGATAAGAAGGAGATGAAAGTAAAGTAAATGAATGGGAGAAGTAGGGTTTATATAGATGGTGCCGAGAGATGCCGTTGCGGCATGAAATTCCCAACGGGCAGATTTCTTTGCGCACGTTACAAGTTTTCTGCCTGTTATTTTTGTAGTCGTTGGCAGCTAGCCGTTATGCTATTTCTGCACTAGGCCACCCTCAGCTATCTTGGCGGGATGGAGGGACGGGCTTCTTGTTGGACCTTTTCTTGGTTCGACTCTTTTATTCCTAAAACATGAAATAAAAATAAAATAATTAAATAACTTCTGAAAAATAAAAATGTGGAGAATAATTGTAACTTAATTTAAAATCTAATCCTAAAAGAAAATAAATTGCAATAAATTAAGTTCTCCTGCATGGGGGTCCTCTTGTTCTTTAGGGTTCTTCTATCTGTCCTGCTGCCTGCTCTGGCGGCTACTGTCTTGCCATGTCTCAGTGCTGAACTCAAAAGCCTGTGCATATGAGCATCCTGCTTTTTCCTTTGCTTGTTGCCTCAGCATCCTCTCCTCTGGTCTGTCCTCCTCCTAAAAACTTCTTGCCCTGAAATGCAAACTAAACTAAAACAACATCTTTTCCTTACCAAAGTAAAGATATTAAATAAAATCATGGCAAAGTAAAGAATAAAATAAATATACAATGCATGAACCTAAATATGCCTAAAATGTACTTAAGAACATCAATAATGTGAGATGGAATGCATATAAAATATAGGACTTATGAGCACTTTACAATAGTGTTGTTGAGTGTGCAAAAGTTCTACCTTTTACCCCTTATTTAACCCATGTTTCTGCTGCATTCAAGCATAATTCATTGCATTTAGGATAGATTTCACATATACATCACAATTAGATAAAATGGCATAGTTGCTACTGATTTTGGTTGCTTTTACAGGTAACTGTCGTGGCAGACTCAGGATAGCGAAGGAGCAGAGCTGGAAAATAGGATTGGAGTCAAGAAGGAGGACGCTGCCGTGGCAGCCATGACGACAACAATGGTGAAGGGAAAAGTAAAGTGGATCTCGACAAATAGAGGAATTCACGCCGGTCTGTCGTGGGCCACTCCTATATTTTTCTGAGCTATAGAGCAGAATGAAGGCCAAGCCCAAAGTTAAAGGAAGAAACCCAAAGCAAGAAAAGAGGACGAATTAAAGGCATCTACTCAGAAGATTTAATCTTAATTAGAGTTGTACTTTAGTTTGAACTTGCATTCTTACCTTATTAGAAAACTTGAACCCAAGGCCTATATAAAGGCATGTAATTTGACCTAGGGAAAGGTATCTGATTCTCTAGCCGTCTTCCCTAAACCCTAGTCGTTTCCCCCTTCTCATCATGTTCTAAACTTCCCCTAGGGCTAAGGGTTGGTTCTGTAAAGTAGTTGCAAGGATTGTACTGTTTTAGGAATTTTCTGTTCAATAAAATAAAACTTCAAGTTTGCTTATTCTGGTTTCAACATCTTGCAAGACTATTGGGAGAGCATTGTGAGATTATTTATTTACTTAATATCGGGAGAGTTAAGTATACGAAAGGAATAAGTACGGGTTCTCCAGTTTATGTTTGAAATATATCGGACCTAGGGATAGGACGAGGTTAAGTGGCTCTGGAAGAATTCAACAACATTGGTGTTCACCCTTTGATTCACGCCGGGAGGTATCATCCGAGAAGTGTCATCAATATTACTTGGATCTAGGGATAGGAAAAGTCACAGCAGGGATTCTTGCCAAGCTTGAAGTACAGAGTTGTGTGATCGCTGCCGTGACAACAACAGACTACTGCCGCAACAGGCACGATAACAGAACATGAGTTCGTATACAGTGCAACACCTGCACTACCGAGCAGATCAATACCGACCTATTTCTTAACCCTAAAAACTTCGTTATCTTATATTCAATATTCTTCGATATTATTTCTCAATAAATTAAACTCTCTTCTTTCTCTCCTGTGCAGCAATCCAAGGATAAAGCTATTTCCAGTCCCTATGGATTCGACATCCGATACTTTAAGTATCACTTTACTACTTGCGTCGTGTACACTTGCACTACATTGCGATAGGACTTTTGACACGCAACAAGTGTAACCTAAAATACGGTGCAAAAATAGGTTGTAACCTAAAATGTAGTGCAAGTATAGTGTGATCTGAAATATGGTGCAAAAATAGGTTGTAACCTGAAATGTGGTGCAAGTAGAGTGTAACCTGAAATATGGTGCAAAAAGAGGTTGTAACCTATTATGTGAAACGACTTTGAGATAGTTAAAGGACTAAGAAAGTGGGTTATTAGTAGGATAACCTATAATATGACACATAGCATAAGAAAATGGGTTATTAGTGGAATAACACATGGACGAAATAGGATAACCTATTATGTGAAACGACTTTGAGAAAGTTAAGGTTTGGCGGCTGTGCTCTTCTTCGTGCCACGCGGCGGCTGTATTCGGCTGGGGGTGGGTTTCTTGGTGTTGGAGTATGACCAAAGACCAATCATATGATGATTGAATAGACATACTATTTTACTAGATTTATCAAGTAATGACATTGCCGTTATTATCATTTGGTATGTTTCTGTGCATCAAACTAACCATTGGATAATAATATCCATACAATAATACGATTATTGTTAAATAGGATCCTTAGTCGAATATTATTACGGGTATGGACAGTGATAATATATAAAGACTAATATGTGGTTGATGACAAGTGTTGTCATTGACATAGAGATGTCAAAATCAACACATGAGTATTTATTAGAGAACAACATACTGGATTGACCCGCTATGAGCATGTTTCTTGGGTAATTATGTGACAGTCACAACATTGCTCATGATAAACATATGTATAATCCTCAGACTTGAGATCAAAATTATTTCAACATAAAGATTTACGTATTTTGACATAGTCAAACGTGTGTCATAACTGACTACATTATAAAGACTGATGATTGGATACGTGATGACCTATGTAGTAAAATATGGTTGATCAAGAAAGGATTTGTCCCTCCTACATAATGGGAGAAATATCTTCGGCCACTTGATTGAGTGAGATTAGAAAATGCATGGCCATGCTCGAATATTATGATATGAGATATCATAGAGATTCGTTTATCATAATCTACTCAAGACATCAAGAAACACTAGATGGACAACGCAAGTGTGACAACCCTGACTTGTGTTCATCTAAGATATAAAGAACAAAAGGATGAAATACATAAAGGGAGTTTATTCAGGAATTAGGAAAGTCAAACCATGACTTCATGCAACTTAGGTAGCAATGATGTATTGCCAGATGCCACTCATTGTTTGTAAAATTAGAACAATTCTAATTTTGCTGCTAACGTTGCATGAACCTACAAGGGTCACACCCTTCGAATGAAACGAACAAAAATTGGAAACCATACTCCATATTTTAGGGAGGTTGCCGAAAATCCCATATGGGATAGGGGAAATCGGCAACTCCCTTAAATGGGAATAATATTGGATAAATATTGTATTTATCGAATATTATTTAGAGTATGGAAAATATTTAGAGACTTAAATATTATAAAATAAGATTTTAGAAATTTATATATATATTTGGAATTTATATAATGTATATTTAATTCCAAGTTTACGTAGAATTAGATTCTACATAATTAAAATATATATTTAAATATATTTAAATCCAAGTAAAGATAGAATGAGATTCTATATAATAAAAATATATATTTGGATTAAATATAATGTATATTTAAATCCATGTTTTATGTAGAATAAGATTCTACATAATTAAATATATATATTTCATTTAATATTATTAAATATAATGTATATTTAATATAAACCAATTTCAAGTAGAATTAGATTCTATGAATTTTGGTTAAACTTGGATTTAAGGAATTCAACTAGAATTAAGTCTCTGAATACTATTTAAAGGGACAAGGGATAGAAACCAAATCATCCATCTTCCTCCTCTTGAAGATTTCGACAACACCTCTAGGGATTCCCCACTGGAATTCGACATATCCCAGAAAGCTCTCTGAGAAGCTGTTCGATATTTTTATGGTGTTCTACTTGCCCCCTGGCAAATCCTTGAAAGTTCCCTTGCTCGATTGCAAGTCCCGGTTGAACTCCTGGCCGATTTCAGACTCCTTTAGGAATCCCTGGAGGGATTTCGACTTCTCCCTGTAAGGTGTTCAAACCTGTCGAAATTTATCCCTAAGTGTTAGGGAGGCGAAAACTTTGTTCGTTTTGTTCGGGTGGACTCCGTAGAGGTCGTTGCGAACCTGTGACGATTCCGGTTTACTTGACGTGGTTATTCCGACATACCGTCAGTTTTTCAGTTTCCAGAGTTTTAAAAGGTAACTCTTCATCTTTTCACTCCGGATTCGTTCCTGTACATGGAACCTGACTAGATTACGTCGGATTAATTTTTCCGCTGCGCCACGGGGCGTGCCGACGTGACCCAACAGTGGTATCAGAGCCACTTGTATCATACGAATTCAGACTTAAATTCTTGGGTGATGTTTATGTATGAGATGCATGCTGTTTGATTCGATTTAGATATTTATCGTTTATCGTATCACACCTAATAAAGACTTATTTCGATTATCACTGAATGATTAAGAGTTAATCATAACTATGTTAGGTTGCTTCAATGTTAAATGTTAACATGTTGAGACTAATAGTTAGTCTAGAGAACAAGTAGTTGTTCGTAGTTTCATAGATTTATGAAATCTTTGAAAGGGCTTCTAATTTGATAAAAGTTATCAAACTATCTTTCACGGTGAATCCATAAGAGCTATGGTTAGACATTTTGAAAAATGCATGTCTAGGATTGGCATCATCAAAGACCTGGTACTTAAGTGTGCCTAGTGCGCCACCTCTCTTTCATGTTGACCTACCTGGTGCATTTGTTCGTTAACGCAAATGGTTTATGAAACCTCGTGATCCTTCTTTGGCCCATTAACCGCAACATAGGGATAATCAGTTTAAAACTCCATAAACACGTCGTTACTTTGTTCGCATGATGTTTGAAATGCATGTTAGATTGCACTGTGTTTGTTTTGCATGGTTATAGCCCATAGCCTTTATAGTTTTGGTTTTTATAAATACGGTCTGCGTGTCGTGCCTTTCTTTATCTTATATTGTAATTCTCTTCTCATCTCACTCCCTCGCATGTAACGCGAGTTTCTGAAAATTGTAAATACTCATGGAGATAAAGCAAGAACCAAGGTAGCAGCGTGGTGGGCCTTCTCTGGTGGACTGGGCGTTTCAGAAGCAGATTCTATCTTCAGTAGAATGGTCCTCCCATTGGCTTGGGACGGGTCGCCTTAGGTTAAAAAGGGCTATAATCATTGCATATTTATTTACCGCTTATATTTACCTTGTATGTGATGCAATGGATGTTTTATAAGCATGATTAAACATAGTTCTATTGATAGGATCAATGTTAAAATGATGAGATAATTAAGTAAATCCCTCACTATAATTCTAAGTCTGTTTTAACCATCCAATATTTACCCTCGTTAAAGCTTCGATCGATATAATGCAAGCTTTGCCAAAGCAATGTCACATTTATCTATCTTAGTTAAACGCGAAGAATAAGCTAGTGATATTCGCCGGTTGAGATATTGGTATTGACTTAGCTGGGTTGTTCTAATAGAATTAGAAAAGCTAGTGCTTTAAAGTTTTGGATAATCATAAGATGATTTAAAGAACAAGAGTTGTTCGCCAAAAGATGAGGAATTACATGAGATGTAATTAGTAAGGTGTTACTTACCTAAATAACCATTTCCTAAAAGACTGGCCAAAGCTAATTTAGGAATGGTGAAATACGGATCCTCACTCACTAGAAAAACTATCGAAATGTTTTTCCGAAATTAAAACTAGAGGGTTTTTAATTTTGAAGAAAATAGTGAGAGTAAATTTATAGTAAAGACCTATCTATAAATTTTAAAATTTAGTAAAACTTATGTAGCATATTTTCTTTGTTGTAGAATTAATGGCAAATAATACTCTATCTCTGCGATCTATCCTTGAGAAGGATAAGCTCAATGGCATAAACTTCCTTGACTGGTTCCACAATTTGAGAATTGTTCTCAAACAGGAAAAGAAGGAATATGTCATTGAAGAACCTGTTCCTGATGAACCGGTTGCCACTGCTTCCAGAGCTGACAAAGACAAGTTTAAGAAACACATGGACGACATGCTGGATGCCGGTTGTCTTATGCTTGCCTCCATGACCCCTGAGCTTCAGAAGCAACATGAGGACATGGTAGCTTATGATATGATTCAAAATCTCAAGGAGATTTATGAAGGGCAAGCTCGTCAAGAGAGGTACGAGACCTCTAAAGCTCTGTTTCAATGCAAGATGAGTGAGGGATCTCCCGTAGGAGCTCACGTCATCAAAATGATGGGCTACATCCAAACGTTGGAGAAGCTCGACTTTCCGCTGAATGACGAATTAGCTACTGATGTCATCCTGCAATCGTTGCCGGATAGTTTCAATCAGTTCGTCCTTAATTTCAATATGAATGAAATTAACAAGACGCTGCCACAGTTGCTCGACATGTTGAGAACTGCTGAAATCAACCTGAAGAAGGTAGGACCTAAACCTATTCTGATGGTCCGCAAGGGCAAGAAGAAAGGTAAATCGGCAGCAAAGTCTAAAGGTGATGGTAAGACCAAAACCAATGGAAAGGAGGCATTGAAACCTAAGAAGGGGATCAAGAAGGATGGAAAATGTTTCCATTGTGGCAAGACCGGACATTGGAAGAGAAACTGCCCCACACACCTACAAGAAGTCAAGAAAGCAAAAACGAGTGAGGCATCAACCTCAGAGGCTTCTAAAGAGAAGGCATCAGAATAGACATGGACATACGAAATGAAATAAAGCAAGAGTTGCTACATCATCCATTAGGACATGTGTTTTTGCTTAAATAAATTTGTTTTGGTTTTTTTAAGATTATTATTTTGTGCCTAAGTTTTAGTTATCTTGTAAGGATAAGATATTTTAATTTTGAGGTTATTTAAATAAATGTTATTCTTTTAATCTCTTATGGCACAACGAATCAATGATCTTTAAACTAATAAAACCAATAATATTTATAAGATAAATAAAACAAATGACTAATCTCAAACTCATAAAAAGTATTAAGGTAATTTGATGATATCAAATTCAAGAATATTTAAAGTTTGATGAACTTTCAAAGAATATGGGATTGTCCCATAATTAAATTCCACAAGTGGAACGAAAAGTCTTTGAAAGAGAATCAAATATGTTAGACTTGTTTTGATTCAGAACAAGTCATTTTCGACTTCTTTACACACTAGAAAAACAACTCTGATACTTAATCGTGTTTTTTTCGAAACGTCATATAAGATATGGACTAAGAATTGTTCTAGAATACCTTTGAAGTTTTAAGGTTACTTACATGTTAAAATGTTTACAAAGTTCGAACCTTAAAAACTCCATTTGTTGTTTATCCTAACGAGAACAAAGCGTTTGTTTCTTAAACGAGAGTTTATCTTGAAAGAGATTAATTCTCACAAAGGGATATTATTTCTTCAACTTTAACGAGAACAAAATATTTGTTGCTCAAACGATAGTTTATCTCGAAAGAGAATACTTATCACTAAGGGATTTCATTTTTCAACAAGAACAAAATGTTTGTTGCTCAAACGAGAGTTTCTCTCGAAAGAGATTACCTCCCACAAAAGGAAAAATGGAATTTGGAATGTGAAGAAATTTTAGACAACAAATTTATGAACCAAAGATTGAGAATGTTCCACAAATGATCAAGGAACATTGGAACAAAACACAACCATTGTGTTGATCCTTAAGAGAATACCATATACTTGAGAAATATGGATTTCTCACTATCCGTACATGGAAACACTCTTCTTTTCGGATCAAGATAAAGACTAGGTCTTATCAGAAAGCAATGGTGAGCCCAAAATTCGAGAAATGGCTAAGAGCCATGAGATATGAGATGGAATCCATGTCTAAAACCAAGTATAGACTTTGGTTACCTAAAAGGGTAAAACCTAAGAGGTATGGATGAGTTTTTCAAAAAGGAAAATCGACATGGATGATAAAACATACAAAGGATGATTCGTCGCTAAAAGATTTCGAAAAACTTCATAGTATAGACTATGATAAAGCATCTTCCTTGTAGCTATGTTTAATCCATCTTAATCTCACTTGCAAGTAGTTACATACGATGATTATGGAATCAAATAAAGGAATGTCAAAACCACTTTCCTAAGGGAAAACTTGAAACAGATGTGTACATGACACATCTAGAAGGTTTTGTCACTCCAGTAAACACTTGGAAGGTATGTAAGCTACAAAGGTCTATCCATAGACTAAGTCAAGCTTCTCAAAGTTGGGATATTCGTTTCAGAAGATACAATCAAAAGGTTTGGTTTATCTAGAAACAAAGGGGAGTCTTGTTTTCAAAAGAGCTAGTGGGAGCATTGTTACTTTCCTAAGTATTGTATGTAGATGACATACTCATCAAAAGGAACTAAAGATCGCAATCCGTTTTGCATTAATAAAAGATACTGCGAGTTAGCAACATGAGACAGTACCTAACTCTACAATATAGGCTGAATGTATTACAGTCGACATAGCAATAAAGAAGGATGTTTGGATCTAAAGGGTTCACTTCTGAACTAAGGGTTGTTCCCAGCATATTAGATGCTATATAACTCTGTTATGATGGAACCTTTGCGTAAGCAAATAAAACCCAGATCTCATCAATAAATCCAAACATATTCTAAAGTACTTACATCTTGGAGATGTGAAAGTATGCAACATACGCACAAAGTTGATAACTTTGTCAACTCCCTGGCAAAGCTTTTGACACAACATAAGCATGTCAGCTACACTAAGCCATATCGTATTAGATACGAGAATGATTGGTCTTAGTGCTAGTGGGAGATTGTTGGAGTATGCCCAAAGACCAATCATATGATGATTGAATAGACATACTATTTTACTAGATTTATCAAGTAATGGCATTGTCGTTGTTATCATTTGGTATGTTTCTGTGCATCAAACTAACCATTGGATAATAATGTCCATACAATAATACGATTATTGTTAAATATGATCCTTAGTCGAATATTATCACGGGTATGGACAGTGATAATATATAAAGACTAATATGTGGTTGATGACAAGCGTTGTCAATGACATAGAGATGTCAAAATCAACACATAATTATTTGTTAGAGAACAACATACTAGATTGACCCGCTATGAGCATGTTTCCTGGGTAATTATGTGACAGTCACAACATTGCTCATGATAAACATATGTATAATCCTCAGACTTGAGATCAACATGATTTCAACATAAAGATTTACGTATTTTGACATAGTCAAATGTGTGTCGTAACTGACTACATTATAAAGACTGATGATTGGATATGTGATGACCTATGTAGTGAAATATGGTTGATCAAGAAAAGGTTTGTCCCTCCTACATAATGGGAGAAATATCTTCGGCCACTTGATTGAGTGAGATTAGAAAATGCATGGCCATGCTCGAATATTATGATATGAGATATCATAGAGATTCGTTTATCATAATCTACTCAAGACATCAAGAAACACTAGATGGACAACGCAAGTGTGACTAACCCATGACTTGTGTTCATCTAAGATATAAAGGACAAAAGGATGAAATGCATAAAGGAAATTTATTCAGGAATTAGGAAAGTCAAACCATGACTTCATGCAACTTAGGTAGCAATGATGTATTGCTAGATGCCACTCATTGTTTGTAAAATTAGAACAGTTCTAATTTTGCTGCTAACGTTGCATGAACCTACAAGGGTCACACCCTTCGAATGAAACGAACAAAAATTTGAAACCATACTCCCTATTTTAGGGATGTTGCCGAAAATCCCCTATGGGATAGGGGAAATCGGCAACTCCCTTAAATGGGAATTATATTGGATAAATATTGTATTTATCAAATATTATTTAGAGTATGGAAAATATTTAGACACTTAAATATTATAGAATAAGATTCTAGAAATTTAAATATATATTTGAAATTTATATAATGTATATTTAATTCCAAGTTTATGTAGAATTAGATTCTACATAATTAAAATATATATTTAAATATATTTAAATCCAAGTAAAGATAGAATGAGATTTTATATAATAAAAAAATATATATAGATTAAATATAATGTATATTTAAATCCATGTTTTATGTAGAATAAGATTCTACATAATTAAATATATATATTCCATTTAATATTATTAAATATAATGTATATTTAATATAAACTAATTTCAAGTAGAATTAGATTCTATGAATTTTGGTTAAACTTGGATTTAAGGAATTCAACTAGAATTAAGTCTCTGAATACTATTTAAAGGGACAAGGGATAGAAACCAAATCATCCCTCTTCCTCCTCTTGAAGATTTCGACAACACCCCTAGGGATTCCCCACTGGAATTCGACATATCCCAGAAAGCTCTCTAAGAAGTTGTTTGATATTTTTCTAGTGTCCTACTTGCCCCCTGGCAAATCCCTGAAGGTTCCCTTGCTCGATTGCAAGTCCCGGTTGAACTCCTGGTCGATTTTAGACTCCCTTAGGAATCCCTGGAGGGATTTCGACTTCTCCGTAGAAGGTGTTCAAAGCTGTCGAAATTTATCCCTAAGTGTTAGGGAGGTGGAAACTTTGTTCGTTTTGTTCGGGTGGACTCCGTAGAGGTCGTTGCGAACCTGTGAAGATTCTGGTTTTACTTGACGTGGTTATTCCGACATACCTTCGGTTTTCCCGTTTCCAGAGTTTTAAAAGGTAACTCTTCATCTTTTCACTCCGGATTCGTTCCTGTACATGGATCCTGACTTGTATTATGTCGGATTAATTTTTCCGCTACGCCACGGGGCGTGCCGACGTGACCCAACACTTGGATGGTCCTTCTGACTCAGGTTTAGACACTCCACCCTAAGGCTCGATTGTTGCGGCTGGTCGCTTCGTCTTCCTTGCTGCTTCGGCCGGTTCATCATCGAAGGAGTTAGAAATCTTCATGTCTGAATCATCAGCATCTTTGGCAGCCGCCTCCTTTGCTACTGGGGAGGCGACAGTAGTCTCCTCCTCTTTCTCCGAGTTTGATGAGGAGGTGAGGTCATGCGGCTGGATTGGAGTGGGTGAGGTTCTTCGCTTAGGGCGGATGAGCGGCCCTTCACTGGTTGGGGTGGCTGGAGTGGCAGCTAGTCTGGGTGTGATCTGTGTCAATTTTGACGCTGCTAACTCTGATAGAAAGGCGGGTAACTGTGGGCCGGCATCATGGTACTTGTCAAGCAAGTAGGCCAGAAAGGGCTCTTGCACCTCCGCAATGTATTTGGTGATGATCACATGTTTGTGCTCGATCCTCTGGCAGCTCTCCACAAGTTTGTGGAGCAATGGGACTACGACATAGGGGATGGCAACATTAGTACTGCCCGCTACGGCTGGGGTGGCGGCAGGCTGAGACGGTGGCTGGGCGATTAACGTTATTTCTGGCTCCTGTATCATCTGGAGGCGCGCCTTTCTTGTCCATCATTCTTTGGCGGAAATGATTGTATCTTTGGGGTGCGGTGACACGCGGAGGTTGGCGCATAGGCATGTGATGAGTGTAGGGAAGACGAGGGGTCCTTTAGCGTTGGGCTTGTTGGCATGGGCATAGACTTCTTCAAGAATAACTTTGCCAATGTTGATTGGCCGCCCCTTCATAATGCTATGGATAAGGGCCAGCCGTGGACTGTTAACTGTTGATTCGTGCGAGGTGGGCATCAAGCGGCGTTGGACAAAGTTGCTCCAAAGAATGGCCTTCGATAGCATATTACGACGGTTGACTGAACCATTGTTCTTGCCGGTTAGCCACTTGGTGTTGGGCCGACAGATTTCTTTCTTGATCTTTTCGTAGTCAATCGCCGTTAGATAGGATCTCCACTCTTCATGCGGATTCCCGCTGATTTCTATGCTATAGTATCTATTGAGGGTCTCTGCCGTGAACTTGACTCCTTTGCCGCGGACATAGAAGAAAGGGTTTCTTGGTGTAGGCTTGTGGGCATAGAATTCTCGTACTTCGTTGTTGTTTATTTCCTCTGGTTTCCGTGCGAAAATATCGCAACCCAAGTTGTGAACCCTCTCGAATATGGTGGGTTCAAGGCCAAAATCCCCATCTGGCCTGGTGTATTAGGACCTTATTTCTTCCTAGAGTTGCCGCTCAGTGAAGTGCTGCTTGTAAGTTGCCGCGACAGTAGTGTTTAAGAACCTTTGAAACGTAGGCTTGGAGGTTAAGGCGGGTTATTTTGATGTGGCCATAACTGTGAGAATGGTTGTGATTTCCTAAAGAAAGAAAAAGAAATTGCAAGAAAGTAAAGCAGATGAAATCTTGAAATCAAGGACTGAAAAGAAGAATTGAGAGTAAAAGAGAGAGCAAAGTGAAGTGTGAGGGGAGAATAGTTTGCCTTATATAGCCGCTACTCTTCGTTTCCTTGGCGGGCACGCTGATAACGGGCGGCAATGATTGCGGTGCGATTTACGTGCTTCTAGCCGTTACGCAGATAGTCGTTCCGTCAGTTGTTGCAAATCTAGCCATTGCGGCTAGCCGTTATAAAGCCGCTAGCCGTTATTCTTATCTCCATTGGGCTGCCTTGGTCGCTGGGTTGGGCCTCTTCTTTATTCTTTCACCCTTCTTGGTCTTGCCTTCATTCCTGACCTGAAATAAATTAATTGTAAAAATTAAATAAAAATAACTGAAAATGTAATCTAATCCTAATGTATGAAAATTAAAAATAAAAAAAGAATACAAAAGAATTAGATTATGTTGGTTTGCGCATTTCCCAAACATAACCACTTCCTCAGGGCGTTGCATTTGGCTTTTCGTCCTGGTCTGTCCTTCCCCACCTTAGGTGGATGTTGGCTGTCATCTTTGCCGCCCTGGCGAGACATACACCAAATACAAGCAAGAGGCAAAAAAAATTTCTTTTTTTGAAAAATAAAATAAACATAAATTTAATGTGCAAAAACTAAAGTGGAAGTGCAGAAATTCAAACGCAGTTGCTGTTGCCAATCCCCGGCAACGGCGCCAAAACTTTCAGAGCGTTTGGGTGTTCTCTTTTTATGAACGCAAGTGCACACTCTTTTCAAGTTATAGTGTAAAAGATATCGTCTCCCACAGGGATAGGAACGACTCCTATGAATGTTTTCCTGCACAAGGATTTAGTAAATTGCACAATTAAATTTCTGAATGTGGAAAATTAAAGACACAAATAAGATAAAGATAGTGATGGTAGGGATGATAGGGAGAGATAAGGTCGATAGATTGGGTATGGTAATTGCAGCTCAGTAGTGTGTAAATAGCATTGTAAAGCATAAGTTGTTTTATACTGTCACGATCTGCTGCCTCGGCGGGTAACGGCGGTCGGCAGCTACGACCCTGTTATGCGGCCGTAGCGGGTCTCTGCGCTTGCAACTTTCTCTATCTCGGCAGGTGGAATGGAAATACGCCCTGGTGACAAGTCTGGCAGATAATCCAAGTTCGACAGAGCAATTCTGAAGTGATCCTTCCTATGTCTAGGCATGGATTCTGTCACTACGTGATGTAGGCAATACCTAGCAATCTCAACGTAAACCTAACACAGGCAGTCGACATTTGTTTGCTCCTTTTAGCCGCTGAAATTCTAACTTATGTCTAAGCCGAATTAGTCAACACCTCGGCATGATGAGACTGTACTTAATCCTTGCGCGAGTCTTACACTCTCGTGCCCGACAAATGGATTTCCTCAACTGGACTTTTGGAACTAATTGAAGAAGTGAAGAACATGAATTAAGCAAACTTGAGAATATTTCATTGAAAACACACTTTAACTATTACAACATTTTCTCACAACTACTTTACATACAAAAACCTAAACCCTAGGAGAGTTGGGCCACAACCTCCAACACCTCCAATCTATCTATCTACCTCTCCGCTAAGCATCTGTCTATTTGTGCATCTAAGCATAAGCATGCCCCTATACCCTCGCATACATTGTGTATATATAGGGCTCATGGCCTAACTTTAGTCATCTTTGAAGTAGAAGTCCTAAAAGTAGCTTTACATTAAATGCTGACTTCTTTTTTACTTGAATGTGGACTCTTTGGACGTTGCCTTCTCCCGCAAGTAAGGATAGGTACTCCTACTTATCAATCTTGGGTCAACTCTACAAACCGTTACAAGCTTCAGAAAATTGCAAGACTGGGCTCATTGGACTCAGGGAATTGTCCTCTTTCAATCGCAACCCATCTTGGCTTAGTCGGTTTAACTCCTTCCTGGGCGGCACTCGACGGCAGTGCTGCTACGGCGGCGTCATTGGCGGCACTTAGAACAGCTTCAGTACGGCTCCTTTTTGCTCCCAGCTTTCCCGTCCTCTCATGTCCTCTCCACAGCTACACATCTACAACACCTGAAAATAAAAACTAAACTAAAACAGAGTCGTTTCTTAACCAAACATGAAATATTCAATAAAAGCATGGTAGAAGAGCAAATATTGTTATTATGCATGCAATGCACCTAAATATGCCTAAATGATCTTAAGAACAGGAATAATAAGGGCATGAATGTGTACAAAATAAAGAACTCGTGGACACTCTATACTTACACTATGTTCCCAAAACCACCGTTAAAGTGTTTCAAAGCTGGAAAACACGTTCTCACTCACCGACTCGCGAAACCAAGATTCATTGACGCGAAATCAAGCATCTTAAGCCCCCGAAACTTCACTGATTTCTTCCGATGTGATCTCCCTTATTTATACCATCCAAGAACAGAAGATTAATGCATCACAATGCATTAAAATCACCAACCACTTAAACTATCTCACTGCTCTACCCAAAAGACCAAAACGTCCATTCGAAAGAATCGAAATCAGCTTTGATCACTCTCTAACCTCAGCCCACCCATAATCTAACACTTCCATCCAAGTTTAATCACCAATCAACATCTAAAAACAACCTAATAACATCCTTATACCTCCAACAACTCAGATTTCACACAAACACCACAAAACCCAAAATCTAACAACCTAAAAACTAGAGATCCATCTTGATTCGGATTAATGTGATTAAAAATTTCTTTTTAACATTATTTAACATCCAAAACATGATTAAAATCAAGCATAACTCATCCAAATCAGATCCCATACGAAAATAATTCAAAATCACTATTTAAGCTTGATTTTACCAATTTCATCAAATTAAACATGAAATATTGTTAAGAAAACATAATTATAGAGCCAAATACTTGGGAATTTCAATAAATAACCTTGATTAGAGGAGAGAAAAGAATGATCACCTACAACACAAGCTTTACCCTTGATTTTCAATGTTTTTGAAGAAATCCTTTAAGAAAACTTTAGCTAGTTGTTGTAGAAATCCATTAGCATCATTTAGAAATCAAAAGTAGATGATATGAGATAAATATTTGGAGATTTTAGTGATGAAAAGGTCTTTTGGCTGCTGGGAAAGTTGAGAGAAAAGTTTAAAGAAAGTAGTTATGTATTAAAATGTTTAGTCGTTTAGAAATCCTTTTTATCACTTCCTAGTTAATAAATCTATAAATTAAATCATTTTAAAACACAAAATCAAGAGAATAGCTTATAATACCTTGGTGTAAAAGCTCCATAAGGATTCTAAGTTTTGGTTCTCTTCAATTTAGTCATTAAAATGAAACTTACAATTTTTACATTTTAGTCACCAACTCGAAATGTCGACTTTCCAAAAATCATTTACCAAAATTGGCTTCACTTTTCCTCAATATATATTTAAAGAGGATTTTAGAAATATCTAGTCTAGGTTCAACGAACCCTAAACCACCTTTAAAACCTCCAGGCCCAAAACCAGGGTGTTACAAGAGAAGTGTTGTGGTCACTTGGCGATTCGTGTACTAATACCTCTTGACAAGAAACTATGACCATAATATGCTACGTTTGAAATCTTAATTATATATATACCACATGTCTATGATATGTTATGCATGATACCTTTGGTGATAAGTAATTTAAATATATGATCCAATATGTATTATAGGTTGATGATAAGTAATCCATGCTTATGGGATGCTATGCTTATTTCCACTTATGACAAGTAACATAGGTCAATATAATGATATATTTGATAGTTAAGTAGCAATTGATCAAGACATGTTATGATGATAGCTTGCTTGATAAGTAATAGACATTTAACCTATACTTTGATCGGCTATGATAACACTGAAATAATAATAAAAGCTATAAGTTAAAGTAATGAATCC
Organism: Hibiscus trionum; assembly: GCA_030270665.1. Classification (NCBI taxonomy): domain Eukaryota; kingdom Viridiplantae; phylum Streptophyta; class Magnoliopsida; order Malvales; family Malvaceae; genus Hibiscus; species Hibiscus trionum. The sequence continues at coordinate 15,342,749 of BSYR01000051.1, forward strand.
TTGCAATAGCTTTAATAACAAGTAAAATGTGTCTATGTGCTTTTGACTATTCTTTTGGTTAAGTTATATGCTTGACAAAAGGTCTATTATACATGTGTTTTGTTCAATTACTGATTACGAAGCAATAAGCTTATAATGGAACTTTGTGAATTTCTTAAGATAAGGGTCCAAACCCTATTAGAATGCTTTATTTAAGAGAGCTTGTATACCTTTTGTGACAATAAATTTATATCTATGTTGGATACATTATGTGGCAAAGAGTCATGTCTAAGATAGGTTAAAAAAATATCTAATATGATAAGGAAATTAAGTTTAAGATGGGCTATGCTCGATAACTTATATGATAAGAAAAACATATTTATATTTGTATGAAATGATATGATTCGAAAGATAAAAAGGTTTTTATTTGTAATTTAAAGAAGCAGTGGACTGTTTTGGTACTACAAAAGTATATACTCGATTTGAAGACTGTTTTTTGTAATTCAAGTAAGCAGTGGACTGTCTTGAAACTACTTAAGTATATATATTCGATTTCAAGACTGTTTTGTGTAATTCAAAGAAGCAGTGGACTGTTTTGGAACTACATAAGTATATACTCGATTTCAAGACTCTTTTTTGTAATTCAAAGAAGTGGTGGACTGTTTTGAAACCACATAAGTATATAAATTCGATTTCAAGATTGTTTTGTGTAATTCAAAGAAGCAGTGGACTGTTTTGGAACTACATAAGTATATACTTGATTTCAAGACTCTTTTTTTTAATTCAAAGAAGTAGTGGACTGTTTTGAAACCACATAAGTATATGTATTCGATTTCAAGACTGTTTTGTGTAATTCAAAGATGCAGTGGACTGTTTTGGAACTATATAATTATATACTCAATTTCAAGACTGTTTTGTGTAATTCAAAGAAGTAGTGGACTGTTTTGAAACTACATAAGTATATATATTCGATTTCAAGACTGTTTTGTGTAGTTCAAAGAAGCAGTGGACTGTTTTGAAACTACATAAGTATATATATTCGATTTTAAGATATTTTTTGTGTAATGGTAACGCCCTGGTTTTGGGCCTAGAGGTTTTAATGGTGGTTTTGGGTTCGATGAACATAAACTAGAGATTCGGGTTAGTTTGGGAGTGATTCAGGGAAAGCAAGGTTCGGGTTATGATAAAAATATGGAAAAATGCTTAAAAATCATTGTTAATTATATAAAAGATTTTTGTAAAATCAATTTTATGAAAAAGGACTTTGGAAGTGGGGCATTTTGAGTTAGTGGCCAAAACGCGATTTTTACAAAGTTCTTTTAGTGACTGTTTTGTAAAGGGATTGAAACTTTGAATCTTTAAGGAGCTATTTGACCTACTTGTTTTTTATCAAAATTTTCTCTCAATTTGGAGCATTTTAAAGGATTTAATTAATTATTAAAAGGATTTAATGAAGGGAGAGTTAGTTATTTCAAAAGTCATTTTACGTCATTTTCTCTCATTCTATTTTATCTCAAAGTTCTCCTTCAGCCAAACACTCTCTATTTTCAAGAAACTAGAGGTAAAGCTTTTGATTTACTAAGCTATAGATTTCTAAAAGATTCTTTAATCTTGATTTATAAAATCTTATTGTTTTTCCTTTGATTTTTCAAGAAAAACACATTCAATTGAGAGAGATTTCATCCATTAGAGGTAATGTTCGTTCTTCTCCTCTAATGATCAATTCTTTACTAAAATTCTCAAGTTATCAATCCTTTACATATGTTTCCTAAGTTTTTTTGATGAGTTAATCATGGAAATCTTGTTAAATTGTGGTTTATTGGTTGCTATCTTATGATTTTCGTAATGCTGCAATTTTGAATGATTTGAGAATGATTTTAATCATGATTTGGATGTTAAATGATGTTAAAATAAAGGTTTTATCATAATAATTTCGAATTTGATTGGATCTCTAGTTATTAGGTTGTTAGATTTTGGGTTTTTGTAGTGTTAGTGTTAAATCTGAGTTGCTGGAGGTATAAGGATGCAATTAGGCTGATTTTGGATGTTAATTGATGTTTAATAATGGATGGAAGTGATAGGTTTTGACTGGGCTGAGTTTGTAGTGTAATCAAAGGTGTTTTCAGATAGTCGTTTTGGTGATTTTGGGCACAACAGCGGGGTAGCTTTGTTTGCTGGAGATTTTAATACATTGTGATGCATTAATCATCTGTTCTTCTGTGGTACAAACAAGGGAGGACGTAAGTGAAAGGAATTACCTCTCTCGGTTGTGCTATTATGTGATGAATTAAGCATTGTTTTGAATTACTGGTTTTACCTACTGTTAAATCATGTTTATAATAATGTTGTTATTGTTTTTAATGATGTGATGTTGAAGGATGCACATGGTAAGTGATCCTTGTAAGTATATGACACATACTTGTGATTTTAAGAATGATTTAATGCTTGGAAATGTGGTTCATTGATGATACTTTGAAAACAATGAGGTATGTGTTAAATGTAAATTATAACGGCAAGTGATATTGTGAAAAAATGGTTTATAAATGATATGGGATATAGTTAGCCGACTATAGGATTGAGTGCACTATAAAAAGTCACATTGGATGTTGAGGGGTTGGTGGCCCGTGTCTCCGTCCAAGTACCCTAACGATCGAGGAGGTTGGTGTCTTGTCTCTTGTTAGTGGTTAAGCATCTAACCGATGATAGGGTTTGTGTCCATATGGGTTGTAATTGTACCGGGTTGATAGAGTTCCATTGGTTGTGAATTTACCGATTCCGGTCACGATGGCTTGAAGTGTCGGGTAGACACTTGTTGAATCTGTGTATCCGATATGAGGTTTTGAGTTGTGAACTTGTTTAACGATCACTTGTAAGCCAATTTAATTGATGATGTATCATGAGATGGTTTATGTTGCATAATGTGATTTATTCATGTTTTACTCTTTAAGCTTTGCATATAATAGCTATGCATGGGAAGGCTTAAATAGAGTGTGGAATGGAGATGTGTAACCTCCTTAGCCCGGCCTAGATGCTAAACCCGAACTACGAAGATCACACGGGGAAAACCAAAGTCAACCTTGATTAGCGACCATTTTTTTTAAAACTTCTCTAGATGCGCATTAAACCTATGTGAAAGCCCAAGAACCTTAGGAGAGAAAAGCACAACGATCGGAAACATTTAAGGACTCAATTGCAAGAAGTACACCTTTAGGGACCAAAATATAAATTTTGGAAAATAGAAGGACTTTCAAGATTTTAGTTTTACCAAACCTCAATTAAACATATTACAAGCCTCTCTGCCAAATTTCAGCTTAAAAAGACATCTCAAGCTCAAGAAATTGCAATTACAACTTTCAGGACTAAAATGTAAAGCATACAGAATCTGTCCAATGGTCACCCGTTTCGAAACACTGACACCCGTATAGAAACACTCGTGTCGTACGCTCGTATCGAAAAGACGTTGACCGTTTCGATACGCGAGTATGTTCCGAAACCAGTTCAGAAACGGACACCTCCTGTAGCCAAAGTGTTTCGAAACACCTCTAGCCGTTACGAAACGCCCAGGCCATTTCATGCACCCGTTTCAAAACAGCCAAGGGTGTTTCGATACACCCTGCCCAGAAACAGCAGAAAATTCTGGTTTTTCACCTCAAAACACCATCAAACATAACTGAAACCATTCCATAACATATCATCAACATGATAAGCATTATAACTATCAAATCACGTCAAAGACTAGATACACTACAAACATTAAGCACACCTACTCATTCAACACCTCCAACACATGATCTTGCTTTTAATCAAAGAGCATAGCATATCAACTTATGAAGAAGAAGATTCAAATATGGCAAAGCGATCATCAACAAGGTTCAAACCATAAACCGATCATGGTCAACATACACAAACTCATTACACATCAACATAAAAGACTCTCCCCCCGTTGCCTTTATTATCTATAGCTATAAATCAAGACATACTTCTCAAGTGGAGCTCTTCTTGAATCCCTTGCTTCTTGCTGTCCCAACTTCAAATATCTGCATTGATGGACAAAAAGGAGCGTAAGCACATAATGCTTAGTGAGGAATGCTCAAAACCAAAACACTATCAATGCAGCGAATCATAAAACCTTCTTTAAATGTAGATACAATTCAATAAACCAAAGCATTGTTTGAAAACTTCCTTTGAAACAACATTGCTTTAAATCATGCATTGCTCAACATGAAAACCAACCTTTAACTTTAAAATGCTAAACAACTCACCCCAAACCACATTCTTGCAAAGACTATCATTTAAACCTTTCCATGCATGAACACTTCATGCAAAGTTCAACTCGATTTCCTTGGAAAACACTTCCACTTCACAACATACTATTCTCATGCTTGATGATCATTTCAAAGCAAAATGCCTTTTGAAAACCAAATGTTCCTTCTATCTACTTCATACATTCAACAAATGCAAAACACATGAACTACAAAAGCAACATTTGCATTATGTGCCTTTTTAAAAACAAGCCTTCAACAAGACTTCAATGCACTTATGAGATTCTATGCACTTATGCACCATTCACAAAAGAAGATATTTTTGCTAATGTTTAACAAGTATCACATGCATTCGTGTATCATTTACATATTTCCCATGCAACCTTGCATCATTTTCGAGCATCTCTCGCTTCATTACATTCAAATACATTATATTGGCTTTCCAAATGATAGTTCACAAACCATTTCAACACAAGACACAATCGGATACGCGGATTACAAGCGTTGTCCCACACGCTTCATACACACTACCAGCTTTACAAGCTGGAGTTTATCGGTACAATCACAACCCCTCAACACCCGTGATGGAGTTTAACATTACAATCACAACCCCTCAACATCACTCATCGGTAGTTGTATAACCCACTAACGAGAGTACGGGACACATAACACAAGATCCACACACAGACTTTTAACCACCGTTGTGATCTTACCAAGATCCACACACGGACTTTTAACCACCGTTGTGATCTTACCAAAATCCACACACGGACTTTTAACCACCGTTGTGATCTTACCAAGATCCACACACGGACTTTTAACCACCGTTGTGATCTTACCTCTCTCGTTAGGATACTTGGATGGAGTTTAAGGTACAATCACAACCCCTCAACATCTAAGGCGACTTTACTTACGGTGCACCCAATCCTATAGCCGGCTAACTATATCCGATTCAAGTACTTTAAAACCATTTCATCACTTGCCAATATACATCAAATACCATCATCAATTCACTGTTTTAAAGCATTAATCAAAGCCATTAAACATCATGCATCTCCTTGCATCATTACCAAATTAATAACACAACAAATCAAGGATCTTTTACCTTGAGCATCCTTCAACACATGGCTTTCAAAACCAGCATTAATCATGCTAAAACATGCTTTCAAAACAGAAATTAAACATGCAATTTATAACTAATGCATCAAACCACAACTTAGCACATCCGAGGGAGTTTGTAACACCCCAATTTTGGGCTTGGAAGTTTAGGGTCTGAACCGGACCGGTCTGATTTTTGGTTCGAATATAAAAGGTGGTTTTAGGGAAAACCTAGTTCGGGATGCATTAAAAATATGGAAAAATATCTAAAAATCCTATTTTAATATATATAAGAGAGTAGTGAAATCAATTTTACAAAATAAGGTTTGGAAGTGCGACATTTTGAAATAGTGACTAAAATGCGATTTTTGAAAAGTTCAGTTGTGACTGTGTAACGCCCCGGTTTTGGGCTTAGAAGTTTTGGGCGTTGACCGGTTTGGTCAAAGTGCTGTTCGAATCTAAGAGAGTGAATTTAGGAAAGCTTAGTTCGGGTTGCATTAAAAATATGGAAAAATGTTCTAAAATCATCTTTTAATATATTTAAGTTAACTGTGAAATCAATTTTGGAAAATGAGTTTCGGAAGGGTGACATTTTGGCTAGTGACCAAAATGTAATTTTTGAAAGTTTTGTGACTGTTTTAGAAAGGATTGAAACTTTGAATCTTTAAGGAGCTATTTACCCAAAGGGAGTTTCTCCAGATTTTTCTAAGATATTTTAATGATTAATTCTGATTTTCAAGCAAAAGAAAAGTGGAGGGAAAATCATTTTGGTTATTTTGTAACTAATTCTCATATTTTCCAATTTCTCTTTTCTCTCATTTTCTCTCAACCCAAACACTTTCTCTCCAGAGATTTCCTTCTGATTTTGTCACTCATTTCTCTCTTTTCAATCTTCTTTTGATTCCTAATCATCATATCTACAAAACCTCTCAATTTGCTACTTGATTCATCAAGCTTTTTGGTTCCAAAAGAGGAGAAACTCAAGTTTGGAGGTAAGAACGTCCTTCTCCTCTGAACTTCAAGTTCTTTAAAGAAATTCCTAAGTTCTCCATCCTTAATTGATGTTTTATAAATGGCTTTTAAGATTGTTTAATGGATCTTGGCTTAAAATGCAAGATTTGGTGTGTTTTTGATGAAATTTCGTTGGATCTGTTTAAGCAGTGTTTTAAGGTGTTAAAATGATGATTAATGAATGTTAATTTGATAAGGAATTGAGTTTTGATTAATGCAATCCCGGATAGGTTGAATTTCCTAAGTTTAGCTTATGATTCTTGGTTGTTTTTGAGGTGATCTTGTGGATCTGGTGTTGCTGGAGGTATAAGGATGTTGTTAGGTTCTTTTTGGATGTTAAATGATGTTAAAGGATGTTAGGTTTTGATGGTTAATGGCTGGACTTAGTTGAGAAGTGGTTTGGATGCATTTTCGGTTGTGTTTGGTGGCCGAAAATGGAGTGTGGTTGAGAGCAGCGAGTTTAGGTGCTTTCATTGAAGCTATTAATGCATGATGATGCATTAATCTACTGTTTTAATGTGTTAAAACAGGGGAGTCATCTTTGGATCAAAGTGGTGGTGATCCGGAGGCTTGATTTGGTGCTTCGGCAAGAGGCGAAGTGGAATCGGTGAGTGAAATTGGGTTTTCGGCTTTGAAACCAATGTTTTGGGAGCTTAGTTTAAGTCTAAACAACTTTGCTAAGCTCAAGTGTAAGTTTTCGGAAATACTCTCTAGTGGTGGCCATGATTTGATTGTTGTGCAATGTGGTTTATTGCATGTTTTAAATTCTGTTTTGGAAAGCATGATTTAGCATGGTTAATGCTGTTTTTGTAAGCCATATGTTGAAGGAAGCTCAAGGTAAGAGCTCCTTGCTTTTGAAAATTGATTAAATGTGGTTTGATGCTTTTAAATGCATGATGAATATGGCTTGGTTTAATGCTTTAAAACAGTGGATAAATTGATGATAATGATGTATATTGGCAAGTGATGTTTTGAAAAGGTTAAGGTCACTAAGGTGGTTAAAAGTCCTTGAGTGAGCCTTGTTTACTTAAGAACATCAAGGTGGTTAAAAGTCCTTGGATGATTCTTGTTACGGACACAAAGGTGTTTAAAAGTCCTTGTGTGGTCCTTTCTATGGTGTTTAAAAGTCCATAGGCCAAGGTGTTTAAAAGTCCTTGGGGTCAAGGTGTTTAAAAGTCCTTGAGGTGATTTAATTCATGGTGTTTAAAAGTCCATGGCCAAGGTGTTTAAAAGTCCTTGGGGTCCAAGGTGTTTAAAAGTCCTTGGGGTGAAAGTTGATGAACTTGTTTTCAAAGAAATGAATTGTATCACTTGTGGCCAATATGACATGTAATGAAATGAAGCATGATATGCTTGTTAAAGTATGCTTTTGAGCATGTGTAAATGATGATTTGAAGCATGATTTATAAGTGTTTTATAAATGCATTATTGGATGGTTTTATTGAGCATTCCTCACTAAGCTTTTGCTTACGCTCTCTTTGTTTTCTCAAACCAATATTGCAGAGCATTAAAGTACTTTGAGGGCAGCAAGGAAGGCAAGCATTCAAGTGGTAGTAAAGCTCAAAGTATGGAAGGTTTTCTTAAGTACATTTAGCTTTTGGTAATTTGGCAATGGGGGACCTATGTGTATGTTTTGGGAGATGTTTTGAACTCCCTAAGTATGTTGAATGTTGTTGAGAATGCTGGTTTTTGTGGTTGGCCTTTATATGCTTGAATTGGAAGTTTATGCTTGAATGGTTGCTTGTGTAGGAAGCATGCCTATAGATTTGGGGCTTTCCATATATGTGGATGTTTTGATGAATTGTTGATGCAAGTATGTCTCATATATGTTGAATTGCATTATGGCAAAGTTTGGTGGCATTTGGAGCATGATTGGTTGGTCAATTGCATGTTTAAGTATGCATTTTTGGGCAATCTGTGCAGGGTGTTTCGGAACAGCACCTACCGTTTCGGAACGGGTGCCTTAAACAAGCCCAGGCGTCCGAAACGGGAGGGACCGTTCCGAAACGGAAAGGCTACTGCCCGACCCCCGTTTCGGTACGCGTTGCGGAACGGCCCCGTGTTTCGAAACGGGCTGTCTCCCGTTTCGGAACGGGTGACCGTTGGGGGCTGACATTGGCAGTTAAATGTTTTGAAATGTTTGCATTTTGGTCCTGAATCTTGTTTGTGCAATTGTATGAGTTTGGGAAGTCCTTTTGAGCTAAAAATTCACAGAGAAGCATGAAACATGATTAATTTCAATTTGGTAACTTCAATTTGGGTTAAGTCCTTATAATTATCAGAATTTACAATTTGGTCCCTAAAGTTGTAAATTATTCAATTGGGTCCCTGTTTGATCTCTGATGTTTATGATCTTTGAGTATGCAGTTGTATGATCATAACTAAGGCTTAATATGCATCTAGACAAGTTTTAAAAGAGAAAAAAAGGGTCGTTAATCAAGGTTGACTTTCGGGTTGACTTTGGTTTTCCCCGTGTGACTTTCTTAATTCGGGTCAACCGTCTAGGCCGGGTTAAGGGGGTTACATTTGGTGGTATCAGAGCCAGGTTCACGAGTAATTGGGCATGAATGTGTGCATGATTGAAGTGTGTATGCTTTGTATGCTTGTTGAGTGGAAGCATGTTTAGTGAATTACATGTATGTTGCATTTGAGATGTATGTGGAGATGTAGCATGTTGTGGGTACCCATTGCCAAATAAAAGCTAATGAAATGGTGTTGATTTTGAATGAAATTGAGCTTGAATACTTGGATTGCTTACCTTGCTGGGCCTGACTTTGTTTTATTTGTGTTGTGATTGCATGGTAAAAATATGGCACCACGTAGAGAGTTACGAGGTAATGTGCGAGCTACGGCTCCTAATGAGAACGAGAATGAGGAAAACACGGGTAGTGCGGTGTTACCTCCTCCTCCACCTGGTGGTGGTGGTGCTGGGGCTGAGGAAGCTGGAGCTGTAGCTGGCGCTGGAGCTGCTGGACCTGGGGCTGGTCAGGGGCAAGCTATGCCTGATATGACGATGTTAGTGCAAGCTATTGCTGGTGCTTTTCAAGCAGCAGTAGCTGGGGCTCGTGGAGCGGGGCATCAGGAAGATGCTGGAGTCAGACTACCTTTGGAGCGTTTGCACAGTCTTGGTGGGACTGAGTTCAGGGGTATGTCTGCTGAGAGTTCTGAAGCTTGGCTAGAGAGTACCAAGCGAATCTTGGGCCAGATGAGCTGCACGGATGTGCAAAAGCTGGGTTGTGTTGTGTCCTTGCTGCAGAAGGATGCGTATACCTGGTGGACAACCACTATTGCTGGGATGGCAGAAGCTGATGTGACTTGGACATTCTTTCAGAATGTGTTCAAGCGGAGATATCTTGGTGTGAGATATCTTGATGAGAAGAAGCGTGAATTCATGTCTCTTACCCAAGGGAGCATGAGTGTGGCTGAGTATGAAGTGCAGTTTGTGCGACTCAGTCAGTATGCACCTGAGCTGGTACCTGATGAGCGGGCAAGGTGCGAGAGGTTCCGTTACGGCTTAGAGACGGATGTGAAAATGTATTTGCTGGCCGCCGAGTATGATGATTTTGATGTGTTGGTGGGCCGAGCCAAGGACGTTGAGATGAACTTGAGTTTATCTGCTAAGGGTGCTGGCAAGCGAGCTGCTGAGTATAGTTCCGGAGGTGGACGGAACAAGAGGGGACGTGATCAGAAGTATCAGTCTTCAGCTAAGAGAGGTGGTGGTGCACCTGCTAGAGGAGGCAATGCTAGGGCTGATCCGAGTGCTTGTTGGATCTGTGGTTCACGTGGTCACATGAAACGTGACTGTCCTCGTGCTGTGAGAGAGGTGCAAGCTCCTGTTGCGGTAGCTGGTAATGGGTGCTGGAATTGTGGATCCGCAGACCATTTGAGGCGTGATTGTCCTAGGTTGGCTGGTGATCAGGTGCGTGCTCCTGTTGTTGCTGCACCGCAGAGAGGTCGTGGGCGCGGCCGTGGTAATTTCCAGAGGAGAGAGGAAGGTGGTCGTGGAGTGGCCCATGTTGTGGCTATTCAACCTGAAGGTGGAGGTCAAGCGAGGGTGTATGCTCAGCGTGAGGGAAGAAATGATGCGGATGTGATTGCAGGTACCTTTACTTTGCAATCCTTGTCATTGCTTTCTTTGATAGATTCTGAATCTACGCATTCATACATTTTGCGTGAGCATGCTGAATTGCTTGGTTTGCCTGTTGAGTCTTTGGATGTTGGTGTTCGTGTCACTAGTTCTTTTGGTGAGACTGTTGTGACTCGTAAGCTTTACAGAAGGTGTCCCTTGGTTGTTCAAGAACATGTTTTTCATGTTGATCTTATGGAGTTGCCCTTTTATGGTTTTGATGTAATCCTTGGTATGGATTGGCTTGCTGAGCATAGCGCTGTTGTGGATTGTGAAAACAAGCGAGTTTCGCTTAAGCTTGCGGATGATTATGAAGTTGTTGTGGTTGGTGAGAATGTGCAGTTTCTTGCCAATGTGGTGTCTACCTTGGAGGCGAGCAGGATGCTGAGACAAGGTTGTGAAGCCTATCTAGCTTTTGTGATGAATCCTAGCTCTAAAGAGTTGAGGGTGCAAGATATCAGAGTTGTGAAGGAGTTTCCTGGTGTTTTTCCTGAGGAGTTGCCTGGTTTACCTCCTAACCGCGAGGTGGAGTTTGGAATTGAGCTGTATGAGAATACAACTCCTGTGTCCATTACTCCCTATAGAATGGCACCTAAGGAGCTGAAGACGCAGTTGCAAGAGTTGCTTGATCGTGGGTTCATCCGGCCGAGTGTGTCACCTTGGGGAGCACCGGTTTTGTTTGTGAAGAAGAAGGATGGCACTATGAGAATGTGCATTGATTACCGTCAGCTGAACAAGTTGACTATCAAGAATCGGTATCCTTTGCCGAGGATTGATGATCTCTTTGATCAATTTCGGGGAGCTGCTGTGTTCTCTAAGATTGACTTGAGGTCAGGGTACTATCAGTTGAAGGTGAAGGATGTGGATGTGCCTAAGACAGCTTTCAGGACAAGGTATGGGCATTATGAGTTCCTTGTGATGCCGTTTGGGTTGACAAATGCTCCTGCTGCTTTCATGGACATGATGAATCGTGTGTTTCATGAATACCTGGACAAGTTTGTTATGGTGTTCATTAATGATATCCTCGTGTACTCGCGTACTGAGGAGGAGCATGAAGAGCATTTGAGGATTGTTTTGCAAGCTTTGTTGGAGAATCAGCTTTATGCTAAGCTGAGTAAGTGTGAGTTCTGGTTAAGGGAGGTGGTGTTTCTTGGGCATGTGGTCTCAGCTGAGGGGATTCGTGTTGATCCTCAGAAGATTGAGGCGGTGATGAATTGGAAAGTTCCTAAGTCTGTTCATGAGGTCCGTAGTTTCCTTGGTTTGGCGGGATACTGCCGAAGGTTTGTGGATGGTTTTTCCAAGATGGCTGCTCCTTTGACGAAGCTGTTGCAAAAAGATGTTAAGTATGAGTGGACGGAAGCGAGACAGCAGGCTTTTGAGAAGCTTAAGGCGGCTTTGACGCAAGCTCCTATCTTGATTCAGCCTGAATCAGGGAAAGAGTTTGTGGTTTACAGTGATGCATCCTATGTTGGCTTGGGGTGTGTGCTGATGCAGGAGGGTAAGGTGGTGGCTTATGCATCGCGGCAGTTGAAAGTGCATGAGCGCAATTACCCTACGCATGATATTGAGCTGGCTGCAGTGGTTTTTGCTCTGAAGATCTGGAGACATTATCTGTATGGTGAGAAGTGTACTGTGTACACAGATCACAAGAGTTTGAGGTATCTGATGTCTCAGAAGGAGTTGAATCTTAGGCAGCGGCGTTGGTTGGAGTTGCTCAAGGATTATGATCTGACGATTGAGTATCATCCTGGAAAAGCTAATGTTGTAGCGGATGCCTTGAGTAGGAAAGTAGCTGTTGAGCTGAGGGCTATGTTTGCTAGTTTGAGCATATCACAAGATGGTGGTCTCGTTGCTGAGTTGCAAGTGAAACCCTCTTTGGTTCAGTTGATCAAGGATAAGCAGTTGCTGGATGATTCCTTGGTGCCGCATGTTCAGGATATCGCGGAGGGTAGACCTTCGGATTTCTGTTTTAATGACGATGGTGTGTTGTGTTTTGGGAGTCGGATAGTAGTGCCTGCTGATGCTGAGTTGAGGCGTGCTATTCTGACTGAAGGTCATAGTAGTCCTTTTGCTATGCACCCTGGTAGTACTAAGATGTACCGTGATCTTCGTGATGAGTACTATTGGGTGGGTTTGAAGAAAGATGTTGCGGAGTTTGTTAGCAAGTGTTTGGTATGTCAACGAGTTAAGGCTGAGCATCAGTTTCCTTCAGGGTTGTTGCAACCGTTGAAAATCCCTGAGTGGAAGTGGGAACGGGTTACCATGGATTTTGTATCTGGTTTACCTTTGTCTCCCTCAAAGAAGAATTCGGTTTGGGTGATTGTGGATCGCCTGACGAAGTGTGCGCATTTCTTGCCTGTGCACACCACGTTTTCTTTAGATAAGTTGGCAGAGCTGTACATTGCTGAGATTGTGCGGCTGCATGGTGTGCCTAAGTCGATTGTGTCGGATAGGGATCCGAGGTTCACATCGCGGTTCTGGCAGTGTTTGCATCAAGCTCTGGGTACAAGGTTGCATTTCAGTACATCCTATCATCCTCAGTCGGATGGTCAGTCTGAACGGGTTATCCAGGTTTTGGAGGATATGTTGAGGTGCTGCGTGATTGAGTTCCAAGGTTCTTGGGAGAAGCATCTGCCTTTGGTTGAGTTTGCTTATAACAATAGTTATCAGGCAAGTATACAGATGGCACCTTATGAGGCTTTGTACGGGAGGAAGTGTAGGACTCCTCTTTGTTGGGCTGAAACTGGTCAAAAGTTGGTTTCGATGCCGGCTTTGTTGAAAGGGACCACAGAGAAGGTAAAGCTCATTTGTGAGCGGTTGAAGGCTGCTTCTGATCGGCAGAAGTCTTACGCGGATTTGAAGCGTAAGGAGATAGAGTATGCGGTGGGTGATCGTGTGTTCTTGAAGGTTTCGCCTTGGAAGAAGGTGATGCGGTTTGGCCGGAAGGGCAAGTTGAGCCCTAGGTACATTGGACCATATGAGGTGGTTGAGCGTGTGGGTCCTGTTGCGTATCGGTTGAGGTTACCACAGGAGTTGGAGAAGATTCATGATGTGTTCCATGTCTCTATGCTCCGGAGGTATAGATCTGATCCTTCGCATGTGATGCCTATGGAGGAAGTGGTTTTGAATCCGGATTTGACCTATGATGAGGAACCGGTAAAGGTTCTGGATTCGGATAGCAAGGTTCTTCGTGGCAAGACCATTGAGTTGGTGAAGGTGCTGTGGAAGCATCGAGGTGTTGAGGAAGCCACGTGGGAGCGGAAGGAAGACATGCTGAAGCAGTTTCCTTATCTCTTTCCTTCAGGTAAATTTCGGGGACGAAATTTCTTAAGGGGGGGAGAGTTGTAACGCCCCGGTTTTGGGCTTAGAAGTTTTGGGCGTTGACCGGTTTGGTCAAAGTGCTGTTCGAATCTAAGAGAGTGAATTTAGGAAAGCTTAGTTCGGGTTGCATTAAAAATATGGAAAAATGTTCTAAAATCATCTTTTAATATATTTAAGTGAACTGTGAAATCAATTTTGGAAAATGAGTTTCGGAAGGGTGACATTTTGGCTAGTGACCAAAATGTAATTTTTGAAAGTTTTGTGACTGTTTTAGAAAGGATTGAAACTTTGAATCTTTAAGGAGCTATTTACCCAAAGGGAGTTTCTCCAGATTTTTCTAAGATATTTTAATGATTAATTCTGATTTTCAAGCAAAAGAAAAGTGGAGGGAAAATCATTTTGGTTATTTTGTAACTAATTCTCATATTTTCCAATTTCTCTTTTCTCTCATTTTCTCTCAACCCAAACACTTTCTCTCCAGAGATTTCCTTCTGATTTTGTCACTCATTTCTCTCTTTTCAATCTTCTTTTGATTCCTAATCATCATATCTACAAAACCTCTCAATTTGCTACTTGATTCATCAAGCTTTTTGGTTCCAAAAGAGGAGAAACTCAAGTTTGGAGGTAAGAACGTCCTTCTCCTCTGAACTTCAAGTTCTTTAATGAAATTCCTAAGTTCTCAATCCTTAATTGATGTTTTATAAATGGCTTTTAAGATTGTTTAATGGATCTTGGCTTAAAATGCAAGATTTGGTGTGTTTTTGATGAAATTTCGTTGGATCTGTTTAAGAAGTGTTTTAAGGTGTTAAAATGATGATTAATGAATGTTAATTTGATAAGGAATTGAGTTTTGATTAATGCAATCCCGGATAGGTTGAATTTCCTAAGTTTAGCTTATGATTCTTGGTTGTTTTTGAGGTGATCTTGTGGATCTGGTGTTGCTGGAGGTATAAGGATGTTGTTAGGTTCTTTTTGGATGTTAAATGATGTTAAAGGATGTTAGGTTTTGATGGTTAATGGCTGGGCTTAGTTGAGAAGTGGTTTGGATGCATTTTCGGTTGTGTTTGGTGGCCGAAAATGGAGTGTGGTTGAGAGCAGCGAGTTTAGGTGCTTTCATTGAAGCTATTAATGCATGATGATGCATTAATCTACTGTTTTAATGTGTTAAAACAGGGGAGTCATCTTTGGATCCAAGTGGTGGTGATCCGGAGGCTTGATTTGGTGCTTCGGCAAGAGGCGAAGTGGAATCGGTGAGTGAAATTGGGTTTTCGGCTTTGAAACCAATGTCTTGGGAGCTTAGTTTAAGTCTAAACAACTTTGCTAAGCTCAAGTGTAAGTTTTCGGAAATACTCTCTAGTGGTGGCCATGATTTGATTGTTGTGCAATGTGGTTTATTGCATGTTTTAAATTCTGTTTTGGAAAGCATGATTTAGCATGGTTAATGCTGTTTTTGTAAGCCATATGTTGAAGGAAGCTCAAGGTAAGAGCTTCTTGCTTTTGAACATTGATTAAATGTGGTTTGATGCTTTTAAATGCATGATGAATATGGCTTGGTTTAATGCTTTAAAACAGTGGATAAATTGATGATAATGATGTATATTGGCAAGTGATGTTTTGAAAAGGTTAAGGTCACTAAGGTGGTTAAAAGTCCTTGAGTGAGCCTTGTTTACTTAAGAACATCAAGGTGGTTAAAAGTCCTTGGATGATTCTTGTTACGGACACAAAGGTGTTTAAAAGTCCTTGTGTGGTCCTTTCTATGGTGTTTAAAAGTCCATAGGCCAAGGTGTTTAAAAGTCCTTGGGGTCAAGGTGTTTAAAAGTCCTTGAGGTGATTTAATTCATGGTGTTTAAAAGTCCATGGCCAAGGTGTTTAAAAGTCCTTGGGGTCAAGGTGTTTAAAAGTCCTTGAGGTAATTTATATCATGGTGTTTAAAAGTCCATGGCCAAGGTGTTTAAAAGTCCTTGGGGTCCAAGGTGTTTAAAAGTCCTTGGGGTGAAAGTTGATGAACTTGTTTTCAAAGAAATGAAATGTATCACTTGTGGCCAATATGACATGTAATGAAATGAAGCATGAGATGCTTGTTAAAGTATGCTTTTGAGCATGTGTAAATGATGATTTGAAGCATGATTTATAAGTGTTTTATAAATGCATTATTGGATGGTTTTATTGAGCATTCCTCACTAAGCTTTTGCTTACGCTCTCTTTGTTTTCTCAAACCAATATTGCAGAGCATTAAAGTACTTTGAGGGCAGCAAGGAAGGCAAGCATTCAAGTGGTAGTAAAGCTCAAAGTATGGAAGGTTTTCTTAAGTACATTTAGCTTTTGGTAATTTGGCAATGGGGGACCTATGTGTATGTTTTGGGAGATGTTTTGAACTCCCTAAGTATGTTGAATGTTGTTGAGAATGCTGGTTTTTGTCGTTGGCCTTTATATGCTTGAATTGGAAGTTTATGCTTGAATGGTTGCTTGTGTAGGAAGCATGCCTATAGATTTGGGGCTTTCCATATATGTGGATGTTTTGATGAATTGTTGATGCAAGTATGTCTCATATATGTTGAATTGCATGTTGGCAAATTTTGGTGGCATTTGGAGCATGATTGGTTGGTCAATTGCATGTTTAAGTATGCATTTTTGGGCAATCTGTGCAGGGTGTTTCGGAACAGCACCTACCGTTTCGGAACGGGTGCCTTAAACAAGCCCAGGCGTCCGAAACGGGAGGGACCGTTCCGAAACGGAAAGGCTACTGCCCGACCCCCGTTTCGGTACGCGTTGCAGAACAGCCCCGTGTTTCGAAACGGGCTGTCTCCCGTTTCGGAACGGGTGACCGTTGGGGGCTGACATTGGCAGTTAAATGTTTTGAAATGTTTGCATTTTGGTCCTGAATCTTGTTTGTGCAATTGTATGAGTTTGGGAAGTCCTTTTGAGCTAAAAATTCACAGAGAAGCATGAAACATGATTAATTTCAAGTTGGTAACTTCAATTTGGGTTAAGTCCTTATAATTATCAGAATTTACAATTTGGTCCCTAAAGTTGTAAATTGTTCAATTGGGTCCCTGTTTGATCTCTGATGTTTATGATCTTTGAGTATGCAGTTGTATGATCATAACTAAGGCTTAATATGCATCTAGACAAGTTTTAAAAGAGAAAAAAAAGGGTCGTTAATCAAGGTTGACTTTCGGGTTGACTTTGGTTTTCCCCGTGTGACTTTCTTAATTCGGGTCAACCGTCTAGGCCGGGTTAAGGGGGTTACAGACTGTTTTGTAAGGATTGAAACTTTGAATCTTTAAGGAGCTAATTTACCCAAGAAAGATTACTCCAGATTTTTCTTAGATTTTAATGATTTAGTTAATGTTTAATTAATTAAAGGAAAAGTGGAAAACCATATTTTAGACTTTCATAACTAACTTTTGTTAAAACTTTCTCATCTCATTTTCTCTCAAAATTCCCTCATCCAAACACATTTCTACAACAACATTTCTATTGATTTTCACACCAAATGATGAGGTTTCAATCATCAATTGATTCCTAATCCTTTCTACATCAAATTCTATTGTTTTGCTTATTGGATTTTCAAGGAAATTGTCTCTAATCAAGGAGAAATCTACATTTAGAGGTAAGGATGTTCTTCTCCTCTAAATACTCAGTTCTTTACTGAAATTTCCAAGTTCTCAATCCTTAAATTAAGTTTTATAAATGGATTTAATGTTATGAACTTGATTTTGGCTTAAAACTCAAGAT
This sequence comes from Hibiscus trionum, assembly GCA_030270665.1. Lineage (NCBI taxonomy): Eukaryota > Viridiplantae > Streptophyta > Magnoliopsida > Malvales > Malvaceae > Hibiscus > Hibiscus trionum. The sequence continues at coordinate 15,360,284 of BSYR01000051.1, forward strand.
TTGAAAGAAATCTTGAGGAAATTAGTGGTGATTGTTTGGGCTCTGTTTTGAGATGGATTTTAAATGTGTTTTGGTTGTTTAATGATGTGTAATTGAGGTTTAATCAATGCAATCCCGAATAGGTTGAATTTCATAAGTTTTTGCTTAAGAAAATGGTGGTTTTTGGGGTGATCTTGGTGTTCTGTTATGGCTGGAGGTATAAGGACGAGTTTAGGTTCTTTTTGGATGTTAATTGATGTTTAGGAATGGTTAGAAGTGATGGATCATGGCTGGGTTATGTTGTGGAGGAGTTTGGAAGTGATTTCGGTTGTGTTTGGTAGCCGAAATGTTAGATTTGGTTAGAGTAGCGAGTTTAGGTGTTTTGGCTGGAGATTTTAATGCATGATGATGCATTAATCCTCTGCTTTGATGTGTTTAAAACTGGGGAGGCCTTTTCGGATACTTGTGGTGTTGATCCGGAGGCTTGATCGGCGTCTCGGCAAGCTTGCGAAATGGAATTGGTGAGTGAAGTTGGGTTTTCAGCTTTGAAACCAGTGTTTGAAGGTTTTGGGAGCTTAGTTTAAGTCTAAGCAACTTAACTAAGCTCAAGAGTAAGTTTTCGGGGAAATTCTCTCTTTGATGAACCATGAGATGGTTGGATGCAATGTATTTAGTTTGCATGTTTAAATTCTGTTTTGAAAGCATGTTTTAGCATGATTATTGTTGGTTTTGAAAGCCATGTGTTGAAGGATGCTCAAGGTAAGAGATCCTTGGTTTGATATTAGTAAATGTGGTTTTGATGCATAGTGATGCATGGTGGTTTAATGGCTTTGATTAAATGCTTTAAAACAGTGAATTGTTGATGATAAATGATGTATATTGGCAAGTGATGTATTGGTTTTAAAGTACTTGAATCAGATATAGTTAGCCGGCTATAGGATTGGGTACACCGTGAATAAAGTCGCCTTGGATGTTGAGGGATTGTGATTGTACCGTAAACTCCATCCAAGTACACTAACGAGATGGTTAAGATCACAATGGTGGTTAAAAGTCCATGTGTGGATCTTGTGTTGTGTGTCCCGTGTTCTCGTTAGTGATGTTATAGAACTACCGATGAGTGATGTTGAGGGGTTGTGATTGTACCGTTAAACTCCATCACGGGTGTTGAGGGGCTGTGATTGTACCGGTAAACTCCACCTTGTGTGTTCGGTAGTGTGTATGAAGCGTATGGGACAACGCTTGTAATCCGCGTATCCGATTGTGTTTTATGTTGTAAATGGTTATGGTTTATCACTTGGAAGCCAATATGACATGTTGATGTTAATGAAGTATGGGATGCTTGTTGTGTATGCATTGTTGCATGAGAAATGATGTTTATGTGTTAAAAGGCCTTATGAAAGGTGTTTTATAAATTACATTATTGTGTTGTTTCTTTAGAGCATGCCTCACTAAGCATTTATGCTTACGCTCTCTCTCTTGAACCAATAATGCAGAGAATTGAAGTGTTTTGAGGGCAGCAAGGAGGCTAAGAATCCAAGGGAAAGCTAAGCTCATGTATGGTGATGTTTTCACAACACTATTAGTTTTTGATATTTTGACAATAGGAACCTAGATTGTGTTTTTGCGAGATGTTTTGGACTCCCTAGTTGTGGCATGATGCCTTAAATGTTTTGGTAGTGTAAATGGCCATTTTGATGCTTGTTTTGGTGATTTGATGATTGGTTGGTTTTGAATATTAGGATGCATGCCTATAGATTAGTGGATGTCCTTGATTGATTCCATGAATGTGTTTTGATGTTGCAAACATGTACCATATATGCATAATGACTTGTTGGCATGATTAGGAGGTCATTGGAGTGTTTTAGAGTGGTTAAATGCATGTTAAACCAGCAATTTCTGCAGTTTCTGGGCAACCCGTATCGATACACTCACATGCGTTTCGAAACGGGGGCTGTAACGGCCTTGGTGTTTCGAAACGACTGGTGACCGTATCGAAACAGTTTGGCCACTGGAAGGCCTTGTTTCGAAACAGGTCTCGAAATGAACCCGCGTTTCGGTACGGTCAACCCCGTATCGAAACAGGCGACCGTTGGGCAATGATTTGAATGGTTTTGAGGTTTGTAAGCTTTACGTTTTAGTCCTGAAATTTGTATTTGCAATTGCATGAGTTTGAGATGTCCGTTTAATGTGAAATTTGACAGGGAAGCATGTAATATGACTAATTTGATATTGGTAACTTAAAAATCAGTTAAGTCATCTTAATTTCCAGAATTCATATTTTGGTCCCTAATATTTGTAATTTGTGCAATTGAGTCCCTTAATGTAATGCGATCGATGTACTTTTCAAGTATGTGTTTCTCAAGAGTATGCTTAGGATTAATGTGCATCTAGACAAGTTTAAAAAGAAAAAAAAAGGGTCGTTAATCAAGGTTGACTTTTGGGTTGACTTTGGTTTTCCCCGTGTAATCTTCGTAGTTCGGGTCAACCGTCTAGGCCGGGAAAAGGGGGTTACAGAGTTTTTCCAAAAACTTACTCTTGAGCTTAGCTAAGTTGTTTAGACTTAAACTAAGCTCCCAAAACCTCCAAATAATCATTTCAAAGTTGGAAAACCATCTCCACTCACCGATACACAAAACTATGCTAGCCAACAAGCCTTCCAAGCATCTGAAACTTCCACCGCCACCTCTATTGCTTCCGGATCATTCTCCCCTGTTTTAAACACATAACAACAGAGGATTAATGCATCACCATGCATTAAAATCACCAGCAACACAACCCAACTCCCTGCTCTACCCAAGAACCCCATTTCGGCTACCAAAAACAACCGAAATCACCTCCAAACTCTCCCAAAACAAATCCCAGCCAAGATCTATCAATTCTAACCTCTTATAAACATCAATTAACATCAAAAAGCAACATAACATGACCTTATACCTCCAGCAACAGCAGATCACCAGAACCACCCTAAAAACCACCATTCTAGCAAGCAAAACTTAGGAAAACAAATCTATTCGTGATTTGATTGATAAAACCTCATTTGTAACATCAATTAACATCCAAAATACATTAGAAAACAACCTCAAAACAGAGCCTAACCAAGATCCACGAAAATTTCCATGATCTCTTCCAAAATCTTGAGTTTTAAGCCAAAATCTTGTTTCCAACACTAAAACCATTCATAAAACTTTAATAAAGGATTGATAACTTGGGAATTTCAGTAAAGAACTGAGTATTTAGAGGAGAAGAACAAGCTTACCTCTAAATGATGATTTCTCCTTGATTTGGGCAAGTTTCCATGAAAATTCAATGTAGAAAACAAATAGATTTGATGAAAGATTGATTAGGAATCAAAGAGGAATTGAAATCTCATCTAATGAAGTGTAAAATCAAAATAAATTTGCTGGAGAAATGTGTTTGGTTGAAAGGAATTTGAGAGAAAATGAAGAGAGGGAAAATTTGTGAAAAGTAGTTATGAATAGTCAAAGTTAGTTTCTCATTTAATTAAACCTCATTTCCTTTAATTAAAATATTAATAAAATTACCCAAATTAAGGAAAAATCTGGAGAAAAACATTTTGGGTAAATTAGCTCCTTAAAGATTCAAAGTTTCAATCCTTTACAAAACAGTCACTATTTCACTTTTGCAAAAATTGCGATTTGGTCACTACATCGAAATGTAATATTTTCGAACTTCATTTTGTAAAATTGATTTCACCATTCTCTTTTATATATTAAATGAGGATTTTTAGAAATTTTTCTATATTTTTAAAGCATCCCGAACTAGGCGTTCCCTAAAACCTCTTTTTATATTCGAACCGTTTCTCAGACCGGTCCGGTTCAAACCCTAAACTTCTAAGCCCAAATTTGGGGTGTTACAACTCTCCCCCTCTTAGGAAATTTCGTCCTCGAAATTTCAACCTGCGAAAAGAGCACGACACCAAACTTCCCAAAGCAACACATAATGTAACACAGGGGTCCTAACCACCACTGAACATCCTCCACCTAGAACACCACAAAATCAACTCCTCCTCAAATCAAACTCACACTATACCCAAACCCAACACCACTACTTACGGTTCAAGACTTCCAGAACACTCAGATGTTAACCTCAGCTTAACCTTACACACCTTCGAACTGTGCATAGCCCCAACAACCCGAAGAACCTTCAAATCTTTACAACATACTCCACCTTAGCTCATAACTCCCTCAACAAAACTCGCACATTCGGTGACACCAGCCCATCCATTTTTCAGCCACCATGTGACCCACCACCTTCGCTGCTCCTAAAACCCCTTGCAAAACCGCTCAACTCCTTTCAAAGATTAGCACAACAAGCAAAAACTCCTTAAGCATTAACTACTCACTCAATCTTCTCAATGTATTGATAACATTCCTTCACATCAGCCACTATCACTACCATAACAACTCATCAAAACTACTCACACAACATCAGAAATACACATCACAAGACTCCAACCTTAACTTCGCCAGCTGTTCCACCTACTCCCAACTGACTTAGGAAAGATTTACTTATATCAACTAACAAACCACTTTTCTCAAGAACCCGACCAACCAACAATGGCCCTTGAACTTACATTATCTTTCCACTTCAAGCTTGACCATAACACTAACCTTACCTGGATACCACCCATTCCATACAAACATATTAAGATTACAAAACCTCTACTCATTCCAAGCCAAACCTTATCCACAGCTCTCAACACAACCTCCTCCCAACTTCTCTAAGGTTGCTACGAACCATCACCTACATAAACAACCCTCCTATTGCAAACATCAACGCCAAGACAACTCAACACTCCGGAAACACATCCTCTAGCCTACAACATCATCTAACACAAAGAAACTACCACAACTATTAGCTATTCAGAACCACCTTGACTGATTCTAACTTCAACCGATAACCTCCTTACCACCACACCGCTAAACTCTTTAAGCACCTAAACACCTCCCTTTCGCCAACATGCTAGATCGCACTCACTATTACTGACAACTTGTTTACTACCTTCCACTACTTCTAGCATTCACCTAGCACCAAAACAACACTTAAAACCCACCATCCAACCTAATCCTACCACAACACTAACGGACCCAACTAGCTATTAGCAAGTGTGAACGTTCGTATGCATGGTCGCCAATATGCCCTATCAATTCCTGTGTACATGTATGCAAAACCTCTAATGTCATGCCGCATGTATGCATGTACCAACATATATATATATATATATATAATATCAAATGGTTTTAACTGTGCATGTATGTCATTTCACACTTGCCAATAACTTCCTCAGAATCCGCCTAAGAACAACCTCTTTCCTCGCTTCTAACTTTTCCAGCTCTACCCTTCTAACAATCTGCTAGCTACAAAATACTCCACTAATACCCTTCTCACACTAAAGTTGTTTTCAAAACAACACCGGGTACTACCCCAACTTGCTAGCTATCAGACCTTACCCACTACGCAAGGGAATCCAAACCGAAACCAAACAAAGATAGCTAGGGCAAAGATTACTTAACAAGGTTACCTGAAATCACCTCATTGCCCCGGAGCTCCAACAGAAAAACTCTTTTCCCCGCAGAACCGTTATTCTCTGGCCGTACCGCCGCAGCACCAACCAACACCTTAAGGTCATCACCATCTCCCTGCGGTAAAGAACCCTGACTACCCCGAGCTAACTCCAAACAATTTTGTCTCAAATGTCCAACAGACCCACAATTCCAACAAGATCCATCCCCCAAACACCTCACACCTTTCCGCCTTTCTTGCCACCTCCGAACTCTGTCTCGGCCGCGCTCACGACCCTTCTGAGACCCTTTTGCACCCTCTGAAGCTGATCTCACCACTTGAGGACAATTCCGCTTCACATGCTCCTTAGAACCACAGTTCCAACAAACTCCTACGCCCCAACAAACTCCAACGTGACACCTTCCACAAAGGTCACACTTTGGCAACCGAGCTACCACTCCTTGGTCATATTGCACTTGACCCACATCTGCACTACCACCCAGACTTTGATTCACGCAAACCCTTCTGTCACGTAGCTTCTTACGCTGACCACTCTCGAGGTCAGTACCCACAGCTCTTTTGCTTATACTTATCTCACCAGCAAAATCTGAAGTAATACCCCCGCGTTGCTTAACCCCTGAGAACTTCTCTCCAAGGTATCTTCCATTAAAGGCAGACACAAAGAACTCCCAATCTATATCGTGGATATTCGTTGCCACCGCCACAGATGTCCACCAAGCACAAGCATCCTCCAACATTAACAAGACACCACTTCCCAACTTACATGCGTTGTCACACCCTTCCTGATCCAAAATCGGAATTATATTGGCTAACCAAGCCTCAAACGCCTCAGGTGTCGAACCATGATACTCCACAGCTCCCAAATCATATAAACGTTGTTTTGACAAACTCGCATGTCCGACAGTCGGCACGTCTACAGGCCTCACTTTCACCACAGCCTGAGATGTTCCCGACACCCCTTGAACCACAGGTGATGAATCCTTCATCACAGAACCAGCTTTCTCACTCTGCCTTACTTCCTCAACTCCAGGCACTATCGACCGAAACGGTACACTCCCACCAAAAAGTGGATTCCACCCCTCAACAGCCTGCTCTAAAGCAGCAACCATCGTACCCAACTGCCATTCTCCCATCGATCCCATTGTGCTATTATTAACAAAGCAATGATAACAAAACGGTCATGCCAGCTTCAAGCAAGGATTCAAGGCTCCAACTCCAACATAACACAATAGCTATAATAATAAGGCAATGGGTATCCCAAATTCTCCCCTTTTATATGACATAACAATCAATAAAAACATTGATATCACAACATCGAGCATATCAATCAGCAAACTCAATCATGCTCTCATCAAACCACATTCACCCTCAACAGCACAACATCAACATATCATACCCATCACATTTTCATTATTCTGAAAATCAACTCACAACACCAGCATATCACCAATACATGTTCACAATAGCTCACAGAAGATTCATAACCAAAAAGCATGATAAAACATCAACAATTCATTCAGAAACGTATTTTTCAACAAACTTTCAACCACACATCAGAATAAACATCCAACACTTACTATAACAACTTACCACGAACTTACCATCGCCCCAAATATTCGCAACTTAGCTCTGATACCAACAAATGTAACCCCCTTAGCCTGTCCTAGATGCTAGACCCGAACTACGAAGATCAAACGGGAAAAACCAAAGTTAACCCGAAAGTCAACCATGATTAGCGACCTTTTTTTTAAACTTCTCTAGATGCGCATTAAACCTATATGAAAGCCCAAGAACCTTGGGAGAGAAAAGCACAGCGATCGGAAACATTTAAGGACTCAATTGCAAGAAGTACACCTTTAGGGACCAAAATGTAAATTTTAGAAAATAGAAGTACTTTCAAGATTTTAGTTTTACCAAACCTCAATTAAACATATTACAAGCCTCTCTGCCAAATTTCATCTTAAAAAGACATCTCAAGCTCAAGCAATTGCAATTACAACTTTTAGGACTAAAATGTAAAGCATGTAGAATCTGTCCAACGGTCACCCGTTTCGAAACACTGACACCCGTATAGAAACACCCGTGTTGTACTCCCATATCGAAACGGTGTTGCCCGTTTTGATACGCGGGTATGTTCCGAAACCAGTTCAGAAACAGACACCTCCAGTGGCCAAAGTGTTTCGAAACACCTCTAGCCGTTCCGAAACGCCCAGGCCATTTCATGCACCCGTTTCGAAACAGCCAAGGGTGTTTCGATACACCCTGCCCAGAAACAGCAGAAAATTCTGGTTTTTCACCTAAAAACACCATCAAACATAACTGAAACCATTCCATAACATATCATCAACATGATAAGCATTATAACTATCAAATCACGTCAAAGACTAGATACACTACAAACATTAAGCACACCTACTCATTCAACACCTCCAACACATGATCTTGCTTTTAATCAAAGAGCATAGCATATCAACTTATGAAGAAGAAGATTCAAATATGGCAAAGCGGTTATCAACAAGGTTCAAACCATAAACCGAACATGGTCAACATACACAAACTCATTACACATCAACATAAAAGACTCTCCCCCCATTGCCTTTATTATCTATAGCTATAAATCAAGACATACTTCTCAAGTGGAGCTCTTCTTGAATCCCTTGCTTCTTGCTGTCCCAACTTCAAATATCTGCATTGATGGACAAAAAGGAGCGTAAGCACATAATGCTTAGTGAGGAATGCTCAAAACCAAAACACCATCAATGCAGCAAATCATAAAACCTTCTTTAAATATAGATACAATTCAATAAACCAAAGCATTGTTTGAAAACTTCATTTGAAACAAAATTGCTTTAAATCATGCATTGCTCAACATGAAAACCAACCTTTAACTTTAAAATGCTAAACAACTCACCCCAAACCACATTCTTGCAAATACTATCATTTAAACCTTTCCATGCATGAACACTTCATGCAAAGTTCAACTCGATTTCCTTGGAAAACACTTCCACTTCACAACATACTATTCTCATGCTTGATGATCATTTCAAAGCAAAATGCCTTTTGAAAACCAAATGTTCATTCTATCTATTTCATACATTCAACAAATGCAAAACACATGAACTACAAAAGCAACATTTGCATTACCTGCCTTTTTTAAAACAAGCCTTCAACAAGACTTCAATGCACTTATGAGATTCTATGCACTTATGCACCATTCACAAAAGAAGATATACTTTTGCTCATGCTTAACAAGTATCACATGCATTCGTGTATCATTTACATATTTCCTATGCAACCTTGCATCATTTTCGAGCATCTCTCGCTTCATTACTTTCAAATACATTATATTGGCTTTCCATGTGATAGTTCACAAACCATTTCAACACAAGACACAATCGGATACGCGGATTACAAGCGTTGTCCCACACGCTTCATACACACTACCGACTTTACAAGGTGGAGTTTATCGGTACAATCACAACCCTTCAACACCCGTGATGGAGTTTAACGGTACAATCACAACCCCTCAACATCACTCATCGGTAGTTGTATAACCCACTAACGAGAGTACGGGACACATAACACAAGATCCACAAACGGACTTTTAACCACCGTTGTGATCTTACCAAGATCCACACACGGACTTTTAACCACCGTTGTGATCTTACCAAAATCCACACACGGACTTTTAACCACCGTTGTGATCTTACCAAGATCCACACACGGACTTTTAACCACCGTTGTGATCTTACCTCTCTCGTTAGGATACTTGGATGGAGTTTACGGTACAATCACAACCCCTCAACATCCAAGGTGACTTTACTTACGGTGCACCCAATCCTATAGCCGGCTAACTATATCCGATTCAAGTACTTTAAAACCATTTCATCACTTGCCAATATACATCAAATACCATCATCAATTCACTGTTTTAAAGCATTAATCAAAGCCATTAAACATCATGCATCTCCTTGCATCATTACCAAATTAATAACACATCAAATCAAGGATCTCTTACCTTGAGCATCCTTCAACACATGGCTTTCAAAACCAGCATTAATCATTCTAAAACATGCTTTCAAAACAGAAATTAAACATGCAATTTATAACTAATGCATCAAACCATAACTTAGCACATCCAAGGGAGTTTTTCCGAAAACTTACTCTTGAGCTTAGCTAAGTTGTTTAGACTTAAACTAAGCTCCCAAAACCTCCAAATAATCGTTTCAAAGTTGGAAAACAATCTCCACTCACCGATACACAAAACTATGCTAGCCAACAAGCCTCCAAAGCATCCGAAACTTCCAACTCCATCTCTATTGCTTCCGGATCATTCTCCCCTGTTTTAAACACATAACAACAGAGGATTAATGCATCACCAAGCATTAAAATCACCAGCAACACAACCCAACTCGCTGCTCTACCCAAGAACCCCATTTCGGCTACCAAAAACAACCGAAATCACCTCCAAACTCTCCCAAAACAAAGCCCAGCCAAGATCTATCAATTCTAACCTCTTATAAACATCAATTAACATCAAAAAGCAACATAAACATGACTTTATACCTCCAGCAACAGCAGATCACCAAAACCACCCCAAAAACTACCATTCTAGCAAGCAAAACTTAGGAAAACAAACCTATTCGGGATTTGATTGATAAAACCTCATTTGTAACATTAATTAACATCCAAAATACATTAGAAAACAACCTCAAAACAGAGCCTAACTAAGATCCACTAAAATTTCCAAGATCTCTTCCAAAATCTTGAGTTTTAAGTCAAAATCTTGTTTCCAACACTAAAACCATTCATAAAACTTTAATATAGGATTGACAACTTGGGAATTTCATTAAAGAACTATGTATTTAGAGGAGAAGAACAAGCTTACCTCTAAATGATGATTTCTCCTTGATTTGGGCAAGTTTCCATGAAAATTCAATGTAGAAAACAAATGGATTTGATGAAAGATTGATTAGGAATCAAAGAGGAATTGAAATCTCATCAAATGAAGTGTAAAATCAAAGTAAATTTGCTGGAGAAATGTGTTTGGTTGAAAGGAATTTGAGAGAAAATGAAGAGAGGGAAAATTTGTGAAAAGTAGTTATGAATAGTCAAAGTTAGTTTCTCATTTAATTAAACCTCATTTCCTTTAATTAAAATATTAATAAAATTACCCAAATTAAGGAAAAATCTGGAGAAAAATATTTTGGGTAAATTAGCTCCTTAAAGATTCAAAGTTTCAATCCATTACAAAACAGTCACTATTTCACTTTTGCAAAACTGCGATTTGGTCACCACACCGAAATGTAATATTTGCGAACTTCATTTTGTAAAATTGATTTCACCATTCTCTTTTACATATTAAATGAGGATTTTTAGATATTTTTCTATATTTTTAAAGCATCCCGAACTAGGCGTTCCCTAAAACCTCTTTTTATATTCGAACCGTTTCTCAGACCGGTCCGGTTCAGACCCTAAACTTCTAAGCCAAAATTTGGGGTGTTACAAGATGTGTTGATGAATCATGATACATGAGCATGAGGTTTTAAATGCTGATTTTTGTTTAATGAAAGTGCATGGTTTTAAAACGAGCATGGTGTTTTTCAAATGATGCTTTGGAAAATTGAAATGAGATTTCAATATGGACATGAAAATGGTTTTAATGCATTGATGGTGTTTTGCTTATGAGCCTCCTCACTAAGCCTTGTGTGCTTACACTCTCATTTGTCCATCAATACATATAATTGAGGTTTTGGAGGCAGCAAGAGGCAAGGGAATCCAAGAGACTTTGCTTAAGAAAGTATGTTTTGGGAGATTTATGTAAATTCACTATTTGAGCAAGTGTTCATTGATGTTTTAAACATGTAACTGGCCTTTGGTTATTGGTTTGTGCTTTGTTATGCATTTTGGTATCTTTCTTGGCTTGTCACTAGGTTGCATGCCTATAGTTTACCTTTGATGCAATCTTAGCATGATATTATGATGATTATGCCATGAATGATTGAGGTTTGATGTTTGGTTATGTTATACTTATGTTAGAAGCATGTTTAGGTGGTTTGTGTTGCATCAAAGAGTGAAAAACCAGCATTTTTGGGCATTTCAGGCCCATGGGTATCGATACACCCATTCGGTTCTGGAAAATACCGTATCGATACTCTATCGAGACCGTATCGATACGCCTAGTAGGTAAGTTGGTTATTTTGCTAATCAAAGGTTTTGGATTCTTCTATTTTGGTCCATGATTCTTATGCATGCAATTGATTGGGTTTGGATGATCTGTTAGAGCTGAAATTGTACATGTATGCATGGAACCTGATTAATTAAGGATTGGTAAACATTTTTTCAAGTAAATTCTTATAATTTACTAGATTTAAAATTTGATCCCTAAATGCTTGTGATTGCAATTCAATTCCTTATTGGTGTTCGTTTGACCTAAGATTTGACACGGTGGCATGTAATATGACTAATTAAATGATGGTAACTAAAAAATGGAAGAAGTTCCTGTATATTGGTAAAATTACAAAATGGTCCCTAAAAAGTGTTTGAATTCAATTGAATGCCTAATTGATGTTTGATTGAGATTTCAATTGTTCCGCTGCGATGTTTATCACATAGGATGATAAAGACCTTCTAGGTAAGATAAAATGAAAAAAATATGATCGTTTATTGAGGTAAACTTCTCGATTTACTTCAATATTCCTCGTGTGATCTATTCGGTTCGGTCCTTCACCCAGACCGAGTCGAGGGGGTTACAGTAATTCAAAGAAGCAATGGAGTGTTTTGAAACTACATAAGTATAAACTCGATTTCAAGACTACATTGTGTAATTTAAAGAAGCAGTGGAACAATTTGATACTGCATAAGTGTATACTCGATTTCAAGACTGTTTGGTGTAAATTAAATAAGCATCAAAGTGTTTTTAATTCATATATACGAACTAATGAATTAAAGGTACAATGTGTGATTTCTGGTACCAAAGATATAAAATTAAAACAAATGCTGAGTCACAAGGCCGTTTTAAAAGATTTCAAGAACGTTTATAAATCAAATAAGGAGTCATGAGAATGTCTTGTATAACAAATGAAATGATCTTAACTTAGTATAAATTCTTAGTAAAATTAGTCATGCTTGATTAATGTATGTTTGCTTGAATACTCAATGATTATAATCTATGGAAAAACCGTGAAAATATGCATATGGTTGTTCGAAAAACCACTATCTAAATTAGCTAACTTCACACCCAAGCTTAAATTTGTGATCAATTAATGACATAGTAGTGAAAGGATAAATCAATTAACTTTACTCTTAGTCAGCTTACATTACCTCACTAAGTATGTAAATACTTACATAGTCCTTTCTCTTACCTTACAAGGAGCATTATTACCAAATCATGTTTGTTATGACCTCTTGGATGTTTGAATGGTTTCTTATGGATTAAGACAAGTAGTATAGATGTTGAATGGTTTTTTATTGGCCAAGTCAAGCTAGGCGTGTGTTTAGAGTGATTGCAAATCATGATTCATGTTTTGGAATGTATGTATGTAAGTGTTTGTATTAACTAATCTAGATCTTTGTTTTGTGTAGATGGCTAAAAGGGATTTAAAAACTTGTTAAATTATGAGTTAAGAACAAGGATGTATAATTATTACCAAATCATGTTTGTTTTGACCTCTTGGATGTATGAATGATTGCTTATTGATTAAGACAGGTAGTATAGATGTTGAATGGTTCTTTATTGGAATGTATGTATCTATGTAAGTGTTTGTATTAGGTAATCTAGATCTTGGTTTTGTGTAGTTAAAACTTGTTAAATTATGAGTTAAGAACAAGGAGTTATAATTATAATAGACTTATACTTTGATTGGAAATGTTGGTCATGTTTATATACTTAATGATTTTGTAGCTATCACATATTTGCTAATTACATGAGTATTATTAAAACATGATACATTCAAATGACTTTATGTAGTATTGATTAATGAAAAAGATTATTCTTTAAGGTGTTACAAGGGGTATCTTACATGTTGTTAGAAGTAAAATAAATGGTCTTCATCCTTGCTAGTTTATCTTAAGAGTTCTTTGTAGTTAATTTTTTGATTGCTTGAGGTTGTTTAAAACACTTCCTAATTCGGTTTACGCCTAAGATGAATTTGGGGTGTTACATTGTTTTAGTGTCTCTTAGTAATTGTGGTAGCCTTAAGGTAATGACCTATGGATCTTCGATGTTTTTATGAGCTAGTTCATATAGATGAAATTGGAATAATGAAGATGCATGCATACATACATACATGCATGCATGCATGCATGCATGCACACGCACACGCACACGCACACGCACAGGCACACGCACACACACACACATTGTTATCATTGTATATTGAGACAAAGCATTGTTGTTGATTTGCATGAGAATATGAACTTGTATCACTCATTGTTATCATTTTGAATTTGACTACCTCACTAAAAAAGTGTGTCTAACGTGTCTTATCTCATGCATTTCAAGTTGAGGAATCGAGCCCTTTTGAAGATTGGACAAGTCGAGGCAATGCAAGTCACTACAAGCCATGTAATGTAAATTGACCCTAAGAATTCCTAGGTAGGTGGCAAAGTAGTTGAAATAGTCTCATATGCCTATTTTGTTATGTCTAATATGTGTAATAGATGAAAAGTGGTTAAGGGCCTAAATATGACTTTTGGTTTGGCTATAACTTGGCAAAAATGGTATATTTGGCTCATAAAGGTCAAAAACTAGTAAACGTATTCATATGATGATGAATTTTGGCATGAAAGTAGTTTATAATATTATAAGGTTGTGTGTAAAGTTTCATTGCATTTGAACATAGTTTGGTAGGTCAATTCGATTATAAACCAGCAAAAATCTGTCATTTCAGGTCAGGCCGTATCGATACGGGGTAATGGCGTATCGATACGGTTAAGCATATTCGGACCCTAGGTGCAGGGTGTACCGATAAGATTTGAGACCGTATCGAAACATTTTGTACTGGAATTCACTGTTTTGACACGGGTCTATGGTGTATCGAAACGGGTCAAAGTCAAGGTCAAAGGGAGTCAACTCGTACCGATACAGGGCTTGCCCGTATCGATACAATTTAAAGGAAAAAGTAAACTTAGGTTGACCATCATACACCTGTTTCGAAAAAGCCTTAAGGTGTTTCGATACAAGGTTAGTTAAGTTTGTTAAAAGGAATAATCTAGTAGTTTGCAAAGTTTACAGTTTGATCATTGAATTTAGAATGAGTCAATTGGATGAGTAAATGAACTCCAAATTATATGAAATTTTACAGGCTTGTTAATATTGTATTGAATTTATCTTTAGTATAATCAATTTCATCGAAGGACCTCTAATTTTTCGGATTTACAGCTTAGTTCCAAAAACTTGTAATAGTTTAGAATTAGTCCTAAATGATTCATTATTGTTTTGTAATATTAAGATGCATGTTAAATAATGATTTGTTAGTATTGCATTGATTATATGATGTTATGAATTGAAATTTTATTGCATCGATCATTGTATTGTTCATCGGTATAACCTTCCGACCTGGTTCTCGACCAGACCGGGAAGGGGTGTTATATTTGTGGTATCAGAGCTAGAGTTTAGTCGATTCTAGGACTAAACCGAAGCTTGTTTCATTGTTGTTATGTTACTTTTCCACCTAGGAGTTATATATTATGTATATTGTGACTCATTGACTAATCTGATCTTTCATATAGATAGGTCTTAGATTAACAAAGCTCACATTGTCGAGCTTGCCACTGGCTCCTCGACGGATGGAGAGGAGATTAGAGGATGAAATCCTCTGAATCATCCGTATCCGTAGGATCTTCCTGCTCAGAATATTAAGCATGCAACACCTACCGCTCAGGCTGAGTGTTACAAGAACATGGCTGACATGTTCAAGCAGTTTATGACTGCTCTGAGGGCAGAGCATGTTGTGAAACCCATCGCTCCTGTTGTCCAATACACTCGAGTTCCTATCGATAAACTCTCACAGTATCGAGCTTACACTTTTACTAGACAAGATGACGACAACCCTGAAGTTGTCGAATATTGGTTGAACAACACTTTACAGATTCTGAACAAGCAACTACTATGCTCGGACGAGCACAAACTCGAGTGTACCATCGCGTTGCTGGCTGATGAGGCACTTCACTTGTGGGAGACTACTATATTGACAGTCTCTGAGGACACTATAACTTGGGAGTTCTTCCTTATAGAATTCCGTAAGAAGTATAACAGTGAGTTTTATCTCGCTGAGAGGCGAAGTATCTTCTTATACCTCAAACAAGACGGACAACCGATCGAGCAGTATACCTATGGTTTCTGCGAGTACTGCAGATATGGTGTTGAGTATATCAAGAAGGAGGAAGAGAAGTGTCGGATGTTCATTGTGGGGCTCAATGATGAATTGCGCCCTATATTCACTTCATTAAGCATTGTTGATTTGCAAGATTTGGTTAATCGAGTTAAGGCCACCAAAGCGGCACAAAAAGCTCAACAAGTCGGTGGGTCCAGAAAACCAGAGAAGAGGTTTAGAGATGATTCCTGACCTTCAAGATGGAACATGAAAGGGAGATATCAAGGCCCAAGAAGAATGTCTATCTGTAGCCCTCCCATTCTGGAAATATTGAGAGGCCTCAGTCTGTAATGCAGCCCTTTGCTAAGACAACGTCTGTTGATAGCACCGGAGGTTCAAATCAAGGCAACCAACAACTTGTCTAGACATTAAAGATCATACTTAGGAGACTTAAGCTAGAGCATGGCATCGAACACATGAACATTCTATCTATATGCATGCTTCCTAGCCACAATTCCAAATATAAGCTTTCAAACCTCAAATCACACAAACAAAACCATCTACAAACTCTAAAAGCCACACCAAACTTATTACAACCATAAGGAGTTCCAAAACACATCTCCCAACCACAACCATGAAACCCCATTGCTAATTATCAATACTAAAGTATGTAAAATAACTCCATACATGAGATTTGCCCTCCCTTGGATGTTCTTAACCTTCTTGCTGCCCAAAAACACTTCAATTATCTGCATTGTTGGGAAAAGAAAGCGTAAGCACATTTGCTTAGTGAGGCAAGCTCTAAAGAAAACCAACACAACAATGCATTATTCAAAACACTTTCTCAAAAGCCTTTTCTACAACATGCTCATTCTATCTCATGGTTGAAAACCATTTCAAAGCAAAACTCCATTGAAAACACATGTACCTCAATTCTATCTCATGCATTTAAATCAATGCACATCTCATGGAAAGGCCATACACATGCTTGTGAAAACTAAAGCATTTCATATACAAATCTCATATGCATTTCTCATAGCATAATTCATCTCATCAATAGGTACATGTGAATCAAAAGCATTTTCATATATTATATTGGCATTTCACATCTCATTATTACTCGGATATGCGGACAACATTCTCAAACCCACTAGACACTTCCGGTGGAATCTCACATCACCGTACTCACTCGTCTAGTAAACATAATTTCCGGTGGAATCTCACATCACTGTACTCACATGGTGGAATCTCTCATCGCCACAAAGCTTGAGTATTTCACCAAGTCCTGCCCGATGGAATGTTGATCATCGGTCTCTCTCTTTGGATTGAATCCAAAGAGGATGTATGAATTTTTAGTTTATAGTGCACTCTCATCCTATTGATTGATCAATTATATCTGGTAAGTCTCTCATCTTCTATGCCAATATATTATGTCAAAACATCATCTCACCTACTGTTTTTAATGCAACATTCCTCAAATCTTTCTCATCTCAATCAAAATCATAACATTTGCCTTCCTTTAAAACAAAAGCTCAAAACTCGTCAATGCAACATGTTATTTCATGAAATCTTTTCATGCATCATCTCATGCTACAAATCATGCATAAAAATAGTAGAAATTTATCTATCTCAATACATGAGCATGTAAAAGCATTTTAAGTGCAACCACCACATATACAAGAGCAATCTAGCCAATACTTACTTCCGGACTTAGGAAGGTGTTTCAAACTTTTCCTAAATCCCCAAACCTTGTTTCTTTGTCCCTCAAGGACTTCTAAACCATTTGCACTCACCGATTACGTTTCGCTTGCTCGCCAAAACGCTATCTAAGCTCCCGGATCAACACCAAAGGCGTCCGAAGATGGCTCCCCTATTTATAACATATAAGAGCAGAGGATTAATGCATCATCATGCATTAAAATCATCAGCCACACACTTAAACTCGCTACTATACTCAAGGACCTCATTTCGTCTACCAAAAACAACCGAAATCATCTCCAAACACTCCCAAAACAAAGCCCAGCCAAGATCTATCACTTCTAATCATTTCTAAACATCAATCAACATCAAAAACCACCTTAAAGTCGTCCTTATACCTCCAACTAAAACAAAACACCAAAACCACCCCAAAAACAACCATTCTAGCATGCAAAAATTAGGAATCCAAACCTATTCAGGATTTGTTTGATAAAACCTCATTTATAACATCAATTACCATCCAAAATACATTGGAAAACAACCACAAAGTAGAGCCTAACCAACAACCACAAAAACCATCAAGATCTCTCCAAGAACCTTGAGTTTTAATACAATTTATTGTTTCTAACATTAAATCAACTAAAAAATCATCAACAAAGGATTGATAACTTGGGAATTTCAGTAAAGAACTGATCATTAGAGGAGAAGGACGAAGCTTACCTCTAATGGTTGATTTCTCATTGATTTGGGCAAGTTTTCTTGAAAATCCAATGTGAAAACAAGAGGATTTGGTGAGGAAAAGATTAGGAATCAAAAGGAAATTGAAATCTCATCAAAAGGAATGAAAATCAGAGGCTAATTAATGGAGGAAATGTGTTTGACTGAAAAGAATTTGAGAGAAAATGAAATGATAGAAAATTGACGTAAGGTAGTTATGAAAAGTCAAATATGGTTTTTCCTTTTAATTATCTTTATTTCCAATAATTAAAACATTTTTAAAATCACCCAAAATAAGGAGAAATATTATTAAAAACATTTTGGTAAAATTAGCTCCTTAAAGATTCAAAGTTTCAATTCTGTGCAAAACAGTCACTATTTAATTTTTGCAAAAATTGCGATTTGGTCACTACACCGAAATATAGTATTTCCAAACCTTATTTTTAAAATTGTTTGCACCATAATCATTCATATAATAAATGAGGATTTTTAGGTATTTTCCCATATTTTTAAGGCATCCCGAACTAGGTGTTCCCTAAATATCCCTTTAAGATTCGAATCGTTCTCGACCGATCCGATTCAAACTCTAAAACATCTAGGCCCAAAATCGGGGCGTTACAACTCTCCCCCTCTTAAGAGATTTCGTCCTCGAAATTTACCTGGAGGAAAAAGGTTAGGAAATTGCTTCTTCATGTCTTCCTTCCTTTCCCACGTGGCTTCCTCAACACCACGATGTCTCCACAACACTTTGACCAGCTCAATGGTCTTACCACAGAGAACCTTACAATCCGAATCCAGAATCTGAACAGGTTCCTCATCATATGTCAAATCTGGATTCAACTCAACTTCCTCCACATGCATAACATGTGAAGGGTCCGATCTATACCTCCGAAGCATGGATACATGAAACACATTATGTATCTTTTCTAACTCTTGAGGTGGTCTCAGCTTATAAGCAAACAAGACCCACACGTTCTATCACCTCGTATGGTCCAATGTACCTTGGGCTCAACTTGCCCTTTCGGCCAAACCTCATCACCTTCTTCCAAGGTGAAACTTTCAAAACACACGATCACCCACAGCAAATTCTATCTCCTTACGCTTCAAATCCGGGTAAGACTTTTGCCGATCTGATGCTGCCTTCAACCGCTTACATATGAGCTTCACCTTCTCGGTGGTTCCTTTTAACAAAGCTGTCATCGAGACCAACTTTTGTCCCGTTTCAGCCCAAGAAAGAGGAGTTTTGCACTTCCTCATATACAAAGCTTCATAAGGTGCCATTTGAATACTCGCCTGGTAACTGTTATTATAGGCAAACTCCACCAAAGGCAAGTGCTTCTCCCAAGAGCCTTGAAACTCAATGACACAACACCTCAACATATCCTCAAGCACTTGGATAACACACTCCGACTGTCCATCCGTTTGCGGATGATAAGAAGTACTGAAATTCAGCTGCGTACCCAATGCTTGATGCAAACACTCCCAAAACCTTGCGGTGAATCTCGGATCTCTATCTGACACTATAGATTTCGGAATGCCATGCAAACGTACAATCTCAGCAATGTACAACTCCGCAAGCTTATCCAAGGTGTACGTAGTATGCACAGGCAAGAAATGCGCACACTTCGTAAGGCGATCCACAATCACCCAAACATAATTCTTCGTTGATGGCGATAAAGGCAAACCAGACACAAAGTCCATGGTGATCCTATCCCATTTCCATTCAGGAATCCTTAATGGCTACAACAACCCTAAAGGAAACTGATGTTCAGCCTTAACCCGCTGACAAACCATACATTTGCTAACATACTCAGCGATATCTTTCTTCAACCCCACCCAATAGTACTCATCCTTTACGATACATCTTTGTTCTACCAGGGTGCATAGCGAAAGGACTACTATGAGCTTCGGTCAAAATAGTGCGCCTCAACTCAACATCATTCGACACCATTATCCGACTTCCAAAACATAAAACACCATCACCATTAAAACAGAAATCCGATGGCCTATCTTCAGCAATATCCTGAACATGTGGCACCAAGGAATCATCCAACAGTTGTTTATCCTTTATCAACTGGATTAGAGATGGTTTCACTTGCAATTCAGCAACAAGACCACCATCTCGTGATATGCTCAAGCTAGCAAACATCACTCTTAACTCCACCGCCACGTTCCTGCTCAAAGCATCGGCTACAACATTGGCCTTCCCCGGATGATACTCGATCGTTAGGTCGTAATCCTTAAGCAACTCTACCCAACGTCATTGCCTAAGATTTAACTCCTTCCGAGACATCAAATACTTCAAACTTTTGTGATCCGTATACACAGTACACTTCTCACCATAGAGATAATGTCTCTAGATCTTTAGAGCAAAAACCACTGCAGCCAACTCAATATCATGCGTAGGATAATTGCACTCATGCACTTTCAACTGTCGTGATGCATAAGCCACCACCTTACCCTCTTGCATTAACACACACCCCAAACCAACATATGATGCGTCACTATACACCACAAACTCGTTCCCAGATTCAGGTTGAACCAAGATAGGAGCTTGCGTCAAAGCTGCTTTTAGCGTCTCAAAAGCTTGTTGTCTCGCTTCCGTCCACTCATACTTAACATCATTTTGCAACAACTTCGTCAAAGGGGCAGCAATCTTAGAAAATCCATCCACAAACCTCCGGTAGTATCCTGCCAACCCAAGGAAACTATAGACTTCATGAACAGACTTAGGAGGCTTCCAATTCATCACCACCTCAACCTTCTGGGGATCAACTTGAATACCATCTGCCGAAACCAGATGACCAAGGAAAACAACTTCCTTTAGCCAAAACTCACATTTTCTCAGCTTAGCAAAAAGCTGATTTTCCAACAGCGCTTGCAAAACAATCCTCAAATGACCTTCACGATCCTCCTCATTACGAGAGTACACAAGGATATCGTCGATGAACACCACAACGAACTTGTCCAAGAATTCATAGAACACCCTTTCATCATATCCATGAAATCAGCAGGAGCATTCGTCAACCCAAACAGTATCACAAGGAACTCATAATGCTCATACCTCGTTCGAAAGGCTGTTTTCGGCACATCCACATCCTTCACCTTTAATTGATAGTACCCTGACCTCAAATCAATCTTTGAAAACACAGCCGCTCCCCAAAACTGATAAAAAAGATCATCAATCCTCGGTAAAGGATAGTTGTTCTTGACGGTCAACTTATTCAGCTGACGAAAATCAATGCACATCCTCATCGTGCCATCTTTCTTTTTAACAAACAAGACTGGTGCACCCTAAGGTGACACACTAGGCCGAATAAAGCCACGATCAAGCAACTTCTTGAAGTTGCGTCTTCTACTCTTTCAACTCTTTGGATGCCATGCGATAGGGAGCAATGGACACCAGAGTTGTGTTCTCATACAACTCAATTCCAAATTCAATCTCTCGACTAGGCGGGAAACCAGGTAATTCCTCTAGAAACACTCCAGGGAACTCACACACTGTTCTTATATCCTATACGCGCACCTCCTTTGAACTGGGATTCATAACAAAGGCTTGGTAAGCCTCACATCCTTGACGCAACATCTGGCTTGCTTCCAGCGTCGACACCACATTAGCTAAAAACTTCACATTTTCTCCCACCACCACAACCTCATAATCATCTACCAGTTTCAACGAAACTTGCTTGCTTTCGAAATCCACCACGGCTCAATGCTCAACAAGCCAATCCATGCCAAGAATTACATCAAAACCATAGAATGGCAATTCTATAAGATCAACAAGAAACACAAGATCTTGCACCTTTAAGGGGCATCTCCTATACAACTTTCTTGTTACAACCGTCTCACCAAAGGAACTAGTCACACGCATACCAACATCCAAAGACTCAACAGGAAAACGAAGCATTTGAGCATGTTCACGCAATATGTACGAGTGGCTAGATCCAGAATCAATCAAAGAAAGGAATGACAAGGTTTGCAAAGTAAAGGTACCTACGATCACGTCCGTGTCATTCCTTCCCTCACGATGGGCATAAACTCGAGCCTATCCGCCACCCTCAGGTTGGACAGTCACTACATGCACCGCATTTCTTCCACCCTCATCTCTGCGCTGGAAATTACCACGGCCGTGCCCACGACCTCTTTGTAGCTCAGCTGCTCTCACCGGAGCTTGTCCCTCTCTCAACGGCTGAGGATAATCTTTCTTTATATGCCCCCGATTTCCACAGTTCCAACATGTACCAAGGTTACCCCAACACTCACGAGCATGTCTCCTACCACACCGATTACACTCAGGAGTCCTCAATAAAGCATTTGGTCCTTGCTGACCTCTTCCAGGGTTACCACCCCCGCGTCTAGCATCAATATGAGACCTTCTATCCTTATGCCTCTTATTGCAATCTCTACCAAAATCACATTCTGCAGCTCGCTTCCCCGAGCTAGATCCTCCTGCTCGGCTCGCCAAACCAAGATTCAACTCAATGTCCTTGGCTCTGGTGACCAAGACATCGAAATCAATATAATCGGTTGCAAGCATATAGGTTTCCACGTCCGCCACAAGCCCATAACGGAATCGTTCACATCTTTCTTGCACACTATGGATCAGCTCAGGTGCATATTGGCTATGGCGAACAAACTGAATCTCATATTCAGCCACAAATATGCTCCCTTGCGCAAGGGACATAAACTCCCTCTTTTTCTCGTCGAGGTAGCGAACTCCCAAATATTTCTGCTTGAACGCATTCAAAAAGAATGTCCAAGTCACTTCATCATCCTCCATTCCCGCAGTAGTGGTCGGCCACCACGTGTATGCATCACCTTGCAACAGGGACACAATGCATCCCAGCTTCTGAACATTGTTGCAGTCCAGTTGTCCAAGTATCCTCTTGGTACTCTCTAAGCAAGACTCAGAACCTTTCGGGGTTAACCCTCTAAACTCAATCCCTCCCAGACTGCGGAGACGCTCCAACGACAATCTCACATTAGCACCATCTTGTGGTGCAGCTCCATGAGCCCCAGCTACTACTGCCTGGAAAGCTCCAGCAATAGCTTGTATCAACATGGTTATATCAGGAGCAGCTTGCCCCTGGACTCCCTCGAGTCCAGTAACCCCAGCTCCACCACCACCAGGGGGAGGAGGAGGTAGATCCTCAGCATTCTCTACATTCTCATTCTCAGCCGTAGCTCAATTATTGATTCTAAGCTCTCTACGTGGCCCAATAATAAAACAATTCACTGACAAAATACAACAAACTCAATTAGGCATAGTAAGGTAAGTAATCCAAGTACTCAAGCTCATTTTTGAAAACAATTCTTCTCATTAGTAATGATATGGCAATGGGATCCCCAACAATACTCCAAACAAAACATAGCATCGCAAATTCTTCTCAATTTAATCATACTTCAATATTCATATATCACACATTCACCGAAAAGTCACAAACATACATAACCACATACATTAACCACTTACCAAGCCCTAAATATTCGTTAACCTGGCTCTGATACCAACAAATGTAACCCCCTTAGCCCGGCCTAGACGCTTGACCTGAACTACGAAGATTACACGGGGAAAACAAAAGTCAACCCGAAAGTCAACCTTGATTAACGAGCCTTTTTTTCTTTTTAATATTTTCTAGATGCACATTAAGCCTATGAGAATACTCAAGAATCATATGAGAGAAGGGCACAGCGATCGGAAATCATTTAGGGACTCAATTGCATGAAATACACTTTTAGGGACCAAAATGTAATTTTTGGAAAATATAAAGACTTTGCAGATTTTAAGTTTACCAATATGTTATTAGTCATTATACATGCTCCCCTGACAAATTTCAAATTAAAAGGACATTCCAAGCTCAAGTGATTGCATCCACAACATTCAAGACTAAAATTTAAAACATGAAACTTAAAACAATTCAAAAACATCATCCAACGGTCATCCGTTTCGGAATACAGACCTTCGTACCGAAACGCCCGTATCGAAAAGGTGTTGACCGTTTTGGTACTCGGGTGCATTCCGAGACCTGTATCAAAACAAGCCTCTCCAGTAGCCAAAATGTTCTGAAACACCTTCAACCGTTCCGAAACACTATGGCCATTACAGGCCCCCATTTCGAAACAGTTAAGGGTGTTTCGATACACCCTGCTCTGCAACAGCAGAAAATGCTGGTTTTTCACCTCCTAACCCACTCAAACATGCTTCAAGGCATACCATATCATACCAACAACTTGTCTAGACATTAAAGATCATACTTAGGAGACTTAAGCTGGAGCATGGCATCGAACACGTGAACATTCTATCTATATGCATGCTTCCTAGCCACAATTCCAAATATAAGTTTCAAACCTCAAATCACACAAACAAAACCATCTACAAACTCTAAAAGCCACACAACACTTATTACAACCATAGGGAGTTCCAAAACACATCTCCCAACCACAACCCCGAAACCCCATTGCCAATTATCAATACTAAAGTATGTAAAACATCATCATACATGAGCTTTGCACTCCCTTGGATGTTCTTAACCTTCTTGCTACCCCAAAACACTTCAATTATCTGCATTGTTGGTAAAAGAGAGCGTAAGCACGTTTGCTTAGTGAGGCAAGCTCTAAAGAAAACCAATACAACAATGCATTATTCAAAACACTTTCTCAAAAGACTTTTCTACAACATGCTCATTCTATCTCATGCTTGAAAACCATTTCAAAGCAAAACTCCATTGAAAACACATGTACCTCAATTCTATCTCATGCATTTAAATCAATGCAAATCTCATGGCAAGGCCATACACATGCTTGTGAAAACTAAAGCATTTCATATACAAATCTCATATGCATTTCTCATAGCATAGTTCATCTCATCAATAGGTACATGTGAATCAAAAGCATTTTCATATATTATATTGGCATTTCACATCTCATTATTACTCGAATATGCGGACAACATTCTCAAACCCACTAGACGCTTCCGGTGGAATCTCACATCACCGTACTCACTCGTCTAGTACACATAATTTCCGGTGGAATCTCACATCACCGTACTCACATGGAAGAATCTCTCATCGCCACAAAGCTTGGGTATTTCATCAAGTCCTACCCGATGGAATGCCCATCATCGGTCTCTCCCTTTGGATTGAATCCAAAGAGCACGTACGAATTTTTAGTTTATAGTGCACTCTCATCCTATTGATCGATCAATTATATCCGACAAGTATCTCATCTTATATGCCAATATATTATGTCAAAACATCATCTCACCTACCGTTTTTAATGCAACATTTCTCAAAGCTTTCTCATCTCATTCAAAATCATAACATTTGCCTTGCTTTAAAACAAAAGCTCAATACTCATCAATGCAACATGTTATTTCATGAAATCTTTTCAAGCATCATCTCATGCTACAAATCATGCATAAAAACAGTAGAAATTTATCTATCTCAAAACATGAGCATGTAAAAGCATTTTAAGGGCAACCACCACATATACGAGAGCAATCTAGCCAATACTTACTTCCGAACTTAGGAAGGTGTTTCAAACCATTCCTAAATCCCCAAACCTTGTTTCTTTGTCCCTCAAGGACTTCTAAATCATTCGCACTCACCGATTACATTTCGCTTGCTTGCCGAAACGCTATCTAAGCTCTCGGATCAACACCAAAGGTGTCTGAAGATGTCTCCCCTGTTTATAACACATAAGAGCAGAGGATTAATGCATCATCATGCATTGAAATCATCAGCCACACACCTAAACTCGCTGCTCTACTCAAGGACCACATTTCGGCTACCAAAAACAACCGAAATCATCTCCAAACTCTCCCAAAACAAAGCCCAGCCAAGATCTATCACTTCTAATCATTTCTAAACATCAATCAACGTCAAAAACCACCACAAACTCGTCCTTATACCTCCAGCTATAACAGAACACCAAAACCACCCCAAAAACCACCATTCTAGCATGCAGAACTTAGGAATCCAAACCTATTCGGGATTTGTTTGATAAAACCTCATTTATAACATCAATTACCATCCAAAATACATTAGAAAACAACCTCAAAATAGAGCCTAACCAACAACCACGAAAATTATCAAGATCTCTCCAAGAACCTTGAGTTTTAATACAATTTCTTATTTCTAACATTAAAGCAACTCAAAAATCATCAACAAAGGATTGATAACTTGGGAATTTCTGTAAAGAACTTATCATTAGAGGAGAAGGACAAAGCTTACCTCTAATGGTTGATTTCTCCTTGATTTGGGCAAGTTTTCATGAAAATCCAATGTGAAAACAAGAGGATTTGGTGAGGAAAAGATTAGGAATCAAAAGGAGATTGAAATCTCAAAAGGAATGAAAATCAGAGGCTAATTGATGGAGAAAATGTGTTTGGCTGAAAAGAAATTGAGAGAAAATGAAATGAGAGAAAATTGACGTAAGGTAGTTATGAAAAGTCAAATATGGTTTTTCCTTTTAATTATCTTTATTTCCCTTAATTAAAACATTATTAAAATCACCCAAAATAAGGAGAAATCTGATTAAAAACATTTTGGAAAAATTAGCTCCTTAACGATTCAAAGTTTCAATCCTTTACAAAACAGTCACTATTTAACTTTTGCAAAAATTGCGATTTGGTCTCTACACCGAAATGTAGTATTTCCAAACCTTATTTTGTAAAATTGTTTTCACCATAATCATTCATATAATAAATGAGGATTTTTAGGTATTTTCCCATATTTTTAAAGCATCCCGAACTAGGTGTTCCCTAAATCTCCCTTTAAGATTCGAACCGTTCTAGACCGATCCGATTCGAACTCTAAAACATCTAGGCCCAAAATCGAGGCGTTACAAGATGGACCTGCCGATACGGTTTGAGGTCGTATCGAAACATTTTGTTATTGGAATTCACTATTTCGATACGGGTCTACGGTGTATCAAAACGGTTCAAAGTCAAGGCCAAATAAAGTCAACTCGTACCGATATCGAGCTTGCCCGTATCGATACGATTTAAAGGACAAAGTTAACTTAGGTTGACCATCGTACACCCGTTTCGAAACAACCTTAAGGTGTTTCAATACATGTTAATTAAGTTAGTTAAAAAGGCATAATCTGGTAGTTTTCAAAGTTTAGAGTTTGATCACGTAATTTAGAATGAGTCAATTGGATGATTAAATGAACTCCAAATTGTATGAAAATTTACAGGCTTGTTAATATTGTATTGAATTTCAATTTAGTATAATCAATTGCATCGAAGGTCCTCTAATTTATCAGATTTACAAATTAGTCCTTAAAACTTGTAATAGTTATGAATTAGTCCTAAATGATTAATTATTGTTTCGTAATGGTTAAGATGCATGTTTGGTATTGATTTGTTAGTATTATATTGATTATATGATGTTATGAATTGGAATTTTATTGCATCGATCATTGTATTGTACATCGGTATCACCTTTCGACCTAGTTCTCGATCAGACCGAAAAAGGGGTATTACATTAATTTCTTAGAAATGAGAAGTGGTAACATTATTTTAGGCCTAGTTTAGGAATATTACAAAGAGACATGGGGAAGTAACTAACTAATGTCAACTTTGAAAGGTCGCGATAGGAACGAAGTTAACTGGTCGCTTTAAATAGCAGGGCATGAGGACGTAACCAACTAATGCCATCTACTTGATGTGGCATAGGGACGTAACCAACTAATTTCGTCATCTGTAGACAATGATAGGAACAGAGTCAACGGATCACTTTAAAAGCGGGGCATGTGGACGTAACCACTTAATGCCTCTAGCTAGGAAACGAAGCGACATGGGGACATAAACCAACTAATGTCAACTTTAGATGGCAGCGATAAGAACGGAATCAACTGATCCCTTTAAAAGTAGGGTATGTGGACAAAACCAACTAATGCCTCCTTCTTGAACATGAAGTGGCATGGGGACGTAACCAACTAATGCCATCTTTGCAGGATAATCCAAAATCCTGCATAAATGATAATGTTTATGATGATTATGCTTATTGGAATGCCTAGTATGCATGTATTTTCCTTTTTCACTTTTTCTTTTTGTTTTCATTTTCATTTTTAAAATTTTATCTTCTATATTTTCTTTTTTCTTTTTCTTTTTGGTTTTGGTTTTTTCTCTTTACTTCAACGCACATTTTCTCGTTCAGCCTAGATAGACAGCTATGCCTTACCATTTTATCATTTGTATTTCTTTTCTTCATAGAAAACATATGATCTTTGCATATTTGCTCTCTCAATCTAGTTATCTTGAATTCCTGATTGGGAGGATTGACCTTTTATCTCGATATTCTTCAATACTCTTCTAGCCTTTGTCTGGTTCATGGAACATAATCTATAACATTCACTTTGAATCTTGAACGATAGATTTAATGTCGCTATACACCTTCTCTAGTGTCTGTAATCGTATAGCATGAAATGTCTTTGAATGATATTGGTCACTTTAATCTCTTCCTCTCACACTTATCAAAGCAAGGGATCTTTAACCCTTGGTCGATGTAACTTGCCCCAATTCAGTTGCATGATTTGCTTATTGGAGGCAACCATATCCCTTTTTCGTGTTTCTAGGGATTTTTTCGATTTGCTACATCTCATGCGCAGGTCTTGCTTGACACTTGGTCGACTTTACATTTTTCAATCACATGTATTTTAACCTTTTTAATGCAAGGTGATGTCCTCATTTAATCTGAGTTTCAATTGTCATCATCTTTATTGGCGAGTCATTTCCTGATGCGATGGCGAACATTTGCCCCTAGTTTCTAATATTTGGGACTAGTACCAAGAAATCTTTGTTTTCCATGAATATATGTCAATCTACTTGTAAGATGCAAGAAAATGCTAGAAATGAGAGTTTAAAGGAAAGAGTCGTGGAAAAAATGAAAAAGAAAACAAAGTGAGATTTCCCAAAATTCATAATATGAATGATTCATGAATCCATCAACCAGATAGTGTCCTGCTCCTAAAGAAAGATTAACTTAATTAGGCGAAATGTGTTATGAAAACAAACTTCTTTTCCCAAATACTTATGTGCGATCCAAATGGTCTTTAAAGGCTTGTAACATATGCTAGGCTCAGGTTACAAAAAAGATATATAGGCTCAAATACATGCTTAAGGGTGATTAAACCAATGATCCACCTTTCTTGATGAAATCTTCATTCCTTTATTCTCTGGATCACTCTAGACTGTCCATTTTGGGTTTTCACCCTAGAGTTCATTTCACTTTCTGGCACGTATCTCATTTGAAGGACTTCACACATGTTTTCTCTTGTTTCAAATTTTCTTTTGTACTTCAGCTTTAAATTCTTCTTTTTCCTTTTTTTGTTCTTTTTTTTTAAATTTAGGACATTCAGCTTGATCTTATATGCATTTTTCTTGCTTGCAAACAACCTTTCATCCTCTTTGCCCCTAGTGTGGGGAGTGATCCTTGGCTAGGGTTCGATCACAACGAAAATATCAGACTCAAAGGGGACAACAATGGACATTTTTTTCTTTTTTTATTTGTGAAAGGAAATTAAGGAATGCAAAATGTCATTTCGTACACACATATCATCGAAGAGAAGCAGTCTTCATTTGGTAGATGTTTTAGAGTTATCTCTTCATTCAAAGAACTTAACAACAATGTCTAGGGGAAAAAACACTCAAAATTTGTATATGGGATCT
Organism: Hibiscus trionum; assembly: GCA_030270665.1. Taxonomy (NCBI): domain Eukaryota; kingdom Viridiplantae; phylum Streptophyta; class Magnoliopsida; order Malvales; family Malvaceae; genus Hibiscus; species Hibiscus trionum. The sequence goes on from BSYR01000051.1 coordinate 15,390,212, forward strand.
CTCCATTAATCTTGAACACAATTTATTGCCCTTCGATCTCGGGATTATATCCAAGAATCATTCATACAATAAATAATAAGTGTAATACCCTAAAATTGAGCTTAGCAGAAGTTGAATTATTAAATCGAACCTCAATTTAAATTAAACACTATCCTAAATAGATTAAGATAATTAGGGATTTAATTGAGTAAAATTACAATTGCCGAATAGGGAAATTTAGATGGCTAAATCGGATGAAATAAAATAATGAGGATTTGCATGCATAAAATAAATATTCCATAGGTTTCCCCTCCACTAATTTAATTATGTGAGTTAATTAAAAGGACAATTTGGACAATTTCATGTCCAAATATGATGACACTAAGTCATCTCCTTCAACCACTCTACCCGGCTACACTAAGAAAGAAAGATAGAGAGAAATTGACAGAAAGAAAAGCCATTGTTGAGAGCTTTGAAGCTTTGCATGGTTGGGAAATTTAACTAGGATGTCAAATTTAAGAAGCTTGGTAAGCTCCTCTCCTTAAGTCGGGTTGATTGTGTGGTTAGATTTTCATTTTTTGCATGATTGTGATGATGTTATGTTGACTTTTGGTTGCTGGAAATTATGTAGAGATGTTGTTAAATTGAAAGTCTTAATGAAATTGCATTAGAACCATGGTTTGTACGGTAGCCGAAACGAAGTAGTGACCTAATTGACATGTTTTCGATATTCATGTGTAAATTCTAATTTAACTTGAAAATTTGGTAATTTTGGAAAAATTTGTGTAGGAACAAATTGTTTAAAATAATGTTTATTGTTACATTGAGGTCTTGGATGATCGAAAATGTTGATAGGATTGTTGGAAAATTCATTGGAATCAAAACTAGTCAATTAGAATGTCTAGTGTGTAAATCGAGATTGTTTTGTGAAAAATAGAAATTTTGGTAGTAAATTGGAAAAGAATGAAATACTGAAAATAACGTCTAAAAACATGGGATTTAATATATGAATGTAGTATAACTAGAATTGGTTGGTAAGTAGATTAAATTGAGTGTTGAAATGATAAAGGTGTCTATTAGATTAGCTTGAGACTAATCTGGAAAGTTAATTAACTAAATGACTATATTGTTTTGTTAAGAGACCTTAAAGAAATTGAATGAACAAGGGAAAAACAGGTTGAAAATGTTTGTTAAGTCCTAAAATGAAAATAAGTAACAAAATAGTATAATTGAATAATTAGAAGCAAATTCGAATGAATCTGCCTAGAAGCTTTGTTTTGGACAGTGTCTTTGAAAAATCAGTATAAATTCTAAGAATCGAATTATAAGCTAAAATTTTTATAGAAGGTACCTAGATCCGGCCTAGCCGTTAGACTGAACGAAACAGGTCACACGGGGAATATTGAAGTAAACCGAGAATGTTTACCTTAATAAACGACCCTATTTTTTTTATCTTATTTAGATGCAAGTCACATTCCTATGTGATCAACAAGCAGCGGATTGAAAGACAACATGAGCATTCATCGATTAACACCAATTTTGGGTTTAGGGATCATTTTGTAAATTTGACAATTTGTAAGGGTTATTACCAAATTCGAATTATCAACCTTTAATTAAGTTCATTTCATGCACCACTATTGAAACTCATCTCAAATTAATCAATAGAACTCATTTAATTGCAAACAACACAAACAGGGACTAAATCGCAAAGAAACAGAACTTCAAAATATTCCAAAAACTAAAATAACAACATGTCGTTTTGGAACAACAAGCCTTGTATTGGAACGAGTGTATTGAAATAAGAGAAATTGTTTCGAAACGCGAGACCGTACTGAAACGATCTTGGACTCGTTTCGGAACAGGGGATCACAGTTTCAAAACGTATCGAAACGGACCTCCCTGTTTCGATACCCCAAGGAATTTTTGAACACCCGTTTCGAAACAAGCAAGGGTGTTTCGAAACACCTAGGCCTGCAATGTAAAAATTTGCTGGTTTAACTCGAGTTTAATCATTCGAAACTAATCTGATATATATCTAAGCATGCTTGCAACTCAAATACACTTCAATACTCAAGAATACATGGCAAAGGAACCATCAAAGCATCTCTAGCAATATCAAAGAGAACTAAAGGCATGCTTCTTAAGAAAACAAGCACCAAAAGGTCATTTATCAAGTCCAAGCATAAATCAACTCTTCAAGGTCATTTACAAAACACTTTACACAAAATCACTTGCCAATATAATCCACATTTCATGCATATCTCATTGTTTTTCCAAAGCATTAATAATAAGCCATATCACAAGCATTAAATCATGCTTCAAACCTCATGCATCAACACATGCATACGAGGATCACTTACCTAGTGCATCCTTAAACCATATGGCATCATCAACCGCATTTTATAAACTCAAATCATGCTTTAAAATAGTAGGTTAACACAAGTAAAAACAAGTGCATCCAAAAGCTCACAATAGCACAATTTGAGGGAGAAATTCACTTTACTTACTTCCGAACTTAGTAAAGCGTTTCAAGCTCTTACTAAGTTTCCAAAACCTCTTTCATGAAGTTTCATAGTAGGAAATCTCATTTTTCACTCACCAACTTGCGAAACTACACTTGCCGACGCAACAATCAACCGTCCGAAGCCTCAAAAACCAATTCGTTCGATTCCAAAACACTATCCCCTATTTTCAACACATTAAAACAGAGACTCGATGCATCATAATGCATTCAAACAACAACACTTTAAGCATATATCAACAACCAAAAACAACCTAAAATCATCTTTATACCTCTAGGAACTCAGATCTCACATAACACCCCAAAAGCCCAACCAAAAACACTTTAAAAACCAATGATCTCAAAGATTTCTGGATTAATGTGATTAAGACTCCATTTCAACATCATAAACTTTTCAAAACTCAATTGGAAACCATCTCGAACAAACCAAATCAAAACAACTCTGAAAATCACATCAAATCCTCTTTTCTATCAAGATTTCATCATTTTATCAAAACAATAATAAAACCTCAATCAAAAACATAAATAAAGAGTCAAATATCTTTTGAATTTCTTTAAATAACCTTGATTAGAGGGTTAGCATAAAATTTACCTCCAATCCTTGCTTTTCTTCTACTTTGGCAAGTTTAGCTTTCAAGAATCTTGAAGAAAATTGAGAGAAATCACAAAGGAGAAGTTGAAAATCAAGAGAGGAAATGTAAATGAAAGAAATCTTGAAATTGAGAGAAAATGGAAAGTGTTTGGCTGAAGTGAAAAGGAGAGAATGAAAATGTTCATCAAAATCTTTTAACCAAAATAACTACATCTTTAATCAAATTATTAAAAGCCATTTTAATATTTAATAAATCATTTAAAACACATGCCAAAATAGAGAAAAGACTTAATTGACAATTAGCTCCCTAAAGATTCTAAGATTTTGAATCGTTTTGAAAAACACACTTTTTCCACAGTGTTAAAACTTTACATTTTGGTCACCACCAAAAATGTATATTTCCCAAACCTCATTTTGCAAAATCGACTTAACTAACCTCTTAAATATAATTTTATAGGATTTTAGAAATTTTATCATATTTTTATCCCATCTCGAACCTTGATTTCCCTTAACCATCTTTAACGATTTGAAAAACCGATTACCGGTTTAACCGGACTCAACTGACATGCAAAACACCTAGGCCCAAAACCAGGGCGTTACATTCTAAGTTGTGTAGTGAAATCTGGAGATGAAAACTCATAAGTAGTGCAAACTGTCCAGGCAATATAAATGTTGTGTCTTTAGAAAAAAAATGTACTAATTGGATACGAAATAAAATACAAGCCTAATATGGTCTTAAAGATAATTTTTTATCTTTAAAACGATATAAAGTAATTGAAATTTCGACGTACGGATTGAGAGATATGATCATATTAGTAACAGGGGTGCAAGCTGCCAGAACTGGAAAACAGTTTTGAGTATATTGAGTTGTGCTTATTTGATTGAATTTATATGTTTGAATTGGATGTTAATATGATTTCTATTTGTTCTTACATGAATTGCTAGACCAAGTAATTGAGGAGAATTTGGAAGAAGCAAGGGCTTGCCTCCAAATAGAAAGAACAAATGAATAGTCATCATGGAGCAAGACTAGTAAAAAGCTTGGAGTATTGTGAGTGTAGTCATCTTAGGGTTAAGACTAGTGTCTTAACCAATGTTTATGTTTAAATTTATGTTTCTAGTGGAAAGCATGAAATGAACCTAATCTAAACTTGGTAATTGTTTTTAGGGAAGAAGGTTTAAAAGGGAAGATGATAATATGATCTACATTGTTAGTTGTTACCTTGGTTTGACATGTAATATGGTTTGGTTTGCTTTGCTTTGCTATGATTGATATATGGATGATGATTATGAGCATGATATGATTGATATGCTACTGATTTTTTGTGATATATGATTCTTAATTATGTCTACTTGATGCTTATATGCTGGAAACTATGAGACCATGATTAGGAGTTAGGTATTATATGCTAATAACTTGTAATGTGCTAAGTAACTTGCAATTTTTTATTATTAAATACATGTCTGATGTTTGTTTAATCTAAAAGACAATGAAAGCCCTTGGTTGAGTAGTTTGTCTTAGGTAGCACGACATGCCTAAGAGTCTAGAGCTCCTCTGATTTAGTACCTTGAGTACTCTCTGTTTTGGTGTCGATAGCACCTAGTGAACTTGATGCCTTGTACATCCTATGTTGACAATTTGATACATTGTGAATCCTCTGATTTAATGATGTGAGCATCCTATGATTCAGTACTTTGTACCCATTGTGACTTGATTTCCTAGTCCCATTAATCTACCAAGGCAACACACTTAAAAACTCATGAATAAAACTTGTCAAATGTACAATAAAATGTGTAATATGATGTATGAATGAATGCAATTGGGAATGTGATCATAGATTGAATGATCAATTGAAAATGTTTAATATGTATAAGTGATGCTTGGGTCAAGACCCTAATTCGAATGTAACTTGAATGTGAACTATGTGATTGTTGATCTTAATCGATCTATATGATTGACTTTAGAAATTTGGTTACATGAATATGTTATATGATTTGTATGATCTTTGATATGTGGTGTAAATATGTTCTTATGATTGCAAATTGGTTAAGACTAGCTAGGTGATACTCCTTTGGTTCGAAGCCTAGTTAGGTAAACTTGTCTAAAAGAAATAATACACCTAATGAAATAAATGGATAGTTAATAATGGTTATAGGAAATATTTCACTAAGTACTTATTGTACTTATCACTCTTTTGTTTCCTTCTTCCCAAACCAACATGATCTCTCATTCGGAAACTATCTCCATCTTGATTCGAAGCCTTCACAAGCCAAGACAAGTATGCTTTGTTTCATTATGCTAGTACTCCTGGTTGGTGGCTTAATGTCTTGTTTATTCATCCACGTTGCATGCATTTGGTTGATTTTACGTGTGTATTTGAAGTGTGTATGAACTTAAGTGTGGTTGGTTATGTATAGACCTAGTATGTAAATAGGTTCTTTTGACAATAGGACCATTCTGTCTTGTAAATATATGGCCTAGTGTTTTGTATGTAATAGTTCACTAAGCATGTCATGAAATATGTAAGACTCTTTTGACATGTATATAAATATGGTTGTTGTTTTATTAATTCCTTTCGAATGATATGCCTTGTATGTGTAATTATGAAGTTCAAAATGGTTCCTATATATGTGTGCAACGTTCGAATGGTCTTATATGAGGAGTGTCAAGTGCATGAATTATAGAATTTGAATTGGTATGTAAATCTCTTGTATGTATACACTTTAATCGAATGGATTTAAATGTAAATGCCCATGTTTGGTTAGAAAGTTTATATGCTAGTTCGAATAGGATTCCATGCTTGTTCGAATAGGGTAGAATAAGGAAAGTGGTTTTGGAGCATGTTTATATGATGTTTGCTAATAAGTTTGATATGCTTGTTTATTTTTTAAATGAGGAGCATGAAATGTCATCTTGTTATGATAGTTTAGGTGTTTGGTTCTAATTAGGTAAACTTGTTTATTTGAATGAAAATATATTTGAATGACAATATTAGTAACGTGTATGTGATATGAATGTTTAAAGATTTTTGTTAGCCCACTTTTTTGTTAAGTATGATTAAAGATTGAATTTTTTTACACGAATTGTATTTCGAATATATCTGATGCATGTCGTAACGCTCTTCGCTCCTAACCCGTGCGAAGGGTGTTACAATAAGGACTCTGCAAAGAAGATGTTTTGGAAGAGAATTTGATGAAAAATGAAAAGAAATAAAAAAAATGAAATGTATGCCACTTCAGAAAATATAGTGAATGCATCTTTAAAACAAGTAGAATAACATAGAAACCCTTACAAAAAATTCCTAATGCTCACGAGCAAAAGCAAAAGGGTTGGTTCTTAGTATGACCCCAACATCGTCTAGAAAAATTCTTTATTTTCAGTTGTTGAGCATTATCCCAGGAAGGGACCATTGAAAGTCTACAGAAACATTGGAGTAACCTCATTTTCCAAAATTGGAGGTTAATGTTGGGCTGCCATATCTCGCCATCTCTGGGCATTATGGAGAAAACTCTCGTTGAGCATTTTTTCCATATCCTGCTTGGGACCATATCTATAACATAATTGTAGTGTTCAAAGAAAGCTCTTGATAGATCTTTCCAAGTTTGTATGTTGAACCGGCTTAATTAAATGTGGGGAAGGATTAGCACCCCACAACCCCCAAAAATTGGTACCTAACCGATTACAAAACGTTTTAATTTTAGAATTTGCAAGTTCATATAAAATTTAACTCATTGTCCATTTAAGAATATAATTCCATTTTAACGGCCCCACCATTCAGAGAGTGAACTCTAATCACCGCCAGCATTTCTAGCGCTAACCCATTACCTTCTTTTTTATAGGACGCCGCATTAATAATTAATATATTCAAACATACATATAATACGAACAAAATTAATGAATGGAATACATAAATGAAATTATAAAAGCATGTGTATAAGAAAAATAAATGTACATTGAAGAAAAAGGATAAGATTTGCAATTTTGGAAAAGTGCATCATTCCTTAAATCGGGTCAACACTTGCGGGTATAAAAGAAATAAAAAGAGGTAAATTGGAACCTAATTTTAAAAACTCTAAAAAGGGGTTTAATAACAAAAAAATAAAAAGAATTAAAAAACTAAATAAAAACAAATTATGGGTCCAAATTAAATAAAAGGACCAAACTGAATATTTTTAAAATCGGGAGTCTGGCGGAATAAAAAAGGAAAGGGTGGAGGGCTTTAATGACAGTAATTTACCTTTATTGTTCTAAAACATGTGGGCATGATATCTACTTTTCATAAACACTTTTCAGTTTTTCCCTTTAAAAATTTTGGATCGAAATCCCTTTTTTTAATTTCTCTCAAGTGTTCTTCATGGATGAAGAACTCGGGAGAACAACTTTCGCGTTGTTCGCCCGCAACGGAGATAAAAAAAATCCTTTTTTGACTTCTCTTTTAAAACCTGAACTCAAACCATCATTTGAAATCACCCAAACGTTTAAAATAACCCCGAATCTTTTAAAAAAAATGAATCCCCTCCCCATTTTTTAAAATTCCAGAATCCAGCAACCCCCTCTAAATATCGGTCACGACGACTCCAAAACGGGTAAGGTTTATCCTTTTTCCTTCAATATATTCGAGATAAACAAAAGAAATAAACAAAATGAGTAAGAACAAGAAAATACCTAGAAGAACTCTTGCTTGTACATTCCAATAATAAGTGTATACAATTCTTGGTGAAAATTCCGTGCTAATTACAATGGTTGGATCAGGTTTATATAGGCCTTTTACATTCTATATTACAGGAAAGAAATCAGAATAAAACTCCTTAAATCCTAGTGATTATTTGCCATGTTTTATTGATTGTGTTTGTATAACCCCCTTGACCCAGTCTAGTCGAATTACCGACTCCAGCAAGTTATATGGGGATTATCAAAGAAAACCCGAGATGACATGTAACGCCCCGGTTTTGGGCTTAGAAGTTTTGGGCGTTTACCGGTTCGGTCAAAGTGTTGTTCGAATCTATAAGGGTGACATTAGGAAAGCCTAGTTCGGGTTGCATTAAAAATATGGAAAAATGTTCTAAAATCATCTTTTAATATATATAAGTGAACTGTGAAATCAATTTTGAAAAATGAGGTTTGGAAGGGTGACATTTTGGCTAGTGACCAAAATGTAATTTTTGAAAGTTGTGTGACTGTTTTATAAAGGATTGAAACTTTGAATCTTTAAGGAGCTATTATTCCAAAAGTAGTTTCTCCAGATTTTTCTAAGATATTTTAAGCTATATTTTGATTTTAAAACATATCAAAAGAGGAGGGAAAGCCATTTTGGCCATTTTGATAACTAATTTCCTATTTTCTTTTCTCTCATTTTCTCTCAACCCAAACACTTTCTTTCCAGAGAATTGTTTCTGATTTTCTCACCTAAATCTCTCCTTTTCAACTCTCTTTTGATTTCTAATCATCATATCTACAAAACCTCATCATTTGCTACTTGATTCATCAAGGTTTTTGATTCCAAAAAGAGGAGAAACTCAAGTTTGGAGGTAAGAACGTCCTTCTCCTCTAAACTATCAGTTCTTTACTGAAATTCCTAAGTTTTCAATCCTTAATTGATGTTTTATTAAAGGCTTTTAAGTTGTGAAATGGATCTTGGCTTATAATGCAAGATTTGGTGATCTTTGATGATTTTCGTTTGATCTGTTAAATCTGTGATTTGAGATGTGTTTTTGATGTTATTTGAACTCTAAATTGATAAGGAATTGAGTTTTGATTGATGCAATCTCGGATAGGTTGGGTTTCCTAAGTTTAGCTTGTGATTCTTGTTTGTTTTTGAGGTGATCTTGTGGATCTGATGTTGCTGGAGGTATAAGGATGTTGTTAGGTTCTTTTTAGATGTTAGATGATGTTAAAGGATGTTAGGTTTTGATGGTTTATGGCTGGGCTTTGTTGAGAAGTGGTTTGGATGCATTTTCGGTTGTGTTTGGTGGCCGAAAATGGAGTATGGATGAGAGCAGCGAGTTTAGGTGCTTTCATTGAAGCTATTAATGCATGATGATGCATTAATCTACTGTTTTAATGTGTTAAAACAGGGGAGTCATCTTTGGATCCAAGTGGTGGTGATCCGGAGGCTTGATTTGGTGCTTCGGCAAGAGGCGAAGTGGAATCGGTGAGTGAAATTGGGTTTTCGGCTTGAAACCAATGTCTTGGGAGCTTAGTTTAAGTCTAAACAACTTTGCTAAGCTCAAGTGTAAGTTTCGGAAATACTCTCTAGTGGTGGCCATGATTTGATTGTTGTGCAATGTGGTTTATTGCATGTTTTAAACTCTGTTTTGAAAGCATGATTTATCATGGTTAATGCTGTTTTTGTAAGCCACATGTTGAAGGAAGCTCTAGGTAAGAGTTCCTTGTTTTTGAACATTGATTAAATGTGGTTTGATGCTTTTAAATGCATGATGAATATGGCTTGGTTTAATGCTTTAAAACAGTGGATAAATTGATGATAATGATGTATATTGGCAAGTGATGTTTTGCAAAGGTTAAGGTCACTAAGGTGGTTAAAAGTCCTTGAGTGAGCCTTGTTTACTTAAGAACATCAAGGTGGTTAAAAGTCCTTGGATGGTTCTTGTTACGGACACAAAGGTGTTTAAAAGTCCTTGTGTGATCCTTTCCAAGGTGTTTAAAAGTCCTTGGGGTCAAGGTGTTTAAAAGTCCTTGAGGTGATTTATATCATGGTGTTTAAAAGTCCATGGCCAAGGTGTTTAAAAGTCCTTGGGGCCAAGGTGTTTAAAAGTCCTTGGGGTGAAACTTGATACGGACACAAAGGTGGTTAAAAGTCCTTGTGTGGTCCTTTCCATGGTGTTTAAAAGTCCATGGGCCAAGGTGTTTAAAAGTCCTTGGGGCCAAGGTGTTTAAAAGTCCTTGGGTGTAAGTTGATGAACTTGTTTTTAAAGAAATGAAATGTATCACATGTGGCCAATATGACATGTAATGATATGAAGCATGAGATGCTTGTTTAAGTATGCTTTTGAGCATGTGTAAATGATGATTTGAAGCATGATTTATAAAGTGTTTTATAAATGCATTATTGAATGGTTTTGTTGAGCATTCCTCACTAAGCTTTTGCTTACGCTCTCTCTTTGTTTTCTCAAATCAATAATGCAGAACATTAGAGTACTTTGAGGGCAGCAAGGACGGCAAGCATTCAAGTGGAAGTAAAGCTCAAAGTATGGAAGGTTTTCTTAAGTACATTTAGCTTTTGGTAATTTGGCAATGGGGGACCTATGTGTATGTTTTGGGAGATGTTTTGAACTCCCCAAGTATGTTTTAGGTTGTTGAGAATGCTGGTTTTTGTAATTGGCCTTTATATGCTTGAATTGGAAGTTTATGCTTGAATGGTTGCTTGTGTAGGAAGTATGCCTATAGATTTGGGGCTTTCCATATATGTTGATGTTTTGATGAATTGTTGATGCAAGTATGTCTCATATATGTTGAATAGCATGCTGGTAAAGTTTGGTGGCATTTGGAGCATGATTGGATGTTTAATTGCATGTTTAGGTATGCATTTTGGGGCAATCTGTGCAGGGTGTTTCGGAACAGCACCTACCGTTTCGGAACGGGTGCCTTAAACAAGCCCAGGCGTCCGAAACGGGAGGGACCGTTTCGAAACGGATAGGCTACTGTCTACCCTCGTTTCGGTATGCGTTGCGGAACGGCCCCGCATTTCGAAACGGGCTGTCTCCCGTTTCGGAACGGGTGACCGTTAGGGGCTGACATTGGCAGTTATATGTTTTGAATTGTTTGCATTTTGGTCCTGAATCTTGTTTGTGCAATTGTATGAGTTTGGGAAGTCCTTTTGAGCTGAAATTTCACAGAGAAGCATGAAACCTGGTTAATTTCAAGTTGGTAACTTTAATTTGGATGAAGTCCTTATAATTATCAGAAATTACAATTTGGTCCCTAAAGTTGTAATTTGTTCAATTGGGTCCCTGTTTGATCTCTGATGTTTATGATCTTTGAGTATGCTGTTGTATGATCATATCTAAGGATTAATATGCATCTAGACAAGTTTAAAAAGAAAAAAAAGGGTCGTTAATCAAGGTTGACTTTCGGGTTGACTTTGGTTTTCCCCGTGTGACTTTCTTAATTCGGGTCAACCGTCTAGGCCGGGTTAAGGGGTTACAGGACATCCCTCGATAACCAACCTTTTTTTCTTTTTTATCTTATCTAGATGTATTTAATATTACCTAAGGTGATCATACATATAACGGAAGAATATACAATGTAATTCAACTTCGATTCGATTAATGAAAGCTCGATAACTAGGATTAGGGACCATTTTGTAAATTTTCTAAAATTTTAATTAACTTTATCGTTCTTTAATTAATTCAATTTAAATCATACATGCAAAATTTCGTCTCAAACCAAGCTCATTTGCATCCTCAAGTAAGCCTTTTCAACATTTAAGGACCAAATCCTAATTCTATAAAACTATAAAGACTTACTTAAAATTAGATTTATCAATTCTCAATTAGTCAGGTTCCATGCATGCATGTCAAATTTCAACTTAAAAAGATCATTCAAACTCATTAAATTGCATACATAAAAACAGGGACCGAAATATAACTCTAGGAACTATTTTTCAACTCTACAGATGAGTCCCCGTGATAGGTACCGAAACCATTCAAGGTGCTTTCGAAACTTAGGCTCTAGTAGCCAAATTTTTCCACCTGGTTTTGAAACATGGGGCCTAGTTTTGAAACCTGACTTTAGGTTCGCAAAATCTGCACATTTGGAACGCTACGATACCTTGCTAAACACACTCAGATCAATCTCAAACATCACATAAGACTCAAACAAAAATATCTCAACAATCATTCATCAACATATCAACCAACAACCACCTCAATATGAAAGCGTAAGCATTTCGGCAACAAAGGTAAAACCTATAGGCATGATTGTAGCCCCCTAAACCCGGCCTAGAAGAAAAGACCTAATTTACGAAGTTACGTTTGAAAACTTTCCCCTCAAGTCATAAATCTTAGGTTAAGATATTTTAAAAAAATACAAAATATCAAAAGTAGATAAACTTAAAAACATTTCTTTTATCATAAAACGAAGTCGTATAGCATTATTTTGATAACTTGATTAAATAACAGAAAATAACCTTATAATACATGAATCGAATAAAACTCAAATTATAAACAATCCCAATATATGAATTACATAAAATTTAAAACATGCTAAATCATAGTCTGAAATAATCAAAAGAGTGTTTGTACTGATTTATAAAAATATCCGAGTAAAATGCGAGGAGCTCCAAGTACCGAGTCGCCTAATAATTCTGAGTATCTAAAAATAAAACTATGGGGTGTAAGCTAAAGAGCATAGTGTGTCCTTTTGTTTAAAAAAACATAAAATCAAAATAGTATTTCATTTTTCGATAAATTCATTTATGAAAACACAATATATCCGATAAATCAAAATCATAAATGTTATGATGTCCGATGCATGACTCAATGTCCGAATTTCCGATATCATACTGAGAGGAGGTTGCCCTCGCCATAGTGGAGATTTCTCTCACTTTTTCCGAACATAATTTCGAACCATGACACATGATATGATTTGTAAAATCATAAATCCGAACTCTTACGAGTATCATATTTTCTGAAAATCAAATGCTTGATTTCAAAACACAATTATTATGCCATGAATGATGTTGCAAAATCATTATCAAATCACAAACCAGATAATTAAATCAAGCAAGAATAAAATTACATTTATTTAAAACACCCCAAGAAACACACCTTAGCCACATAAACTCTAATCTCGAGAAGGGCGATCCTCACGCTCGAATCTCACTGAATCAAGACCTACGAGATATGAATTTTATATTAGCATTTATTACTAACACTAACCACCGAACTAAGATATACTCATGTGAAGATCTCGAAGAACGTGCACGATCGGTTTGAATAACTGGAGGTAGCCTAACGGTCTCATGGTCAGCACCTGAACACGAGAATATTCCGAATTAGATTATGAAATCCATAACTTATCAGATTCCAATAACAATTACCTAAAATTAGCAAAACAGAGCTTTTGGAATCTAATCAGGCAAAACGGGCATCGGATACGGTCTCAGGATGACGAGAAAGGTTAAGAGGAAGGATGTTCGAAAAAGTCAACTTTTGGTCAACGGTCAAAGTCAAAGTCGAATTGGTCAAAAGTCGACGGTCAACTTTTGTTCGGTTCATAATCTGGTTAAAATAAATCAGTCCGATTTAGGTTCGATTCAACACGCTGGTTCAGTCAGTCAACTCAACATGTTAATTTGGTTCACCAATGGGTTTACACGATTTGGGCTACACAAAAATGCCACAAAGCATTGGCTCAAAATTTTGGATTTTGCTTGGCCCCACGGCAAATGAACTCATGGTATGGGTTCCTCACACGTGGTTCTCCATTGAATTGAACCAGATGGCTCAACCCCTTATACTCACTGATGCAATAAACACAAGGGTTTACCGAATCCGAATGGCGGCGACGGTGAAAAAGATAATGGTAGAAGCGGCGGCGAATCTAGTTGAGCGCGGCAACACGACGAACGGTAGCAGCGGAAGAAAGAAAAAACACAAGACTCAAAAGTCATAAACCACCAATTAAAACAAAAAATTAATTCGTTGCTTACCCAACTCAGATTGAAACAAGGAACGAACGATGACACAAAGAGACAAATCTGAACAAAAGAGGCACGGAGAAGCAAGCGGCGACACAAAAGGACATGGAAGCCAAAATGTTCAAGCACAGATTCAATGCAAAACGGTGATGAGGATTATTTTCAGATATGTAAAGAGAGTTGGGATGGGAGGTTATTTTCAGTCGCAGAAAACAAAGTGGGAGTTGGACGGTTGATTTAGGGCTAAAACAAAAGTTAAATATCATGTCAAAGGGGTAAATTACAAGGTAAGGGTCCCTAATTATACCCACTTTTGAAATTGAACACCAACGTTCTAAATTAATTCAATTAGGTCACTGAAATCATAACTAAAATTCAATTAAATTTCCAACTCTCAACTAGGGTTTCGAAAATAAAATACCCAATTCTAGGGTTACCGATTTAGGGGTTTTAGAATTTAGGTTTTTAATTTGGGGCAAAATTTTGGGGTGTTACAATGATTCAAAGACATACTCCTAAATCGTTATTAAACCCCCCATTGCCCTTATTATGTATTAGTCTAATTACGGAAATCATAGTTGATCAAATACACTTCTTGGAACTCTTGCTCTTGCCTCCTTGCTACCTTTGAAAAGCTACTTCTCAGCATTGTTGAAAAAGGAGAGCGTAAGCATAAATGCCTAGTGAGGGTCACTCGAATAAAAACCACAACAATGCATTTTAAAACAATTTCTCAAATATAAATCACTTCTCATCATGCTCAAATAATTCTCATGCTTTAAATCTCTTCCAAAGCAAAGTCAAATATCTTTTAAAACACATGCATCATAAATCCTATGCTTTAATCACAGCACAAATCTCAATGCATGCTTCTCATGCTTGAGCATCATAAAACACTTCTCAAAATAGAATCTTGTGTATAAATATCATTATACAAAACCATTTTAAACCATAATACATGTAATCTCATATATTGGCTTAACATGTAACCCGAATAGACTTAGCTCTATCCAAGGATAGGCTTACCCCTACCCTCACATTCTATTCGAATGTTAACAATGTAACCCCCTTGACCCGATCTAACCATTTTACCAACTAAAGTGAGCTACACGGGGAATTTTGAAGTAAACTATCGAAGATTTACCTCAATAAACGACCCAATTTTTTCCTTTTAACTTTTCTAGATGCTCTTACGAATCCTAGGGTGATCATGCTCACATCGGATAAAGTTAAAACTTGGATGAAGTCAATCGACCCTTTAATTAAGACGAATCGTGCTTTAGGGGCCACATTGTAAAACTTCCCAAATTCAGGGACCTATTATGAAAACAAAGTGACCGATATTCAATTAGTCAGGTTTCATGTCCACATGTCAATTTTCAACTCCTTTCAATCATCCAAACTCATTCAATTGAACATCCAAATATTCGGTGACCATAACGAAGAAAATAGAACATCAAAAAGCCTCAATTAATCAACTTAAAACCCAAGCGTCTCGGTACACTTATGTCTGTATCGATATGCCATTATCTCATCAATTTCTCAGAATTCCAGTGGTACAAAAAGGTATCGATACGGTCCCGTGTACCCATACGATTCCTAGTTTTGCCCTTTAGACGTATCGATACGGTCTACCATGTATCGATACGGCATGCCTGTTTTGGCAATACTATACCGATACGGTAGCCCATGTATCAGTATGCTTGGACCTGTAGTGTCATATTTTGCTGGATTTACATGTCAAAATGCACCAAATATCAATCGAACATGTTAACAAAGCATAAGTAATCACTTAGGTCATGATTCTAAAGGCAAATAACACCAAGGCATGCATTCAACATCAACACAACATATCTAGCAATCTATAGGCATGCTCCCTAAGCATAATAGCCATTTAAGTACCAAAATGCAAACCAAACCAAATACCAGTAATTAAAGGCCATTTACAAGTCTATTGAGGCACTACAAACTTGTGCCAAACCAAGGAGTTACCTAAATACGCACCCAAAATATCAAGGTAACCTCTCATTACCAACTTATTACTATTGATTTGTTTAAAAACCATACTTGAGCTATGAGTGACGATTGGACTTCTTCACTTGCTTCATGTAATACCCCAAAACTTAGCCTGGTAGAAATTGAAATTTAATTGAAAAGAAAGTGAAAACAATGGACTTAGGACTAAATTGTAAGGATCGAAAGTTATGTAATTAGTAGTTAAAGATTATAAACATTAATTAAAGTAATTATAATTTAATTTTAATTATTAAAATAATAGATAAGCTTAGTCATAAGCAAGACCAAGTGTCACCATCACCAAAAAAGGGTAGTGGGACACTTGGCGAACACACAACAAAGCAAACATGTTGTCTTCCTTCTTCCTTACACAACACCACCGAAATTAAATAGAAATTAAAAGACGAAGAAAATCTGGAGAGAGAGAGAAAGCTTAGTCAAGAATATTTTGAAAGCATAAAATCATCATTTTAGAGATTAAAGCTTGGTAGGATGATTTTAATTCATGCATGCTAAAGAGATATCCATGTAAGTGTTTTCTTGTTTTCCGATTTTGTTCTTGTTAAACCTGATTAAATTTATTGTTTGTACGAGCTTGGAATCTAGAAATTCATGTTTAAATTATGTGTAAAATCTTAAATTTATGTTGGGTTAAAGATTAAACGAAATTAGAATGAGAAATAAATAACCTAATGGTATAATTGAGCTGAGATTTATCCTAGTAAACTTGTTGTTGAAATCTGTAAATTAGGAAATTATACGATCTGAATTGGGAAAATTCATGCAGAAATAAGTTGTTGGAAATAAGATTTAATAGTGATTAGAAGTGTTGGATTGATCAAAATGATGTTAAAATGCTGGAAAAATTGATTAGAATCAAAGTTTGTCTCTTTAGAAGCTTATTGGTGAAATATGACTTTTTTGGAATAAATGTGAAATTCCATTATCAAAATGAACAAATTGGGGACTAGAAATGATATCTAAATAAAAGGAGAATAATAATTTTATAGCTTGATAGATTAAAATTTGATATATACTCACAATGGAATTGATAAATGGACTTATATGCTGAAAGTGGAAACTAATCTGTTTTGGAATAATTGTTAAATTGAGGATTTAAATGAACTGATTAGGGACCAAGGTTAGCTTTAAATAACAGATTACAAACAGGGGAAATAAGGGTCTAAAGGGATAAAATGAATTAATAAGAGTCTTAGGTGAATTAACCCTTGAAAATGGACTAAAATTGTAATCTGAGTAGTTTTAAGACTGTAATTTGACCCGACTTCAATTGTAAAACTGTATTGATATAGAAAAGCTAAATATATGAGCCGTACATGGTTGAATAGATAATTGGATGATATTTTTAAAGGTGTAAACTAATTGAAATTCCAATATGTATATTAAAAGATATGGACAAATTACTAATGGGTGTGCAAACTGCCAGAATCTGGAAAACAATTTAGTACTTGTAATACAATGTTTGAATTGAATTTGATACGATTTTAATACATGCTTATGTTGTATGAATACTGGATTAGGTAAATGATAGAAAGGATAAATAAGTACCGGGATGAGAATGAGGATTCGAGTATCTCGTAACTTCGTGATGCAAGGTGAGTGTAGCTATACTTAGGGTTGGGACATAGGTCCTGACCACCCTTGCATGTCTACATATTTGTTCAAGTAAGTATGCCATGAAATGAATTTAATTTTTACTTGGTTAATAATTAAGGGAAGAATACCTAATTGGAACCTTGGTAAAATGTATATGACTTGATAATGGAAACTGGAATGTATCCACTTGTAATGTTTGATTAATTTCGTTGGAATGATGTTTAAATACTATGATGCAATGCTTGATTAATTTGATTTGTATGATGTATGGTGCAATGCTTGATTGATTCGATTGGTATAACGTTAAATGTTATGGTGCCATGTTTAAAAGATAAGCTATATTAAAAACGATCCCATTCGAATGAGAGATTAATGATCATTGTACTCATTTATCTGATTCTTGATAAACCTTACTTGTTTAATTATCTAGCCTTTGTAACTGGTTACTTGTTTGATGTGTTCTTTGTGAGTCTTGAAATGAATTTTGGATTTTTTTAGCTTATCTATTCTTTGCTTGGTTAGTATGGTATAAGACCTTGAATGTAATTGCTTGAACATGTTAAGTATGAACCATTCAAATAGATCATGGAGAATGATCTAAAACATGCTAAAATGGATTAAGACTTAACTAGATAGAACTTGAAATTGCTACTTGCTTAGCGTACTTGATTGTTTGATTTGATTGAATTGCTTGATTTGCTTGGCTTGTTGAAATTGCTTGGTCCTAGAAAATGATCTAGTTCTTGTTGAAACTAAGATCATGTTTATAAGTATGCCTAAATTCAAATAGAAATTAGAGTCTAAATACTTGGATCTAATCTAAAGGAAATAGATATAGAATAATGTTATATAAGATAAGCCACCTTGAAGTCAATCGAATAAGACTAGAGTTTAATCTGTTGACTAATTCGATATGAAATGATCTAGATTTAGTTAAAGAGACTTAACTTGTTAAATCAAGGGATTAAAATGAACCATAATGGGACATAACAACTTGATTGTTGGGCCTTGTGATTAATTTTTATATAATAAAATTGGATTAATGAATGACATATATGCTTAATGTGTTTAATGGTAAACTTGTTAATCAACTTGATAATGGCAACGAATTATGTGGTAAACTTGTTAACCAACCTTGATAATGGAAGTGGATAGGTAAATTGGACTGAATAGATTAGTAGGAATATGTGTATATAATGAACAATAATGTTAGAAGTATGGTCTAAGTGAATAATGAAGCTAAAATCAAGTATAATGAAATCTACCCAGAAAGTTCTATTCTGGGCAGCAACTTTGTAAAATCACCATAAATTGTGTAGGTCGAATTAAAGGCTGAGATTTATATAGAATGAACCTTAGTAAGTCTATTTTCAATAGAAGATAATAGAATCCAATTCTGATTTGTGAGCTAACATATGGAAATGGAAATCTCCAGGCAGTGCAAACTGTTCAGAAATGTAATTGCCTTACATTTGAATTAGAAACTGTATTAATTGGAAAAGCATTAAAATGAAACGTCCAAATGGTTGTAAGGAAGGTTAAATAAGCTTTCTAATGATATAAATGGTACATAATTCTGATGTTGGGAATAAAAATTATAAGTGTTTAAGCGACCAATTCTCATACTAGCTGGTAGCAGTACTAGTATTGATGTTCTAGACAGTTTTGTAAAATGTTTTGGAAATAGTTTGGGACAGTAGTTACCGCCTTGTTTTAAATGAATAGAAGGATAAACAATTGAAATCTTATAGGATAATCTATAAAAATGAATGTGTTGTCACATTTATGTATGTTAAGTACTAGTAATGTTACCATGATTGAATGATTACGTGAATGTAATTAGTGTAGTGAATTTTAGCATGAGTTACTACATAACTTAAGAACTTGAATGGAACCTAGGAGATTAAATGTAACTAAGTTATCAATTGGACAATTTAAGTTGTATATAACTTGACTGAGTTGAGTGCAATGGTTCATACTATTTAACTAACCCATCGAATGAATTAAAGAACCCTATTAGAAAATCATGCTTAGATGATCATTTTAGGTAATCAATACGAGAAGTTTAATGAGAATGAGTCTTTCTTGTATATATGCTATTTTTGAATGTTTTCTTGTCTTGGAAGTAAATCATTCGAAATACCTTGGAGTCTTAATTGGACAAACTAATTCGCCATATGTGGGAAATATGAGTCCTTGTAATGGACCTTGAATCTTAAACATTGAATTTACTTGATTTGTGTCTATTTCCTTGTGGTATCTAGCTTGTTTGAATTATAGTACTTGAGCCCTGATTTGATTGGGAATTTGAATATGCTTAGTAACTAGATAGGTTGGGTTACTTGGATGACTTGACCTTGTTAAGCAATGATCAAACATGTAACATTACTTGACTCTTGAAACTTAATTAAAATTGATAGGTTCTAGATACTACCTCATTAAGTACCTCAAAAGTACTTATCACTATTGTCTGCATTCTTCCCAAACCTCGGGTTAAAGCTATCCCGACCAATACTTTTACCCCGAAGCTATCTTTCTTGGACCCGAAGCAAGATAAGCAAGACTTGAAGTACAATTGTATGTTTATTTGAATCCTCCTAGTTGGTGGCACATAGGTTGACTTGCATTTGAATTAGTTAGAGAATATGTATGTATAAACTTGATCAAGTATTGTAATGACCTTTGTGGCATATGATGTACATGAATAATGATCTTTCTAAATATTATATATTTGTCTTGCAAGTGAATGGAGTAGAATTATATAAATAAGTGTGTTATGTTATGGATCTAGTGATCAATGTGATTGTATCAAATGGATGATTAAACATGAATTTAGTCTAAGCCTTGTAAGTAATGATACATAGATAACTTGATTCTAGCGGATGAATGAGTCTGAAGGCTTTAGGTAATAAATGAGTAGATAAATGAATCTTAAATGTTGCAACGAGTTGAATTGACAACTTTCCAGCTAAGTAACTTATCCAATAGGGATAAGTTAACTAGAAATATTTTAATTGGCTCGAAAATTTCTTGTTTCTTCGTTTCATTCCCTCGTCGTAACACTTGTCGCTCCTAACTCAGGAGAGGGGTGTTACAAGTTTGGTATCAGAGCTTAGGTTTACTCGATTCTCAGACTAAATCGGGCTTATCATGCATCATACAGGAAAATTTTGCCACCTAGGAGTTAAACATTGTTTGGTATTGGTAATTGGAAACCAATACAACTTTATTGATAGTTTGAAGCTCAGAATGAATAAAGTTTTGAGTTGATAGTCTAGTATCTCGGAAGAAATTCGAGGGAGAATTTCTTTTAAGGGGGAGGAATTGTAATACCCCAAAACCTAGCCTAGTAGAAATTGAAATTTAATTAAAAAGAAAAGTGAAAAAATGGACTTGTGCCTAAATTGTATGGATCGAAAGTTATGTAATTAGTAATTAAAGATTATAAACATTAATTAAAGTAATTATAATTTAATTTTAATTATTAAAATAATACATAAGCTTAGTCATAAGCAATACCAAGTGTGACCACCACCAAAAAGGATAGTGGACCACTTGGCCAACACACAACAAAGCAAACATGATGTCTTCCTTCTTCCTTACACAACACAACCAAAATTAACGAGCAATTAACAGAGGAAGAAAATATGTAGAGAGAGAAAGAAAGCTTAGTCAAGAATATTTTGAAAGCTTAAGATCACCATTTTAGAGATTAAAGCTTGGTAGGATGATTTTAATTCATGCATGCTAAAGAGATATACATGTAAGTGTTTTCTTGTTACCTAATTTTGTTCTTGTTAAATCTGATTAAATTGATTGTTTGTGCGAGCTTGGAATCTGGAAATTCATGTTCAAATTATGTGTTTAATCTTAAATTTATGTTGGGCTGAAGATTAAACGAAATTAGAATGAGAAATAAATAATCGAACGGTGTAATTAAGCTTAGATTTATCCTAGTAAACTTGTTGTTGAAATCTGTAAATTAGGTAATGATACGATCTAAATTGGGAAATTCATGCAGAAAGAAGTTGTTGGAAATAAAATCTAATAGTGATTAGAAGTGTTGGATTAATCAAAATGATGTTAAAAAGCTGGAAAATTTGATTGGAATCAAAACTGGTCACTTTAGAAGCTTATTGGTGAAATATGACTATTTTGGAATAAATGTGAAATTCCAGTATCAAAATGAACAAATTGGGGACTAGAAATGATATCTAAATAATAGGAGAATGATAATTTGATAGCTTGATACATTGAAATTTGATATATAATCACAATGTAATTGATAAATGGACTTATATGCCAAGAAAATGGAAACTAGAATGTTCTGGAATAATTGTTAAATTGAGGATTTAAATGAACTGATTAGGGACAAAGCTCAGCTTCAAATAGCAGATTAAAAACAGGGAAAATAAGAGTCTAAAGGGATAAAATAAATTTATAAAAGTCTTAGGTGAATTAACCCTTAAAAATGGACTAAAATTGTAATTTGGGTAGTTTCAAGACTGTAATTTGACCCAACTTCAATTGTAAAACTGTATTGATCTAGAAAAGCTAAAAATATGAGCCATATATGTTTGAATAAATAATTGAATTAGTTTTCTAAAGGTGTAAACGAATTGAAATTCCAGTTTGTATATTAAAAGATATGGACATATTACTAAAGGGTGTGTAAATGCCAAAATTTGGAAAACAATTTAGTGCTTGTAATACAATGTGTGAATTGAATTTGATATGATTTTAATACATGCTTATGTTGTATAAATACTAGATTAAGTAAATGATAGAACATATGGATAAGTATCGGGATGAGAATGAGGATTCGAGTATCCCGTAATTTCGAGATACAAGGTGAGTGTAGCTATACTTAGGGTTGGTACTTAGGTCCGTACCACCCTTGCATGTCTACTTATTTGTTCAAGTAAGTATGTCATGAAATGAATCTAATTTCTACTTAGATAATGATTAAGGGAAGAATGCCTAATTGGATCCTTGGTAAAATGTACATGACTTGATAATGGAAAATGGAATGTATCCACTTGCAATGCTTGATTAATTTGATTGGTATGATGTTTGAATACAATGATGCAATGCTTGATTAATTCGATTGGTACGATGTTTTAATGCTATGGTGCAAAGCTTGATTAATTCGATTGTTATAATGTTGAATGTTATGGTGCAATGTTTGATTGATTCGAATAGAATGGTACTTGAATGCTAATATGCAATTTTTGTGATTTGTTTGGTCACCCGAGAAATTGACTAAAAGTTATATGACTTAAATGCTTAAAAGGGAATTGATCTTGAAATGATTCCTGCTTAATCACTTGATGTGCATTGTTTGCAAATAAAAGATTCAACAAGACCTTGGTTTCCAGTTGGAATTAGGTAGAACGACATGCCTTAGTGTGTAGAGCTCCTCTGATTTAAGTACTTTGTGTACTCTTTGTTTTGGTGTTGTTGACACCTATTGACCTTGATGCATTTGCGCATCCTCTGAATTGATGCTTTATGCATCCTATGATTTGGTACTTTATACATATCGAGACTTGATTACCTATTCCTACTATCTACCAAGGAAAAACAAATTAACAAGCTTGAAATAAGACATGTCATATGAATAATGAGTGAGCATCTTGATACTCGTTATAGAACTTCTAGTAAAATGAAATCGTACGAATTTAAATGATGTAAATGCTAACTTGATTAGCTCAATGTTTGAAAGAAAAGTGTAAACCCCTGAACCCGGCCTAAAAAAATACCGAATTTAGGAAGTTACGATTGAAAACTTAACCATCAAGAAAACTGATTTCGGAAATTATGCTTTAATTCAAACCAAAATAATATATAACAATAATTTATTAAATCACTTGAAATAAATAAGATATAAATGTAATAATTAATATTCTAATGTTTAAAATCTCCGAAATAAAAATGACATTGAATGAATCCTAAAAAAATAATCCCAAAAAATAAACAGTCTCAAAGTATGAAATTATATCAATATCCTAAAAATAGTAAATAATAATATGAGTAACTAAAAATAGTTTTGTACTGTATAAAAATATAACCGAAAAAAATCTGAGATCCTCCAACTACCGTAACACCTAGGGTCTGCGTATCTGAAAGAAGAATTAAGGGGGATTAAGCTAAAGAGCTTAGCGTGTCTCTAAAGTGCAAGAAAACCATAAGCATAAAATACAATAATAATTGATTAAAAGAAAAGAAAATGGAAGGAAGAAACCAAAGTATATTAAAATTAAATTTGATAAAGGGTTATTTATGGAGTCAGTCCTTAAACTTTCAAGAAATTTCATATTGACTTTCAAGTTTGATAAAAATTCTTATTTAGTCCCTCATAAAATTTAGGGTTCTGAATTGAAATTTCTCAATTGTTAGGGTTTTCAATTAGTGATTTCAAAATTAAGTTTCTAAATTAGGGATTTTGTAGGTCGTGTAGGTGTTCCCTTTTTGTGAAAGCGCAAGTACACACTCCTACCAAGTTATAGTATAAAAAATGTCGAATCCGACGAGGATTGGACAGCTAGGTTCATTCTATAGTCCCTGCACAAGGTAAAATAAAAAGACAAGTGAATTTATTGTTGAGATGAAAGGTAAGTGAAAACACAAGTTATAAAGGAGGTAATTCAGGTTGATAAAGCAGGAAGGGTTATGCTGCCACTAGTGTGAAACTGCATTCTAAAAGGCTGAGTTGTTTCGTGCTGCCACAACATGCTACCTCGGCGGGTATGGTGGGCGGCAGGCTACGACCCTGTAACGCAGCCGCAACGGGTCACTACCCCTGCAACTTTCGCTGTCTCAGCAGGTGGAATGGGAAGAAGTCCTGGCGGCAAGTCTGGCAGATACTCCAAGTTTGGCGGGATAGTCGACAGTGATCTTTCCTATTTCTAGGCAAGGATGCTCGAAAACCTAGCGTGACGTAGGCAATACCTAGCAATCTCATCATAAACCTAACACAGGCTAGTAAACTCGGTTGGTGATCCCTTTTAGCCGCTGAAACTTGTGATCTTTTTAGGAACCAAGTTAGTCACGCCTCAGCATGTTGTTGTTGTGCTTAACCCATTCATGAGCCTTACACTTTCATGCCCGACAAATGGATTCTCTCAACTGACTGGCTAGGACTAATTAAAAGAATGAAGTCCATAGATTTAGCAAACTAGGAATATTTTATTGAAAAACAACTCAAAACCTAATACAACCCTTTCACAACTAATTTACAACATAACTCTAACCCAAATGGAGTTTAGAACATGGCGGCGGCAAAGAACACTAGCTAAGTCAATAGAAAACCTAAGACGCTTTGAACTAGGAGTACAATGGGTATTTATAGGCTAATGACTAGGTTAAGTCCTCCTTAAAGTAGAAGTCCTCAAAAGTAGCTTTCCATCTTTAATATGACTTTAAACTCTGACTTCTTTGCGTGGAATATGGACTTTATATCGTTTGCCTTAGCCTGCAAGTAACCTTGAGATCTCACTTTGACGGCTCTGGATACTGCTACAGACGTCGGAAAATGAAGTAGATGGAAGCGGTATATTTAGGATTTTAAGCTCTACAAATCGCATTCTGGTTCTCCAACTCTATAGTCAGCTGCCATGAACAGCAAGGTCGACATCAACTTTACTCGGCGGCAAATGTCTTCTACTGGAAGTGCATCAGTACAGCTCCTAGGTTTGCTGCCTCAACATTGCATCCTCAGCTCCTCGGTTCCCTCTTTTAGCCTTTAATACCTAAATACAAAAATACACTAAAACAATATCTCTTGTTTACCAAATAAACGATAATATATAAAAACAATGTAGAACAAAGAAATACTGTAAAATGCCATGCATGAACCTACTTATGCCTAAAAATGAGCTTAAAAACATTAATAATAAGAGGTGGAATGTGCAGGAAATATAGGACTTGTGGTCACTTTACAGACCCCTAAACTCGAACTATTGCTTGTCCTCAAGCAATGCATCCTAAAGTACTTGCTCTAATAATAATCAGAAAGAAGAACTTGTTTTTAATTTGATTTTATGCCTCAAGGCCGTGACACCTATATTAAATTAGTGATGGGAAATAAGCAAGAAAATAACTCATAATTAAATTTCTCATGCCAATGTTGTGTGTGCATGTCTGTAAATAGGCTGAATATGTAGAATAAATAATTAAACAAAGATGTTGCTGTGATTTAAAGGTTGTTGTCGAGGCAGCACAGTTAAGCATAATGTTTTCAATCATGGCAGTGGGGGCTTCATCTTATCACAACTACTCTTCTAGGTCTGAAGTTGAGATAGGATTAAACTACAAAACCTCGAACCCTTGGAGTAGAGTCATCCCGTGAAGGCTTTCATTCACTCATGCTATTTTGTCCGTCACTTCAAGGCTTTCAGATTCATGGACTTTGATAGCAGCAGAGTGTCCTCACACATGATTCTTCCTAGAGCCTGTTGCGGGCACCTCTAGGGTAACAAAGCATTGTTCTTTGTTTCTGATTCTGCTGCCGTGGAAGTGCTGTGTTTTTCTATTTCTTTTGCCTGCCTCGTCGGCTACTTGTAATCATCGCTAGAATTTTGAAAAGAATTATACAAAATAAACATGCAATGCTCATCAAATCTTCTAACACATTCAACAAGTAACATAGGTGTTTTGATATTTTTAGGCAAAAAGAAAATTTTCCAAGTTATATTTCATGCTTTTCCCAAGTTTAAGTTCAATTTTTATTAGGTGCGAAAATAAATTAGTTGGTTATCCTATCATAGGCACAAGTCATAACAATTTTTTCTTTTCCGATTATTACTAAGGCAAGTACAATGCAACCCAAATATGCAACTAAAGATGCCTAGACGAATAATGAGCCAACTATCCCCCCTAAACTCGAGACGGACATTACCCTCAATGCACAAGACAAAAAACAAATGGATAAAAGAGAGGGGGAAAAGGCGTAGGTTGTTGTTATTTGCAGGTTATGGCAGCGGGCTTGGTGTTGCTACCTCGTGCTTTGTGGTGCTTGGGTTTGGACCTGCAGAATTAATTATGAGATGGGAAGTGCAACCTGCCTTTCTTCTTTTTGAAGCATATGTGGATTTCTGTGCAGACAATTTCCCCTACGTTTATCGACTGGTTCATCAAGATACTGTGAATTAAGGCGAGGCGCAGCCGATCAACTGTTGAGTTGTGGGATGTGGGCAACAGACGCCTTTTTACAAAGGTTTTCCATAGTATGGCCTCAGGCTGCAGGTGGCGACGCTGAATAGATCCCACAGGTTTTCCTCCCAGCCATAGTGTGTTTGGCTTGCAGAGTTTGGCCTTGATTTTCTTAAAGTCGGCAGCCATCAGTGACAACCTCCACTCCTCGTGAGGGTTGTCTTCTATATCAAGGCCATAATACCTGTTGATGATAGCAACATTTAGTTTGACCGGCTCCCCGCGGACATAGACAAATGGTTTCTCTGGGCAGGGTTGATGGAAGTAGAATTTCCTTACTATGAAGATGTTGGCTATCTCTGGCTGCTAAGCAAACATCCCTCATCCCTTGTTGTGAATGGTTTCGAATATGGCAGGCTCTAGACCACGGTTTCCCGTTTGCCGTGTGTAATGGAACCCTTGCTCCTCCCATATTGTCTGCTTACAGAACTTGTTTCTATATCTCTCCCCGTCCTCCTTGTAGCAAAATCTCTTGTAGGTGGGTTTTTGTTTTGATGCTGATGCCATGTGAATGGTTGTATATAGCCGAAACTAGAAAGAAAAATAATGAGAGAGCATAGGAATCAGAAAGAAGATAGCAAAAGGTGAAAGTAAAGTAAAATGAAGTGAGTGAGTGGGGTATAAATAGGATTTGCCAAGAGGTGTCGTGGTCGCATTAAATGCCTAACGATTCAATTTTCTTACACACGTTACGGGATTTTCTGCCCGTTAATTCTCAGAGCCGTTGGCATCTAACCATTGACAGAAAACTAGCCGTTATGCGTTGCCGCGCTGGCTGCTGTCTCGGCGGGAAAGTGGACGGGCTCCTTGTTGGGCCTTTTTTGTTCTTGCTCTTTTATTCCCTAACCTGAAGTAAAAAAATAAAAAAATAAAACTGGAAATAAAAAATTAATTAAATAACTTTTGAAAATAAAACTGGAAATAAAACTAATCTAATCCTAAAATAAAATAAATTCTAATCCTAATGCATAAAAATAAAAATAACAAGAACAAAATGAAAATTAAGTTATGTTGGAGTGCATTTGGGTGATTCTCCCAGACATAACAACTTCCTGAAGTGGTTTGACTTTTTCTTCCCTCTTGGGGCGTCCTCTTGTTCCTTCAAGTGTTGCGTGATTGGGTCCTTAAGTCTGCCCTTTTGTCTGTCGCGACAGTTGCTGCCCTGGCCTGTTTCCACACTGATTTTGGTAGCTATTGCATCTCGTCTTCCTTTTTCTTCTTCTGAGGGTTGTAGCACGTTCATCTTGATGCTCTGGTCCTCTACCCTCATTGTTAGCTCCTCAAGTTCCACATCTACAAGAGTTCTGCCCATGGCTAAGAATGGCCGCCCGAGGATAATAGGGGCTTTTTCATCAGCCTCGCAATCTTAGATGAGAAAGTTGGCTGGAAGAATCAGGTTGCCCACCTTTACCAGGATGTCTTCGATTTTTCCCTCCGGTTGTACAAATGAATGGTCAGTTAGTTTAAGCATGACAGAGGTAGGTTTAGCAGGTCCAATACCTAGTTTATCGAAGACGACTTTGGGCATCAGGTTGATGTTGGCTCCCAAGTCGCTTAGTGCTCTAGTTTCATGTTTGTTGCCTATCCTACATGGGATAATAAAGCTGCCCGGATCTGTCTGCTTCGGTAGCAGCTTGTTGTGCAGCATTACCATGCACTCTTTAGTGACAGCCACTGTTTCGAATTCCCAAATCCTCTTCTTCTTAGAAACCATGTCTCTGAGATGTTTTGGCATAGTTTGAATGGCTTCAATTAGAGGTATGTTGATGTGCACATGTTTCAGAATATCCACAAGTTTTCTTAACTGGTGCTGTTGTTGCTGTTGCTTGAGCCGTTGAGGGAATGGTGCTGGCAGACGGATTTTCTCTATATGCTCCTTGTTTGGGGGCTTAGTTTAGGAGGATCATCTGTTTCAGGACCGCTGTCTTGCTCTGCCGTTGGAGTGGCTAGTGTTGGTGCTGTTGCAGAAGACTTCTTTTTCTGGACCGGTTGGGTTTCTGGCTATGTCCCCGCCCTGGGTTTATCCAGCTGCTTCACACTTCTTGTAGATATGGCTTTGCACTACTCATAAGTGGGTTTGGCTACCACCTTTGAGCTGCTGGATGTTGCTCCCATTGTCCAGCTGTTGTATATCTTAGAGAATTGCCCG
Organism: Hibiscus trionum; assembly: GCA_030270665.1. NCBI lineage: Eukaryota > Viridiplantae > Streptophyta > Magnoliopsida > Malvales > Malvaceae > Hibiscus > Hibiscus trionum. Next base: position 15,418,960 of record BSYR01000051.1, read on the forward strand.
AATTGGGTCTCTAGATTTTTTATATCAGCCTCCTGTTTGTTCATCTGCATCTCTGTCCTGTCCATAAAAGACTCAGTTTTATCAATAAATTTATTTGTACGAACAATAAAGTCACTAGTTCTAGACATGAAAGTGTGTAGAGTTGCTTCTAGTGAGTTATTATTATGTGGCTGATGAGTCTGCTGTCTGGACTGGTTTTGTTGATAGCCTCCTTGTAGTTGTTGTGGGTTAGCAGTTGTCTTTCGGTTGCTCTATGAGAAGTTGGGATGGTTCTTCCATCCAAGATTATAGGTGTTCTGGGTAGGCCTATTATTCCTCTCATATCCTCCCATGTAGTTAGCAGTTTCTGTGCAATCAGAGGAATCATGGTTGCCCCCGCATTCACCATAGAATGGCTCCACCGCTTTTACTTCATATACCTTTCCAGTAGGTTGGACAATCTTCATGACTAGCTCCGTCAGTGTGTCTAGGCAGGCGTTAGCAGATTATGAGGCCTCTACCTCATTTATAGTGGTTGGCTGCCTTGGGCCGCCTCGGCGGGCTGTCGGGTACTTGTAGTCATTTTTAGCGGCTATGTTCAGCAGCCGCAGTGCTTCCTCTGGAGGTCTGTCTAGAATGATCCCATTGACCGAGGCATCTATCATCATTTGAGTTGGGTAGTTAACCCCATTATAGAACATGGATACATGCGTCCAAGAAGGAAGACAATGTACCGTGCAATTATTCAGCATTTGTTGGTACCGCTCCCATGCTTAGTACATCGGCTCATCATCCCCATGTCTAAAGGTTGTGATCTCATTCTGCAGCCTATCAGTGACGTTGGACGGGCTTAAACGGTCTAGAAAATCATTGCAGAGCTCCATCCATGTGTTGAAAGATCTGGTTGGCTGGTTATTTAACTATTGTTTTGCCCTATCCCTAAGTGAATAGGGAAATAAGCTCAACCTCAGTACATCCTGGTGGACCCCATGTGTCTTGAATGCTGGACAAATGTCCAGAAATCCTCGTAAATGTTGTCGAGCATCTTCTGTGGCAGTCCCTCCAAAGTGCCCTAGTGTGTTTATCATGTTGAACATGACGGGCTTTAATTCAAAATGGTCCGCCCCTATGTCAGGTTCTGTCACTATTGGATCGAACCCTCGAAAGTCATGCTCGATATATTCTCTGGTAGTTCGAGCAGGCTGGGGTTGCCTGGGCAGAATAGGGGGTCCAGCCGTGGTAGGTCTTGTGGACCTCTGGGCGGCAAGTCCTGCTGCCTGCCCCTGCCATGTGCATGATCGTTTGGTAGGTCCTCGTTTACCGTGTTTTCCCTTACTTTTCCTTTGTCTTCTTTGTTTTGCTTTAGGACTTCCTTGAGCTTCTTCTTAATCCTTCTTGTTTCACGTTCGAGATCGTCATAAATGAGGAGATTTCATTTAGGGTTTGCCCTGGTCATACAATAGCAAAGAGAGGTAAAATATTTTTTTCGATTAAAAATAAAGATAAAAGTAAATAAAAGGTGCAAAAGTTAAAAAACGAAATTCGCTGTTACCAATCCCCGACAACGGCACCGAAAAATTGTAGGGCGTGTAGTTGTTCCCTTTTTGTGAGAGCGCAAGTGCACACTTCTGCCAAGTTATAGTATAAAAGATGTCGAATCCCATGAGGATTAGACAACAAGTTTTGTTCTGCAGTCTCTGCACAAGGTAAAATAAATACACAAGTGAATTGATTGTTGAGATGAAAGGTAAATGAAAACACAAGTAATAAAGGAGGTAATATAGGTTGATAAAAGCAGGTAGGGTTATGCTGCCACTAGTGTGAAACTACTTTGTAAAAGGCTAAGTTGTTTCATGCTGCCACGATATGCTGCCTCGGCGGGTATGGTGGGCGGCAGGCTACGACCCTGTCACGCGGCCGCAGCAGGTCACTACCCCTGAAACTTTCGTTGTCTCGACAGGTGGAATGGGAAGAAGTCCTGGCGGCAAATCTGCCAGATACTCCAAGTTCGGCGGGATAGTCGACGGTGATCCTTCCTATTTCTAGGCAAGGATGCTCGAAAACCTATCGTGACATAGGCAATACCTAGCAATCACATCGTAAACCTAACACAGGCTAGTAAACTCGGTTGGTGATCCCTTTTAGCCGCTGAAACTTGTGATCTTTTTAGGAACCAAGTTAGTCACGCCTAAGCATGTTGTGACTGTGCTTAACCCTTTCGTAAGCCTTACACTTTCATGACCAACAAATGGATTCTCTCAACTGACTTGTTAGGACTAATTGAAAGAATGAAGTGCATAGATTAAGCAAACTCGGAATATTTTATTAAAAAACAACTCAAAACATAATAAAAATGTTTCACAACTAATATACAACATAACCCTAACCCAAATGGAGTTTAGAACATGGTAGCGGAAAAGAACACTAGCTAAGTATATAGAAAACCTAAGATGCTTTGAACTAGGAGTACAATGGGTATTTGTAGACTAATGACTAGGTTAAGTCTTCCTTAAAGTAGAAGTCCTTGAAAGTAGCTTTCCATCTTTTATATGACTTTAAACTCTTACTTCTTTACATGGAATATGAAATTTATATCGTTTGCCATAGCCCACAAGAAACCTTGAGATCTTAATTCGGTGGGTCTGACTGCGGCTACAAATGTCGGAAAATTAAGTGGATGGCAGCAATAGATTTAGGATTTTAATCTCTACAAATCGCACTCCGGTTCTCCAACTCCATAGTTAGCTGACGTGGCCCGCAAGGTCGGCAGCAACTTTACTCGGTAGCTACTTGGCATCAACTGTCTTCTTCTGGAACTGCATCATTACAACTCCTAGGTTTGTTGCCTCAGTGTTGCATCCTCCGCTCCTCGGTTCCCTCTTTCAGCCTTTAGTACCTAAATATAAAAATACACTAAAACAATATCTCTTGTTTACCAAATAAACGATAATCTATAAAAGCAAGGTAGAACAAAGAAATGTTGTAAAATTCCATGCATAAACCTACTTATGCCTAAAAATGAGCTTAAAAACAATAATAATAAGAGGTGGAATGTGTAGGAAATATAGGACTTGTGGACACTTTACAGATTTTTTGAATCTAGGGTTTACAATTTGGGCGTAATTTTTGGGGTGTTACAACTCTTCCACCCTTAAAAGAAATTTTGTCCTCAAAATTTTCAGACTAAGGACATGCTTAAAAAATAGATATTTTGATAACAATTTTAGAAAAAGCCATTTTAGATTAGGTTACGAATGACAACACAGAGTTTCCAAATAGGCTTTAATCTCAAATTTATAAGAACGAGTATGATCATGATCGGTCGCTAATTTAGAGCTCCTACAAGATGGCATAGTAGACTATCAATAAAAGGAATTAATCCTAACATTAGGGTTGATACTTGGAGTCTCTATTCAAAACATATCTTTAATTCTTTAAAACAATAAATTTATCAGAAAATCTCATTTTGCCTAAAAATATTTAATATGCATGTAAAAATTATTTTTGGCTTAAAATTTCATGTGAGCCTCACAGTCCGAGGGTTGAACTTAGCTCTGATACCACTAAATGTAACCTCCTAAACCTGGCCGAAAAGAAAATACCGAATTTAGAAAGTTACGATTGAAAACTTAACCATCAAGAAAACTGATTTTGTAAATTATGCTTTAATTCAAATCAAAATAATATTTAACAATAATTTATTAAATCACTTGAAATAAATCAGATATAAAATGTAATAATTAATATTCGAATGTTTAAAATATCCGACATAAAAATCACATTGAATGAATGCTAAAAAGTAATCCCAAAACATAAGCAGTCTCAAAGTATTAAATTACATCAATATCCCAAAAATAGTAAATAATAATCCGAGTAACTAAAAATAGTTTCGTACTAAATAATAACATAACAGGATAAAATCTGAGATCCTCCAACTACCGTAACATCTAGGGTATGCGTATCTAAAAGAATAACTAAGGGGATTAAGATAAAGAGCTTAGCGTGTCTCTAAAGTGCAAGAAAACCATAATCATAAAATACAGTAATATTTTCTTAAAATCCTTTAGAAACGTGATACAATATCACAAGCGTAATGCAATACACCCAACTACGTCCGCCAAAAATGAGGAAGGTTCCCATAACCTCCGCCCTACGTCCGCCAATCCGAAGTGGAATTCAGCCCGAAGGCTGAAACCACTCAACTTCCTCCGTACAAATCCCAACCCATGCTCATACAATGATACGGTGATTAGAAATAAAATTTCATAAACAAATTTCCATAAATCCGATATTCCGTAATCATACTTCATAAATCATACTCCATAAGTTCATAAATCATAGTTCATAAATCGTAGTCCATAAATCACGGTTTGTAAATTATAGTAAAAACATATTCTAAAAACGTATACATGTGATGTCAACCATAAAAATCATAATACATACAAATAATCACATAAAGGGTAAAACACCAACTCATAGAAAAATAACATATAATTTAATTATAGCACCAAAAGAAACACACCTTAGCCAAAGCAAACTCAACTTATTGAATGATATGATTTCTCATGACTTGAAGTATTGGATCCAAATGTATCGGTATCGGACAAAGCATGGGGTCGAAGGAATTAACGAATAAGAAGGGGCATAGAGCGGTGGAGATCATTACGTAGGGATTTAACAAATCAACAAGGGATTTTGGCGGCATGAAAATATGTAAAAAAAAGTAGGGTTCTTGGGGTGGTCTTATATTAATACGAACTATGTGTATATATTGAGAGAGGGAATTGGGTGGTGGCAGGTTATTAGTAATTGATTAGGTTTAGAATTACTATATATATATATATATTAAACAATTAAAAGAAAATAAAACGGAAGAAACCAAAGTATATTAAAATTCAATTTGATATAGGGTTATTTATAGAGTTAGTCCTTAAATTTCAAGAAATTTTATATTGACTTTCAAGTTTGATAAAAAAAATTATTTTGTCCCTCATAAAATTTAGGGTTCCGAATTAAAAATTCTCTATTGTTAATGTTTTCAATTAGTGATTTAAAAATTAGGTTTCTAAATTGGGGATTTCTCGAATCTATGGTTTATAGTTTGGGCGTAATTTTTGGGGTGTTACAATAAGCTATATTAAAAATGACCCCATTCGAATGAGAGATTGATGATCCTTGTACTCATTTATCTGATTCTTGGTAAACCTTACTTGTTTGATTATCTAGCCTTTGTAATTGGTTACTTGTTTGATGTGTTCTTTGTGAGTCTTGAAATGAATTCTGGATTTTTTTGAGCTTATGTATTCTTTGCTTGGTTAGTATGGTATAAGACCTTGAATGTAATTGCTTGAACTGGTTAAGTTTGAACCATTCGAATAGATCATGTTGAATGATCTAAAACATGCTAAAATGGATTAAGACTTAACTACATAGAACTTGAAATTGCTACTTGCTTAGCGTACTTGATTGTTTGATTTGATTGAATTGCTTGATTTTCTTGGCTTGTTTAAATTTCTCGATCTTAGAAAATGATCTGGTTCTTGTTGAAACTTAGATCATGTTTATAAGTATGCCTAAATTCGAATAGAAATTGGAGTCTAAATACTTGGATCTAATCTAAAGGAAATAGATATAGAATAATATTATATAAGATAAGCCACCTTGAAGTTAATCGAATAAGACTAAAGATTAAGTTGTTGACTAATTCGATATGAAATGATCTAGATTTAGTTAAAGGGCTTAACTTGTTAAATCAAGGGATTAATATGAACCATAATGGGACATAACAACTTGATTGTTGGGCCTTGTGATTAATTGTTATATAATAAAATTGGATTAATGAATGACATATATGCTTAATGTTTTTAATGGTAAACTTGTTAATCAACTTGACAATGGCAATAGATTATGTGGTAAACTTGTTAACCGACCTTGATAATGGAAATGGATTATGTGGTAAAGTTGTTAATCGACCTTGATAATGGAAATGGATAGGTAAATTGACTGACAAGATTCGTAGGAATATGTGTAAATGATGAACATTAATGTTAGAAGTATGGTCTAAGTGAATAATGAAGCTAAAACAAAGTATAGTGAAATCTGCCCAGAAAGTTCTGTTCTGGGCAGCAACTTTGAAAAATCACCGTAAATTGTGTAGGTCGAATTGAGGGCTAAAATTTATATAGAATGAACCTTAGTAAGTATATTTTCATTAGAATATAATAGAATTGAAATCTGATTTGTGAGCTAAAATCTAGAAATTGAAATCTTCGGGCAGTGCAAACTGTCCAAAAATGTAATTGCCTTACCTTTGAATTAGAAACTATATTAATTCGAAAAGCATTAAAATGAAAGCTCTAAATGGTTGTAAGGAGGGTTAAATAAACTTTCTAACGATATGAATGGTTTGGAATTCCGACGTATGGAATAAAAATTATAAGTGTTTAAGCGACCAATACTTATATTGTCTGGCAGTAGTAGTATTGATGTTCTAGAACGTTTTGTAAACTGTTTTAGAAACAGTTTGGAACAGTAGTTACTGCCCCGTTTCAAAAGAATAGAAGGATAATCAATTTAAATCATATAGGTTAATCTATAAAAATGAATGTGCTGTCAGATTTATGTATGTTAAGTACTAGTAATGTTACCATGATTGAATGATTAAGTGAATGTAATTAGTGTAGTGAATTTTAGCATGAATTACTACATACCTTAAGAGCTTGTGTAACGCCCTGGTTTTGGGCCTAGCTGTTTTAGACATCGGATTGGACCGGTCGAGAACGGTTCGAATCGCTAAGGTGATTTAAGGAAATCAAGGATCGAGATAGGATAAAATTATGGTAAAAATTGCTAAAATGCTATTTTCAAGAAGATAGTCAAAATCTTAGAATCATTAGGGAGCTTTTGTACAATTTAGCGTTCCTTCAATTTGACATGTGTTTTTAAAGGGTTTTAATAAAGGAATTAAAATGGTTTTAATTAAATATAAAATAAATGAGAAATTAGAGAGGTTTTAATCACGTAACTACTTTTCCCTCTCTCATTTCAGCCAAACACATTTCTCAAACAACTTTTCATCAGATTTCTTTTCTCTCAAATTCCTCTCTTCTTCCCTAAACTATTTTTCAAAGATTCACTTCTTTTTCTTCAAGATTTTTGGAAGGAAAACTTGCCAAATTGTCAAGGGAGCAAGGATTAGAGGTAAATCTCGTTCTTAACCTTCAATCTAGGTTCTTTATTGAAATTCCACAGATTATTAACTCTCATTTATGATTTTTAACTAAATTTTGATTATAATTTTGAATTAAGAGCAAAATCTTGCAAAATTGGGATGTGATTCTTGATTTTCGGACTTGATGAGTTGGGCTCTAATTTGTGTTGATTTTAATTGAGTTTTAAGTTGATTTATATGTTAAAATGAGTTGTTGATAACATAGATCCCGAAATCCTTGAGATCCTTGAAGTTCTTGATAGTTTTAAGTGAGATTTTGGGGTGAAATGGTGGAATCTTGCTTGTTATAGGTATAAGGTTGGGTTAAGATGTTTGTTAGATGTATTTTGATGTTTATAATGCTTTGGAAGTGGTGTATGTTGGCTGGGCTTGGTTTAGGAAGCAATCGATTGAGTTTTCGATTATTTTGGATGGGTATTTTGGTGTTGTTTGGGTGAGCAACGAGTGTGTGAATTTTTTCTGGTTTTAGAATGCATTTTAATGCATTTAGATCTCTGTTTTGATGATGTGAAAACAGGGGATCTTGATCCCGAAGCAAACGAGGAGATTTTAGAGGCTCTGAAGATATAATTTCTGTGTCGGTGAACAAGGCTTCGCGTATCGGTGAGTGGAAATACATTTTCCTGCTTTGTAACGCTTTGAGCGTGGTCTTGGGAGCTTAGTGTAAGTTTGATACACTTAACTAAGCTCAAGTGTAAGTGTTTCGGTAATCCCTCTCTTGGAATTGGGCTATGTTTGATGAAATTACACTTGAAGTTGGAGTGGATTTGTTTACTATTTTAAGCATGTTTAAGCATGATTTAATGCTAGATTTTAATGACATTATGTTAAGGATGCACTAGGTATGCGATCCTTGGTTTGCATGTGTTGAATGGATATGATATTAAGCAAGTGATGCTTGTGGAAGTGGCATTGTGGTTATGCTTGTAAAACAGTGGATTAATATGGTTAAATGATTATATTGGCAAGTGATGAAAATGGTTTTTGGTTACTTTAATCGGATATAGTTAGCCGGCTATAGGATTGGGTGCACCGTGAATAAAGTCGCCTTGGATGTCGAGGGGTTGTGATTGTACCGTATACTCCATCCAAGTACCCTAATGATTGAGGTTAAGATCACAACGGTGGTAGTTAATTCCGTGTGTAGATCTTGTGTTATGTGTCCCGTGCTCTCGTTAGTGGAATTATACAACTACCGATGAATGGTGTTAAGGGGTTGAGATTGTACCATTATACTCCACCACGGGTTTCACAACGATGGAGGGTTGCTCTCGTGTGTGAGCCTTGTGTAGTCCGATAGTGTGTATGAATCGTGTGGGACAACGCTTGTAATCCGCGTATCCGATTGTGTCTTGTGTTGAAATGGTTTATGGATTATCACTTGTGAGCCAATATAATGTAAATGTATAATGTGAAGCATGAGATGCTTGTGATTGATGTAAGAATGCATGAGATGCTTGGTAAAGCATGAGTAATGGTTTAACTGCTGTTTTAAGTGATGCATATGAGCATGTATTTATGAAATGCAAAGTTGTCTTGAATAGACATGGTTTGTGAATAAGCATGTGATAAAAATGATGGTTTTGCAAATTATGTTAAATGCATTGATGAATGTGCTTTAGCGATCCTCATTAAGCTATATGCTTACGCTCATTTGTTTCATCAATGCAGAGAATTGAACATTCCAAGGAAGCCCAAAAGCAAGAGGAATCCAAGGCTTTGTTAAAGAGATGTATGTGGTTCAACCTTAGTGTAATAAGTGGCAATGGGTGGGACTTCTACTTTCTGATTTTGGCCTGAGATGTTTGTTGTTACAAGCATGTTTAGTTTCTATTTGTGGACTTGTATTTGGCCTTTATATGATGCTATGGCTTGTTTGTGGTGTTTTAACCTTTTAATAGCTTGATATCTTAAGCATGCTATAATAGCTAAATGCCATCATGATATGAAGTGGTTGATGAGTATGAATTGCTATTTGATGGTGTTTATAAGTCTATTAGATAGATTATAACTTGTATGCATGATTTGAGCTTGATTGATTGTGTATTGGTATGCTTAAATGAAGTTGATTGATGCCATTCTGGTATGCGTATCGATACACGGGGAAGCGTATCGATACACTAAGGCAAAATAAGGCATTTCTGTACAGAGGTATCGAAACGGATTGCATGCATATCGATACGCCTAGGCCAAGTTTGAAGGTCGTACTGATACGCGAGGAAGCGTTTAGATACACTTAAATCTTCTTTAGCTACTACCTTCCCGCGTATCGATATAGAGCCAAGTGTATCAATACGGGTAGTTAAATTTTCAGTTAAAAGTATCTTTTAAGGTTTGGAAATGTTGCGTTTTGGTCCTTGATTATGGTGTGTGCAATTGAATGTGTTTAGATGATCTGTTTGAGCTGAATTTTGACATGTTGGCATGTTACATGACTAATTGAGGATTGGTAACTTTAAAATCATGAAGGCCTCTGTATTTTATGGAATTTACAGTTTGGTCCCTAAAAGTCAAATGTATGCAATTAAATCCCTAATCGAGCTCCGATTGTTGTGTCGTTTTTATCTAATCGCTTTGCTGAACATATAGGTTAATAAAATGCATCTAGAGAAGATAAAAAGAAAAAAAGGGTCATAAATCAAGGTTGACTTTCAGGATGAATTTGGTTTTCCCCGTGTAATCTTCGTAGTTCGGGTTAAACGTCTAGACCGGGATAAGGGGGTTACAGCTTGAATGGAACCTAGGAGATTAAATGTAACTAAGTGATCAATTGTTCAATTTAAGTTTTATATAACTTGACTGAGTTGAGTACAATGGTTCTTACTATTTAATTAACCCATCGAATGAATTAAAGAACCCTATTTGAAAATCATGCTTAGATGATCATTTTAAGTAATTAAGACTAGAAGTTTAATGAGAATGAGTCTTTCTTGTATATATGCTATTTTTGAATGTTTTCTTGTCTTGGAAGTAAATCATTCGAAAGACCTTGGAGACTTAATTGGATAAACTAATTTGACTTATGTGGGTATTATGAGTCATTGCAATGGACCTTGAATCTTAAACATTGAATTTACTTGATTTATGTCTAATTCCTTGTGATATCTAGCTTGTTTGATTTATAGTACTTGAGCCCTGATTTGATTGGTAATTTGAATAGGCTTAATAACTAGATAAGTTGGGTTACTTGGATGTCTTCACCTTGTTAAGCAATGATCAAACATGTAACATTACTTGACTATTGGAACTTGATTAAAACTGATAGATTCTAGATACTACCTCACTAAGTACATCAAAAGTACTTATCACTCTTCTCTGTATTCTTCCCAAAACTCAAGTTAAAGCTATCCCGACCAGTACTTTGACCCCGAAGCTATCTTTCTTGGACTCGAAGCAAGATAAGCAAGACTCGAAGTACAATTGTATGTTTATTTGAATCCTCCAAGTTGGTGGCACATAGCTTGACATGCATTTGAATTAGTTAAAGAATATGTATGTATAAACTTGATCAAGTATTGTAATGACGTTTGTGGCATATGATGTATATGAATAATGATCTTTCTAAATGTTATATCTTTGTCTTGCAAATGAATGGACTATAATTATATAAATAAGTGCGTTAAGTTATTATAACCCCCTAAACTCGGCCTAAAAGAAATAGTCGAATTTAGGAAGTCACAATTAAAAACCTTACCCTCAAGAAACTAATTCGAAATATAAAATATTAAAATAGCATAAAATAAATTGTTTCTGATAATAATATAAAGTGTCTCGATATTTATAAAATCCAAACTTTAAAATAATAATCTTATAATTTAAATAAAACTTTTAAATTTGAAGTCTAAAAATGCATGGTAGAAATAATAAGCCCCAAATCTGAAATTACATCAAAATCTAAAAGTAATCTAAAAAATAAAAAAATATTCCCGAAAGTAAAATATGTCCATATTGAAGATAAAATAGATTCAATAAAATAAAGAGATCCTCCGAGTACCAAGTCACCTGGAGTCCAAGGTATCTGTAAGAGAAAACTATGGGAGTAAGCTATTGAGCCCAGTGTGTCTCTAAAGTGTAGTCAATCACAAACTCAGTTTTACAACAATAAATTTTCACAAAAATATTTAAAAGACACAAAGCACGTTTAAATACGATTTTATGATATCGCAATGCAATGAACCCATACCTCATAGTCACCAACGTAAGTGGTATAAACCACTGAACTTCCTCCATACAATCCCAACCCATGATAACACAGTCATAGTTTTCACAGTCTCAACACATTCTTATAATAAATCAGGGATTCACAACTCATTTATTTTAAATCATAATTTTATTCATAGTCTGAAAATAATATGCACGAAAAATATAATGTAAAGTCACAACACAGTTGAAAATCACTCAAGCTTAAAATCATAGTCACAAAAAGAAAGTATGTAGCACGGAAAGAGAACACACCATAGCCAAAGCAACTAAACCTACTATATAATTTGTTTCCCACGATCAGAAGCACTGGATTTAGCTGTATCAGAACTTATAAGAATAATTTATATGTTAGCACTATTATCATTATGCCGCTAAACTAAGACTAAAACACTAATCGAAATATTACTCACGTGTAAACCTCACAGTATGTGTAAGGACAATCCGAACAAGCGGAGATGAAGGTAGGTCGTTGGTCTCCCTAGGAGAGTCATAATCACCTTTAACATAATAATATCTCATGTAAAAATCCAATATACAATTCTCCTAAAGACAAAAAAACATATAACTTGATTTTCGAGTTCGAATTGACGAAATAGTCAAAAGATCGTTTCTAAACGATCTATAAATCAAATCGACGATTTGGGTCAAGATAACTTCCATAAATCTATCATGTAAAAATCAGTTAGTTATCATATTAAAATAAATGTGACACCAATAAACTATATTAGAAACCATATATATATATATATATATATATATATATATGGTTTTATTTTGATGCACAAGCTGTGTAAATTTTTTTTACAAAATCCTTTTATAAAATTTAAAATCTAAATCACAAACCCTAGCAACCTAAAACCTAAACCCTAAGCCCTAAACCCTAAACCCTAAATTCTAACCATAAACCTTAAATTATATACCCTACATACTAAACCCCTAAACCCTAACATAAAACCCTAAACCATAAACCCTAAAATTAAAGGGCTTGTGTAAACTAAAGTTTACACAAGCTTGTGCATCAAAGTATTTTCCATATATATATATATATAATCAAAACTCTTTTACGTATATACTAGTAAGGGTAAATATATACATATAATGGAAGTGTAATAATAACAAAACTACAATGTCATGTTCATAATATATATATATATATATAATTATTATTAAAGTAAAACACATGTTGCACACCGAAAACATTAAACATTTATCCCTTGCAAATTTATTATATGATATATATAGACTTGTTAATATAATAATAAAACAGTAGTAATATAAAGATATTGTTAATGATAATAAAATAATATACAAGCAATGTCGGTAAAAAGAATTTGAGGTTATCAATACGGCTTCTTGTAAATTGGTACGGCACAACACCAATGAGAGGGTAGTAGGCGAGGTTGATGGAGGTTGAAGGGGAACAAGATTCGATCCAGGGGACAAGCAATGGCCAAAGCGAAAGGGGTCTTACCGGAAGTAGTGGCGTGCAAAGGGGGTGCGAGCCTACGTTGTTGGGTGTTCTCGAATAGTGCAGATAGAGATGTCGAAAGAGAGGATTTTGAGGCCAGTTAACGAAAGGAGGGAAAATTAGGGCAAATGTATGGGTTTGATGGGTTTAAATACCCTAATCTTTTGGAAAATCTATAAGATAAGTCCTAGACATCCTAGGGTTCAAAAAGTAGGCACCTAATATGAATTCTTTATAAAAAAAAGTAACTAAATTCGTTTAAAAATCATTTAATTTTCAAATTTCTTAATTAGGGTTTCATACTAAAATTCTCAATTCCTATGATTTTGAATTTTGGTATTTCAAAATTAGGTTTCTAAATTAGGGATTTTACGATTCTAGAATTTTCAATTTGGGCGTAATTTTTGGGGTGTTACAGTTATAGATCTAGTGATCAGTGTGATTGTATCTAATGGATGATTAAACTTGAATTTTGTCTAAGCCTAGTAAGTAATGATACTTAGATAACTTGATTCTTGCTAATGAATGAGTCAGAAGGCTTTAGGTAATAAATGAATAGTGAAATGAATCTTAAATGTTGCAACGAGTTGAATTGACAACTTCCTAGCTAAGTAACTTATCCAATAACGATAAGTTAAATAGAAAAATTTTAATTGGCTCGAAAATTTCTTGTTTCTTCGTTCCGTTTCCTCGTAATAACGCTCCTCACTCCTAACTCGGGCAAGGGGTGTTACACTCCCTCGTTGCCCGTTCAATCTACTTTTTTGTATTATTGTAAAAAGAGAGTGTAAGAACATTTTACTTAGTGAGGGATGCTCAAATAAAAACCAAACAATAATGCGTTTTCAAACCATTTCTCAAATAGAAATCTCTTTCACATCATGCTCATTTATCTTAAGCTTTAATCCACTTTCAAAGCAAATCGTCAATATTTAAACCACATGTATCATAAGTCTCATGCACTAACCATAATACAACAACTCAAGTCGAAGCTTTTCATGCTTGTTTCTTGTAACACCCTCGACCCGGCCTAGTCGATAGACCGAACTGAACGGGTAACATGTGGAATATTGAAGTAAACCGGGAAGGTTTACCTCAATAAAGGACCCTAATTTTTTTTCCTTTTATCTTGTCTGAATGCTCGTTATAACCCTAAGTGTTAAAAGATTTCAGCGGAACATACATGGCATCAGTCACATATCAATTGAATCAATATAAATCTAAAGGCATGCAACCTAGCAAAGAAACCACTCAAGAGTCAAAACTCAAACCAATACTTCAAACACTAATTAAAGGCCTTTTACAAGTATAAGAGCATATAGCAAACATGCTCAAAGGATGTTTATACACATCACCCAAACAAAGCTAGAAATCTCGCGTTGCCCTTATTACTCTAGTTCATAACCGAAACATACTTTCAAAGTGAAGTCTTCTTTGATCCCCTTGCAAGTTGCTACCTCCTAACACCTAGTTATCTGCATTGATGGACATAAGAGAGCGTAAGCATACAAGCTTAGTGAGGAATGCTCAAAATCCAAAAACACCATCAATGCTTAAAACCATTTTACACTTTTGAAAACCATCATGCCATCTTTGAAATCCATGCACTTCATCATTAAATATCAGCATGTTATACATCATGCAACAAGTATCAAATACTTCAATGGCAAAATCCATTTGCTAACTAATAACTCAAGTCTTCCATGCATAATTACCAAAATGCAAAGCTTACAAGTAAAACATGCATTTTCATGATATGCATCCATAAACATTCAATAGCAATTATTCAATTATATTTGCTCACAAGTGATCAACAACATTCTCATTTCTCAAAATGTATCGGATACACAGATTCCCATGTGTTGTCCTAACACTTCATACATTCTCAACGACATCTCAAGGTTCACACACGGGAGCTACCCTCCACCGTGTGACACCCGTGGTGAAGTATTCGGTACCACCACAACCCCTCAATACCACTCATTAGTAGATGTATAACCCCACTAACAAGAGGCGGGTCACAACTCAATTTCCTCAATCGTTAGGGTACTTGGATGTAGTTTTCGGTATAATCACAACCCCTCCACATTCAAGGCGACTTGTTTATAGTGCACTCAATCCTATAGTCGGCTAAGTATATCCGATTTCATTTGCAAAACACTTTACACAACATCACTTGCCAATATAATTCACTTTTCATGCAAACCTCACTGGTTTTTTTCAAAGCATTCACAATAAGCTATATTCCCAGCATTAAACAAGGCTTCAGAAAACATGCATAAACACATACTTACAAAGATCACTTACCTAGTGCATCCTTCAACAATATGGCATCATAAACAGCAAATCATATGCTCAAAACATGCTTTAAAACAATAGGAAAATACATTTAAAAAAACAAGTGCATCCACAAGCTCATAATAGCACAATCCGAAGGAGAAAATCACTTTACTTACTTTCGAACTTAGTAAAGCGTTTCAAGCTTAAATTAAGTTCCCAAAACCACTTTTAAGATGTTTAAAAGCTGGAAATTCCATTTCCACTCGCCAACTTGCAAAACCTCAATTGCCGACGTGAAAATCAAGCGTCTAAAGCCCCCGGATCTTCACCGTTTGCTTCCAAAAGATCATCCCCTATTTACACCGCACAAGGATGGAGGATTAATGCATCTCAATGCATTAAAACCAACAGAAAACACT
Source organism: Hibiscus trionum (assembly GCA_030270665.1). NCBI lineage: Eukaryota > Viridiplantae > Streptophyta > Magnoliopsida > Malvales > Malvaceae > Hibiscus > Hibiscus trionum. Next base: position 15,434,540 of record BSYR01000051.1, read on the forward strand.
AAAATCTTGCAGCTCTGCCCAAAGGCACCAAATTACTCATTCGAAACAACCAAAATCACCTTCGATTGACCACTAAACTCAACCCAGCCAACAACAAACACTTCCATCACATTTTAAATATAAATCAACATCCAAAAACATCCTAATATCATCCTCATACCTCCAGCAACTCATATTTCACATTCCCAAGTCAAAAAACCCAAAATTAACAACCTAGACAATTAGAGATCTCGGTAATTTCGGGATTATTATAGTCAAAACTAATCATTAACATCATTTAACATCCAAATCAACTTCAAAATCATTCTCAAATCAAACAAAACAGTACCCAAACGAAACTCACATTTAAACTCATCTTTTAGCAAGATTTCAACATTTTTATCAAATCAACATTAAAACCTTAATTAAAAACATAAATCAAGAGTCAAATACTTTGGAATTTCATTAAAGAACCTTGATTAGAGGAGTAGCAGGAAATTACCTCCTATCCTTGGTTTTCTTCCAATGGGCAAGTTTTCAACTCAAGAAGCTTTAAGAATTCTAGAAATTGTGAGAAAAGAGGGAATGTTTGGCTGAAGAGAAAAGGAGAAATAAAAAAGTTATGTCAAAAATGATTTAACAAATTAACTACCTTGTTTTAATAAAATCACCCTCTTCCATTTTATTTAAAACATTAAAATCACATGCTAAATAAAGAAAAGGCCTAGTTGCCCTTAAGCTCCCTAAAGATTCTAAGAATTTGACTATCCATTTAAAATCACACTTTTCCACAATTTTAAATATTTACATTCTGGTCACTACCCAAAATGAACCCTCGATCAAGCAACTCCTCGAATCTCGAACACTTGAGTTGCGTTTTCAACTCCTTCAACTCTTTAGGTGCCATCTAATAAGGAGAAATAGACGTTGTAGTCATATTTTCACTGGAGTCGTATTTTGGAATGTGTACATTTTGGTCACTGCCAAAAATGTACACGTTCCAAAATCCATTTTATAAAATTGGTTTTACCAAACCCATCTATATCATTTTAGATGATTTTTGAAAATTTTACCATATTTTTACCTTATCCCGAACCATGATTTCCCTGAACCATCCTTAAAGACCCGAATCTTCAACTCTAGGTTCGACTACCCCAAACCGATGCATTAAACATCTCAGCCCAAAACATGTGCGTTACAAGTCTCCCCCACTTGGGAAATTTCATCCTCGAAATTTTACCTGAAGGAAAAAGATGCGAAAATTGCTTCAACATGTCCGCGTTGCTCTCCCACGTGGCCTCCTCAACTCCTCGATGTCACCACAACACCTTCACAAGTTCAATTGTCTTACCACGAAGAACTTTGCTACTAGAATCAAGGATCCCCACTAGTTCCTCGTCATAAGATAAATTAGGATTCAACTAAATCTCCTCAACAGGCATAACATGAGATGGATCCGATCTATATTTCCACAACAATGAAACATGAAACACATCATTAATCTTCTCCAACTCGGGAGGCAACCTCAACCGATACGCAAAAGGACCAACTCGCTCACAAACCTCATAAAGTCCAAAAAACCTCAGACTAAGCTTACCCTTACGTCTGAATCTCATCACCTTCTTCCAAGGTGATACCATCAAGAACATACGATCTCCAACCGCAAACTCAATCTCCTTACGCTTTAAATTCGCGTAAGACTTTTGACAATCTGAAGCAGCCTTCAACCGCTTAGATATGAGTTTCACTTTCTTAGTTGTTCCCTTAAGCATATTCGGAAAAGAAATCAACTTTTGCCCCACCTCCACCCAACAAAGAGGCGTTCTACACTTTCTTCCATACAAAGCTTCATACGAAGCCATTTGTATACTTGCCTGAAACTATTTTTATAGGTAAATTCCACCAAGGGCAACTGCTTTTTCCAAGAACCTTGGAAATCTATCACACAACATCTAAATATATCCTCCAACACTTGGATTACTCGTTCCGACTGTCCACCCGTCTGAGGTTGATATGAAGTGCTGAAATTCAAGCATGTACCCAACGCCTGGTGTAAACACTCCCAAAATCTCGGTGTAAACCTCGGATCTCTATCCGACACTATAGACTTTGGAACACCATGCAAACGCACAATCTCAACAATATATGTAACCCCCTTAGCCCGGCCTAGACGGTTGACCCGAACTACGAAGATTACACGGGGAAAACCAAAGTCAACCCGAAAGTCAACCTTGATTAACGACCCTTTTTTTCTTTTTAAACTTGTCTAGATGCACATTAACCCTAAGCACACTCTTTAGAAACACATACTTGAAAAGCACAGCGATCAGATTACATTAAGGGACTCAATTGAACAAATTACAAATATTAGGGACCAAAATGTATATTCTGGAAAGATGGAGGACTTAACTAATTTTAAGGTTACCAATACTTAATTAATCACAGTACATGCATCTCTATCAAATTTCACCTCAAACAGACCTCTCAAACTCAAGCAATTGGAATTACAATTTTCAGGACTAAAACATAAAGCCTGGAAACCTTAAAACCATTTAAATAAGTGCCCAACAGTCACATGTTTCGATACGGGGTTGACCGTACCGAAACGCGGGTTCGTTTCGAGACCTATTTCGAAATAGGGCCTTCCAGTGGCCAAACCGTTTCGATACAGTCACCAGCCGTTTCGAAACACCAAGGCCATTACAAGCCCCCGTTTCGAAACGCTTGTGAGTGTATCGATACGGGTTGCCCAGAAACTGCAGAAATTGCGTGTTTAACATGCATTTAACCACTCTAAAACATTCCAATGACTTCCTAATCATGCCAACAAGTCATCATGCATATAAGGTACATGTTTGCAACATCAAAACACATTCATGACATCAATCAAGGAAAACCACTAATCTATAGGCATGCATCCTAATATCCAAAACCAACCAAACATCAAATCACCAAAACAAGCATCATAATGGCCATTTACAATACCAAAACATTTAAGGCATCATGCCACAACTAGGGAGCCCAAAACATCTCCCAAAAACACAATCTAGGTTCCCATTGCCAAATATCAAAAACTAATAATGTTGTGAAAACGTAACCATACATGAGCTTAGCTTTTCCTTGGATTCTTAGCCTCCTTGCTGCCCTCAAACACCTCAATTATCTGCATTATTAGTTTAAGAGAGGGAGCGTAAGCACAATTGCTTAGTGAGGCATGCTCTAAAGAAACAACACAATAATGCATTTTATAAAACACCTTTCATAAGACATTTTAACTCATAAACATCATTTCTCATGCAACAATGCATACACAACAAGCATCTCATGCTTCATTAACATCAACATGTCATATTCGCTTCCAAGTGATAAACCATAACCATTTACAACAAAAAACACAATCGGATACGTGGATTACAAGCGTTGTCCTATACGCTTCATACACACTACCGAACACACAAGGTGGAGTTTACCGGTACAATCTCAACCCCTCAACACCCGTGATGGAGTTTAACGGTACAATCACAACCCCTTAACATCACTCATCGGTAGTTGTATAACATCACTAACGAGAACACGGGACACACAACACAAGATCCACACATGGACTTTTAACCACCATTGTGATCTTAACCATCTCGTTAGTGTACTTGGATGGAGTTTACGGTACAATTACAACCCCTCAACATCGAAGGCGACTTTATTCACGGTGCACCCAATCCTATAGCCGGCTAACTATATCCGATTCAAGTACTTTAAAACCAACACATCACTTGCCAATATGCATCATTTATCATCAATAATCCACTGTTTTAAAGCATTAATCAAAGCCATTAAACCACCATGCATCACTATACATCAAAACCATATTTACTAATATCAAACCAAGGATCTCTTACCTTGAGCATCCTTCAACACATGGCTTTCAAAATCAGCATTAATCATGCTAAAATATGCTTTCAATACAGAATTTAAACATGCAAACTAAATACATTGCATCCAACCATCTCATGGTTCATCAAAGAGAGAGTTTCCCCGAAAACTTACTCTTGAGCTTAGTTAAGTTGCTTAGACTTAAACTAAGCTCCCAAAACCTTCAAACATTGGTTTCAAAGCTGAAAACCCAACTTCACTCACCAATTCCGTTTCGCAAGCTTGCCGAAACGTCGATCAAGCCTCCGGATCAACACCACAAGTATCCGAAGATGCCTCCCTTATTTTAAACACATCAAAGCAGAGGATTAATGCATCATCATGCATTAAAATCTCCAGCCAATAGACCTAAACTCGCTGCTCTAACCAAATCTAACATTTCGGCTACCAAACACAACCAAAATCACTTCCAAACTCCTCCACAACATAACTCAGCCAAGATCCATCACTTCTAACCATTCCTAAACATCAATTAACATCCAAAAAGAACCTAAACTCGTCCTTATACCTCCAGCTATAACAGAACACCAATATCACCCCAAAAACCACCATTTTCTTAAGCAAAAACTTAGGAAATTCAACCTATTCGGGATTGCATTGATTAAACCTCAATTACACATCATTAAACAACCAGAACACATTTAAAATCCATCTCAAAACAGAGCCCAAACAATCACCACGAATTTCTTTAAGATTTCTTTCAAATCTTGAGTTTTAAGCCAAAATCAAGTTCATAACATTAAATCCATTTACAAAACTTAACTTAAGGATTGAGAACTTGGGAATTTCAGTAAAGAACTGAGTATTTAGAGGAGAAGAACATCCTTACCTCTAAATGTAGATTTCTGCTTGATTAGAGACAATTTCCTTGAAAATCCAATAAGCAAAACAATAGAAATTGATATAGAAAGGATTAGGAATCAATTGATGATTGAAACCTCATCATTTGGTGTGAAAATCAAAAGAAATGTTGCTGTAGAAATGTGTTTGGCTGAGAGAATTTTGAGAGAAAATGAGATGAGAAAGTTTTAACAAAAGTTAGTTATGAAATCTAAAAATTGGTTTTTCACTTTTCCTTTAATTAATTAAACATTAATTCAACCGTGTACCCAAAGCTTGATGCAAGCATTCCCAGAAACGCGATGTAAACCTCGGGTCTCTATCCGACACTATAGACTTTGGCACACCATGCAGTCGCACAATCTCAGCAATGTACAACTCTGCAAGATTGTCCAAAGTATACGTAGTATCCACATGCAAGAAATGCGCACACTTCGTCAGGCGATCCACAACCACCCACACCAAATTCTTCTTCAATGGCGACAAAGGCAAACCAGACACAAAGTCCATGGTAATCCTTTCCCTCTTCCACTCAGGAATCCTCAACGGTTGCAACAACCCAGAAGGAAACTGATGCTCAGCCTTAACTCGCTGACAAACCATGCACTTACTCACATACTCAGCAACATCTCTTTTCAAACCCACCCAATAGTACTCATCCTTAAGATCACGATACATCTTAGTACTACCAGGGTGCATAGCAAAAGGACTTCTATGAGCTTCAGACAGAATAGCACGCCTCAACTCAGCATCATCGGGCACTACTATCCGACTCCCAAAACATAGAATTCCATCATCATTAAAGCAGAAATCTGATGGTCTATCCTCAGCAATATCCTGAACATGTGGCACCAAGGAACCATCCAACAACTGCTCATCCTTTATCAACTGAACCAAACATGGTTTCACTTGCAACTCAGCCACAAGACCTCCATCTCGCGAAATGCTCAAACTGGCAAACATAGCCCTCAACTCCACTGCCACCTTCCTACTCAAGGCATCCGCTACAACATTAGCTTTTCCTGGATGGTACTCGATCGTCAGATCTTAATCTTTAAGCAACTCCACCCAACGTCGTTGCCTAAGATTCAACTCTTTCTGAGACATCAGATACTTCAAACTTTTGTGATCCGTGTACACAGTACACTTCTCACCATACAAGTAATGTCTCCAAAATTTCAAAGCAAAGACCACCGCAGCTAACTCAATATCATACGTAGGATAATTACGCTCATGCACCTTCAACTGGCGCGATGCATAAGCCACCACATTACCCTCTTGCATCAACACACACCCCAAACCAACATAGGATGCATCACTGTACACCACAAACTCTTTCCCTGGTTCAGGTTGAACCAAGATAGGAGCTTGCGTCAAAGCTGCCTTAAGCTCCTCAAAAGCCTGCTGTCTCGCTTCTGTCCACTCATACTTAACATCCTTTTGCAACAACTTCGTCAAAGGTGCAGCAATCTTTGAAAATCCATCCACGAACCTCCGGTAGTATCCTGCCAAACTAAGGAAACTACGAACTTCATGAACATACTTAGGAGGCTTCCAATTCATTACTGCCTCAATCTTCTGAGGATCAACACAAATCCCCTCAGCATAAACCACATGACCAAGGAACACCACCTCCCTTAGCCAGAATTCACACTTGCTTAGCTTAGCATAAAGCTGATTCTCCAACAAAGCCTGCAACACAATCCTCAAATGCCCTTCATGCTCCTCCTCAGTACGAGAGTACACAAGGATATCATCAATGAACACCACAACAAATTGTCCAAATACTCATGAAACACTCTATTCATCATGTCCATAAAAGCTGCAGGAGCATTCGTCAAACCAAACGGCATAACAAGGAACTCATAATGCCCATACCTCATTCTGAAGGCTGTTTTTGGCACATCCACATCCTTCACCTTCAACTGGTAATAACCTGACCTTAATTCAAGTTTAGAGAACACAACCGCTCCCCGAAATTGATCAAAAAGATCATCAATCCTCGGCAATGGATATCGATTCTTGATAGTCAACTTGTTCAGCTGACGGTAGTTGATGCACATTCTCATAGTGCCATCCTTTTTCTTTACAAACAACACCGGTGCACCCCAAGGTGACACACTCGGCCGAATGAAACCACGGTCAAGCAACTCCTGAAGTTGCGTCTTCAGCTCCTTCAACTCCTTAGGTGCCATTCGATAAGGAGTAATGGACACTGGAGTTGTATTCTCATACAGCTCAATTCCAAACTCCAACTCTCGGTTAGGAGGCAATCCAGGTAACTCCTCCGGAAACACACCAGGAAACTCTCGCACAGTCCTGATATCTTGCACTCGCAACTCCTTAGAGCTAGGATTCATCACAAAGGCCAGATAAGCTTCACACCCTTGTCTCAGCATCCGGCTCGCTTCCAATGTAGACACCACATTGGCAAGAAACTTCACATTCTCACCAACCACCACTATCTCATAATCATCTGCAAGCTTCAACGAAACTCGCTTGTTCTCAAAATCCACCACAACTCGATGTTCAACAAGCCAATCCATACCAAGGATTACATCAAAACCATAGAATGGCAATTCCATGAGATCAACATGAAAAACATGGTTTTGCACAACCAAAGGACATCTCCTATACAACTTCCGTGTCACAACGGTCTCACCAAAGGAACTAGTTACACGCATACCAACATCCAAAGACTCAACAGGTAAACCAAGCAATTGAGCATGTTCACGCAATATGTATGAGTGTGTAGATCCAGAATCAATCAAGGAAAGTAATGACAAGGATTGCAAAGTAAAGGTACCTGCGATCACATCCGTGTCATTCCTCCCCTCCCGCTGAGCATACACTCGAGCCTGGCCACCACCCTCAGGTTGGACAGCCACCACATGTCCCACATTCCTCCCACCATTATCTCTGCGCTGGAAGTTACCACGACCGCGCCCACGACCTCTCTGTGGTGCAACAACCCCAGGAGTACGTCCCTGACCACCACCGGCCAACAAAGGACACTCCCTCCTCATGTGGTCTGCCGAACCACAATTCCAGCACGAATTACCGGTCACTGCAACAGGAGTCTGAACCTCCCTCGCTGCTCGAGGACAATCACGCCTCAAATGACCACGCGATCCACACGTCCATCACGTGTTCTGATCAGCTCCCATCCTGTCTCCCTGAACAGGCGCACCATGCCCTCCATTACCACCCCTAGCAGAAGACTGATACCTCTTATCTCGTCGTCTCTTGTTCCGTCCACCACCGGAACTATACTCACCAGCTCTTTTGCACGAGCTCGAACCAACACCTCTAGAAGTTAAACCCAGGTTCTGCTCAATGTCCTTTGCCCTGCTCACCAGCACATCAAAATCTGTGTACTCAGCAACAAGCATGAAAGTCTTCACGTCCGTCATCAAACCATATCGAAAATGTTCACACCTCTCCCGCTTATCAGGGATAAGCTCAAGTGCGTATTGACTGAGACGGACAAACTGGATCTCATACTCAGCCACCGACATACTTCCTTGCACAAGAGACATGAATTCTCTCTTCTTTTCATCCAGGTATCGCACACCTAGATACTTCCGCTTGAACGCGTTCAGAAAGAACGTCCAAGTCACATCAACTTCCTCCATTCCGGAGACAGTGGTCGTCCAACAGGTATACGCATCATCATGTAACAGCGATACCACACAACCTAACTTCTGCACATCATTGCAGTTCATTTATCCCAATATCCTCTTGGTACTTTCCAACCAGGATTCGAAACCCTCAGCAGATAAACCTCTGAACTCAGTCCCTCCCAGACTACGCAGACGTTCCAAAGGTAATCTCGCATTAGCATCTCCCTGATGCCCAGCTCAATGAGCTCCAGCTACTACCGCCTAAAAGGCTCGAGCAATAGCCTGTATTAAAACAGTCATATCAGGAGCAGCTTGCCCCTGAACACCATCCGGTCCAGCGACCCCAGCACCAGCACCAACACCAGCGTTCTCACCCCCAGCACCATCACCGCCAGGTGGTCCACCACCAGGGGAGGAGGTAAATCCACAACATTATCAGCATTGTTCTCATTCTCGTTCTGAGCCATAGCTCGCGTATTAACTCTCGTCTCTCTACGAGGTCCCGTTCACTAAAACAATGCACTAACACAAATGCAATAAACATAATTAGGCTCAACAAGGTAAGTAATCCAAGCACTCAAGCTCAATTTTCAAAAACAGTTCATTTCATTAGTTTTGATATGGCAATGGGTCCCTCTAACATGCTTCATCATAGCATAACATAACAATTGCAACATACTTAACAATTCATACATCATACTTCCATTTAAAAGGTATATCATACAATCACACATACATCACCCACATAACCATTCCCATTTACACGAGAACTCAGCTCTGATACCACCAAATGTAACCCCCTTAGCCCGGCCTAGACGGTTGACCCGAACTACGAAGATTACACGGGGAAAACTAAAGTCAACCCGAAAGTCAACCTTGATTAACGACCCTTTTTTTTCTTTTTAAACTTCTCTAGATGCATATTAACCCAAAGCGCACTCTTGAGAAACACATACTTGAAAAGCACAGCGATCGGATTACATTAAGGGACTCAATTGCACAAATTACAAATATTAGGGACCAAAATTTAAATTCTGAAAAGATGGAGGACTTAACTGATTTTAAGGTTACCAATACTTAATTAATCACATTACACGCATCTCTGTCAAATTTCACCTCAAACAGAGCTCTCGAACTCAAGCAATTGCAATTACAATTTTCAGGACTAAAACGTAAAGCCTGCAAACCTTAAAACCATTCAAATCAGTGCCCAACGGTCACCTGTTTCGATACGGGGTTGACCGTACCAAAACGCGGGTTCGTTTCGAGACCTGTTTCAAAATAGGGCCTTCCAGTGGCCAAACCGTTTCGATACGGTCACCAGCCGTTTCGAAACACCAAGGCCATTACAGGCCCCCGTTTCGAAACGCCTGTGAGTGTATCGATACGGGTTGCCCAGAAACTACAGAAATTGCTGGTTTAACATGCATTTAACCACTCTAAAACATTCCAATGACTTTCTAATCATGCCAACAACTCATCATGCATATAAGGTACATGTTTGCAACATCAAAACACATTCATGGCACCAATCAAGGAAAACCACTAATCTATAGGCATGCATCCTAATATCCAAAAACAACCAAACATCAAATCACCAAAACACAAGCATCATAATGGCCATTTACAATACCAAAGCATTTAAGGCATCATGCCACAACTAGGGAGCCCAAAACATCTCCCAAAAACACAATCTAGGTTCCCATTGCCAAATATCAAAAACTAATAATGTTGTGAAAACGTCACCATACATGAGCTTAGCTTTTCCTTGGATTCTTAGCCTCCTTGCTGCCCTCAAACACCTCAATTATATGCATTATTGGTTCAAGAGAGGGAGCGTAAGCACAATTGCTTAGTGAGGCATGCTTTAAAGAAACAACACAATAATGCATTTTATAAAACACCTTTCATAAGGCCTTTTAACTCATAAACATCATTTCTCATGCAACAATGCATACACAACAAGCATCTCATGCTTCATTAACATCAACATGTCATATTGGCTTCCAAGTGATAAACCATAACCATTTACAACATAAAACACAATCGGATACGCGGATTACAAGCGTTGTCCCATACGCTTCATACACACTACCGAACACACAAGGTGGAGTTTACCGGTACAATCTCAACCCCTCAACACCCGTGATGGAGTTTAACGGTACAATCACAACCCCTCAACATCACTCATCGGTAGTTGTATAACATCACTAACGAGAACACGGGACACACAACACAAGATCCACACATGGACTTTTAACCACCATTGTGATCTTAACCATCTCGTTAGTGTACTTGGATGGAGTTTACGGTACAATTACAACCCCTCAACATCCAAGGCGACTTTATTCACGGTGCACCAATCCTATAGCCGGCTAACTATATCCGATTCAAGTACTTTAAAACCAACACATCACTTGCCAATATGCATCATTTATCATCAATAATCCACTGTTTTAAAGCATTAATCAAAGCCATTAAACCACCATGCATCACTATGCATCAAAACCACATTTACTAATATCAAACCAAGGATCTCTTACCTTGAGCATCCTTCAACACATGGCTTTCAAAATCAGCATTAATCATGCTAAAATATGCTTTCAAAACAGAATTTAAACATGAAAACTAAATACATTGCATCCAACCATCTCATGGTTCATCAAAGAGAGAGTTTCCCCGAAAACTTACTCTTGAGCTTAGTTAAGTTGCTTAGACTTAAACTAAGCTCCCAAAACCTTCAAACATTGGTTTCAAAGCTGAAAACCCAACTTCACTCACCAATTCCGTTTCGCAAGCTTGCCGAAACGTCGATCAAGCCTCCGGATCAACACCACAAGTATCCGAAGATGCCTCCCTTATTTTAAACACATCAAAGCAGAGGATTAATGCATCATCATGCATTAAAATCTCCAGCCAATAGACCTAAACTCGTTTCTCTAACCAAATCTAACATTTCGGCTACCAAACACAACCGAAATCACTTCCAAACTCCTCCACAACATAACCCAGCTAAGATCCATCACTTCTAACCATTCCTAAACATCAATTAACATCCAAAAAGAACCTAAACTCGTCCTTATACCTCCAGCTATAACAGAACACCAAGATCACCCCAAAAACCACCATTTTCTTAAGCAAAAACTTAGGAAATTCAACCTATTCTTGATTGCATTGATTAAACCTCAATTACACATCATTAAACAACCAGAACACATTTAAAATCCATCTCAAAACATAGCCCAAACAATCACCACGAATTTCTTCAAGATTTCTTTCAAATCTTGAGTTTTAAGCCAAAATCAAGTTTATAACATTAAATCCATTTACAAAACTTAATTTAAGGATTGAGAACTTTGGAATTTCAGTAAAGAACTGAGTATTTAGAGGAGAAGAACATCCTTACCTCTAAATGTAGATTTCTCCTTGATTAGAGACAATTTCCTTGAAAATCCAATAAGCAAAACAATAGAATTTGATGTAGAAAGGATTAGGAATCAATTGATGATTGAAACCTCATCATTTGGTGTGAAAATCAAAAGAAATGTTGCTGTAGAAATGTGTTTGGCTGAGAGAATTTTGAGAGAAAATGAGATGAGAAAGTTTTAACAAAAGTTAGTTATGAAATCTAAAAATTGGTTTTTCACTTTTCCTTTAATTAATTAAACATTAATTAAATCATTAAAATCTAAGAAAAATCTGGAGAAATAAATCTTGGGTAAATTAGCTCCTTAAAGATTCAAAGTTTCAATCCTTGCAAAACAGACACCACTGAACTTTTCAAAAATCACATTTTAGTCACTATTTCAAAAAGTCGCACTTCCAAACCTTATTTTATAAAATTGATTTCACCACTCTCTTATATATATTAAAAGAGGATTTTTAGATATTTTCCACATTTTTAATGCATCCCGAACTAGGCTTTCCCTAAATCCACCTTTTATATTCGAACCAAAAAAATCACACCGGTCCGGTTCAGACCCTAAACTTCCAAGCCCAAAATTGGGGTGTTATAATATACAACTCCGCTAGCTTATCCAACGTATATGTGGTATGCATTACCAATAAATGTGCACACTTCGTAAGACGATTTACAATCACCCAGATGGAGTTCTTCTTTGTAGGTGTTAAAGGAAACCTAGAGACAAAATCCATCATAATCCTCTCCTATTTCCATTCTGGTATTCTCAAAGGCTGCAACAAACCAGATGGAAACTAGTGTTCAACTTTCACACGCCGACAAACCATACACTTGCTCAAGAAATCAAGAACATCCTTTTTTACCCCCACCCAATAGTACTCATCTTTCAAACCTCGATACATCTTTATACTACCAGGATGCATAGAAAAAGGATTGCTATGAGCTTCAGTCAAAATAGTGCGCCTCAACTCAATATCCTCCGGCACAACTATCCGACTTTTAAAGCATAAAACACCATCATCATTGAAACAGAAATCTGTTGCATTAGCTTCAACTATATTTTGAACATGAGGCACCAAAGAATCATCAAGCAACTGTTTATCCTTAATTAACTGAATCAATGAAGGTTTCACTTGTAAATCGGCTATTAACCCACCATCACCCGATATACTCAACCGAGCAAATATCGCTCTCAACTCAACAACCACCTTCCTACACAAAGCATCAGCCACAAAATTGGCCTTTCCAGGATGGTACTCAATCGTAAGATCATAATTCTTAAGCAACTCCAACCATCTTCGTTGCCTAAGATTCAACTCCCTCTAAGACATGAGATACTTCAAACTTTTATGATCTGTGTAAACCACACACCTTTCACTGTAAAGATAGTGCCTCCAAATGTTCAAGGCAAACACAACTACAGCAAGCTCCAGATCATGAGTAGGATATTTGCGCTCATGAACCTTCAATTATCTAGATGCATATGCCCCAACCTTCCCACCTTCCATCAACACACAACCTAGACCAACATATGATGCATCACTATAAACCACAAACTCCTTACCCGATTCTGGTTGAATCAAGACAGGAGCTTGCGTCAAAGCTTCCTTCAACATCTCGAAAGCTTGTTGCCTAACATCCGTCCATTCCATGTGAACATTATTTTGCAAAAACATAGTCAAAGGAGCAGTAATCTTAGAAAAGCCCTCCGCGTAAAGATTCAGAACGTTCAAAGATGCCATCAACTACTTTAAATGCCACATGTTTCGGAACACTAAGGCCTTGTTTCGAAACACAGAACATTCCACCAAATAACATAACTTTCACTTGTTTCGAAACACTAAAGCCCTGTTTTGAAACACAGGCTCGTATCGAAACGCCTTGGAGGTGTTTCGAAACCATGTTTCAAATAGCAAATCGTACCGGAACAGACGTTACCCATTTCGAAACCCTAAGGCCATTTAAGGTACCCTGTTTCAATACAGGCTCGAGTGTTACGAAACACCTGTGTAACCCCCTTAGCCGGCCTAGACGCTTGAACCGAACTACGAAAATTACACGGGGAAAACCAAAGTTAACCCGAAAGTCAACCTTGATTAACGACCCTTTTTTCTTTTTAATCTTTTCTAGATGCACATTAAGCTTATGTGAATACTCAGGAAACATATGAGAGAAAGGCACAATGACGGAAAACATTTAGGGATTCAATTGCATGAATTACACTTTTAGGGACCAAAATGTAATTTTTAGAAATTAGAAGGACTTTGTAGATTTTAGGTTTACCAATATGTAATTAGTCATATTATATACTTTTCTATCAAATTTCAGCTAAAAAGAACATTCCAAACTCAAGCAATTGCATCCACAACATTCAGGACTAAAATGTAAAATATGGAAACTTAAATCAATTCAAAATATCATCCAACGGTCACCCGTTTCGGAACACTGGCCTTCGTACCGAAACGCCCATATCGAAACGGTGTTGACAATTTCGGTACTCGGGGGCGTTCTGAGACCGGTATCGAAATAGGCCTCTCTAGTAGCCAAAATGTTTCGAAACACCTTCAGCCGTTCCGAAACGCTATGGCCATTACATCCCCCCCCCGTTCCGAAACAGTTCATGGTGTTTCGATACACCCTGCCCTGTGACAACAGAAATTGCTGGTTTTTCTTCTTTTAATCCACTCAAACATGCTTCAAAACATACCATACCATGCCAGCAACATGTTTAAACATCAAGGAACATGTATGAGAAGCATAAGCTCAAACACGACATCAAGCACAAGAACATTCAAACTATATGCATGCTTCCTATCCACCAAACCAATTATAGAGCTCAAACCTCCAACCAAACCATTAGGATCATTTACAACCCATAAAAGCCATCACACACATGCTACAAACTTAGGGAGTTCAAAACACATCTCCCAAATACAACCTTGGTGTCCCATTGCTAAATATCAAAACTAAAGTGTATAAAAACATCACCATACATGAGCTTTGCACATCCTTGGATGTTCTTAACCTTCTTGCTGCCTAAAAACACCTCAATTATCTGCATTGTTGGTAAAAGAGAGCGTAAGCACATTTGCTTAGTGAGGCAAGCTCTAAAGAAAACCAACACAACAATGCATTATTCAAAACACTTTCACAAAAGCATTTTCTACAACATGCTCATTCTATCTCATGCTCGAAAACCATTTTAAAGCAAACCTCGATTGAAAACACATGTACCTCAATTCTATCTCATGCATTTAAACCAATCAAATCTCATGGCAAGGCCATACACATGCTTGTGAAAACTAAAACATTTCATATACAAATCCCATATGCATTTTTCATAGCATAAATCATCTCAACAATAGGTACATGTGAATCAAAAGCATTTTCATATATTATATTGGCATTTCACATCTCATTATTACTCGGATATGCGGACAACATTCTCAAACCACTAGACTCTTCCAGTGGAATCTCACATCACCGTACTCACTTGTCTAGTAAACATAATTTCCGGTGGAATCTCACATCACCGTACTCACATGGCAGAATCTCTCATAGCCATAAAGCTTGGGTATTTCACCAAGTCCTACCCGATGGAATGCCTATCATCGGTCTCTCCCTTTGGATTGAATCCAAAGAGCACGTACGAATTTTTAGTTTATAGTGCACTCTCATCCTATTGATCGATCAATTATATCCGGTAATTATCTAATCTTCTATGCAAATATATTATGTCAAAACATCATCTCACCTACTGTTTTTAATGCAACATTTCTCAAAGCTTTCTCATCTCATTCAAAATTATAACATTTGTCATGCTTTAAATCAAAAGCTCAAAACTCATCAATGCAACATGTTATTTCATGAAATCTTTTCAAGCATCATCCCATGCTACAAATCATGCATAAAAATAGTAGGAATTTATCTATCTCAAATCATGAGCATGTAAAAGCATTTTAGGGGCAACCGCCACATAAATGAGAGCAATTTAACCAATACTTACTCCTGGACTTAGGAAGGTGTTTCAAACCTTTCCTAAATCCCCAAACCATGTTTATTTGTCCCTCAAGGACTTCTAAAACCATTCGCAGTCACCGATTACGTTTCGCTTGCTCGCCAAAATGCTATCTAGGCTCCTGGATCAACACCAAAGGCGTCCGAAGACGTCTCCCCTGTTTATAACACATAAGAGCAGAGGATTAATGCATCATCATGCATTGAAATCATCGGCCACACACCTAAACTCGCTGCTCTACTCAAGAACCTCATTTCAGCTACCAAAAACAATCGAAATCATCTCCAAACTCTTCCAAAACAAAGCCCAGCCAAGATCTACCACTTGTAATCATTTCTAAACATCAATCAACATCAAAAACCACCACAAACTCGTCCTTATACCTCCAGCTATAACAGAACACCAAAACCACCCAAAAAACCACCATTCTAGCATATAAAACTTAGGAATCCAAGCCTATTCGGGATTTATTTGATAAAACCTCATTTGTAACATCAATTACCATCCAAAATACAATAGAAAACCACCTCAAAACAGAGCCTAATCAACAACCACAAAAATCATCAAGATCTCTCCAAAAACCTTGAGTTTTAATACAATTTCTTGTTTCTAACATTAAAGCAACTCAAAAATCATTAACAAATGATTGATAACTTGGGAATTTCAATAAAGAACTGATCATTAGAGGAAAAGGACGAAGCTTACCTCTAATGGCTGATTTCTCCTTGATTTGGGCATGTTTTCTTGAAAATCCAATGTGAAAACAAAAGGATTTGGTGAGGAAAAGATTAGGAATCAAAAGGAGATTGAAATCTCATCAAGAGGAATGAAAATCAAAGACTAATTGATGGTGGAAATGTGTTTGGCTAAAAAGAAATTGAGAGAAAATGAAATGAGAGAAAATTGACATAAGGTAGTTATGAAAAGTCAAAGATAGTTTTTCCTTTAATCAATATTTATTTCCTTTAATTTAAGCATTAATAAAACCACCCAAAATAAGGGGAAATATGATTAAAAACATTTTGGTAAAATTAGCTCCTTAAAGATTCAAAGTTTTAATCCTTTACAAAACAGTCACTATTTAACTTTTGCAAAAGCTACGATTTGGTCACTACACCGAAATGTAGTATTTCCAAAACTTCTTTTGTAAAATTGTTTTCACCATAATCATTCATATAATAAATGAAGATTTTTAGGTATTTTTCCATATTTTTAAAGCATCCCGAACTAGGTGTTCCCTAAATCTCCCTTTAAGATTCGAATCGTTCTCGACCGGTCCGATTCGAATTCTAAAACATCTAGGCCCAAAATTGGGGTGTTACAACTCTCCTCCACTTAAGAAATTTCGTCCTCGAAATTTACCTGGTGGAAAAAAGTAAGGAAATTGCTTATTCATGTCTTCCTTCCTTTCCCAAGTGGCTTCCTCAACACCACGATGTCTCCACAACACCTTGACCAGCTCAATGGTCTTACCAAGAAGAACCTTACTATCCGAATCCAGAATCTCAACAGGTTCCTCATCATATGTCAAATCTGGATTCAACTCAACTTCCTCCACAGGCATGACATGCGAAGGATCCTATCCAAACCTTCGAAGCATGGATACATGAAACACATTATGTATCTTTTCTAACTCTTGAGGTAGTCTCAACTTATAAGCAACATGACCCACACGTTCTATCACCTCGTATGGTCCAATGTACCTTGGGCTCAACTTGCTCTTCCAGCCAAACCTCATCACCTTCTTCCAAGGTGAAACTTTCAAAAACACACGGTCACCCACCACAAATTCTATCTCCTTACGCTTCAAATCCGCATAAGACTTTTGTCGATCCGATGCCGCCTTCAATCGCTCACAAATGAGCTTCACCTTTTCGGTGGTTCCTTTTAACAAAGCCGGCATCGAAACCAACTTTTGTCCCGTTTCAGCCCAACAAAAAGGAGTTCTGCACTTCCTCCCGTACAAAGCTTCATAAGGTGCCATTTGAATACTCGCCTGGTAACTATTATTATCAGCAAACTCCACCAAAGGCAAGTGCTTCTCCCAAGAGCCTTAAAACTCAATAACACAACACCTCAACATATCCTCAAGCACTTGGATAACACGCTCCGACTGTCCATCCGTTTGCGGATGATAAGAAGTACTGTAACTCAGCCGCTCACCCAATGCTTGATGCAAACACTCCCAAAACCTTGCGCTGAACCTCAGATCTCTATCCGACACTATAGATTTTGGTACGTCATGCAAACGTACAATCTCAGCAATGTACAACTCCGCAAGCTTATCCAAGGTGTATGTAGTATGCACAAGCAAGAAATGTGCACACTTCGTAAGGCGATCCACAATCACCCAAACGGAATTCTTCTTTGTTGGCGATAGAGGCAAACCATACACAAAGTCTATGGTGATCCTCTCCCACTTCCATTCAGGGATCCTTAATGGCTGCAACAACCCTGAAGGAAACTAATGTTAAGCCTTAACTCGCTGACAATCCATACATTTGCTCACATACTCAGCGACATCTTTCTTCAATCCCACCCAATAGTACTCATCCTTCAGATCACGATACATCTTCGTACTACCATGGTGCATAGCAAAAGGACTGCTATGAGCTTCGGTCAAAATAGTGCGCCTCAACTCAACATCATTCGGCACCACTATCCGACTCCCAAAACATAAAACACCATCATCATTAAAACTGAAATCCGATGGCCTATCTTCATCAATATCCTGAACATGTGGCAACAAAGAAACATCCGACAGTTGTTTGTCCTTTATCAACTGAACCAAATTTGATTTTACTTACAATTCAGCAACAAGACCACCATCTCGCGATATGCTTAAGCTAGCAAACATCGCTCTTAACACCACTGCCACTTTCCTGCTCAAAGCATCGGCCACTACATTGGCCTTCCCTGGATGATACTCGATCGTTAGATCGTAATCCTTAAGCAACTCCACCCATCGCCGTTGCCTAAGATTTAACTCCTTCTAAGACATCAAATACTTCAAACTTTTGTGATCCGTGTACACAGTACACTTTTCACCATAGAGATAATGCGTCCAGATCTTTAGAGCAAAATCTACTGCAGCTAACTCAATGTCATGCGTAGGATAATTGCGCACATGCACTTTCAACTGTCGCGATGCATAAGCCACCACCTTACTCTCTTGCATTAACACACACCCCAAACGAACATAACATGCGTCACTATACTCCACAAACTCTTTCCCTGATTCTGGTTGAACCAAGATAGGAGCTTGCGTTAAAGCGGCTTTTATCTTCTCAAAAGCTTGTTGTCTCGCTTTCGTCCACTCATACTTAACATCCTTTTACAACAACTTCGTCAAAGGGGCGGCAATCTTAGAAAATCCATCCACAAACCTCCGGTAGTATCCAGCCAACCCAAGGAAACTATAGACTTCATGAACTGACTTAGGAGGCTTCCAATTCATCACCGCCTCAACCTTTTGGGGATCAACCCGAATCCCTTTTGCGGAAACCACATGACCAAGGAAAACAACTTCCTTGAGCCAAAACTCACATTTTCTCAGCTTAGCATAAAGCTGATTTTCCAACAGCGCTTGCAAAAAAATCCTCAAATGCCCTTCATGCTCCTTCTCGGTACGAGAGTACACAAGGATATCGTCGATGAACACCACAACGAACTTGTCCAAGAATTCATGGAACACCCTATTCATCATATCCATGAAAGCAGCAGGACCATTTGTCAATCCGAATGGTATCACAAGGAACTCATAATGCCCATACCTCGTTCGAAAGGCTATTTTCGGCACATCCACATCCTTCACCTTTAACTCATAGTACCCTGACCTTATGTCAATATTTGAAAACACAGCCGCTCCACGGAACTGATCAAAAAGATCATCAATCCTCGGCAAAGGATACTTATTCTTGACGGTCAACTTGTTCAGCTGACGATAATCAATGCACATTCTCATCGTGCCATCTTTCTCTTTCACAAACAAGACCGGTTCACCCCAAGGTGACACACTAGGCCGAATGAAGCCACGGTCAAGCAACTTCTGAAGTTGCGTCTTCAACTCTTTCAACTCTTTGGGTGCCATGCGATAGGGAGCAATGGACACCGGAGTTGTGTTCTCATACAACTCAATTCCAAATTCAACCTCTCGGCTAGGCAGGAAACCCGGTAATTCCTCCGGAAACACTCTAGGGAACTCACACACGGTTCTTATATCCTGAACGTGGAACCTCCTTTTAACTGGGATTCATAACAAAGGCTAGGTAAGCCTAACATCCTTGACGCAACATCCGGCTTGCTTCAAGCGTCGACACCACATTAGCTAGAAACTTCACATTTTCTCCCACCACCACAACCTCATAATCATCCGCAAGTTTCAACGAAACTCACTTGCTTTCGAAATCCACCACAACTCTATGCTCAACAAGCCAATTAATGCCAAGAATTACATAAAACCCATAGAATGGCAATTCCATAAGAACAACAAGAAACACATGATCTTGCACCTTTAAGGGGCATCTCCTATACAACTTTCTTGTTACAACCGTCTCGCCAAAGGAACTAGTCACACGCATACCAACATCCAAAGATTCAACAGGCAAACCAAGCATTTGAGCATGTTCACGCAATATGTACGAGTGTGTAGATCTAGAATCAATCAAAGAAAGTAATGACAAGGATTGCAAAGTAAAGGTACCTGCGATCACGTCCGTGTCATTCCTTCCCTCACGATGGGCATACACTCGAGCCTGACCGCCACCCTTAGGTTGGACAGCCACCACATGCGCCACATTCCTTCCACCCTTATCTTTGCGCTGAAAATTACCACGGCCGCGCCCCCGACCTCTCTGTGGCTCAGCTGCTCTCACCAGAGCCTATCCTTCTCTCAGCGGATGAGGACAATCTTTCTTCATATGCCCCCGGTTACCACAATTCCAGCATGTCCCAAGGTTACCCCAACACTCACCAGCGTGTCTCCTACCACACCGGTTACACTCAGGAGTCCTCAAGAAAGCATTTGGTCCTTGCTGACCTCTTCTAGTGTTACCACTCCCGTGTCTAGCATCAAAATGCGGCTTTCCATCCTTATGCCAGTTGTTGCGATCCCTACCATAATCACGTTCTCCAGCTCACTTTCCCGAGCTAGATCCTCCTGCTCGGCTCGCCAATCCAAGATTAAAATCAATGTCCTTGGCTCTAGTGACCAAGACATCGAAATCAGTATAATCGGCTACGAGCATATAAGTTTTCACGTCCGCCACCAGCCCATAACAAAATCGTTCACATCTTTCTCTCTCGCTAGGAATCAGCTCAGACGCATATTGGCTAAGGCGAACAAACTGAATCTCATATTCAGCCACAGACATGCACCCTTGCACAAGGGAAATAAACTCCCTCTTCTTCTCGTCGAGGTAGCGAACTCCCAAATATTTCCTCTTGAACACATTCAAAAAGAATGTCCAAGTCTCTTCCTCATCCTCCATTCCAGAGATAGTGGTCGTCCACCACGTATACTCATCACCATGCAGTAGTGACACAATGCATCACATCTTCTGAACATTGTTGCAGTTTAGCTGTCCAACTATTCTCTTGGTACTCTCTAACCAAGACTCAGAACCTTTAAGGGTGATCCCCCTAAACTTAGTCCCTCCCAGATTGCGAAGACGCTCCAACGGCAATCTTACATTAGCACCATCCTGTGGTGCAGCTCCATGAGCCCCAGCTACTGCTGCCTGGAAAGCTCCAGCAATAGCCTGTATCAACACGGTCATATCAGGAGCAATCTGCCCCTGACCTCCCTCGGGTCCAGCAACCCCAGCACCAACACCAGCAGTACCAACCCCAGCTCCACCACCACCAGGTGGTCCACCAGGGGGAGGATGAGGTAGATCCTCAGCATTCTCTACAATCTCATTCTCAGCCATAGATCGAGTATTGATTCTAAACTCTCTGTGTGGCCCCATAATAAAAACAATGCACTGACAAAATACAACAAACTCAATTAGGTATAGTAAGGTAAGTAATCCAAGTACTCAAGCTCATTTTTGAAAAAAATTATTCTCATTAGTAATGATATGGCAATGGGATCCCCAACTACAATCCAAACATAGCATAGCATCACATATTCATCTCAATTGAATCATACATCAATGTTCATACATCACACATTCACCGAAAAGTCATAATCATACATAACCACATACATTAACCACCTACCAAGCCCCAATTATTCGTTAACCTGACTATGATACAAAAAATGTAAACCCCTTAGCCCGGCCTAGACGCTTGACCCGAACTACGACGATTACACGGGGAAAACCAAAGTCAACCTTGATTAACGACCCTTTTTTCCTTTTTAATCTTTTCTAGATGCACATTTAGCCTATGTGAATACTCAGTAAACATATGAGAGAAAGGCACAGCGATCGGAAAACATTTAGGGACTCAATTGCATGAATTACACTTTTAGGGACTAAAATGTAATTTTTAGAAATTAGAAGGACTTTGCAGATTTTAGATTTACCAATATGTAATTAGTCATATTACATACTTCTCTGTCAAATTTCAGCTAAAAAGGATATTCTAAACTCAAGCAATTGCTTCCACAACATTCAGGACTAAAATGTAAAACATGGAAACTTAAATCAATTCAAAACATCATCCAACGGTCACCCGTTTCGGAACACTGGCCTTCGTAGCGAAACGCCCGTATCGAAACGGTGTTGACCGTTGTTGACCATATCGAAACGCCCGTATTCGGGTGCGTTCCGAGACCGGTGTCGAAACAGGCCTCTCTAGTAGCCAAAATGTTTCGAAACACCTTCAGCCGTTCAGACACGCTATGGCCATTACAGCCCCCCATTCCGAAACGGTTCAGGGTGTTTCGATACACCCTGCCTTGTGACAGCAGAAATTGCTGGTTTTTCTTCTTTTAATCCACTCAAACATGCTTCAAAACATACCATATCATACCAGCAACATGTTTAAACATCAAGGAACATGTGTAAGAAGCATAATCTCAAACATGGAATCAAGCACAAGAACATTCAAACTATATGCATGCTTCCTATCCACCAAACCAATTATAGAGCTCAAACCTCCAACCAAACCATTAGGACCATTTACAACCCATAAAAGCCATCACACACATGCTACAAACTTAGGGAGTTCAAAACAAATCTCCCAAATACAACCTTGGTGTCCCATTGCCAAATATCAAAACTAAAGTGTATAAAAACATCACCATACATGAGCTTTGCACTTTCTTGGATGTTCTTAACCTTCTTGCTGCCCGAAAACACCTCAATTATCTACATTGTTGGTAAAAGAGATCGTAAGCACATTTGCTTAGTGAGGCAAGCTCTAAAGAAAACAAACACAACAATGCATTATTCAAAACACTCTCTCAAAAGTCTTTTCTACAACATGCTCATTCTTTCTCATGCTTGAAAACCATTTCAAAGCAAATCTCCATTGAAAACACATGTACCTTCATCAATCATACTTTTATACTTAAAAAAAAAACACATGTACCTCAATTCTATCTCATTCATTTAAACCAATGCAAATCTCATAGCAAGGCCATACACATGCTTGTGAAAACTAAAGCATTTTATATACAAATCTCATATGAATTTCTCATAGCATAAATCATCTC
This sequence comes from Hibiscus trionum, assembly GCA_030270665.1. Classification (NCBI taxonomy): domain Eukaryota; kingdom Viridiplantae; phylum Streptophyta; class Magnoliopsida; order Malvales; family Malvaceae; genus Hibiscus; species Hibiscus trionum. The sequence continues at coordinate 15,458,014 of BSYR01000051.1, forward strand.
AACAATACGTACATGTAACCCCCTTAGCCCGGCCTAGACGGTTGACCCGAACTACGAAGGTTACACGGGGAAAACCAAAGTCAACCCGGAAGTCAACCTTGATTCACGACCCTTTTTTTTCTTTTTAATCTTATCTAGATGCTTGTTAACCTTAAGTGAGTACTCACGAGATACGAATGAGAAAGGCACAGTGATTGGATAACATATAGGGACTCAATTGCACAATATACAAATTTGGGGACCAAATTGTAATTTCTGTAAATTAGAAGGTCTTCATTGATTTTAAGGTTACCAATATGAAATTAGTCATGTTACGTGCTTCTCTGCTAAATTTCATCTTAATTGGACATCTCAAGCTCAAACAATTGCAATCTCAACATTTAGGACTAAAATGTAAAACATGCAAACTTTAGAACAATTCAAATCTGTGACCAACAGTCACCCGTTTCGAAACACCTACTTGTCGTATCGAAACGCTAGAGCAAGACACCCACCCGTTTCGAAACTTTTTCCGAAACACGGCTCTCCAGTAGCCAAAACGTTTCAAAACAGCCTCCAATCGTTTCGAAACACGAAGGCCATTATAGGCCCCCGTTTCGAAACACTAGAGGGTGTTTCCATACGGTTTGCCCAGAAACTGCAGCAAGGACTAGTTTTTCACCCAAAAACCCATTCAAGCACATCCCAAGGACTCTCTAATCATATCAACAAGCCGACATACATACAAGGTACATATTTGGGACACACAAACACAATCATAGCATCAAACATGAAATCTCATTAGTCTAGAGGCATGCTTCCTAATTTTAAAAACTCAAATAGGCAATCCAACCCCAAAAACAAGAAATAAGACCATTTACAATCCAACAAGCCAAAACAACCATGCCACAACCTTAGGGAGTTTAACACATCTCCAAAATACAAAACTTGGTTTCCCATTGCCATTTTATCAAAACTAAAGTGTATGAAAACTTCACCATACATGAGCTTGGATTTCCTTGGATGGACTTAGCTTCCTTGATGCGTGAAAACACCTCAATTATCTGCATTATTGGTAAAAGAGAGCGTAAGCACAAATACTTAGTGAGGCATGCTCTAAGGAAACCAATACAATAATGCACATTTGAAAACACTTTCATCAAAAGCTTTTAAACCACATGCTCATCTCTTTTTCATGCTTGGAAAACGTTCAAAGAAAAAATCATTGAAACCACGTGTACCTTCATTCTATCTCATGCATTAAAACCAATGCAAAACCCATGGCAAGGCCAAAATCATGCTTGTACTCTAAAGCATTACATAAACAAACTTCATATGCATTTCTCATAGCACAAATCATTATATCAAGGTACATGTGAATCAAAACCATAACATATTTTATATTGGCATTTCACATCTATTTATTACTCGGATATGCAGACATCTCACTAGACACTTCCGGTGGCATCTCTCATCATCGTACTCACTCGTCTAGCAACATAGTTTCCGGTGGAATCTCTCGTCACTGTACTCACATGGCGGAATCTCTCATCGCAACCAAGCTTGGGTATTTCCCAAGTCCTACCCGATGGAATGTCCATCATCGGAATATCTCCCTTTGGCTTAACCAAAGAGCACGTACGAATTTTTAGTTTATAGTGCACTCTCATCCTATTGATTGATCAATTATATCTGGTAAGTTTCTCAACATCTATGCCAATATATTATGTCAAATCAACATCTCACCTACTGTTTTTCATGCATTAAAACTCAACATTCTCATCTCTTTTCAAAATCATAACGTTTGCTATATTTCCACATAAAAGCTCAAATCTCAACAATGCAAAATGTTACTTAATGAAATCATTACAAGCATCATCTCATGCTATAATTCATGCATAAAAACAGTAGGAATTTATCAATCTAAAATCATGAGCATGTAAAAGCATTTAATGGCAATCACCACATTCTAGAGAGCAAACTAGCCAATACTTACTTCTGGACTTAGGAAGGTGTTTCAAACCTTTCCTAAATCCCCAAACCTTGGTTCTTTGTCCCTCAAGGACTTCTAAAACCATACGCACTCACCAATTCGTTTCGCTTGCTTGCCGAAACGCCAATTAAGCTTCCGGATCAACTCCAAAAGTGTCCGAAGATGTCTCCCCTGTTTTAGACACATAAAAGCAAAGGATTAATGCATCATCATGCATTGAAATCTTTAGCCAACACTCCTAAACTCGCTGCTCTACCTAAACCCAACATTTCCTGCTACCAAACAAAACCGAAATCACCTCCAAACTCTTCGAAAACTTAACCCATCCAAGATCCATCATTTCTAAACATTTCTAAACATCAATTAACATCAAAAACAACCCTAAACTCGTCCTTATACCTCCAGCTATAACAAAACACCAAAAACACCCCAAAAACCACCATTTTCACAAGCAAAAACTTAAGAAAAACAACCTATCCGGGATTGGATTGATAAAACCTCATTTCTAACATCATTTAACATCCAAAATAAATTAGAAAACCATCTCAAAAAGAGCCCAATCAATTACCACGAAAATCATCAAGATCTCTTCCAAAATCTTGAGTTTTAAGCCAAAATCTTGTTTCTAACATTAAAACCATTCATAAATCTTTAATAAAGGATTGACAACTTGAGAATTTTAGTAAAGAACTGAGTATTTAGAGGAGAAGAACAATCTTACCTCTAAAAGATGATTTCTCCTTGATTTGGGCAAGATTCCATGAAAATACAATGTAGAAAACAAGTGGATTTGTTGAAAGATTGATTAGGAATCAATGAGTGATGGAAATCTCATCAATTGAAGTAAAAATCAAAGTAAATTTTGCTGGAGAAAACGTGTTTGGTTGATAGGATTTTGAGAGAAATTAGAGAACAGTGGTTATGAAAGTCAAAGGTAGTTTATTATCCTTCTTTTATTTAATTAAATCATTAATTAAATCACCCAAATTAAGGAAAAATCTGATGAAAACATTTTTGGTAAATTAGCTCCTTAAAGATTAAAAGTTTCAATCCTTTACAAAATAGTCACTACTAAACTTTGCAAAAATCACGATTTCACCAATCACCTTTATATATTAAATGAGGATTTTTAGGTATTTTCTATATTTTTAAAGCGTCCCGAACTAGGCTTTCCTAAAACTCCCTTTTATATTCGAACCGTTTCTCAGACCGGTCTGGTTCAGACCCTAAACTCCTAAGCCCAAAATTGGGGTGTTACAACTCTCCCCCTCTTAAGAAATTTCATCCTCGAAATTTACTTGGAGGAAAAAGGTAAGGAAACTGCTTCATCATGTCATCTTTTCTTTCCCACGTGTCTTCATCAACATAACGATGCCTCCACAACACCTTAACCAACTAAATGGTCTTACCTCGAAGAACTTTACTCTCCGAATCCAGAATCTCAACCGGCTCCTCATCATAGGTCAAATCTGGATTCAACTCAACTTCCTCCACAGGCATAACATGCGAAGGATCCGATCTATACCTCCGAAGCATAGAGACATGAAACACATCATGTATCTTTTCCAACTCTTGTGGTAGCCTCAGCTTATAAGCAACAGGACCCACACGCTCAATCACCCCGTATGGTCCAATATACCTAGGGCTCAACTTACCCTTCCGGCCAAATCTCATCATCTTCTTCCAAGGTGAAACCTTCAAGAACACACGGTCACCCACCGCAAACTCAATCTTCTTACGCTTCAAATCCGCATAAGACTTCTGCCGATCTGAAGCTGCCTTTAACCGCTCACAAATGAGATTCACCTTCTCTGTGGTTCCCTTCAACAAAGTCGGCATTGAGACCAACTTCTGACCTGTTTCAGCCCAACAAAGAGGAGTTCTGCACTTCCTCCATACAAGGCTTCATAAGGTGCCATGAAACTCAATCACACAGCACCTCAACATATCCTCAAGCACTTGGATAACTCGCTCAGACTGCCCATCCGACTGTGGATGATAAGAAGTACTGAAATTCAGCCGTGTACCCAAAGCTTGATGCAAACACTCCCAAAATCGGGATGTGAACCTCAGATCTCTATCCAACACTATAGATTTTGAAACCCCATGCAGACGCACAATCTCAGCAATGTACAACTCCGCAAGCATATCTAAGGTATACATAGTATGCACAGGTAAGAAATGCGCACACTTCGTAAGGCGATCCACAATCACCCATACCGACTTCTTCTTCGATGGCGAAAAAGGTAAACCAGACACAAAGTCTATAGTGATTCTTTCCCACTTCCATTCAGGAATCCTCAACGGTTGCAACAACCCTGAAGGAAACTGATGCTCAGCTTTAACCCGCTGACAAACCATACACTTATTCACATATTCCGCAACATCTTTCTTCAACCCCACCCAATAGTACTCATTCTTCAGATCCTGATACATCTTTGTACTACCAGGGTGCATAGAAAAAGGACTACTATGAGCTTCAGTCAGAATAGTACGCCTCAACTCCACATCATTCGGTACTACTATCCGTCTTCCGAAACATAGAACTCCATCATCATTAAAACAGAAATCCGATGGTCTATCCTCAGCAATATCCTGAACATGTGGCACCAAAGAATCATCCAACAACTGCTTATCCTTTATCAACTGAACCAGAGATGGTTTCACTTGCAATTCAGCCACAAGACCTCCATCTCGCGAAATACTCAAGCTAGCAAACATAGCCCTTAACTCCACCGCCACTTTCCTTCTCAAGACATCCGCCACAACATTAGCTTTTCCCGGATGGTACTCGATCGTTAGATCGTAATCCTTAAGCAACTCCACCCAACGTGGTTGCCTAAGATTCAACTCTTTCCGAGACATCAAATACTTCAAACTCTTGTGATCCGTGTACACAGTACATTTCTCACCATAAAGATAATGTCTCCAGATCTTCAAATCAAAAACCACCGCATCTAATTCAATATCATGCGTAGGGTAATTGCGCTCACGCACCTTCAACTGTCGCGATGCATAAGCCACCACCTTACCCTCCTGCATTAACACACACCCCAAACCAACGTAGGATGCGTCACTGTACACCACAAACTCTTCCCCTGATTTAGGTTGAACCAAGATAGGAGCTTGCGTCAAAGCTACCTTAAGCTTCTCAAAAGCTTGTTGTCTTGCTTCCGTCCATTCATACTTAACATCTTTTTGCAACAACTTCGTCAAAGGGGCGGCAATCTTTGAAAATCCATCCACAAACCTCCGGTAGTATCCTGCCAACCCAAGGAAACTACGGACTTCATGAACAGACTTAGGAGGCTTCCAATTCATCACCGCTTCAACCTTCTGAGGATCAACACGAATCCCCTCAGCCGAAACCACATGACCAAGGAACACAACTTCCTTTAGCCAAAACTCACACTTGCTCAACTTAGCATACAACTGATTTTCCAGAAGCGCTTGCAAGACAACCCTCAAATGACCTTCATGCTCCTCCTCAGTACGAGAGTACACAAGGATATTGTCGATGAACACCACAACAAACATGTCCAAGTATTCATGGAACACTCTATTCATCATGTCCATGAAAGCAGCAGGAGCATTTGTCAAGCCAAACGGCATTACAAGGAACTCATAATGCCCATACCTCGTTCTAAAGGCTGTTTTCGGCACATCCACATCTTTCACCTTAAGCTGATAATATCCTGACCTTAAGTCAATCTTGGAAAACATAGATGTTCCCCGAAACTGATCAAAAAGATCATCAATCCTCGGCAAATGATACCTATTCTTGATAGTCAACTTGTTCAGCTGACGATAATCGATGCACATTCTCATAGTGCCATCCTTCTTCTTCACAAACAAGACCGATGCACCCCCAAGGTAACACACTTGGCCGAATGATGCCACGGTCAAGCAACTCCTGAAGTTGCATCTTCAACTCCTTTAACTCCTTAGGTGCCATGCGATATGGAGCAATGGACACCAGAGTTGTGTTTTCATACAGCTCAATTCCAAACTCCACTTCTCGACTAGGTGGCATTCCAGGTAACTCCTCCGGGAACACTCCAGGGAACCCCCGTACAGTTCTGATATCCTGAACGTGCAACTCCCTTGAACTAGGATTCATCACAAAGGCCAGGTAAGCCTCGCAACCTTGCCTCATCATTCGACTCGCTTCCAATGTAGACACCACATTGGCAAGGAACTTCACATTCTCACCTACCACTACCACCTCATAGTCATCCGCAAGTTTCAACGAAACTCGTTTGCTCTCAAAATCCACTACAGCTCGATGTTCAACAAGCCAATCCATACCAAGGATCACATCAAAACCATAGAATGGCAATTCCATGAGATCAACAAGAAAAACATGATTTTGCACTTTCAAGGGACATCTCCTAAACAACTTCCGTGTTACAACCGTCTCACCAAAGGAAATAGTCACACGCATACCAACATCCAAAGACTCAACAGGTAAACCAAGCATTTGAGCATGTTCACACAATATGTACGAGTGTGTAGATCCAAAATCAATCAAAGAAAGTAATGACAAGGATTGCAAAGTAAAAGAACCTGCGATCACATCTGTATCATCCCTTCCCTCACGATGAGCATAAACCCGAGCCAGACCACCACCCTCAGGTTGAACGGCCACAACATGTGCTACATTCCTTCCACCATCATCTCTGCGCTGAAAATTACCACGGCCGCGCCCACGACCTCTCTGTGGCTCAGCTGCTCTCACCGGAGCATGTCCCTCTCTCAGAGGCTGAGGACAATCTTTCTTCAAATGTCCACGGTTCCCACAATTCCAGCATGTGCCAAGGTTACCCCAACACTCACCACCATGTCGTCTACCACAACGGTTACACTCAGGAGTCCTCTGAACAGCATTAGGTCCTTGCTAACCTCTACCAGGGTTACCACCACCCCGCCTAGCATCATAATGCGACCTCCTATCCTTATGCCTCTTGTTGCAATCTCTACCATAATCGTGTTCAACCACTCGCTTACCAGAGCTAGATCCACTCGCTCGATTAGTCAGACCAAGATTTGACTCAATGTCCTTGGCTCTAGTGACCAAGACATCGAAATCTGTATAATCAGCCGCAAGCATAAAAGTCTTCACATCCGTTACTAACCCATAGCGGAATCATTCACACCTCTCCCGCTCATTAGGGATTAGCTCAGGTGCATACTGACTAAGGCAGACAAACTTAATTTCATACTCGGCCACTGACATGCTACCTTGCATAAGAGACATAAACTCTCTTTTCTTCTCATCTAGGTAACGCACACCCAGATACTTCCGCTTGAACGCATTCAGGAAGAACGTCCAAGTCACTTCGTCATCCTCCATCCCAGAAATAGTGGTCGTCCACCATGTATAAGCATCACCATGCAACAGTGATACAACACAACCAAGCTTCTGCACATTATTGCAGTTCATCTGACCCAAAATCCTCTTGGTGCTTTCCAACCAAGACTCAGACCCTTCTGGAGATAAACCTCTGAACTCAGTCCCTCCCAGACTGCGAAGACGTTCCAAAGACAAGCTCCCATTGGAATCATTCTGATGCGCAGCTCCATGAGCTCCAGCTACTGCTGCCTGGAAAGCTCCAGCAATAGCCTGAATCAACATGGTCATGTCAGGAACAGCTTGCCCTTGCGCACCTTCAGGTCCAGCGACCCCAGCACCGGCACCATCATTACCAGCTCCAGCACCACCACCACCGGGTGGTCCACCACCAGGGGGAGGAGGTAGATTCTCAGCATTCTCCTCATTCTCATTCTGAGCCATAGCTCTTGTATTTATCCTCATCTCTCTACGTGGCCCCATTATATAGAAAACAATGCACTGAACAAAATGCAATAAAAATAATTAGGCACAATAAGGTAAGTAATCCAAGTACTCAAGTTCATTTTCGAAAACAATTACTCTTCATTAGTTTTGATATGGCAATGGGATCCCCTATCACACTCCAACATAGCATATCATCACACTTGAAATCATATATCAATATTCACACAACATTCTTTCACCCCAAAAGACACATCATGCAATTACACATACATCACCCACATAACAAACCCCAATTTTACGAAAGCCAAGCTCTGATACCACCAAATGTAACCCCTTTAGCCCGACCTAGACGGTTGATCCGAACTACGAAGGTTACACGGGGAAAACCAAAGTCAACCCGGAAGTCAACCTTGATTCACGACCCTCTTTTTATTTTTAATCTTACCTAGATGCTTGTTAACCTTAAGTGAGTACTCACGATATACGACTGAGAAAGGCACAGTGATTGGATAACATATAGGGACTCAATTGCACAATATACAAATTTGGGGACCAAATTGTAATTTCTGTAAATTAGAAGGTCTTCATTGATTTTAAGGTTACCAATATAAAATTAGTCATGTTACATGCTTCTCTGCCAAATTTCATCTTAATTGGACATCTCAAGCTCAAACAATTGCAATCTCAACATTGAGGACTAAAATGTAAAACATGCAAACTTCAGAACAATTCAAATCTGTGACCAACGATCACCTGTTTCGAAACACCTACCTGCTGTATCGAAACTCTAGAGCAAGACACCCACCCGTTTCGAAACTTGTTCTGAAACACGGCTCTCCAGTAACCAAACCTTTCGAAACAGTCTCCAATCGTTTCGAAACATGAAGGCCATTATAGGCCCCCGTTTCGAAACACTAGAGGGTGTTTCGATACGGTTTGCCCAGAAACTGCAACAAGGACTGGTTTTTCACCCAAAAACCCATTCAAACACATCCCAAGGACTCTCTAATCATATCAACAAGCCAACATACATACAAGGTACATATTTGGGACACACAAACACAATCATATCATCAAACATGAAATCTCATTAGTCTAGAGGCATGCTTCCTAATTTTAAAAACTCAAATATGCAATCCAACCCCAAAAACAAGCAATAAGACCATTTACAATCCAACAAGCCAAAACAACCATGCCACAACCTTAGGGAGTTCAACACATCTCCCAAATACAAAACTTGGTTTCCCATTGCCATTTTATCAAAACTAAAGTGTATGAAAACTTCACCATACATGAGCTTGGATTTCCTTGGATGGACTTAGCTTCCTTGATGCCCGAAAACACCTCAATTATCTGCATTATTGGTAAAAGAGAGCGTAAGCACAAATGCTTAGTGAGGCATGCTCTAAGGAAACCAACACAATAATGCACATTTGAAAACACTTTCATCAAAAGCTTTTAAACCACATGCTCATCTCTTTTTCATGCTTGGCAAACGTTCAAAGCAAAACTCATTGAAAGCACGTGTACCTTCATTCTATCTCATGCATTAAAACCAATGCAAAACCCATGGCAAGGCCAAAATCATGCTTGTACTATAAAGCATTACATAAAAAAACTACATATGCATTTCTCATAACATAAGTCATTATATCAAGGTACATGTGAATCAAAACCATAACATATTTTATATTGGCATTTCACATCTATTTATTACTCGGGTATGCAGACATCTTGTTGGTAATGCTTCAAGTGTTACTAAGGCCATATCCCACGTTGGTTGGGAAAATGGTTAGTGAAGGGTATTTATACCCATGCTTCCTCCCTCCCTTGTTGAGTGGGAAAGAACAAGGGAAGTCCTCGCGCGCCGCCGCCGGCTTAGGCTCGGGCTCGGGTAACACGTGTCTTTGACACGTACGCGCGCGTATCTATTCTTTTTGGAGAAAATTCGTATGGAATTTTCTTAAGAACAAAAGATTATATGTGAAAGAATTTTTCTTCTTATTTATAGGCATTGAGAAAAAATGTTCGGATTCAGAATTTATTTTTTAATTAAATTTGAATCTGAACGTTTGATTTAGTACAGTTTTATTTTTGATCTAGTGCAGTTTAATTCGAATTTATTCGAATATAAACAGCCTGTTCCAGTGTTGAATTTAGACTGTTTTCTCAGTCAGATTCATGTGTTCATAGAGCTGTTACTGAGCTTAAATTACATAATTAAAATGTTGTTATTGAGAAGCTGTTACAGCCTATAAATAGAGGTGCTATATGCACCATTTGAGATAGAGGTGCTATATGCACCATTTGAGATATCAAACACATTGCAAACACTTCCAACTTCTCTCTGTTTCCTCCATTGTTCGAGCATCATTCGAGTAGTACCACTGTTGTTCACTCCGGAGTCGAGTGTACGGTTCTTGGAGCGTCCGTGTGCACCTCGGGGGACATTTTGCCTGTGAAGCGACTACACTGTTCGGGGCAATTTTGTTTCTAAGGCAGTGGCCACCATACCACGACACGGTTCACATTTTCGATTACTGTTTTTTATAATTTCCAGTCAGTGCTAACAGCCGGTTTTGCAGTTCTATTTTACCAACAATTTAGAAACAAAATATTTCTCTGATTCTGCAAAATGGCTTCTTCATCCGCACTACTAAGCAAGCTCATTCCCAACCTTTCCAAGCTTGATGCAATGGATGGCAACAACTATCGAAGGTGGTCCCAGCGCATCTTGATTTTCTTTGAGCAATTGGACCTCGACTATGTGCTGCTCAACGAACCACCAGTTGCTCCCCCTAGCCTTGCTGTTCTTGCCGATAACCAAGGGCAGATTGATGCTGCCGCTGATGCTCTTGCTGCTGCCACCTTTGCCAAATATGAGAAGGACAACAAGACGGTCCGTGGCCATCTCCTAAGTCACATGTCCAACAAATTATTTGACATGTACCTTAAGGAGAGGAGTGAAAAGGTGATATGGGATTCCTTGGACACAAAATATGGCACCGATGACGCGGGGATCAAAAAGTATGTCGTGGGCGAGTGGTTGAAGTTCCAGATGACTGACAACAAGCCCATCATGGACCAGGTCCATGACTACGAGAATCTTGTCTCAGACATCATAGCGGAAGGCATGTAGATGTGTGAGGTTCTGCAAGCAAATGTCCTTATCGAGAAGTTGCCAAAATCCTGGTCCGATTATCGCAACTCCCTCAAGCACAAGAAAAGGGACATACCACTTCAGGAGCTGATCGGTCACATGAAAATCGAGGAGGCCAACCGTTTGAAAGATAAGGTTACCAACAACTTTAGTCACTTATCTTTTAAATCTAACCTAGTTGAGTCTAGTGGTGCTTCAGGGTCCAAAAAGCCCTTTAAGAAAGGCCCCCAGAGCAAAAAGCCCAAACCACAAAAGACTACCAACTTCAAGAAACCGGTCAAGGTTAAGCCCGACGTGAAAACCATGAAGTGCTACGCGTGTGGGCAAGCTGGTCACAAGGCATACCAATGTCAGCACCGTTTGGACCGCCAGAACGAGACTAGACCACGAATGCATGTGGCGGAGGACATGGATGATGATGTCATAGCCGCGATGGTTTCGGAGGTCAACCTTGTAGAGAAGAACACCGAGTTGGTCGTGGACACCGGAGCTTCTCGACACTTATGCGCAAAGAAAGAGTTCTTCACCGAGTTCGAGGACGTGAAAAATGGTGAACATGTGTACATGGGAAACTCCATCAGCTCTCAAGTGATGGGCAAAGGCAAGGTTTTACTCAAGCTGACTTCCGGTAAAACGTTGGCCCTTAACAATGTCCTATTTGTGCCTACCATGAGTAGAAATTTGATCAGTGGTAGCCTCTTAAATAAGGCAGGCATTAAGTTAGTTTTTGAGGCAAATAAACTTGTACTTTCCCGTAATGGTGATTATGTCGGGAAAGGTTTTTTAAGCGAAGGTTTATTTGTCATAGAAACTCAACTTAATGAAAATAATAAAGCTACCACTTCTGCTTATATTGTTGAGTCTGTTGATATGTGGCATGCTAGATTAGGACACGTAAATATTCATACCCTAAAGAAAATGATGAATATGAATATTTTGCCTAAACTAGACATAACAAACTACAATAAATGTGAAGTTTGTGTAGAAGCCAAGCATGCAAAACCTACCTTTAAAAATGTTTCTAAAAGAAAGACTGAACTGTTAGAACTTATTCATACTGATCTAGCAGACTTTAGAAACACTGAAAGTAAAGGAGGAAAACACTACTACATAACTTTTGTAGATGACTTCTCTAGGTATACAAAAGTTTATCTCCTAAGAACTAAAGATGAAGCTGAAAATTTCTTTCTTATTTATAAGGTAGAAGTTGAAAATCAGTTAGATAGGAGAATAAAACGTGTTAGGTCTGATAGAGGTGGTGAATATGGATCTAATTTTCTAAAAGAGGTTTGTGAGACGAATGGCATAATACATGAAACTTCGGCCCCTTATTTTCCTCAACAGAACGGTATAGCCGAGAGGAAAACAGAACTTTAAAAGAGATGATGAACTCATTGTTGATAAGTTCTGGGTTGTCCGACAACATGTGGGGGGAAGCCATTCTATCAGCTAATCATATTCTGAACCGAGTACCTCATAAGAAAATTGATTCTACCCCATATGAATTATGGAAAGGGTATGCCCCAAATTTACAATACCTGAAAGTGTGGGGGTGTCTGGCCAAAGTGGGGTTACCAGACTTTAAGAAGTCCACCATTGGACCTAAAACCGTTGATGCAGTGTTTATATGCTATGCTTCTAATAGTGCCGCATATAGATTCATGACTTTACAAGACTCTTCTATTTGTGAATCTAGGGATGTTGTTTTCTTTGAAGAAATCTTTCCTCTCAAGAAACCTAGATTAAGTGTTGAAACACAAATAGAAAACTTGCCATCCACTTCTTCTAGTGTGCCTGCTAGGTCTTCTCAAGAGATTGAATTTGAGCCTAGAAGAAGTAAGAGACAAAGAGTTGAAACCTCTTTTGGACCAGACTTCATAACTTCCTTTATTTCTGAGATAAATGATTTAGACACTCTTTCTGATCCTATAGCTCAAGCTTATTTGTTAGATGAGGATCCTAAAACTTACGAAGAAGCTATATGATCTATTGATGCTAGTTTCTGGAAAAGCGCTATAAAAGATGAACTAGAATCAATAATGTCTAATCATACTTGGGAATTAGTTGACATGCCTAGAGGATTTAAAACCATCAACAGTAAATGGGTCTTTCGAAAGAAACTTAGACCAGATGGTTCTATCCAAAGGTATAAGGCAAGGCTAGTAGTCAAAGGGTTCACTCAAAGATTTGGTCAAGACTTCTTTGATACTTATTCTTCTGTCACAAAAATCTCAACGATCCGTGCATTGTTTGCACTAGCCTCCATTCACAAGTTGCAAGTACATCAAATGGATGTAAAGACTGTATTTTTGAATAGGGATCTAGATGAAGAGATCTATATGGAGCAACCTCTTGGCTTCGAGGCGCGTGGTATGGAAGGCAAAGTATGTAGACTTAAAAAGTCACTTTATGGCCTGAAGCAAGCTCCTAAACAGTGGTATGAGAAATTTCATAAAACTATTCTTAGTTTTGGTTTTGTTGTGAATGGTTCGGATGCATGCGTGTATTCGAGGTTGTTTGGTACTGATTGTGTCATCATAAGCTTGTATGTTGACGACATTTTGATTTTCAGTACTAACATTGAGTCTATTAACAAAACAAAAAGTTTCTTGTCCACTAAGTTTGAGATGACTGACTTGGGAGAAGTCGATGTAATCTTAGGAGTCAAAGTAATCAAATCTGAAAAGGGATTTTCTTTAAGTCAGACACACTATATCGAGAAAGTGTTAAAGAAATTTGACAGTTTTGATGTCGTCCCTGTTCGAACTCATTATGACTCTAGCATACATCTCTTTAAGAATAAAGGAAGTAGTGTTTCTCAAACGGAATATGCCAAAATAATTGGCAGTCTTATGTTCTTAATGAACTATACTCGGCCAGATATTGCCTATGCTGTTAGCAGACTCAGTAGATATACTCACAACCCTAGTGGTGAGCACTGGGTGGCTCTTAGACGCTTACTTAAGTACCTTAAGGGTACTATGGACTGGAGACTTGAGTTTGTTGGCTTTCTTGCAACATTAGAAGGATATTGTGACGCCAACTGGGTCTCTGATAGTGATGAAGTAAGCTCTACGAGTGGGTATGTATTTACTTTGGGAGGAGCAGCAATTTCTTGGAAGTCTTCAAAACAGACTTGTATTGCTCGCTCTACTATGGAGTCAGAGTTTATAGCTCTTGACTTAGCTGGGCAAGAAGCTGAGTGGCTAAGGAGTTTGTTAGCCGATATTCCGTTGGGGGGAACTCTGAGTCCTTATGTTTCCTTGTTGTGTGATTCACAAGATGCGATTTGTGTTGCCAAGAGTCAAGTTTACAATGGTAAAAAGAGATACATTCGCATAAGGCATGAATCTGTTAGACACTTAGCAAGGAATGGAGTACTCTCTTTAGAGTATGTGAAGTCGGAAAGAAACCTAGCAGATCCTCTTACCAAAGGGTTAAGTCGGAAATTGGTCCTAGATTCGTCGAGGGGGATGGGTCTAAAGCCCATTGGTTGAGGAATTCATGGTGGATACCCAACTTAGTTATCTAAGTTCAATATGGTCAAACGAAACCATGGAAAGACTCATAGTGTACATTTCTCACTGTCTATCCCTATGACGAATGATGTACATGTCCAGGTTGAGTACTTTTACTCTTAATAATTTCATAGCCCAGGTTTTGGCTGGTCTTTGTGAGAAAGACTTGATGAATTTACTGAATCATTGTTGAATACTTATTCTTAATAAGTTCATAACACAAGTCTGAATGTGTTGTCCTATTGAGAAGGACAAGATGAACTTACCGCCAGAAAAGGTTGAGTTTCAAGAAACTCTTAATGAATTCAAAGTTTGAATGATCCTATTGAGAAGGACATTTTGAATTCACCGATAATGAGGTTGAATATTTATTCTTAATGATTTCTTATCCCAAGACTGGGTGGTTCATTTTAAATGAACTTGAAGAAATCACCATATATCTATAAGAGGTTGAGCCATTACAAATGGTTCTTAATTATTTCATAGCCCGGTTTCAGGGTGGTTTATATCGAGATAAACTTGATGAAATAACCTATGTAAGTGAGAAGGATTAGCCACCTTCTGTGAAAAAAGTTGGGCTGTTTTTCTAATACACTTACTAGAATCCTGAGGTAAGATGGCCAAATATATACTTGTGTATATATATCTTACACATCGAGAACTTTGGTGGATGAAGGAGTTAGTTGTGTGTTATGAGTTTACTCCTATCTTAGAAAGTTCAAGACTAGTTTCACTTATCTAAGAGAAGGATCGCTCATCATCACTATGTACTAGTTCAAGATACGTTCACTAGTGCTTAAGCAACTAATTCCGCTATTGCTCGTCTGAGGAGGTCTGTGTTTGAGATACAGATGAATTCTTTCGCATTAGTGGGGGAATGTTGGTAATGCTTCAAGTGTTACTAAGGCCATATCCCACATTGGTTGGGAAAATGGTTAGTGAAGGGTATTTATAACCATGCTTCCTCCCTCCCTTGTTGAGTGGGAAAGAAAAAAGGGAAGTCCTCGCGCGCCGCCGCCGCCGCCATCCGGCCGGCTCGGGCAACACGTGTCTTCTACATGTACGCGCGCGTATCTATTCTTTTTGGAGAAAATTCGTATGGAATTTTCTTAGGAACAAAAGATTATATGAGAAAAACTGTTCGAATTCAGAATTTATTTTTTAATTAAATTCGAATCTGAACGTTTGATTCAGTACATATTTATTTTTGATCCAGTGCAGTTTAATTCGAATTTATTCGAATATAAACAGCCTGTTCCAGTGTTGAATTTAGACTGTTTTCTCAGTCAGATTCATGTGTTCATAGAGCTGTTACTGAGCTTAAATTACAGAATTAAAATGTTGTTATTGAGAAGCTGTTACAGCAGCTGTTACAACAAGTTAAATATTGTTGTTATACATATTTAATTCTGTAATTATTTGGACAGTGAAATGTCTATTATAGACATAATGTTCAGCCTATAAATAGAGGTTCTATATGCACCATTTGAGATATCAAACACATAGCAAACACTTCCAACTTCTCTCTGTTTCGTCCATTGTTAGGGCATCATTCGAGTAGTACCATTGTTGTTCACTCTGGAGTAGAGTGTACGGTTCTTGGAGCGTCCGTGTGCACCTCGGGGGACATTTTGCCTGTGAAGCAACTGCACTGTTCGGGGCAATTTTGTTTCTAAGGCAGTGGCCACAATACGACGACACGGTTCACATTTTCTATTACTGTTTTTTATAATTTCCAGTCAGTGCTAACAACCAGTTTTGCAGTTCTATTTCACAAACACATCTCACTAGACACTTCCGGTGGCATCTCTCATCACCGTACTCACTCATCTAGCAACATAGTTTCCGATGGAATCTCTCGTCACCGTACTCACATGGCGGAATCTCTCATCGCCACCAAGCTTGGGTATTTCCCAAGTCCTATCCGATGGAATGCCCATCATAGGAATATCTCCCTTTGGCTTAACCAAAGAGCACGTACGAATTTTTAGTTTATAGTGCACTCCCATCCTATTGATCGATCAATTATATCTGGTAAGTTTCTCAACATCTATGCCAATATATTATGTCAAATCAACATCTCACCTACTATTTTTCATGCATTAAAACTCAACATTCTCATCTCTTTTCAAAATCATAACGTTTGCTATATTTCCACATAAAAGCTCAAATCTCAACAATGCAAAATGTTACTTAATGAAATCATTTCAAGCATCATCTCATGCTATAATTCATGCATAAAAATAGTAAGAATTTATCAATCTAAAACCATGAGCATGAAAAGGCATTTAAGGGCAATCACCACATTCTAGAGAGCAAACTAGCCAATACTTACTTCCGGACTTAGGAAGGTGTTTCAAACCTTTCCTAAATCCCCAAACCTTGGTTCTTTGTCCCTCAAGGACTTCTAAAACTATACGCACTCACCAATTCGTTTCGCTTGCTTGTCGAAACGCCAATTAAGCTTCGGGATCAACTCTAAAAGTGTCTGAAGATGTCTCCCCTATTTTAGACACATAAAAGCAGAGGATTAATGCATCATCATGCATTGAAATATTCAGCCAACACTCCTAAACTCGCTGCTTTACCTAAACCCAACATTTTGGCTACCAAACACAACCAAAATCACCTCCAAACTCTTCCAAAACTTAACCCAGCCAAGATCCATCACTTCTAAACATTTCTAAACATCAATTATCATAAAAAACAACCCTAAACTCGTCCTTATACCTCCAGCTATAACAGAACACCAAAGACACCCCAAAAACCACCATTTTCACAAGCAAAAACTTAAGAAAAACAACCTATCCAGGATTGGATTGATAAAACCTAATTTCTAACATCATTTAACATCCAAAATACATTAGAAAACCATCTCAAAACAGAGCCCAATCAATTACCACGAAAATCATCAAGATCTCTTCCAAAATCTTGAGTTTTAAGCCAAAATCTTGTTTCTAACATTAAAACCATTCATAAATCTTTAATAAAGGATTGACAACTTAGGAATTACAGTAAAGAACTGAGTATTTAGAGGAGAAGAACAATCTTACCTCTAAAAGATGATTTCTCCTTGATTTGGGCAAGATTCCATGAAAATACAATGTAGAAAACAAGTGGATTTGTTGAAAGATTGATTAGGAATCAATGAGTGATGGAAATCTCATCAATTGAAGTAAAAATCAAAGTAAATTTTGCTGGAGAAAAAGTGTTTGGTTGATAGGATTTTGAGAGAAAATGAAATGAGGGAAAATTAGAGAAAAGTGGTTATGAAAGTCAAAGGTAGTTTATCATCCTTCTTTTATTTAATTAAATCATTAATTAAATCACCCAAATTAAGGAAAAATCTGATGAAAACATTTTTGGTAAATTAGCTCCTTAAAGATTCAAAGTTTCAATCCTTTACAAAATAGTCACTACTAAACTTTGCAAAAATCACGATTTGGTCACTACACCGAAATGTAGCATTTCCAAACCTTATTTTGTAAAATTGATTTCAGCAATCACCTTTATATATTAAATGGGGATTTTTAGATATTTTTCTATATTTTTAAAGCATCCCGAACTAGGCTTTCCTAAAACTCCCTTTTATATTTGAACCGTTTCTCAGACCGGTCCGGTTCAGACCCTAAACTCCTAAGCCCAAAATTGAGGTGTTACAGTACATGTGAATCAAAAGCATTTTCATATATTATATTGGCATTTCACATCTCATTATTACTCGGATATGCGGACAACATTCTCAAACCACTAGACTCTTTTAGTGGAATCTCACATCACCGTACTCACTTGTCTAGTAAACAAAATTTTTGGTGGAATCTCACATCACCGTACTCACATGGCGGAATCTCTCATCGCCACAAAGCTTGGGTATTTCACCAAGTCCTACCTGATGGAATGCCCATTATCGGTCTATCCTTTTGGATTAAATCCAAAGAGCACGTACGAATTTTTAGTTTATAGTGCACTATCATCCTATTGATCGATCAATTATATCCGGTAAGTATCTCATCTTCCATGCCAATATATTATGTCAAAACATCATCTCACCTACTGTTTTTACTGCAACATTTCTCAAAGCTTTCTCATCTCATTCAAAATCATAACATTTGCCATTCTTTAAATCAAAAGCTCAAAACTCATCAATGCAACATGTTATTTCATGAAATCTTTTCAAGCATCATCTCATGCTACAAATCATGCATAAAAACAGTAGGAATTTTTCTATCTCAAACCATGAGCATGTAAAAGCATTTTAGGGGCAACACTCACATAAACGAGAGCAATCTAACCAATACTTACTCTCGGACTTAGGAAGGTGTTTCAAACCTTTCCTAAATCCTCAAACCATGTTTATTTGTCCCTCAAGGACTTCTAAAACCATTCGCACTCACCGATTACGTTTCGCTTGCTCACCGAAACGCTATCTAGGCTCCCGGATCAACCCCAAAGGTGTCCGAAGATGTCTCCCCTGTTTATAACACATAAGAGCATAGGATTAATGCATCATCATGCATTGAAATCATCAGACACACACCTAAACTCACTGCTCTACTCAAGAACCTCATTTCGGCTACCAAAAACAACCGAAATCATCTTCAAACTCTTCAAAAACAAAGGCCATCCAAGATCTACCACTTCTAATCATTTCTAAACATCAATCAACATCAAAACCACTACAAACTCGTCCTTATACCTCCAGCTATAACAGAACACCAAAACCACCCCAAAAACCACCATTCTAGCATACAAAACTTGAGAATCCAAGCCTATTCGGGATTTATTTGATAAAACCTCATTTGTAACATCAATTACCATCCAAAATACATTAGAAAACCACCTCAAAACAGAGCCTAATCAACAACCACGAAAATCATCAATGTCTCTCCAAAAACCTTGAGTTTTAATACAATTTCTTGTTTCTAACATTAAAGCAACTCAAAAATCATTAACAAAGGATTGATAACTTGGGAATTTCAGTAAAGAACTGATCATTAGAGGAAAAGGGCGAAGCTTACCTCTAATGGCTGATTTCTCCTTGATTTGGGCAAGTTTTCTTGAAAATCCAATGTGAAAACAAGAGGATTTGGTGAGGAAAAGATTAGGAATCAAAAGGAGATTGAAATCTCATCAAAAAGAATGAAAATCAAAGGCTAATTGATGGAGGAAATGTGTTTGGCTGAAAAGAAATTGAGAGAAAATGAAATGAGAGAAAATTGACGTAATGTAGTTATGAAAAGTCAAAGATAGTTTTTCCTTTAAACAGTCTTTATTTCCTTTAACTAAAGCATTAATAAAATCACCCAAAATAAGGAGAAATCTGATTAAAAACATTTTGGTAAAATTAGCTCCTTAAAGATTCAAAGTTTCAATCCTTTACAAAACAGTCACTAATTAACTTTTGCAAAAACTGCGATTTGGTCACTACACCGAAATGTAGTATTTCCAAACCTTATTTTGTAAAATTGTTTTCACCATAATCATTCATATAATAAATGAGGATTTTTAGGTATTTTCCATATTTTTAAAGCATCCCGGACTAGGTGTTCCCTAAATCTCTCTTTAAGATTCGAACCGTTCTCGACCGGTCCGATTCGAATTCTAAAACATCTAGACCCTAAATCGGGGCGTTACAACCTGGTCCTGTAATGACAGATTTTCCTAGTTTTCACCCACAATTCCATCTTAAACCAATCCAACATGTTTCTAACATGCATACATCAAACATAAACATTATTCCTCAAAGATATGCAATATTTTTTAGCATAAAAGCATGGCCAATTGCATCACTGTAAATCTGAGGCATGCAACCTAGCAAACAAACCACTCAAGAGTCAAAACTCAAACCAATACTCCAAACACAAATTAAAGGCCTTTTGCAAGTATAAAAGCATATAACAAACATGCTCAAAGGGTGTTTATAGACATCACCCAAATAAAACTTGAAATCCCCCATTGCCATTATTACTCTAGTTCATAACCGAAACATACTTTCAAAATGAAGCCTTTTTTGATCCCCTTGCAAGTTGCTGCCTCCTAACACCTAGTTATATGTAGTGATGGACACAAGAGAGCGTAAGCATACAAACTTAGAGAGGAATGCTCAAAATCCAAAAACAACTTCAATGCTTAAAACCATTTTACACTTTTGAAAACCATCATGCCATCTTTGAAATTCATGCACTTCATCATTAAAAATCGGCATGTTATACATCATGCAATAAGTATCAAATACTTCAACGAAAAAATCCATTTGCTAACTAATAACTCAAGCCTTCCATACATAATTACCAACATGCAAAGCTTATAACTTAAACATACATTTTCATGATATGCATCCATAAACATTCCATAGCAATTATTCAATTATATTGGCTCACAAGTGATCAACAATATTCTCATTTCTCAAAACGTATCGGTTACACGGATTCCCAAGTGTTGTCCCAACACTTCATACATTATCATCGGCATTTGAAGGTTCACACACGGGAGCTACCCTCCATCGTTTTGACACCCGTGGTGGAGTATTCGGTACCATCACAACCCCTCAACACCACTTATCGATAGATGTATAACCGCACTAACGAGAGACGGGACACAACTCAATTTCCTCAATAGTTAGGGTACTTGGAGTTTTCGGTACAATCACAACCCCTCTACAACCAAGGTGACTTGTTTATAGTGCCATCAATCCTATAGCCGGCTAACTATATCCATTTTCATTTGCAAAACACTTTACACAACCCAAACTTAGGTAAATGATATGCTTCATAAAACAAGCATAAACACATACTTACAAGGATCACATACCTAGTGCATCCTTCAACAATATGGCATAAACACATACTTACAAGGATCACATACCTAGTGCATCCTTCAACAATATGGCATAAACACATACTTACAAGGATCACATACCTAGTGCATCCTTCAACAATATGGCATCATAAACAACAAATCATATGTTCAAAACATGCTTTAAAACAGTAGGTAAATACATTTAAACAACAAGTGCATCCACAAGCTCATAATAGCACAATCCAAAGGAGAAAATCACTTTACTTACTTCCGAACTTAGTAAAGCATTCAAGCTTAAACTAAGTTCCTGAAACCACTTTTAAAATGTTTCAAAGCTGGGAATCCCATTTCCACTCACTGACTTGCAAAACCTCAATTGTCGACGTGAAAATCAAGCGTCCAAAGCCCCCATATCTTCACCATTTGCTTCCGAAAGATTCTCCCATATTTACACCACACAAGGGCAGAGGATTAATGCATCTCAATGCGTTAAAACCACCAGCAAACACTAAAATCCCGCAGCTCTGCCCAAAGGCACCAAATTACCAATTCGAAACAACCGAAATCACCTTCGATTGACCACTAAACTCAACCCAGCCAACAACAAACACTTCCATTACATTTTAACCATAAATCAACATCCAAAAACATCCTAATATCATCCATATACCTCCAACAACTCATATTTCACATTCCCACGTCAAAAACCCAAAACTAACAACCTAGACAATTAGAGTTCTCAATGATTTCGGGATTATTATGGTCAAAACCAATTATTAACATCATTTAACATCCAAATCAACTTCAAAATCATTCTCAAATAAAAAAAATAGTACCCAAACAAAAATCGCATTTAAACTCATCTTTTAGCAAGATTTCAACATTTTTATCAATTCAACATTAAAACCATAATTAAAAACATAAATTAAGAGTCAAATACTTTGGAATTTTATTAAAGAACATTGATTAGAGGAGAAGCACGAAATGACCTCCAATCCTTGCTTTTCTTCCAATTGGCAAGTTTTTAACTCAAGAAGCTTTAAGAAATCTTTACAAATCTTTGAGTAGAATCTTTGGAAAAGTGTTGTGAATCAAAAGAAAAAAGGATGAAAAGAATTCTGGAAATTGAGATAAATGAGGGAATGTTTGGCTGAAGAGAAAAGGAGTAATAGAAAAATTACGTCAAAAATGATTAAACAAATTAACTACCATGTTTTAATAAAATCACCCTCTTCGACTTTAATTAAAACATTAAAATCACATGCCAATTAAAGAAAAGGCCTAATTGCCCTTAAACTCCCTAGATATTCTAAGATTTTGACTCTCCTTTAAAAATCACACTTTTGCATAGTTTTAAATCTTTACATTTTGGTCACTGCCCAAAATGAACATGTTCCAGAATCCATTTTATAAAATTGATTTTACCAAACCCATCTATATCATTTTAGATGATTTTAGAAATTTTACCATATCTTTACCTTATCCCGAACCATGATTTCCCTGAACTGTCCTTAAAGACTCGAATCTCCAACTCTATGTTCGACTATCCCAAACCAGCGCCTAAAACATCTCGGCCCAAAACTAGGGTGTTACATTTCTTATAAAGCATTTCTAAAAATATAAGCTCATGTATAAAACACATTATACAAAACATTTATAAACCATGATACACGTGAATCTCATATATTGGCTTTCAAGTGACCCAGATGGCTACACTCCATCCCAAAACACATGGTGTGGCTGTTCCCACCATAAACTAACTTGGATATACAGATACACCTTATGGTGTGGCTACTCCCACCATAAGAAACGGAAAAGCACTTGGTGTGGCTGCTCCCAGCATAATGTTCACAAGGTGTGGTTGCTCCTACCTTAATACTCGTAAAGAGTGGTTGTTCCCACTTTACGGCTCACAGGATCCGGCTGCACTCATCATGTTTTATCACACGTACGTACAAATTTTGCTTACATTTTTAGTGCACTCTCATCATATTGGTCAACCAATTATATCCGATAATATTAAGTCTCATTGTTAGGTGTGCAAAAGTATTCATTTTAGGACCCTTTATTACTCAATTATTGTCAGACTTAAGTTCATAGATGCATTACTAGCCATACATAAACAATTTCATTGTTCTTATCATTGCCATGCTTGATCGTCTTTATTTGAATATATTTGGTAGAAAAGGTACTACTTTGGTATGCATTTTGTGCATTTGCAAATTTCATTACCCACTGCCCGGGCAAGTATTGTTGTGGCAATGAAGGAAGGAGAAATAATGGTGCGGAACCATCACTTGACGATCCAGACCAAGCCATTCTTTGATGTCAAGCCTTATTGAGGAACGTTGAACCAAGAGAACGAGCCTTGCCGAGCAGAAAAGACTGATAGACCATTGTCGAGGTAATGCCCAAACATTTTTTGACAACAGAGAAATTATGCAATGTGGTAAGCGACTTGAAGAGCATAAAATAATGAATTTTTAGAGATACTTTGGATGAAGATAGGAGCTTAGGAAGAAAATTAAAAAGTCGAAGTAAGGTCAAGGACAAGAAATCGATAAGGAGGAATTAAATAATGAATTAAAAGAGATTTATTTCTTTTATGAAGTTATGTTCAACTCCAACTTATCCTCCTATTCCAAAAAGAATTCGACATGGCCATGCTCTATAAAAGCCAAGGCCTAGCAGCCACAAAAAGGGGAGAGATTGAGAGCTTTGGTAGAGGATTTAGAGTGCTTCTTATCACCATTATGAGAAGACTATTGTAATTTGTTTAGTAGTTGTGAGAAGACTATTGTAATTTGTTTAGGATTTTGTTAATGCAATTAAGTTCAAGGTTTGCTTATTCTTGGTGTTTACTCTTTCTTGCAAATGAATCGTGAGAAGATATTGCTATTGCATCTATTTGTCTAATATCAGGAGAGTTAGACTTAGGAAACGAGTAAGCATGGTCTTTATCCCAATCGGTGAAGACTAATTCGACTTAGGGATAAGTACGAGTTTCAATGGTTAAGAGAAGTGTAAGATTGGTTGGTGTCCACCCTTGGTTCATGCTGGGAGCTATTGTCCAGGCATGTACATCAATAGAGTTTCGACTTAGGGAGAAGAAGGAGCCATTGAAGAACGCTTTGCTGAAACTTGAAGGTTGTCGCTCAATTGCCTATGTAGTAGCCGTATTCTTTGTCGCGGCAATAGTTTTGCCCATTGCCGAGGCAATTCTGTTTCCCATTGTCAAAGCAATCAAGTTGACGTTTGTATTCAAAATGGAGATAGATTCATTCAATTTCCACACTACGACGCAACATAATTCGACCTACTCTATCATCATATTTACTCAATCTCTTAATTTACTTGTTTTTTTTTTATTTTAGTTGTTTTCTCTACCAAACCATTACTTGTGTTTTTATTTTTCTACAGTGCGAGACGATAATCTCTGGAAGTAGCCCCAGTCCCTGTCGAGACGATATCTTTTATACTATAACATGGTAACATGTATACTTGCACCAAAATTGCGACATTGAATACGTGCAACAAGTTTTGGCGCAGTAGCTGGGGATTGGCAGTAGCCAGTTTGTTTTTATTTTCTTGCACTTTTATTTTTACTCTTCCAGTTTCTCAAGGGCTAACAAAATTTGGTTTTGCATTGGTGTATGACCAGGGAAAATCAACAGCTCTAGAATATCCCCTTGATCCAGAGATTGAACGTACCTACCATAGACTCAAACAAAAACTGAAAGCAGCAATGGCAGATCCAGTCCACAATAACAATGTCAATGGCAATCAGACTACCGAAGCAAGAGACAAAGCAAATCTGCCACCTCAATTTGCTCAAGTGAGAAACCTAACAGTCCGAGATTATTCAGAGGAAGATCTCAACGAACTGAACCCAGGATTTGTCACACCTGCAATCGAAGCTGTCCACTTTGCATTAAAACCCCTAATGTTCAATATGATCAATACAATTGGTCAATTTGGCGGCTCGACAACTGAAGATGCCAGACAACACCTCAAATCGTTCTTGGAGATTTGCAATTCATTCAAACTACAAGGAGTCCATGAGGATATTTTGAGGCTAAAATTATTACACTGTTCAGTGAGGGATAGGGTGAAAATTTTGTTGAATAGTATTCCAGCCGGATCAATAGGATCTTGGAATGATTTATGTCGTGATTTCCTAGCTTGATTTAATCCTACAAATATGAATGATAAGTTACGTAATGAAATCACTTCTTTTCAGTAGGCAGATGATGAATCCATGTATGAGGCTTTGGAGCAAAACAGAGAGCTTTGCACAAGTGTCCCCTACACGGATTCCCTATATGGACATAAGTGACAATGTTTTACATTACGGTGAATACACCGACAAGGATGATGCTAGATGCCTCGGCAAATGCCATACTTCTAGACAAGCCACCAGAAGAGGCAATAGAGATTTTGAATAGGCTTGCTACCTTAAACGAACTTGAGTGATCACATTCCATTCTTTCACAATTTGCTACCTTAACTAATTTGGTTAAGAACATGCAACGACCAAGCAAAACACAAGGGATCAAGGTAGTTGGTTCTTTTTGCGATTTATGTAATGGTAACCATGATTCTTATAGGAGATTCATTGATTTTTTTTCTAAAATCACTAAACCTTTCTGTAACCTGCTTGAACATGATAGAGCATTTGACTTTAATGACTCACGCACTGAAGCATTCGAGACACTGAAACAAAAGCTTGTGACCACAGCCATAGTAATTCCACCAGACTGGATGATGCCCTTCGAACTCATCTGCGATGCAAGCAATTTTTCAATAGGAGCAGTCCTTGGTCAAAGAAAAGGCAAGATCTTCCAAGTGACCTACTATGCTAGTAAAACTTTCAACGAGGCCCAAGTCAACTACACAGCCACAAAGAAAGAATTACTAGCAGTAGTATTTGCTTTTGAAAAATTTCGACCATACCTAATCGGAACAAAGGTGATTGTTCACATTGACCACTAGGCAATCAAGTACAAGTTTTCCAAGAAAGATGCCAAGCCTCGCTTGATTTGTTGGATTCTACTGCTACAAGAGTTCGACATTGAAATCAAGGACAAAAAAGGTACTGAGAACCAAGTTGCTGATCACATATCACGATTAGAAAAAAGAGAGAAAGAGACCCCTCCCACAGAAATCAAAGAAGCATTCCCAGACAAGCAGTTGCTCTTTGCCTTGGAAAATCTAGAAGGCATTGCCTCGGCAACCTAGATAGGCACTCCCTCCGCAACATAGATGAGCACTACTTTGGCAATTATCGATAGCATTGCCTCTACAATAACTTCGACAACTGCTACAACACTTTCATCGACACCATGGTATGTCGATGTTGTGAATTTCTTAGTTAGTGGTATTTTACCTTATAACCTTACTCACCAAGGAAAGAAGTGGTTCTGACATGATGCTAAACATTATTTTTTGGATTAGCCTCTTTTGTTTAAACAATGTGCAAATCAGGTTATAAGAAGATGTGTTTAAGAAGAACAACAACAATATGTGCTCCAACAATGCGATTCTTCACCTTATGGAGGACACTTTGGAGGGACATGTATGGTGGCCAAAGTTTAACAATCCGGACTATATTGGCTGACTCTTTACAAGGACGCCCAAGCTTTCTACAAGCAAAGTGATCGTTGTCAAAGGACCGAAAATATTTCAAGATGAAACGAGATGCCCTTGCATAACATCCTTGAAGTCGAGCTATTCAATGTTTGGGGAATCTATTTCATGGGGCCCTTCCCAACTTCATGTGGGAATCTCTACATCCTAATTGCAACACCAAACAATGACTCCAAAATCGTGCAAAGATTCCTACAGAAAAACATATATACACGATTTGGAGTGCCAAGGAAAATCATAAGTGACGAAGGCAAGCACTTCGACAACAAACTCATTGCCAGGCATTGCAGAGATTTGGAGTGACACACAAATTGCCACAACATACCATCCACAAACCAATTGACAAGCCGGGATCTCGAATTGAGAGTTGACGAATATCCTTGAGAAGGTAGTCAATCCCTCCCGCAAAGACTGGTCTCTTCGACTCAATGATGCACTTTGGACATATATGACAGCATTCAAAACACCATTGGGCATGTCACCCTTTCGACTTGTGTATGGTAAATAATGCCATCTACCATTGGAAATTGAGTACAAGGCATAGTGAACACATGGATTGGGAGAGTGATGGAGAAAAAAAATTACTGGACCTCGATGAGATAGAGAAGTTTCGTGACTGTAACCCCCTTAGCCCGGCCTAGACGCTCGACCCGAACTACGATGATTACACGGGGAAAAACAAAGTCAACCTTGATTAACGACCCTTTTTTATCTTTTCTAAATGCAATATTAATCCTATGTGATCCCCTAAGATCATAGGAAGAAAAGGCACAATGATCGAAAAGCAATTAGGGGTTTAATTGCGCAAATTAGACATATAGGGACCCCAAATGTAAATTTTACAATTTACGAGGACCTTGCAGATTTTAAGTTTACCAATATTCAATTAGTCATATTTCATGCTTCTCTGTCAAATATCAACTTAATCAGACATTCCAAACTCAACCAATTGCATCCATAATCATCAAGGACTAAAATGTAAGAAACAAGAACTTGAAATAGTTCAACATCCAAACCAACAGTTGGGCGTTTCGAAACGCTAAGCCCTGTATCAAAACGGCCGTATCGAAACTGGGTTGACCGTTTCGGTACTCGGGTGCGTTCTGAGACTCGTATCGAACCATGGCTTTCTAGTATCCAAAGCGTTCCGAAACACTCTTACCCGTTCCGAAACATTAAGGTCATTTCAAGCCCCCGTTTCGAAACAGATAAGGGCGTTTCGATACGCCCAGCCCTGCAACTACAAACTTAGCTGGTTTTTCACAATCAAACACATCCAAAAATGTCCCAAAGCATACCACAACATACTAGCAATACATTTAAGCATCAAAGATCATCATTCTGAAGCATAAACCCAAGCATGGCATCAATCATGCAAGCACTGGAACTATAGGCATGCTCCCTAGTCATAAAAACCATATGCAAGTATTAAACCACAAACCAACCCATAAAGGACATTTACAAACCACAGATGCTGTAATAAACTTGCAACAACCATAGTGAGTTCAAAATACATCTCCCAAAATTAACCATAGGTCCCCATTGCCAATTATCATTACTAAAGTATATGTAAACGTCACCATACTTGAGCTTTTCACTTCCTTGGATATCCTTAGCCACATTGCTGCCCAAAAGTGTCTCAATTATCTGCATTGTTGGTAAAAGAGAGCGTAAGCACATTTTCTTAGTGAGGCAAACTCTAAGAAAAACCAACACAACAATGCAACTTTAAAACTCTATCTCAAAAACCATTTTCTACAACATGCTCTTTCTATCTCATGCTTGAAAACCATTTCAAAGCAATTCTCCATTTGAAAATCACATGTACCTTCAATCTAGCTCATGCATTTAACCAATGCAAATCTCATGGTGAAGCCATACACATGCTTAATGAAAACAAAAGCATTTCATAAACCACAAATCTCATATGCATTTCTCATAGCATAAAACATCTCAACATTTGGTACATGTGAATCAAATGCAATCTCATATATTGGCATTTCATATTACATCTTTACTCGGATATGCGGATTAGCTTGACTTAAAGCCAAGTCCTACCCTAGTGGAATCTCACATCACCGGACTCTCATGGCGGTATCTCTCTTCGCCACAAAGCTTGGGTATTTCACCAAGACCTACCCCGATGGTATCTCTCATTATCGGATTCTCACTTTGGATCGGGAAGGCACTACCCCCATTGCCCGACTCGAAAGAGCACGTACGAATTTTTATTTTATAGTGAACTTTCATCCTATTGGTCGACAAATTATATCTGGTAATTATCTCATCATTTATGCCAATATATTATATCAAAAACATCATCTCACCTACTGTTTTGATTCAACATTTCTCAAATCATTCTCATCCCATTTTAAAACCACAATTCATGCATTTCATCTAATCAAAATCTCAAGACTCTTTTCATAAACATGCTATCACATGGGATCAACACATAACATCTTTCCATGTTATAAATCATGCATAAAATAGTAGGATTTTGTCTATCACAAATCAAGGGCATGTTAAAAGCATTTAGGGGCATCAACCACATATTTAGAGCAAATCTAGCCATACTTACTTCCGGACTTAAGATGGTGTTTCAAACCAAACCTAAATCCACAAACCTTGTTTCCTTGTCCCACAAGGACTTCTAAAACCATTCGCACTCACCGATTACGTTTCGCTTGCTTGCCGAAATGATAACTAGGCTTCCAGCACTTCCGGATCAACACCAAAAGCGTTCGAAGATGTCATGTTCATTACACATAAGAGCAGAGGATTAATGCACCATCATGCATTGAAATCACTAGCCATTCATTCAAACACGCTGCACTACTCAAAATCACCATTTCGGCTATCTGAAATAACCGAAATCACCTCCAAACTTTCTCAAATCAAAGCCCAGCAAAGATCTATAAATTATAAACACTTCTAAACCTCAATCAACAAGAAAAATCACCACAAACACGTTCTTATACCTCCAGCAACAACATAACACCAAGAACACTCCAAAAACCACAAATCTAGCATCTGAAACATAGGAATCCAAACCTATTCGGGAATCATTTGTTAAAACCTCATTCAAAACATCAATTCTCATCCAAAACACATTAGAAATCAACCTCAAAACAGAGCTTAACAAAGAGTTACGAAAATCATCAAGATCTCACCAAGAATCTTGAATTTTACGACAATTTCATGCTTCTAAAATTAACGCAACTCAAAAATCATTAACAAAGGATTGATAACTTGGGAAATTCAGTAAAGAACTGATCATTAGAGGAGAAGGACGAAGATTACCTCTAATGGCTGATTTTTCCTCAATTTGGGCAAGATTTCTTAAAAATCCAAAGTAAAAACAAAAGGATTTAATGAAGAAAAGGTTGGAAATCCTTAGGAGAATGAAATCTCAACAAAAGAGATGAAAACCAGAGATTAATTGGTGAGAGAAATTTGTTTGGCTGAGTGGAAGTTGAAAGAAAATGAAGTGAGGCAAAAAGTATCGTATGGTAGTTATGAAAAGTCAAAATAGAATTTCTCTCTTAATTTCATTAATTAAATCATTATTAAAACTCCCAAATTAAAGAGAAACCTGATGAAAAACAATTTGGTAAAATTTGCTCCTTAAAGATTCAATGTTTCAATCCTTTACAAAATAGTCACTAGTCAACTTTTGCAAAAACTGCAATTTGGTCACTACACCGAAATGTAGTATTTCCAAATCACATTTGTAAAATAGTTTTCACCATAACCATTTATATAATAAATGAGGATTTTTATATATTTTTCCATATTTTTAATGCATCCTAAAAACTAGGTGTTCCCTAAACCACCCCTAAAGGATTCGAACCGTTCGCGACCGGCCTGATTCAACCTCTAAAACATCTAGGCCCAAAATCAGGGCGTTACAGTGCATTAGCCTACGATTACACCAAGATATACAAAGAAAAAACCAAACAGTGGCATGACAAGAGATTATTGTCGTGGCAATTCTTGCCCGGGCAATTAGTCCTCCTCTTCAATTCTCGATTGAAGCTATTCACAGGGAAACTACGATCAAGATGGTCTGGACCTTTCGAAGTTGTCAAAGCTTTCACCCACGGTGTTGTAACAATCAAGTCCACAAAAGACGGTCACGAATTTAAAGTTAATGGGAAAAGATTGAAGCATTACACTGGCACCCATGTCGTGAGGGAAAAGGAAGTTATTACTTTAGGAGATGCATCCTCATGCACTCCTTTAGTATCTTAATTTTTATTTTTATTTTTTCCACATCTTTAAATTATTTTTTTATTTTTATTTTTTAGGATAACAATGTTATTTTTAAATAATGTTCTTTATATTATTTTTTTAGGAAGGAGTTCAAGGATTTGTAGAAGATGGGTCGATTGGTGTTAAGAAATTCCAAGCCAAAACACGGTAACCTTTCCCATTACGCCAAAACACGACAACCTTTCCCATTCCCCCCTTTATATCCGCCCAAAACTCATCCACTTCCCAAGGCAACTATTGTCGTACACGCAACCTTTAGCATTCCAAATTTGAATGCCAAATAATTATTACCCCTCCATTTATTTAAACCCCCCTCTAGACACTCAACCATCACACCCATTCTCTTCATCCTTAAACTCAAAAGCTTTTCTCGTTTTACTTTCTCTCTAGTTCTCGAATTCTCACAATCAACAAACCACTCAACCATGGCCTTGTAGCTAGAAAGAGGAGAGCACTCTCAAGCAACCGAGGAACCAACCTTCAAACGTTTCACCCTGCCGGAGGTAGAACGAAGATACCTCGCCAAATTTGTCGACCGACAAGTGTGAGAAGTGCAAGGTTTCTAGTACTCCTCATCACACACTGATTTCGGATTGGATCTTTTCATCTTCAACAAAATCGAGCATAAAAAATGGCAAATCCTTTGCCACCAACCGGGCCGGCCAACGTAACTTGGTAAGGGAATTTTACGCCCACTCTCCAAATCCCAACAACCTATACGTACATGTTCGAGGCCAAGCCATACCAGTGGATGTCGATTCCATCAATCTTTACCATGGCATTCATGTGGCCAAAGATGAATACAAGGAGTACATCGACAAACTCACGACGAATGACTATGAAGATATGCTCAAGGAGTTGGGCATTTTCGACATAGCATAGAACAAAGGAGCGAACAAGGGAACGGTAAATCGCCGAAGGCTTCGGCCCAAGGCTAAACTTTGGAACGCCTTTGTTAAAAGATGCTCAATGCCCACATCTCACAACACAACCGTAGATAAACCGAGGCTTGCACTTATTTACTCCATCTTGCATAATAGAATTATTAATGTTGGATCTATCATATGCAATGAGATATTCATGTGTATCCAAAAAGATAAGGGTCGCCTCTACTTCCCAAGTCTCATCACCAGATTATGCAAGAAAAAGAACGTACCTACCGATCCGGCCGATAAAAGGATGATCAACGGCTCAATACTACAAAATAATGCAGATTACAGAAACCGAGCCAGAGTCCACTCCTATACAAGGCATTGTCGCGGTAACCTCGTCGGGCAATGCCCCAGAAATTCACAGACTGATGCCGCGACAACAACACTTCAGCGCCTTGCATAAAAATTTGACACAATGGACAAACGGCAGCACGGTTCATGCAATATATAGGGGACTTCAACAACTCAATCATTCAAGAAATCCTAGAGAAGTTCCTAGAAAACACGATACAATTTTCAATCTTTTCGGCTGACATCCTTGCCTCAGCAACGCCCAGAGCCGTTGTCACGGCAACGAACAAAGATTATGCCTCGGTCATGAAGACAACCACTACCTCGGCAACCCATTGAGACACCGCCTCGGCAATTCCAGCTGCCTCTGCAATGGCAGCGAAGGCTGATGATGCCCCACCAACCTGAGCAGACAAGGGTAAAGAACCTACAATTGAGCCAACCCAAACCGAGACATGGTCCGATTTATCTGACTTTCACGAATCAATTGCTCCCCAAGCCAAAGCCATCCCAGTTTCATCCACCAAGAAGTGCAAAACCACCACCACCGAAGAAATATGACGATGAGGAAGAGGTGACCAAGAAAGCCGAACCGACACCTCCAACATGTCACTAACCACGACGGGCAACCAAACGGATCAAGCACACGGCACGAAGGAAATTAGTCATCCAAGACGAAGACGATGACTCATCCATGTCCCCTTCGTTGTAATTTTTTTCTCGTGCCTTCTATTTCTCTCTATATTTTTTGTATGTGCATGAATGAGGGTAATGCTTCTCATGAGTTTGGGGGGGGAAGTAGTTGTTAGTTCTTTCTGTCATATCTACTATAGGAATTCATGCTTATTGGTTGCCTTAGTATTTAATCCAATGAAAAAATTGCCTCGGCAATAGATGTCTCTCTCTTACCTTAGCCTTAAATTTTTTCTAGTGAACTTTCAATTTTAGGATGTCCATGGAAGAATACTTAGAATCACACTATGAGGCTGAAAATGAAAAAGTAAACTTTTTGTGACTTTAATGATTGAAGGAGTTCTAAGACACTTAGGACAATTACTAGAATCGGCTCTAGCTTAAGGAAAAGCATAAAATATTAGAGGTGTTCGATATTGGCTCTAGTTTAGGCTTAGAAAAATCACTAGAGGTGCCCGAAATTGGCTATACTCGATTAGATCATTAAGAACAAAATGAAGTACTAGAAGTGCTCGAAATTGGCTCTAGCTGAAATAGAAAACTCAAAGAATGTAAGTTAATTGTTTAAGTGTTTACATAGACCCCGAAAATCATCTTGTTAACAATCACGCACACACTCACGAGTCTTATAGTTTGATTCTAGGGAAATCCTCGACATTTGAAGAATTGAGGGCCAAGTACATTCATATTTACGGTTTAGAGAATGGAAGAAAAAATATGTCCGAGGGATAATTTCATGAAGATTAAATCTTTGGAAATTGACTGTTAGTTTTGCATTGCTTGGGGATAAGAAATAGTTCGAGTTTGGGGGTGTGTTAGGTGAGTAAAAGTATTCATTTTAGGACCCTTTATGACTCAATTATTGTCAGACTTAAGTTCATTTACGATGCATTACTATCCATATATACACAATTTCATTGTTCTTGCCATTGTCATGATTGATCGTCTTTATTTGAATATATTTGGTGGAAAAGGTATTGTTTTGGTATGTATTTTGTGCATGTGCAACTTTCTTTACCCACTGCCCAGGCAAGTATTGTCGCGGTAGTGAAGGAAGGAGAAATAATGGTGCGGAACCATTACTTGATGATCCAGACCAATCTATTATTTGATGTCAAGCCTTATTGAGGAACGCTAAACCAAGAGAACGAGCCCTGCCGAGGAAATGCCCAGATATTTGCCGAAAAGGGAGAAAATATGCAAAGTAGTGGGTGACTTGAAGAGCATAAAAAGGAGAATTTTTAGAGATACTTTGCATGAAGATCGGAGCTTAGGATGATCATGAAGAAGTCAAAGGAAGGTCAAGGACAAGAAATCGATAGAGGAATAAAATAATGAATTAAAAGATATTTATTTCTTTTATGAAGTTATGTTCAACTCCAACTTATCCTCCTATTCCAAGAAGAATTCGACAAGGGCATGCTCTATAAAAGCCAAGGCTTAGCCGCCACAAAAGGGGGTAGATCGAGATATTCGGTAGAGAATTTTGAGTGCTTCTTATCGCCATTATGAACTAAATCTTATTTTAAGCTAGGGTTATTTTGTTTAGTAGTTGTGAGCAGAATATTGTAATTTGTTTAGGTTTTTGTTAGTGCAATTAAGTTCAAGGTTTGCTTATTCTTGGTGTTTACTTTTTCTTGCAATTGAATCGGGAGAGGATATTGAGATTGCATCTATTTGTCTAATATCGGGAGAGTTAGACTCACGAAACTAGTAAGCATGGTCTTTATCCTAATAAGTGAAGACTAATTCGAATTAGGGATAAGTACGAGTTTCAACAGCAAAGAGAAGCGTAAGATTGGTTGGTGTCCAACCTAGGTTCACACTGGAGGTATTGTCAAGGCTTGTACATCAATAGAGTTTTGAATTAGGGATAAGAAGGAACCGTTTAAGAATGTTTTGCTGAACCTTGGAGGTTATCGCTCAATTTCCCAAGCAGTAGCCGTGTTCTTTGCCGCGGTAATAGTTTTGCCCATTGACGAGGCAATTATGCTGCCCATTGCTGAGGCAATCAAGTTGACGTTTGCATTCAAAACTGAGACAATTTCATTCAATTTCCACACTACAACGCAACATAATCCGACCTACTTTATAATCATATTTACTCAATCTCTTAATTTACTTGTTTTCTAATTTTTGGTTGTTTTATCTACCAAACCATTACTTGTGTTTTTATTTTTCTACAGTGCGAGACGATAATCTCTCGAAGTAGCCCCAATCCCTATGGAGACGATATTTTTTATTCTACAACTTGGCAACGTGTATACTTGCACTAAAATTGCAACAAAAAATACGCGCAACACTAATCCCTTTGCCAATATACACTTTTAAACCGTGTTACCTCATTGTTTTTCATATGCATCATTCAAACCAATTTCTATCAAAGTATCTCAAATACATTAAACCATGTATTTAAGCATTTTCTCAAACATGTTACATACCACTTCTAAACACATGTATTATCAAAATATAAACATATGCAACATTTCTCACTGGCAAAACATGCATATAATATTAGGTAAAATATTTCTATCTTCAAAGCATGAGCATAAATTTAATAAAACAATAGAAATTGAAAACTGAGAGTGAAATCTTCCATACTTACTTCTGAGCTTAGATTAGCGTTTCAAGCTTAATATAAACCCCAAACCTTGCTTTCAAACATTTGAAAAGATTTTAAAATCATTTTCACTCACCAACAACACCTTGCTTGCTTTGCTGAGGCAAAATCAAGCTTCTAGATCAACTGCAACCCCTTCCGAAGCTAACGAACAACATCCCCTACTTCTAACCAAAGGAAAATAGACGATTAATGCACAACATTGCATCGAAATCCCCAGCAACACAAAACTACATCAAAACAGAGGATTAATCCACAACCATGCATTAACAACCAAGCTTTCGCTACCTGAAAACTACCGAAAACACCGGTGAAGCCTTTCTAACAAATCTCTAGCCATTACCCAACGAGATTAACATCAAAAAAACATCAATTTGCATCTAAAAACACCTTCTCAACACCAAAGAACCACCAGCAACCAATCAACCACAAAATCAAGCCAAAAACTCAAAGAACCTAGAAATCAACCAACTCACCTAGTTTCGGGTTTCCTAAGTTAATATCACTCAATCAACCTTTCAATACATCATAATCATGACATAATCTCGTTATATTCCCAGTAAAATAGGTTCGAAATAAAGATTTCTTGATTTAATCAATTAAACCTCAATTAAACATCACTTAAACCAATTCTCCATAATTGCAACATCAAAACCCAATAGAAAACATTCATAAAAGATCAAAATTTTGGGAATTTCGAGAAAAAAAACCTTTCATTAGAGGAGGAAAATGAAACCTTACCTCTAATGATGCCTTTTCCTTTCAATTGTAAAGATTTACATGAGAAAACAAAGTTAAAACCATAATATTTGATTGGAAAACATTAGGAAATCATTTATTGTTAAAAGATAAATCAAATCAAGTGTTTATCTCAAATCTTTGAAGAAGAAACTGATGTTTGGCTGGAGAGAATTTGAGAAAAATGATTGGGAGAAAATGTAGTTACATGAAATATGATTTAAGAGGAAAATGCTAATTTAATTCCATCCACTTGTTTATTTATTAAAACCACTTTAAAATTGACCAATTAAAAATGAAAAAAGTTTGAATTAG
Source organism: Hibiscus trionum (assembly GCA_030270665.1). NCBI lineage: Eukaryota > Viridiplantae > Streptophyta > Magnoliopsida > Malvales > Malvaceae > Hibiscus > Hibiscus trionum. The sequence goes on from BSYR01000051.1 coordinate 15,494,766, forward strand.
ACTTTGGATGAATAGCTCCTTAAAGATTCAAAGTTCTGATCTTTTACGATTTAGTCACTAAAAACAGTTTTATGATCATTACATTTTGGTCACCAATTTCAAAAATGTCAAACCTCCAAAATCCATTTTCCAAAATTAATCCCGCCAAAATCATATGTATATATATATATATATTAATGATTTTAAAATGTTTTCCCATATTTTTCCAACCTCAAAAACCCCTTTAAAATAATTGAATCTCGAAACTAGTCTAGATTATTTGAACCAATTCACCTGAACTGTCTTGCCTAAACTCGGATAACTCCTAGGCCCAAAATCGGGGCATTATAACTCTCCCTCACTTAAGGAATTTCGTCCTTGAAATTTATCTGGTGGAAAAAGATAAGGAAACTGCTTCTTCAAGTCATCCTCCCTTTTTCCCACGTAGCTTCCTCGACACCTCGGTGACACCACAACACCTTAACCAAATCTATGGTCTTCCCATGAAGAACCTTGCTGTCCACATCCAAGATCTTAATCGGTTCCATATCATAGGTCAAATCTGGTTCAACTCAACTTCTTTAATAGGCATAACATGCGAAGGATCCGATCTATACTTCCGAAGCATGGAAACATGGGAAACATTATATATCTTTTCTAACTCAAGCAGAAACCTCAACCTATAAGCCACCGGTCCAATGCGCTCAAGCACCTCATATGGTCCTCTAAATCTCGGACTCAACTTTCCCTTCCAACAAAAACCTCATCACCTTTTTCCAAGGCAAAACTTTCAAAAATACCTTATCACCAACCCTATATTCAATCTCCTTACGCTTCAAATCCACGTAACACTTTTGACGATCCGAAGTCGCTTTCAACCGATCACAAATGAGTTTTACCTTTTCCATTGTCCCTTTAAGCAAATCTGGCAAAGGAAACAAACTTTTTCCCCACCTATACTCCCTACCATACAAAGTTTCGTATGGAGTCATTTGTATACTCGATTGATAGCTATTATTATAAGAAAACTCCACCAAAGGAAACTCTTTCTCCCAAGAACCTTGGAAATCTATAACACAACACAGCAACATATCCTCAAGCAGTTGGATAACTTGCTCAGACTGACCATCTGTCTGAGGAGGATATGAGGTACTAAAATTGAGTCGTGTACCCAAAGCTCCATGCAAACACTCTCAAAACCTCACTGTAAACCTCGGATCTCTATCCACAACTATGGATTTAGGTACACCTTGCAACCTCACAACTTCAGCAATGTACAACTCTGCCAACTTATCCAACGTATAGGTAGTATGCACAGCTATGAAATGTGCACACTTCGTAAAACGGTCCATAATCACCCAAATAGAGTTCTTCTTTGAAGGGGTCAAAGGCAAACTTGATACGATATCCATTGTAATCCTCTCACATTTCCATTCTAGTATCTTCAAAGGTTGTAACAGCCCGGAAGGAAACTGATGCTCAGCCTTCACGTGCTGAGAAACCATACACTTACTCACAAAATCAGCAACATCCTTTTTCAATCCAACCCAATAGCACTCATCCTTCAACCCACGTACATCTTAGTACTACCAAGGTGCATAGCAAAAGGACTACTATGCACCTCTGTCAGAATAGTGCGCCTCAACTCAACATCATCTAGCACAACTATTCAACTCTTAAAACACAAAACACCATTATCATTGAAACAAAAGTCCATCGAATTACCATATACTATATCCTGAACATGCGGTACCAAAGAATCATCAAGAAACTACTTCTTCTTAATCAACGGTATCAGGGAAGGTTTCACTTGCAACTCAGCTATCAATCCACCATCCCGCGACACACTCAATCGCACAAACATGACTCTCAAACTCTATAACTACCTTCATATTCAAAGCATCATCCACTACATTGGCCTTTCCAGGGTGATAGTCTATCGTCAAGTTGTAATCCTTAAGTAACTCCAACCATCTCCATTGCCTAAGATTCAACTCTTCCTGAGACATCAAATACTTTAAACTTTTATGATCCATATACACTATACACTTTTCTCAATAAAGGTAATGTCTTCAAATCTTCGACGCAAACACCATAGGATGGATATGAAGCAACTCCTCCTCCTTGCATCAACACACACCCTAATCTAACATAGGATACATCGCTAAAAATCGCTAACTCTTTACCCGATTCGGGTTGAATCAAGATCGAAGCTCATGTCAAAGCTTCCTTCAACTTCTTAAAAGCTTGTTGTAGCAACTCCGTCCACTCAAACTTAATATCTTTTTGGAACAATTCCGTCAACGGAGCAGCAACCTTAGAAAAATCATCCACAAATGACGATGATAACCCGTTAAACCCAAGAAAATAAAAACCTCCGATACCGATTTAGCTTGTTTCAAATTCACAACCGCCTCAACTTTCTGCGGAACCACAAGAATTCCTTCCACCGACACAATAAGACCCAAGAACACCACTTCCTTAATCCAAAATTCACACTTGCTCAACTTAGCATATAACTGATTGTTCAACAAGGTCTGTAACACATTCCCCAAATGTCTATCATGATCCTCCTCGGTACGTGAATACATAAGGATATCATCAACAAACACAACCATAAGTTGATCCAAAAACTCATGGAACATTCGATTCATCATGTCCATGAAAGCTACAGGCACATTTGTCAACACAAACAGCATCACAAAAACTCATAATGACCGTAACAAGTACGAAATGTTGTTTTCAACACATCTATATCCTTCACCTTCAACTGATAATATCCCGATCTCAAATCAATCTTGGAAAACATTGTTGCATCACCAAATTGATCGTGTAGGTCGTTAATTCGCGGTAAAGGATACTTGTTCTTTATCATCAACTTCTTCAGTTGCCGATAGTCGATGCACATTCTCATAGTGTCATCTTTCTTTTTCACAAACAACATCGGCGCTCCCCACAGCGACACACTAGGCCTAATAAACCTGTAGTCTAACAACTCTTGATGTTGTGTCTTCAATTCTTTAGGTGCCATGTGATACGGAGCAATAGACACCAGAGTCGTATCCGTATACGTCTCGATACAAAACTCTACCTCTCTATCTGGCAGTAATCCAGGCAACTTTTCAAAAAATACCCCGGAAAATTGCAAACAGTCTGGATATCTTGGGCACGTACCTCCTTCATATTCGGATTTATAACATACGCCAAGTATGCTTGACGTCCTCCATGTATCAACTTTTGTGCTTCCGTTGACGAAACAACATTGGATAAAAACTTAACATGCTCGCCTACCACCACAACCTCATAATCATCGACAAGCTTCAATGAAACATGCTTGGTTTCATAATCTACCACAGCCCTATGCTCGGTTAAACAATCCATACCTTGAATAACGTCAAAACCATAGAAAGGTAACTCCATCATATCAACCGCAAACACATGTCCTTGAATCATCAACATACATCTCATAAACAACTTCCTAACAACAATTGTCTCACCAAAAGAACTCGTTACTTGCATACCCACATCTTACAAATCAACTAGTATATCGAGCAACTTTACATGATCACTTAAAATATAGAAATTCGTGGAACTAGAATCAATCAAAGAAAGTAGTGATAAGGATTGCAAAATAAAGGTACCTGCAATCACATATGTGTCATTCCTTCCCTTGCGGTGTGCATAAACCTTAGGCAGTCCACCTCCCTTAGACTAAACTGCCACAACATGAGCAACATTCCTCTGACCATTCTCCTTGCGCTGAGTTACCTCGGCCGCGCCCACGACCCCTTTAAGGCTCAACAACATCCACTGGTGCTTGCCTAGCTTGATGAGGACAATCACGCTTCATATGACCCTAAGAACCACAACCCCAACAAACACTAGGATTACCACAGTATTCTCCAGGATGTCGCTTCCCACAATGGTTACACTAAGGCTAATGAACCACCACATTCTGGCCTTGCTGTCTGCAGCCCACATTATCGCCACCTCCAAGCCTCTAATTCAAAAAAAAACTTCTTATCACACTACGTCTTGCAGCGATCCCTTCCCTCGTTAAACTCAGCAACCCTCTTCCCAGAACTCCATTCTCTCATCAATTTCTCAGATTTCTAATGGCACAAAAGGGTTTTGATACGGTCCCGTGTACCCATATGATTCCTTGTTTTGCCCTTTAGACGTATGAATATGGTCTACCATGTATCGATACGGTATGCTTATTTTGGCTTTATTGTACCGATATGGTAGCTCGTGTATCAGTAGGCCTGGGCCTGTAGTGACATATTTTGATGGTTTTACATGTCAAAACACATCAAAAATCAATCCAACATGTTAACAAAGCATAAGTTAAGACTTAGGTCATGATTCTAAAGAAAAATAACACCAAGGCATGCTTTCAACATCAACACAACATATCTAGCAATCTATAGGCTTGCTCTGTAATACCATGGTTTTGGGCTTAGGAGTTTCGGTGATTGTTTTAGAGTTGGCCGAAGTTGTTTTTAGAGTTCGGGTAGTTTGGGGTGACTTCATGGAAAACTACCCTCGAGTGTTCTTAAAAATGTGAAAATAATTTCTAAAATCCTTATATATTATATATATGTTGTGTGCGAAATCAATTTTAGAAAATGAGTTTCGGAATTAGGACATTTTGGTCTAGTGATTAAAATACGAATTTTCAAAACTATTTCAGTGACTATTTTTTAAAAGAATCAAAATATTGAATCTTTAAGGAGCTATTTAGCCAAGTCTAATTTTAGACTTTTCCCTTATTTATTTTATTCCTAAGAGTGATATAAAAAAGGGTTTTATATCATTTCAAGATTTGACGTTAAAACTTCAAAAAGGCTTTTCTTCATTCTCTTTTCAATCAAACAACATTTTAGCAGCAAGTTTTCAAAGGTAAGCTTCCTTTTAAGTGGATTTCTAATCATCAAAGTATTTCCTTATGATTTTCTTCTAAAACCCAATTGTTTTCTCTTAGATTTCTTAAGCTTTTTTCTTAAAAATCAAGGGGAAACTCTACCATTAGAGGTGAGCTGCATTTTTCTCCTCTAATGTAAGGTTATTTATGGATATTCCCATGTTATTGATTCTTTTATTGTCTTAGATTAAAGGTTTTACAAAGATATTTATGAAATGTGAGAAATCAAGCTAAAAATGGTTGTTAGTGAGTTTCATTGCTGGGTCAGGTTTTGCTGGGTTTTAGATTGTTGTGGGAAATGTTTTTGATGTTGAAATATGTTGAGATAATGGGTTAATCAAAAGAATCCTGGATTTGGTTAAGTTGGTGAAGTTTCAAATTGATATTTTTGGGTTTTTGGCTTGGATATGTGAGAAATCAGTAACTGGTGGTTATTTGATGATGGGTTAATGTTTTTGGATGCTATTTGATGTATTTATGATGATAATCTTGATGAGTTTTGGCTGGAGATCATTTGGGTTGATTTATTCGATGTTTTCAACTTATTTTGAATATGTTTTGATGGTCGATTGTTGTTAGATGATGAGTCTCTATTTTCCAGCAAGTTTTTGGGTTGAAATAAAGTCTAATGTTCTGTTTTGTAATGGTTAGAAACAGGGGTTTTGGATTTGGAATCATCAGACGCGTTTTTGGGTTGAAACATAGGTTAATATTGTGCATCTAGAGAAGATAAAAAGAAAAAAAGGGTCGTCAATCGAGGTTGAATTGTATGAGTTGACTTCGATTTTCCCCGTGTAATCTTCTTAGTTTGGTTCGGGCGTCTAGGCCGGGCTAAGGGGTTACATTTGTTGGTATCAGAGCCCGATTACGAAAGAATTGAGGATGTTGGTATATGAAATTGATATGTATTGACGTGTGTTGATTGAAAGGCATGAATTTGGTTGAATTTTGGAGCTTATGACATGCTTGATTGATGTGAATCGCATGTGAAATGACTATGGTTGTAGGATGATGATGTGATATTGATATGTGCTGGTTGTGGATGATGGAAAGCTTGATGAGTTTGATATGCCATTGTATGATATGTTATGCTTGAGGGAAATCGGGGTACTCATTGCCTTATTAAACTAGTTAAAGGTTTTTGTAAACTTGGATCCTTGCTTGAGGCTGGCCTAAATGGTTTGATTTGTTTTTTTTTGTTAAACTAGTTAAAAATATCACTATGGGTCCGAGAAGAGAGCTAACGTCAAACACAATAGTGCCTGTGGCTGAGCAGGGCGACCAGGGTGAGCGAGGGGCTGATGTCCTTCCTGGTGGAAACTTACCTCCTCTACCACCACCTGGAGGTGGGGAGTAGGAGTAGAAAGGACCTGTTGGTCCAGATTTGGGTGATCTAACGCCGTTGGCTCAGGCGATCACCGGGGCGTTTTAGGCTGTAGTAGCCAGAGCGCATGTGCAGGCCCCTGCAGCTGGGCAGGCGGGCTTACCTTTGGAGAGGTTGAGGAGCCTAAGAGTTGTTGGGTTCTTTGGTTTGTCTCCTGAGGCGTCAGAAGCTTGGTTGGCGAGCACGATCCGTATCATGGATCAGATGGGCTGTAATGATGTGCGTAAGCTGGGGTGCGCTATTTCTCTTCTCCAGGGTGATGCGTATAGTCTGTGGACGACCACCATTGCTGGAATGGAACCCAATGAAGTGGATTGGGAGTTTTTCAAGGGTGCTTTTAAGAGAAAGTATCTAGGTGGGAGATACTTGGATAAAAAGAAACGCGAGTTCATGTCGCTAGTTAAGGGGACCCTCTCTGTGGCTGAGTACGAGGACCAGTTCATACGCCTGAGCTAGTATGCCCCTGAGCTGATACCTAGTGAGAGGCATTGTTGTGATCGCTTCTGGTACGGGCTGGTACAGGAAGTCAAGACATACATGTTGGCTGCGGATTACATCGACTTCGATGTGCTTGTATGTCGAGTCAAAGACATCGAATAGAATTTGGGTTTGTCGTCTCGAGGTATTGGTTCTAGCTCTGGGAAGAGAGCAACTGAATATAGTTCCGGGGGTTGACTAAACAAAAGAGGTCGTGATAGGAGACATCAGCCTGAGGTGAGGCTAAGTGCTCCGGGACGAGGCGGTCATGTTCAGGGAGGCCGAGTGAGGTCTGAGCAGCACACGTGCTGGACATGTGGGTCGAGGGACCACCTGTGGCGAGATTGTCCTCGAGCAGCTAGAGAGCCTCAGGCTTCTATTGTAGTGACAGGGAATTCGTGCTGGAACTATGGTTCAGTGGATCACATGAGGCGAGAGTGTCCTTTGTTGGCTGGTGGACGCCATGGACGTGCACCTGCTATGGCTGCACCTCAGAGAGGCCATGGGTGTGGCTGAGGGAACTTTTAAAGGAGATATGAGGGTCAGCGAGGCATTGCACACGTGGTAGCAGTTTGGCATGAGGGAGGCAGTCTTGCGAGGGTCTATGCTCAGCGTGAGGAGCGAAATGATACCGATGTTATTGCAGGTATCTTTGTTCTTCAGTCTTTATCATTGCTGCTTTGATTGATTCTGGATCCACGCATTCTTATATCTAGAGTGAGCATGCGCATTTGCTTGATATACATGTTGAGTTGCTCGAAGTAGGAATGTAAGTGACTAGTTCTTTTGGTGAGACTGTAGTCACTAGGAAGTTGTTTAGGAGATGCCCTTTGTCTGAGCAAGGTCATGTCTTTCCTGTGGATTTGATGGAATTACCCTTCTATGGTTGGTATGGATTGGTTGACTGAGCATAGAGCGATAGTTGATTTTGATGTCAAACGGGTCACTTTAAAGCTTACTGATGATTATGAAGTGGTGATAGTAGGCGAGAATGTGAAATTCTTTTCGAATGTAATTTGGGCTTTGGAAGCAAGCCGTATGATGTGGTTGGGTTGCGAGGCTTACCTTGCCTATGTGATGAATCCTGGCACAAAAGATGTAAGTGTGCAGGACATCCGAACCGTTTGCGATTTTCCAGGTGTCTTTCCAAAAGAATTGCTTGGGTTGCCACAAAACAGGGAAGTTGAGTTTAGTATCGAGTTGTATGAGAATACAACTCTGGTATCCATTGCTTCTTATCGCATGGCACCCAAAGAGCTAAAAGAGTTGAAAACGCAACTGTAGGAGTTGTTGGATCGAGGGTTCATCCGGTCGAGTGTGTCACCTTGGGGTGCACCAGTCTTGTTTGTAAAAAAGAAAGATAGGACGATGCGGATGTGCATAGATTATCGGCAACTGAACAAGTTGACGATCAAGAACAAGTATCCCTTGCCTAGGATTGATGATCTCTTTTATCATTTCAGATGAGCCTCAGTGTTTTCTAAGATAGACTTAAGTTCAGTGTTGGGTTATACGGTGCTCGATTCCTTCAACCATTCGTGCTCGCCAAGTGGTGGAGAAGTGGAATTTTGGGTGCAAGTGGTGTGGAAGCTAAAAAGATTAATGACACAATGATTTATAGTGGTTCAACCTTCTAACCAAGGTCTACATCCACTACCTTAGCTTCACACTAAGGATTTCCAATCAATCCACTATTGATTCGTCCCTTTTCTAGGCTTAGGAGGAAACCCTTATACACCGATCAAGCTTTCTACCCAAAGCCTTGATGAAACCCTCTTTACAAGAGAAAATATAAGCAAACTCAAATCCCTCTAATAGGTATTTGTTTTCACAATTTAGGTCTCACCCAGAACCTAAAACACTTGAGCAAATCTAACAATTTTGGCTCACTAGTGTTTGTCTATACAAAGAAATGACAATTTAGCACTAAGACAATTTATTGATCATTTGTTGTTGACAATTGAAGCATTAACCATTACTAGATGCTTGGAGGTCCATTTTATACTCCTTAATGAGTTTGTAGTTGTTACTAGCCGTTGGGGTTGAATTGGAGTCGTTGGAGACTTAATTTCCCACCATAAATGCAGTTCTGCAGCTCTCCGTTTTGAAACGCTCGAACTCGTTTCGAAACACTCTTCAAGTAGAAAGAGCCGTTGCAATCTGATGCAGCACCCGTATTGAAATTCCTAGACCCGTATCGAAACGCCCGTATCGAAACGCCTAGACACGTATCGAAACGATTTGCATTTAAATGTTAGTTGGGAAATAGTCGTTGGGGGTATATGACCGTTGTGGTCAATGCCACGTAGGCGTATCGAAACGGCATAGCCCGTATCGAAACGCTTGGCAAAATCTTCATCCAGAAAAGAGCCATTTTAAAACTCGTTTCGACACTATAAGACCCCGTATCGAAACACCTAGGGGTGTTTCGAAACACCTGGATGGTTTTGTTTAATTTGGCTTTGAAAACGTGTAAAAACCTTTTAAAACATCTCTAAACATAATTTCAAGTTGTTTGGACTTTAGAAAGGTTTTGAATTCTTTTTAACATTGTCCAAAAAGATTTTTCAATTATTATATCAAAATATTAGTTCTACAATCTCCCCTTTTTGATATAATAAAACCAACTTGAAATTTTGTCTGGGATTCTCCCCCTTTAAGTTTAAAAGTGAATAAGAGATGAAAAATTTGAAATCAATTTGAGCTCCCCCTTATTCATTTGAAAATTCAATTTTTCAAACCATTTCTCCCATTTGTTGTTATATCAAAAAGAATTCAAAAGACATTAAATTCAAAATAACTTAGGAGGTTTGAAAAGATGACAAAAATAAGAATTTTGGTTTTAAAAAATGGCTCCCCCTTTACTCAAAGCATCATAAAAATGTTAGTTCAACATATATGATCATCTAGTTGAAATAAATAAAAAATACATCAAATAAAAGCAAAAACAACTAGATTTTTAAAAATGGCTCCCCCTTTACTCAAAGCATCATAAAAATGTTAGTTCAACATAAATGATCATGTAGTTGAAATAAATAAAAAATACATCAAATAAAAGCAAAAATAACTAGATTTTACCACACTTGAACTCAAGGGAGGAATTGAAGCCTTCCTTCTTCAAGTGTTCTTCCTTGTGTGCATGGTGCTCCCCCTCAATTTTTGACTTGTTGATCACTCTCCATCACACCTAGCAAAAGACAATCAAGTAATTTTTAAAAAATGGCCCCCTTTACTCAAAGCATCATAAAAATGTTAGTTCAACATATATGATCATCTAGTTGAAATAAATAAAAAATACATCAAATAAAAGCAAAATCAACTAGATTTTACCACACTTGAACTCAAGGGAGAAATTGAAGCCTTCCCTCTTCAAGTGTTCTTCCTTGTGTGCATGGTGCTCCCCCTCAATTTTTGACTTGTTGATCACTCTCCATCACACCTAGCAAAAGACAATCAAGTAATTTTTGGTATCCAAATTTCTTTGGATCCATAGACGTTAGTAGCACAAAACTTAGTCCCCTTAGGAATCCATTTTTCAATTTCATCCTTTTTAGTTGAAGTGATTAGTCCTTTTGGGACCCAAACACTTCTAAAACATTTATCATTTACAAATCTAGGGGCACTAGATTGTCTTATATAAAAGTTTGATTTTCTAAAATTATTTTTCTTTTCAAGCTCTTTGGAAATCAAATCTTTTTCTTCTTGAACTTTATGAAGCAAATTTTGTAAATCAAAACATTTTTGTTCAAACTCTTCGAATTTTGCTTCAAGTTCAAGTTTGGTTTTAGAAATCAAATCATTTTGAATTTTCAACTTTGAAATCATTTTATTGTTTTTCAAAATGTGATTTTTAAACTCTAAAACCAAATCGTCATAGGCATCTTGTAATTCATCAAAAGAGTAAGAACATGAAGTAGATGAATTAGAAGTTACCCTTGAATCTTCTTCGATGGCCATAAGGCAAAGGTTGGCTTGTTCATCATCGATGGAGTCCTCATCAGTCCAATTAGCCACATATGCCTTCTTCTTATGGCTTGAAGTGCTTGCTCTCCCTCTTCTTTTTCATGGAATCTCGTTCAAGCTCTCTCAAGGCTTTCTTCATGAACGGGGCACACTTCTTGAAGAGATGAACTATCTCTTCTTCTTCATCCTCCTCTTCACTTGAATCAACATGATGGAATGTGGAGGATTTGAGAGAAATGACATTAATGTTGATGCCAAGCCATTTGAGCTTCTTCTCCCCCATAGCTCTAATTTCATCCCTCTTCTTCTCCTCCTCTTTTTTGTTTTTCTTCATGATTTGGTGAGTGAGAAGTGACCCCATGAGCTAATCAAGCTTCAAGGTTTTGAGATTTTTGGCTTCGATGATGGCGGTCTTCTTTGATTCTCAAGACTCGAGAAGTGAGTAGATGAGCTTTCAGAAAAGCTTCTCTTCCGGGATGGCTTCTCCATTGCCTTTGAGACCATTGGTGATAGTGGAGAACCTATCAAACATCTTCTTGATGTTCTCTTCCGGATCCATCTTGAAGTTCTCATACGCTAGGTTGAGGATGCCGATCTTGGTCTCCTTTACTTCATCGGTTCCTTCGTATCTGACTTCAAGCTTGTCTCATACCTCCATGGCACTCTCACAAGAAGACATCTTCTCATATATGTTTGGGCCAAATGCACAAAAGATGATGTGCAAGGCTTTGCAATTAAGCTCCATCTTCTTGCGATCTTCGGCACTCCATTTCACTTTTATTCATTGAGGCACGAACGAACCATCTTCTACTATGTCCCATATCTTGTAGTCCCTTGACTTAATGAAGAACTTCATCTTTTTCTTCCAAAGAGCATGGTGAGTTCCGTCGAAGAAGGGCGGTTTGTCGATGGATTGCGCCATTGAGCCAGTTGATTGAAATGTTGATCGAGCTTGCCAGATCTTCTCAATAGGATGTTAATCCTCTTCAATTGAGCCAAGCTCTGATACCAATTGTTGGGTTCTACGGAACTCGATTTCTTCAACCGTTCTTGCTCGCCAAGTGGTGGAGAAGTGGAATTTTGGGTGCAAGTGGTGTGGAAGCTAAAAAGATTAATGACACAATGATTTATAGTGGTTCAACCTTCTAACAAAGGTCTACATCCACTACCTTAGCTTCCCACAAAGGATTTCCAATCAATCCACTATTGATTCGTCCCCTTTTCTAGGCTTAGGAGGAAACCCTTATACACCGATCAAGCTTTCTACCCAAAGCATTGATCAAACCCTCTTTACAAGAGAAAATATAAGCAAACACAAATCCCTCTAATAGATATTTGTTTGCACAATTTATCTCTCACCCAAAACCTAAAACACTTGAGCAAATCTAACAATTTTGGCTCACTAGTGTTTGTCTATACAAAGAAATGACAATTTAGCACTAAGACAATTTCTTGATCATTTGTTGTTGACAACTGAAGCATTAACCATTACTAGATGCTTGGAGGTCCCTTTTATACTCCTTAATGAGTTTGTAGTCGTTACTAGCCGTTGGGGTTGAATTGGAGCTGCTAGAGACTTAATTTCCCACCATAAATGCAATTCTGCAGCTCTCTGTTTCGAAACGCTCAAACCCGTTTCGAAACACTCTTCATGTAGAAAGAGTCGTTGTTGTTTAATGCAGCACCTGTATCGAAACGCTGTTGGCCGTATCGAAACGTCCGTATCGAAACGCCTAGACACGTATCGAAACGATCTGCATTTAAATGTTTGTTGGGATATAGCCGTTGGGGGTATATGACCATTGTGGTCCATGCCACGTAGGCGTATCAAAACGACATAGCCCGTATCGAAACGCTTGGCAAAATCCTCATCCAGAAAAGACCCGTTTCAAAACGTTTTGACATTGTAAGACCCTGTATCGAAACACCTAGGGGTGTTTCGAAACACCTAGATGGTTTTGTTTAATTTGGCTTTGAAAACGTGTAAAAACCTTTTAAAACATCCTCTAAACATAGTTTCAAGTTGTTTGGACTTTAGAAAGGTTTTGAATTCTTTTTAACTTTGTCCAAAAACATTTTTCAATTATTATATCAAAATATTAGTTCTACAGTCAGGGTATTATCAGCTAAAGGTGAAAGATGTGGATGTACCTAAGACAGCTTTTCGGATAAGGTACGGGCATTAGAAATTCTTAGTGATGCCATTTGGTTTGACCAACGCACTTGTTGCTTTCATGGACACGATGAATCGTGTATTCCATAAGTTCTTGGACCAGTTTGTGGTGGTTTTCATCGATGATATCCTTGTGTATTCGCGTACCAAGGAGGATCATGATAGACACTTGAGAATCATTTTGCAAGCGTTGTTGGAGAATCAGTTGTATGCTAAGCTAAGTAAGTGTGAGTTTTGGCTTAAGGAGGTGGTCTTCCTTGGGCATGTTGTGTCAGTTGAGGGTATTCGCGTTTATACGTACAAAGTATAGGTTGTGATGAGCTGGAAGGTACCTAAGTCGGTGATAGAGGTATGAAGTTTCCTTGGTTTAGTTGGGTATTACTGTAGGTTTGTCGAGGGTTTCTCGAAGATTGTTGCACCTTTGACCAAGTTGTTGCAAAAGAATGTTCGCTTTGAGTGGGCAGATGCGAGGCATCAAGCTTTTGAGAAGCTGAAGGAAGCTTTGACGCAAGCTCCTGTCCTAAGTCAACTTGAGTCTGGTAAGGAGTTTGTGGTCTATAGTGATGCGCCCATTGTTTGTTTGGGTTGTGTGTTGATGCAGGAGGGTAAGGTGGTAGCCTATGCATCTAGACAGTTGAAGGTGCATGAGCATAACTACCCTACTCATGATCTTGAGCTTGCAGCCGTTGTGTTTGCTTTGATGATCTGGAGGCATTATCTGTACGGTGAGAAGTGTGTAGTGTTCACAAATCATAAGGGCTTGAAGTATCTTATGTCTCAGAAGGAGATGAATCTTGTGCAACGTCGTTGGGTGGAGTTGCTTAAAGATTATGATCTGACGATCGAGTATCACCCGGGCAAGGCTAATGTTGTAGCCGATGCTTTGAGCCGGAAAGTGGTCGTGGAGTTGAGGGCGATGTTTGCTCGCTTGAGCATACCGCATGATGGTGGTCTTATCGCTGAATTGCAAGTGAAACCATCTTTGATTAAGTTGATCAAGGACAAGTAGTTGCTTGATGATTCTCTTGTTCCTCATGTTCAGGACATTGCGGAGGTAGACCTTCAGATTTCAGTTTTAGTGATGATGGTGTTCTGTGTTTTGGGAGTCGAATAGTGGTGCCAGATGATGTTGAGTTGAGGCGCACTATTCTGACTGAAACTTATAGTAGTCCTTTTGCTATGCATTCTGGTAGTACGAAGATGTATCGTGATTTGAAGGATGAGTACTACTGTGTGGGGTTGAAAAAGGATGTGGCTGAGTTCGTTAGTAAGTGCATGGTGTGTCAGCGGGTGAAAGCTGAACATCAGGTTCCTTCGGGGTTGTTGCAGCCTTTGAGAATCCCAGAATGGAAGTGGGAGAGAATTACAATGGATTTTGTGTCTGGGTTGTCGTTGTCACCGTCAAAGAAGAATTCGGTTTGGGTGATTGTTGATCGGCTTACGAAGTGTGCACATTTCCTGCATGTGCATACTACGTATAGCCTGGATAAGTTGGCAGAGCTGTACATTGCTGAGATTGTGCGATTGCACGGTGTGCCAAAGTCCATAGTGTCGGATAGGGAACCGAGGTTTACAATGCGATTTTGGGAATGTTTGCACCAAGCCTTGGTTACACGGTTGAATTTCAGTACTTCCTATCATCCTCAGACGGATGGACAGTCTGAACGTGTGATCCAAGTGCTTGAGGACATGTTGAGATGTTGCGTGATAGATTTCAGGGTTCTTGGGAAAATCACTTGACGTTGGTTGAGTTTGCTTACAATAATAGTTACCATGCAAGTATTCAAATGCCTCCATACGAGGCTTTGTATACGAGAAGATGTAGAACCCCTCTTTGTTAGGCAGAAGTTGAGAAAAAGTTGATTTCGATGCCATCTATGTTAAAGGGAACCACCGAGAAGGTGAAGCTCGTTTGTAAGCGTTTGAAGGCAGCATCAGATAGGAAAAAGTCTTACGCGGATCTGAAGCGTAAAGAGATTGAGTTTGCGGTTGGCGAACGTGTGTTTTTGAAAGTATCTCCTTGGAAGAAGGGGATGAGATTTGGGCGTAAGGGTAATCTTAGCCCAAGGTTCATTGGACCTTACGAGGTTGTGGAGCGTATTGGTCCTATGGCATATCGGTTGAGATTGCCTTCGGAGCTGGAAAAGATACATGATGTGTTCCATGTCTCGATGTTGCAGAGGTACATATCAGATCCTTCTCATGTGATGCATGTTGAGGAGATAGAATTAAATCTGGATCTATCATATAATGAGGAACCAGTGAGGGTTCTGGATGTGAGCAGTAAAGTTCTTTGTGGCAAGACGATAGAACTTGTGAAGGTGTTGTGGCGATACCGGGGAGTTGAGGATGCTACATGGGAAAGCAAGGCGGACATGCTGAAGTAGTTTCCGTAGCTTTTTCCTTTAGGTAAAATTTCGAGGACGAAATTTCCTTAGTGGGGCAGAGTTGTAATGCCCTGGTTTTGGGCCTAGATGTTTTGGACATCGGACCGGACCGGTCGGGAACGGTCTGAATCGAGTTTGGTGATTTAAGGAAATCAAAGATCGGGATAGGATAAAAATTTGGTAAAATTTGATAAAATCCTCTAAAGTCATGTTTAAGAGGTTGGTCAAATCAATTTTACAAAAAGAGTTTCGTAAGAGGTACATTTTGTGTAGTGACCAAAATGTAAAATTTCAAAACTGTGGAAAATGTGATTTTTAAAAGAGGAGCCAAAATCTTAGAATCTTTAGGGAGATTTATGACAATTTAGCCTTTCCTTAATATGACATGTGTTTTAAAAGGGATTTTAAAGTGATTTAATAAAAGGATTTTAATAAATTAAAATTAATTAAATTAGAAAAATGAGATTTCACTTGATGTAACTACCTTTCCCTTCTCATTTTCAGCCAAACACAATTCTAACTCATTTTCTCCAGAATTCTTTTCTCCCAAACACTCTCTCAATATTTTCTAAACAAAGTTCAATAGTTCTTTTAAGATCTTCAAGATTTTTGCTAAGGAAAACTTGTCATTCATTAAGGAAAGAAAGGATTGGAGGTAAATCTCATTCTCAACCTTCAATCTAGGTTCTTTATTGAAATTCCCAAGATCTTTGGCTTATAATTAATGTTTTTGGTTGAGTTTTCAATATAGTTTTGATTTGAGGTTGAAATCTTGCAAAAATATGAAGAAACTCTTGATTTTCGGACTTGTTTTGTTAAGCTCTATTTTTGGATTGATTTTAATTGAGTTATGAGATGGTTAATATGTTGAAAAGAGGTTTTGTTGCTATAGATCCCGAAATCCTTGAGTTTCTTGATAATTCTAGTTGGGTTTTTTAGGTGAAATGATGAAGTAATGCTTGTTGGAGGTATAAGGATGGGTTTAGATTGATTTTAGATGTGTTTACTGTTTATAATTGTTTGGAAGTGATGTATGTTGGTGCTTGGTTTAGGAAGCAATCGATTGAGTTTTCGGTTGTTTCCGATGGGTAAATTGGTGTAGTTTGGGTGAGCAACGAGTTTTTGATTGGTTGCTGGTGTTGAAATGCATTTTAATGCATTTATATCCATGTTTTGATGATGTGAAAACAAGGGATCTTGATCTGGGGGCAAATAAGACGTTTTTGGAGGCTCCGGAAGAGTGATTTTCGTGTCGGCGAGCAAGGATTCGCGTATCGATGAGTGGAAATGGATTTTCTAGCTTTGTAACGCTTTGAGCGTGGTCTTGGGAGCATAATGTAAGTTTAAAACACTTAGCTAAGCTCAAGAGTAAATGATTCGAAAGTCTCTCTCTCAGAAATGTGCTAGGTTTTGATGGTAATACACTTGAGTTAAATGTGGTTTTTATTATTGTTTTAAAGCATGTTTTAAGCAAGGTTAATGGTGGATTTTAATTCCATTATGTTAAGGATGCACTACGTAAATGATCCTTGGTTTTATGTGATAAATGGATTTGATATTAAGCATGTTTATGCTTGTGGAAATGGCATTGTGTTTATGCTTGTAAAATAGTGGAATACTGATGATAAATGATTATATTGGCAAGTGATGGAAATGGTTTTTGGTTACTTTAATCGGATATAGTTAGTCGGCTATAGGATTGGGTGCACCGTGAATAAAGTCACATTCGATGTCGAGGGGTTGTGATTGTACCGTAATCTCCATCCAAGTACCCAAACGATTGAGGCTAAGATCACAACGGTGAATGGTTTAATCCCGTGTGTGAGTCTTATGTTATGTGTCTCGTACTCTCATTAGTGGAATTATAAAACTACCGATGAGTGATGTTGAGGGGTGTGATTGTGCCATTATTCTCCATCACGGGTGTTGAAGGGTTGTGATTGTGCCATTAATCTCCACCTTGTGTAGTCCGGTAGTATGTATGAAACGTTCGGGACAACGCTTGTAATCCGTGTATCCGATTGTGTCATGTGTTTTGGTGTGGTTTGAGAATTATCGCTTGCGAGCCAATATAATGTTAATGATTAATGATTAAGCATGAAATGGTTGTGAATGATGCAATAATGCATGTGATGCTTGGTTTAAGCATGAGCAAAGGATTTTGCTTTTGATTTAAAGATGCAATATGCATGTGGTTTTAAAAGTGCATTGAATTCCTAGTTGAACAAGTTTTAAAGAAAGGCATGAGTTTGCAAATGATGTTGCAATGGTTTATGTAATGCATTGATGAATGATTTTCTAGTGATCCTCACTAAGCTTTATGCTTACGCTCATTTGTTTCATCAATGCAGAGAATTGAGCATTGCAAGGCAGCCCAATAGCAAGGGGATTCCAAGAGTTTTGGTTAAGCAATGTATGTGGTTCACCCTTAGTGTAATAAAAGGTAATGGGTGGGAATTCTTACTTTCTGGATTTGTTGGTGATGTTTACTATTTTAAGCATGTTTGGTTTCTGAATTTGGACTTGTAATCGGCCTCTAATTGGTTTCATGTTTTGCTTATGGTGTTTTGACTATGCTTTAGCTTGTTTTCTTAAGCATGCTTGAATAGCTAGCATATCATCATGGTTTGATAAGTTTGGTGAGTATGATTTACTGTTCGATGATGTTTATATGTCTATTAGGTAGATTATAACTTGTATGCATGATTTAAGCTTGATTGGATATGTTTAAGCATGTTTAAATGCCTTTGGAATGTGTTTTTCTCATATGTGTATCGATACACGGGGAAGTGTATCGATACACTAAGGCCAAATCCAAGCTTTTCGGTACAGAGGTATCGATATGGACTGCCCGCGTATCGATACACCCAAGCCAAGTTTGATGGTCGTAGCGATACGCGGGGAAGCGTTTCGGTACGCTCTTCCTATCTTTTGCTACTGCCTTCCCGCGTATCGAGACAGGCTCAGGTGTATTGATACGGGTAGTTAAAATTCGGTTAAAAGTATCTTTGTAAGTTTTGAAATATTACGTTTTGGTCCTTAAATGTTATTTGATCAATTGGATGGGTTTGGATGATCGGTTTGAGCTAAAATTTGACGTGATCGCATGTTACATGACTAATTAAGGATCGGTAAGTTTAAAATCTGAAAAGTCGTTGTATTTTCTGTAATTTGTAAAATGGTCCCTAAAAGTCATAAGAATGCAATTGAATCTCTAATCGAACTCCGATCGTTGTGTCGTTTCTTTCTAATGGTCTTGCTATACACATAGGTTAATATTGTGCATCTAGAGAAGATAAAAATAAAAAAAGGGTCGTCAATCGAGGTTGACTTCGATTTTCGCTGTGTAATCTTCTTACTTCGGTTCGGGCGTCTAGGTCGGGCTAAGGGGGTTACACGATGGATGATAGCTTATGAATGTATTAGCTCGATGGGCTGAGTGAGCTCGAGTAACTCGATGGGCTTTGTGACCTCAAGAATGCCGAAGCTTTGTGGCACATGTAAGACTTCTTGTGGACTTATTGATGCGTTGAGATAGGCGATCTAATAACTCTAGTTAGTGTAGGCTAGATGGTAACTCATAGATAGTGAAGCCTTATATATTCTTTCTAAACTATATTTATCATGCATGCTTATTTTATGATAATCACGAATTATGGTAGAGTAGAAATGTATCACTGAGCTTTGTAAGCTCAACGTTCAGAATTATTGTTTCCATTCATAGGTTAGTAGGTTGATCGTGACTGATGACCACATCAAGAAGGGATCTCGCAGCACCGCATCGCTTTAGAGTACAATGCTTCGTATTTAGTTTTGGGATTATGTATTCATAGGACCTTACAAGTTATTGAGTATGTAAACTCTATTTGAAATATTATTTTTGGTATCAGTGTTTTAAACACGGAGCTTTCATTTTGTAAACTTAATTATAATGCTTATTTAACTTAATGGATTTATGGATGTTTAATGTTTTTAATTGATGGCTAAACTTATGGTTTTGAATTGGAAATTTGATGGGTCGATTTTTGGGTAACCCGAATATAGTATTTTGAATCCAGATCGAGATCGAGGTGTTATATTTAATGGTATCGTACCCTAGATTTAGCATGTTCTACGAAACTTTAGGGTGGTATAGAGGTCATGGTAAGGTTTCTAATGAATATAAGCCGAAAAATTTATGTTGTACTATTCCAAGACTGAGAATCTTGATGATATTGCCTTGTTTCCTTGTGATTTCAAAAAATTTGATGGCTGATGATGTCGAACACGACCAGAAGAGTCGTGAGGAGAGCTATGTCTCTCAAGTGAAGGACTCTAGTAAGGAGTCTATCCAAGATGTTGGGGACACGAGTCTTTTGGGAGGTACCAGAAGCAGAAGGGTGAACCACATCCATGATCTTACCTCAGCTCTTTTACAAGTGGTGCAAGCTATCCCGAGGCACTCTGAGACGCCTCGCAAGATCCCTGTTTAGAGGCTTCACCGTTATGGTCCAAAAGATTTCGAAGGTTTGGGTGAGGATGACCCAATCAAGGTTGACCAATGGTTAAGAGACACTTAGAGGATTCTGAGATAGATGAGGGGGAGTCTGGTTTATAACCTTGGTTATATTGTCTCCCTTCTTAAGGGAAATGCATATCAGTGGCGAGATACTGTTGAGTTGGGACTATAACCTACACTTCCAACATGAGATCTCTTCTTGGATGAGTTCAAGAAGAAGAAAATCAGCGAGGTTCGCATGGATGAGATGAGAGATCAGTTCGTGCATCTGGTCTAGGGGGACCGAGGAGTGTTTGAGAATGAGCAATATTTTCTTTGGTTGAGCCGATATGCCCTAGAGTTAGTTACCATTGAGGAGTTGAGGTATAAGAGGTTTAGACGTGGATGGAAGGTTGACCTTAAGATGAATGCGACAACAGGTTGTCTTGGGACATTCTATGAGCTAGCGAATAGTGCGAAGGCACTTGAACAACTTTAAGGTTTGACATTGTGTCAGATTGAGGACTCTATATGCCATATTGTCGAGACCCAGGATGTCATAAGTCCTTCTTCGGCTCCGTCTAAGAGGTTTCGTGCTCTGAGGGGTTCAAAGAGAGTTGCTTTAGATTAACTAACGAGTCGGTCAAGGATCTAGATCGAGGGTTAGTAGGGGATCATTGATTTCTGCTCCTAAGAAGTGTACTGATGGTTCAGCCGGAGCATCGCTTCCACTAGCTTGTGAGCATTATGGTCGACATCATTTTGGAGTGTGTTTCCTGTTTTGGAGGGTTTGCTATAGGTGTCGGGCACCTGGTCACATGGCAAAGAACTGCCTAATGATGGATGATAATGCACCAGTTCAATCTTAGAGGTTGACTTCTTCTCAGCATGATCAGAGTTTTGCAAGAGGCGGTGCTAGGGCGTCGTCTGGGTATCAGGGTGGAGGTCTTGTGAGATCCATTGTCCGAGTCGACGCTCGATTCGTTGTTAGACAGTATACCATTCAGGCCAGAAGTGGCAGCTTTGCTACCAATGATATGTCAGGTACATGTGTTTTGTTTTAGTTTTAGTTGTTGCATAGGTAGAAATCTGATTTCTCGTTCATACAATGGTTTTGGTTCTCGTTGAATAAGTGTTGTGGTAAGATATAGAGGTTGATGCTGGATTGGTTAATGCGTAAGATTTGTAAGTGCTTATAGAGAAGGTTTTATCGTGGATGATGAGTGAGGATTGAGAACGGTCCCCGTTGACTTGTTAGATTTACTCTCTCCGTAGTTAGAGGATGTTACCCTTAGTATAGGTGGGTTGTGTGAGTATAACGTATGCCTTGGTTTTCAAGCGAGACTCTCGAAGCTTCAAGATTCTAGGTGAACCTATTTGTGAGTAATGGGTGCGAGTAACCATTAGCTCTCTAGCGTGAAGGTCGTGTTCATGTGACATTAGTTTAAAGAGAGTCTTGTGGGTTACAATACGTTCTTAGCCAACATTTTAGATATGAGGGTTCAGAGTCTGAAGCTTTAGAGTTGTAGACGTTAAAGAGGTTGTTGAAATGCTCTTCGAGGAATGAGCGGGCTTACCTTTTGATCATGGGTTAGAACCCACAATAAAGGTAATGTCGAGTTTAGTGTTAGTGCCCATAACATTGTGGTATGGCATCGACTAAACTTTGAGATCGAGGACTCATTTGTAAAAATGAGTGAATACGGGTGTCATCGCCAAGTGGTTTACCTAGGGACGAGTCTGTGTTGGTTGGCTGAAAAGTGGTAGCATTGGATGTTGTGAGCCGATGTGTAATGGTGAAGGACCGTTACTAGGTTCTTGGGGTCGACGGTCTTGTAATTAGTTGAATGGTTTTGAGTTTTTCGTGTGATCATTTAGAATTTGAGTATTGTAAGTTGAAGGTTAAAGGGAATTCGTGATGAAGATTGTGATTGATGTGATGATTGGAATCTAAAGACAAGGCGTGAAGTGGTTTGGACTTACGAGTGCGTCGATATAATCTTGAGTTTGATGATTTGAGTGTTTGCTCTACCAAGTTTTGAGATGGGTTGTCTACATGTATAGTAAAATAGTTTGAAGATTATCAGAGTAGCGCAGCTAGAATGTGGTTATCGGCTATGGTTATGTGGAATCGAGATTCTTCTATTGCAACAGATCTTGTTGGAAGAACCATTTGAAAATTGTTGAGCGCTTGTTATAGTTTAGAACAACTGTTCATTGGAATTAATTGGTTGGATTGGAAGAGAATGTTCGAACCTTCGAGGATAGTTGGGTGAATTTTGATCTCTAGAAAGAGTTCATAAGTGGCAATGGTATTTATTTGCAATAAAGTGGCTCGAGTAGTGAAATCACATGATCATGAGTTATCTTTCATTCGACTTGGGGGTAGTTCTTGTAAAGTGAAGTGCTAAGTCCTATCTTGGTTGGCCAAGCTGGGAAGAAGGTTTGTTATTACAAGATAGATAGATGGTATAATTAGGTTGTTGGAGTTTCGCTTATTCTTGGAAATGTTTGATCATGGTGTAAATGATAGACAAAGAAGTGTTCCTAGTAGTATACCTTTGAGGAGGTGTCGCGTTCCGAACACAGACGAGGTTTGAGTTCAAGAGTTTTGAACCACAGATGATGGTGGAGAGGATTGTTAACCAAGATGAAATTCATCCGAAGTGAGTTCCTTGGGCAGATGCTTGGACAGTATCGTTTGAGTCCATCCTATGTTGTTCGGTTTTAAGGTTTGTTGTGAGTGTGGCTTGATATTTGGAAATGAATCATTGTGGATTCATGATACTAGTATTACGGAGTCTAGTGTTAAAAGTTTGGCTAAGAAGGTTTTGTAAAGGAATTCCATAATCAAAATAAACGTTTTTGAGATGGGTAATGGTTGGATCTGAGATAGTTGCAACTCCTCCCCTCGTTTAATCTTGAGGACGAGATTTCTTTTTTGGAGGGGAGAGTTGTAACGACATGAATTTTTGAGTCAACGATTGGATGTTGACCCAAGTTATGGAACTATGTGTTAGGGTGGACAGTTGGACCCATTGAACCTTTTTGGTTGAGAATTTGGCTATATAAGCTTGAGGAATGGTATCTTTATGCTATGGGTGGAAGATTATTGGTACTTTGTGTTCTAAAGGATGATCAAAGGCAAATTTTAAAAGGCGTATCAGTACAAAGGCTGGCCGTATCGGTACCCCATGTTTCATCAAATTCCAATAGCGAAGTCTCGTATCGGTACGCTTGGGGCGTATCGGTATTAAAAGGGTATTAGTACGAGGGGTCTGTGTACCGGTACGGGGTCAACGGTCAATCACCTCCTCTATGAAGCTCGAGTATCAGTACGCTTAGTCTAGGTATCGGTACCTAAAGACCAGTATCGGTACTTATGGTTGGGTATCAGTACCCACTAGATAATCTGCCCGTAAATGTTGAAAGTGAGTTCGAGTGGATGTAATTTGAGGACTATGGTCCAGGGGACTTTTAATGTAGTAAAATGAATTATAAAACCAAGAAACCAAAGTTTAATCCTCATTGATAAGCGTAACGTGTAATAACTTGGTAAGTGATAAATCGAGATAACCATGTTGGTTAGTGTAATGACTTGGGGCATTTGCTTGATGGCTTGGTTTGGTGCCACTAACCTCTTGGTGAGGTATATGAATGCTCGGGGAGCATGTATTATCTAATAAATGTTATAAAGGAATTCGGATGCCCTAGGGTCAGTACTACAATAGTTGTATAATGGGATAGGTACTTCGGGAAGAGTGAACAAGTACATCCGACGCACCCACAGGCTGAATGATCTAGGTGCAGTTAGAAACCTATTTGTGGCTATTGTAGGGCGTGTATGTGTTCCCTTTTTTTGAGAGCACAAGTGCAAACTCCTGCCAAGTTATAGTATATAAGATGTTGAATCCCACGAGGATTGGAATAGTTTCTTCGAGTGTGTACCTGCACAAGAAATTTAAAATGCACAATTAATTTTAGGTTTGGTTAAAAGAATAAAACTAAAAACACAATTAATTAAAGTAGGGGAGATCAGAGTGATAGAATAGGCCAGGTAATTGATGCTCAGTAGTGTCTAGACTGCATTGCATAGGTTAAGGTTGGATTGCGCTGCCACGATATGCTGCCTCGGTGGGTATGGCGGGCGGCAGGCTACGACCCTGTCACGCAGCCGCAGCGGGTCACTACCATTGCAGGAGTGTAATGTCTCGGTAGGTTGAATGGCAAGAAGTCCTAGCGGCACGTCTGGCAGATACTCCAAATTCGGCGGGATAGTCGACAATGATACCTCCTATTTCTAGGTAAGGATTCTCGGGAGCTAACGTGGCGTAGGCAATACCTAGCAATATCAGCGTAAACCTAACACATGCTAGTCAACTCGGTTTGTAATCCCTCTTAGCCGCTGAAACTTGCGGACTGGTGTAGAACCAAGTTAGTCACGCCTCAGCACGTTGTAACTGTACTTAACCCTTTCGTGAGCCTTTCACTTTCGTGCCTGACAAACGGATTCTCTCAACTGACTAGTGTAGAATAACTGAAAGAATAAAGTGCATAGATTAAGCAAACTTGGAATATTTCATTGAAAAACAACTTAACCTAATACATTAGTTTCTCACAACTACTTTACAAGCAAAAACATAAACCCTAAGGAGTTTAGAACATAGCTGACTCCCTCTCTCCATCTCTCTCTCTCTATCGATCTCTATGCCCATATACCCTCACATACATGGGTATATATAGGGCTTGGCCTAAGGTTAAGTCCTCCTTGGATTAGAAGTCTTCGTTGATGATAAAATAGCTTTTACATTTAATGCTTCATTCAATTCTGACTTAAATATGGACTCCTTTGGATGTTCACTTGTTCAGCAAGTAAGTATAAGCCACCTTGCTTATCGATCTTCAATCAGCTCTATACACCACTCCATGCCTCAGAAAAATGCAAGATTGGGCTCTATGGACTCAGAAAAATGTCCTCTATCAAACGAGACCCATCTTGACTATTTCGGCGTATTGCCATCTGGGCGACATTTTGCGGCGGTGGAGATATTCTGTAGCGGTGACGTCCTTGGCGGCAACTGGAACTGCTTCAGTGAAGCTCCTTCTGCTCCCTACTTTCATGTCCTCTCTTCCTCTGATCAGTAACCATCACCTAAAATAGAAAACTAACTAAAACAATACCTTTCTCTACCAAATATAAGATATTCAAATAAAGTGTGGTAAAAGAAGAAATATTGTTATAATACATGATATGCAGCTAATTATGCCTAACTAATCTTAAGAATAACAATAATAAGGGTAGGAATGTGCATAAAATATAGAACTTCTGGACACTCTACACACCCTCAAACTCGAACCATTGTTTGCCCTCAAGCAATGTAACCTAACTAGTAAACTTGCCCTTGTACATAAATCAAAAAGAAAACCTAGTTTTTTACTTGGTTTCATACCTCAAGGTCGTGGCAGCTATATTAGTTTAGTGAGAGGGAATAACATGAAATAACTTAGAATTTTAATTCTAGTGCCAGTGCAGTGTGTGCAAGTCTGTGTACATGCTGAAAATGCTAAGTATACTAAGTAAACAAAGAATGTTGTAAAAGTTAAAGAAAAAAGATATAGAGTTGCTACTTTGGAAGCACAGTTAAGCACCTTTTTTTCTTCCTTTTTCTGATCATTGCTTTTAAGGGCTTCAGCTCATCACAACTATTCTCTAGGTCTGAAGCTAAGATATGAGCATACTACGAAACTTCGAACCCTTTGAGTAGAGTCATCTCGTGAAAGCCTTCATTCACTCATGCTAATTTGTCTGTCACTCCAAAGAATTTCAGATACATGGACTTTGATAGTAGTGGAGTGTCCTTGCTCATGGTCCTTCCTAGAGCCTGTTTTGGGCACCTCAAGGGCATTCAGTCTTTTCTTTGTTTTGCGGCCGTAGGGCATTGCTTTTTATTTTACTTTGCTGCCCTGTGTTGCCGCGGCGGCATACCTGCATCCAATATAAGAGTTTTCATTAAGTTTAAGCAGGCAATGTACACTTAGAACTCAAACAATATTCAGCACTTAACAAAAGTGTAATAAGTTTGGCAACTAAAAAAATCTCTAAGGTGTTTTTCATGCTTCTTCCCAAGATTAAGTTCAATTTGAAATGTGGTGCGAAAATAGAATCGGCTAACTATCATAGGCACAAGTTCTTTAACCCAGATTTCCAATTTTCATCAAGTACTAGGAAGGATTTACAATGAAAATACATGCTTAACAAAATAACATGAGGACTAACCCCCCCCCCCCAAACTCAAGGCGGGCGGGAAGATGAGAGGACTAGGCGGCAGGTGGCGGGTGATTTGGCAGCGAGGCTCTGCTTCTGGACGTAAGCTGGCTGGACTCTGATTGGATTGGGTCTCTTTGGTTGCTGCTCCAGCTCGGTCTCTGGCCTTTCATCCTATGGTTCGGCCGCTATCACGTGCCTCTTTTCTTTTCTTTGTTACCTCGGCCGGCTCTGCATTATCAGAGGAATCAGACACCTCTTCGTCAAGGGAATTGGTGGCCTTGGTTGTCTACTTTGTTGCCGTCTTTGCCGCTTGGGCGGCTGCCCTTGTTTACTCCTCATATTTCTTGGAGGCTTGCCTTTTATAGTAGGGTCTGAATCTAGATAAGTAGTTGTGAGACGGACTAAATAATCTAACTGAAAATAAAATCGGGTCCTAAGCTTATTAAGATCTATTCCTAAAGAAAACGGTAAAGATGTGGAAAAACTAAAATTATGTTACAGTGGGTTCATTTCCGATACTTCTTATAGTCCACCCGCACCCTCCATCGAGTGACTATTCTCACGGGGGAGTCTTTCTTCCTCGTTCCCTTGTAATCCATGCAAATCCGCCACCTTGTTTCTTTTCCTGAAGGCATGAACATGTGATTAGTAAAAATTATACCACTATCAAACCATGTACTTACCTTATCTTTGTCCTAATTTGCTATGGTGGAGGATGGCTTTTGCTGCCAAGGCAGCTGTTCAGGCGGCCAACTGTCAGGATAGTAGTCTGTCATAATGTGGTTCAGGTCATGGAAAAACTCAACAGATTGAAGGGCTTCATAATCCATAACATTGTATTCTTTAGGTCCCTCAGACATCTCCATTAGTAGAGATTGTGATGGCTATAGATCTGCCAGCATCGGCTCCACTTGATATACATATTCCATAGTTGCCGAGATTTCTACCGAGGCGTGCATAGGTACCGAGACTGCTGCTGAGGCGTTCAAGGTTGCTAAGGCTTCGGATGTGACATCATCAATTTTTCTGTCGGCCTTACTAGGTGTTATCGCAAAATTTATCTATGCAGTTTCCTCAATCCTTGCTAGGGCAATTTCTCGCATGGGCTTATCATGTGTTGGGCCACTAGTGTTCTTCATCCTCAAGTTGTTCCTCACACATCAGAGAACTTTCTTCGCATATTTCTTCGTCATCTTACCTTGGGATGTCAGTATCCCTAGGACTAACTTATTGGTGATCAATGGTTGTCAAGGCAGAAGTTGCTGGGACATTTTCTTCGTTCATGGCATATGTGGATATGTTTAATCGATCTGATGTATCCCATAAGGTTGAATCCCACTGGGCCATCTTTGTATCCATTTTCTGTGAAAGCCTTTGAGTGGATTCAATAAAGGATGCAGTACTAGCCATGAAAACTTGAAGCATGTCCTCCAAGGTTTGTGATTGTTCTTGAGGCGGACTACACTGCGAGGGTATATCTGTCGCTGCAGTAAAACAATTGTCATGGTAAAAAAATTGAGGTTGTTGATCATACCATGAAAAATTCTGCTGCGGCAGGTGCATCTGTTGTCCCAGTTGCTGTTGTGGCTTCTCCTGCTGTTGGTCCCATATGTCTTCTCCGATAAGTAAAGGGTTATTTTTGAACACATGATTTCCCTCACAAAGATTGCAAGAATTTTCCAACATCAACTATCGAGTGGTTTCTCTTGATTGCTCTTGAAGCTGACCACCTTGCCCTAGCATGTTTGTTTCTGCAGCAAAATTGTTATGGTAAAATTTTTTTTTGACAATTTTGATCATACCATGAAAAATTTTGCTATTGCGGCAACGACGTTTGCTGTCTTGTTTGCTGCCACGGCGGAAACTGCCACTGCAACATCCGCTGTTCATGTTCAAACATTAGCTTCGGTATAGTTTTCCTCGACATTGTGATGCCCTTGGACTTGTACCGTACCTGAATTTTTTTGTGTGTTTTTATATATATATATACAAAAAAAGAGTTAAAAACCTGAAATTTAAATGCAATTAAATAAAGAGTGCAGAAAACAAAACAAAGTCGCTATTGCCAATCCCCGGCAACGACGCCAAAAACTTGTAGGGAGTGTAGGTGTTCCCTTTTTGTGAGAGCGCAAGTGCACACTCCTGCCAAGTTATAGTATATAAGATGTCGAATCCCACGAGGATTGGAATAGTTTCTTCGAGTGTGTATATACACAAGAAATTTTAAATGCACAATTAATTTAAAGTTTGGTTAAAGGAATAAAACTAAAATAAACAATTAATTAAAGTATGGGAGATCAGAGTGATAGAATAGGCCAGGTAATTCCTGCTCAGTAGTGTGTAGACTGCATTGCATAGGTTAAGGTTGGATTGCGCTGCCACGATATGCTGCCTCGGCGGGTTTGGTGGGCGGCAGGCTACGACCCTGTCACGTGGCCGCAGCGGGTCACTACCACTGCAGGAGTGTACTGTCTCGGTAGGTGGAATGGAAAGAAGTCCTGGCGGCACATCTGGCAAATACTCCAAGTTCGGTGGGATAGTCGACGGTGATCCCTCCTATTTCTAGGTAAGGATACTCGAGAGCTAATGTGACGTAGGCAATACCTACCAATCTCAGCGTAAACCTAACACAGGCTAGTCAACTCGGTTTGTAATCCCTCTTAGCCGCTGAAACTTGTGGACTGGTGTAAAACCAAGTTAGTCACGCCTCAGCACGTTGTGACCGTACTTAACCCTTTCGTGAGGCTTGCACTTTCGTGCCCGACAAATAGATTCTCTCAATTGGCTGGTGTAGAATAATTGAAAGAATGAAGTGCACAGATTAAGCAAACATGGAATATTTCATTGCAAAACAACTTAACCTAATACAATCGTTTATCACAACTACTTTACAAGCAAAAACCTAAACCCTAAGGAGTTTAGAACATAGTCGACTCCCTCTCTCTATCTCTATCTCTCTCTCTATCGATCTCTATGCCCATATACCCTCACATACATGGGTATATATAGGGCTTGGCCTAAGGTTAAGTCCTTCTTGGAGTAGAAGTCTTCATTGATGGTAAAATAGCTTTTACATTTAATGCCTCATTCAATTCTAACTTAATTATGGACTCCTTTGGATGTTTACTTGTTTAGCAAGTAAGTATAAGTCGCCTTGCTTATCGATCTTCAATAAGCTCTATACACCACTCCAAGCCTCAAAAAATGCAAGATTGGGCTCTATGGACTCAAAAAAATGTCTTCTATCAAACGAGACTCATATTGACTATGTCGGCGTATTCCCGTCTGGGCGGCATTCTACGGTAGCGACATTCTGCAATGACGGCATTCTGCAGCGGCGACGTCTTTGGCGGCAATTGAAACTGCTTCAGTACAGCTCCTTCTGCTCCTTGTTTTCCTATCATTACTGTCTCTGGTTAGCAACCAGCACCTAAAATAGAAAACTAACTAAAACAGTACTTTTTCTCTACCAAATATAAGATATTCAAATAAAGCATGGTAAAAGAAGAAATATTGTTATAATGCATGATATGCAGCTAATTATGCCTAACTAAGCTTAAGAACGGCAATAATAAGGGCATGAATGTGCATAAAATATAGAACTTCTGGACACTCTACAGCTATGGTGACCCGAATAAGGTAATTTATTTGATAGGGTGAGTGAGCTCAAGTGACTTGATAGGCTGAGTGACCTCAGGTAACTACTACTTGTGGCTATTGTGATCCAAGTATGTATAGGACGTATATGTGGCTATGGTGATCCGGATATGGTCCATTCAACCCGAAGGTTGTGTGTACATGGGTAACTCGACGGCTGTGGGAGCACAGGTAAGGTAGGACTTCGTTGGCCATTTCGTAGACAATGTATGGATTCATTTATGCATGTTGTCTGGATGCTATGGATGATAGCTTATGAATGTATTAACTCGATGGGCTGAGTGAGCTCGAGTAACTCGATGGGCTATGTGACCTCGAGTATGGAAAAGCTTTGTGCAACATGTAAGACTTCTTGTAGACTTGTTGATGCCTTGATATAGGTGATATAAGAAATCTAGCTAGTGTAGGCTAGATGATAGCTCATAGATAGTGAAGCCTTATCTATGCTCTCTAAACTATATTTATCATGCATGTTTATTTTATGATAATCACGAACTGTGGCAGAGTATAAATGTACCACTGAGCTTTGTAAGCTCAACGTTCAAAATCCTTGTTTCCGTTCGCATCTTAGTAGGTTGATTGTGACCAAGGAGCACGTCAAGAAGGGATCTCCCAACACCACATCGCTTCAAAGTACAATACTTTGTATTTAGTTTTGGGGTTATGAATTCATAGGACCTTACGAGTTATTGAGTCTGTAAACTCTATTTGAAATATTATTTTTGTTATTCGGTGTTTTAAACTTAGAGCTCCCGTTTTGTAAACTTAATTATAATGCTTATATAACTTCATGGATATATAGATGTTTAATGTTTTTAAATGATTGCTAAACTTATAGTTTTAAATTGAAAATTTGATGGGTTGATTTTTGGGTGACCCAAATGTAATATTTCAGATCTGGGTCGTGGTGTTACAATGTGCTTGCTCAACGTGAAATTATTTTTAAAATCATGTCTTATTAGTAAATAGAAATTGTTTACACACATACTACTATATATATATATATATATAAGAAAATATCACATGCACTGGTGGTGGAAACAGAAAGTTTCTACTAATGCCCTTAGTTAGTGGGTTTAGGAGTGTAAGTGTACAGTTTAGAATTTAGGGTTTAGATGTTATAGTTTAGGTTTAGGGTAATATGGTTATAGATTTAGGTTTTAATCTATAAACCTTAAATTCTAACCACACCCCTAAATTCAAAACCCACACACTTAAACCCCTAAACAACCCTATACAGAATCCCTAAACCCTAAATTTTAGGCACTTGTAGAAACTTTTTGTTTTCTCCGCCCGTGAATGGAATAATTACCTGTAATATATTTATAAGCCATAAGGTTATAATAGCAACTCAATTTTTATTGGTACCAATGAATAACTATCATTGTAAAATAATTAACTCCTTAAATTATGGATACTTAAATTATTTTTTTACAAAATAATAATTTTTAATAATTTTAATTTATTTTAACAATTAAATTTAAAACTGAAAATAATAATTATTTTTATTTAAAGAATATAAATTATTTTAAAAACTAGATGTTTCATTTCAATAAGGTTAGAGACTCGATTTAGGGTTTAAAGTCTTTGTTTAAAATTTAGGGTTTATTGTTAGAATTTAAGGCTTTGAGGTTAGGGGTTAAGTTTTTAGGTTAATTTGGTTAGGGTTTTATAATTTAACATATAAACCCTGAATTTTAACCATAAACCCTAAATTCTAATTATACCCTCTAAATTCAAAACTCGTACATTAAAACCACTAAAACCCAAAATTAAGACGCTTATATAAACAAAGTTTCGCGCTTGTACATTAAACAATTATTTTTAAAATAGGATGCAATTTTGTTTCAGTTAACTCAAACCACACATATTCAATTGAGAAAATATATAAAAAAATATAAATAAAAACGTGTAGTTTTAAGGCTATAATTGTAATTTAATTTCCATTAAAATAAAATTATATCAATTATTGTTCACTTTTTTTTTCTTCTTCTAATAAACTACATGTAAGTTACACTTTTCACTAATTTTTAGTTTTTATTTATCATTCTCAACAAAATGTAATTTTTCTTTGATTTCTAAATAAAATTTATTATATTTAAAATATCACTTTTAAATATAACTATTTCCCATAAATTTTATTATTTTTAAGGAAAAAAATTTACTCATAGATTACATAGATAGAATTTTAGGTTTTTAAAATATTTAATTATCATCAATTTAATTAAAAATACACAAAAATCAAAGAATAAAATAAAAATATAACAATAATAATTTAATTTTACACTAATAGAATAACTACCATTAGAAATAATAAATTATCTATTTTTAATTCTAATTAAATTATAATTTAAACAAAAAATTCAATTAAAACATTATGTTTTGATGTTGGGACTACGGTACAGTGGTGAAATAACACTGTGTTTGATGGAGATGGAGAAACAAATTGACAGGTACATGTTTCCCTCTCTTTTATATTTCTTTAATGTTTAAAATAATTTTTTGGAATATACATGGAGCTCTAGTCCCTGATTTTAACCGTTATTTGAGGCTTATTGTGAGGTCGCAAAATCCCGATGTTGTTGCTCTGATGGAACCTAGAGCCAGTGGTAAGAAAGTCGATGCGTTCATTGCCCGACATAGGTTTCCTTTCTCGTTCAGAATTGAGGCTAGTGGGCTTTTTAGAGGAAGTTGGATAATGTGGAAGGATACTATTAAGTTGAATATTATTGTGGTTTCCAATTAATTTGTTCATTCGATCTGTGATGTTGTTGGTTCTAGGAAGTCTTACCAACTTACTGTTATTTATGCTAGCCTGGATATTCGTCTGCGCAACAATTTATGGTCCCATTTGCTAGCTTTGCAGCAAATTATCACTGCGCCTTGGGTGTTGGGTGGAGATTTCAATGCCATTCATTGTTCAAGCTATCGTCTAGTGGTTCGGGGAGGAGGGATGGGGTTTGTCATAAATTTGGGTCCTTTCTTGATAATGCTGACTTGCACGATCTTTAGTTTCAGGGTCCTCGGTTCACTCTGAAGCGTGGGACACTTCATCTCAGACTTGATAGATGTGTGGGTAATGAAGCTTGGTTTGATGCATGTCCGTCGTCGTGTGTGACTCATCTTGCTCGTATTGGATCTGATCACCGCCCTATTTTATTGTTTGGATCGGCTATACGGAACCAAAGGCCTCCATCACCGTTTAGATATCTTGTAGCATGGCAAAATGATCCAATGAGGATATGTTGAGGGATATTTGGGAAACTGATGATAATCTTGCTGCC
Organism: Hibiscus trionum; assembly: GCA_030270665.1. Lineage (NCBI taxonomy): Eukaryota > Viridiplantae > Streptophyta > Magnoliopsida > Malvales > Malvaceae > Hibiscus > Hibiscus trionum. The sequence goes on from BSYR01000051.1 coordinate 15,527,739, forward strand.
AATTTAACAAGGTTTACTAGTGCGGCAAAAAAATAGAATCATGAGACTTTTGGTAATATTAGACGACGGAAGAACCATATTTTGGCATGTCTACAGGGGATTAAGAATATTTTCGAGTTCACCAATAATGATCACTTACAAAATTTAGAGTGGGAGTTAAAAGGGGAGTTGGACACTATTCTTGCACAAGAAGAGAGTCTTTGGTTTCAAAGATCACACAATAAGTGGAATCAGGATGGTGACCGAAATACTCGCTACTATCATCAAGTTACTCGGGCACAACAAAGACGACGGAATATTTTGATGATAAAGCATGCAATGGAAATTGGTGTGACATGTTTGAGATGATAAAAAATTGGTGTTGTGGAGATTTTTCAATCTCTTTTCAAAGCTTCGACAATCTCACTTGAACCTTGGTTGGTTCGGAATTTATTTGCACCAATTCTACCCATGGGTCATGAGCGGTTGATTGCAAATGTTACTAAAAATGAGGTACAAAAGGTGATTTTTTGATATGAATCCCTTAAAGGCCCCGAGAATCAAGGGAATTCACGCTATGTTTTATCAGAAAAATGGGGCTTTGGTTGGTAAAAATGTGGTTGCGTTTGTCAGGAAATACTTTATTAAGAAATAAATTGGTGCTTCAGAGAATCGAACTATTTTGGTTTTAATTCCTAAAGTCCCTTCACCTGAGTCGTTCTCTCAATTTAGGCCAATTAGCCTTTTTCCGGTGACTTATAAAGCTTTAACCAAGGTTATTGTGAACATGTTGAAGCCCCTTCTTCCTTGATTGGTATCTAAGTCCTAAGCGAGTTTTGTACCTAGTCGTAATATTACTGATAATGTGATCTTAGCGTAGGAGGTTATTCATTCTATGCGGAAGAAAAGTTGGCGTAACGGTTGGATGACATTGATGATAGACCTTGAGAAAGCCTATGACCGAATAAAATGAGATTTTATTGCGGATACTTTTGGTGACATTGGTTTGCCGATGGACTTTATTAGACTGATCATGAGTTGTGTTACGTCGGTTTCTAATAAGATTGTGTGGAACGGAGAATTGACTGAGAGCTTTAGACCAACATGTGTGATTAGACAAGGTTATCCTATGCCTCCTTACATTTTCGTGCTTTGTATGGAACGCCTTTCGCAAGCGATAAATGTCGAGATTAATCACGGAAGATGGTTAGAGATCAGATTGAGTGGAAATGGACAGGGGATTTCTCACATTTTCTTTGTTGATGACATCATGTTATTTGTTGAGGCTTCTGTTCGGCAAATGCAAGTTATGCGGAGGGTGCTTGAAACTTTTTGTAGTTCTTCAGGGCATAAGGTTAGTGCTTCTAAAGCTAACATCCTTTTTCTCACGGAATACACAGGTTGATGCCAAGTCAGATATTATGAATGGTTTTGGTTTTAAGGAAGTTCAATATTTGAGAAAATATCTCGGTGTCCCTCTTTTGCACAAACCCGTTACAAAGAACACATATGGTTACCTTGTGGATAAAATTCGTTCCCAGCTTCTCTCAAGGTCGGCGAAATTGTTGGCATTTGCAGGTCATGTGACATTAGCAAAGTCCGTGCTGTAGGCAATCCTGAGTTACACAATGCAAACAACTTGGCTGCCTAAGGGTGTTTGTATGGAGATTGAGAAATTAATTCGAGGCTTTATATAGGGAAATTCTACGGAGCATAGAGTATTATCCTTGGGAAATGGGAAGATGTGCTGATATGAACCCGATAATGTGACCCGAGTCATATAGATGTGCCCGATCGTGATTCTAGTAAGAAATATTCTTCGCTACGCTTTGAACTCTGAGATATCATAAAACATACATGTGAGATGAATAGCAATACAATAAAAAAATTAATGAAGAAAGGAATTGGATAGGTAATTTGGATAGTATGGTGGCTAAGGATGGAGGATGATAATCGTGGAAAGGTGTAAATCAAAGAAGGGGTGATGGGAGATGCCAAAGGTGGTGTGGATTTGTATGGTTGGAAGGATAGCGAATTGTGACCCGCTAGCTATAACGAGCTAGGAACCAACAATATACTTTGATAGAGTCGAGGTGGAGGAGTGTGGAACGTGACCCACAAGCTATAAGAGAGGTTGGAACCAACGCTATAGTAAAATGAAATGGATAGAAGACTACAAGCACAACTTGAAGCCGATAGAGTTCTCGCAAGAACAAGATGAAAGCAATATTTCAAAGGTTTATATTCTCCAAAAAAAAGTCCTTACAAATGAACCTAAGGTGCCTATTTATAGTGTGGTTAGGCACCATATGAAAAGTCACACAAAAGAGAGATGAATGCTCATCTAAATTCTATTGAATACAAATAAATGAAACGTTTCTTTCTTATCCTTTTGATGGATGAATTTTGCTTTAAATTGAGATGAATTTGGCCTTAAATTCGTCCAAAAGGAGTGGTGACTCTTGGGCTACTTCATTTTGCTTGCAAATGGATAAAAGGGAATGAATGTGAACATAGGATGAATGTAGACGTCCCACACGTCCAAATCAGCTTGTCTCTTTGAATTCCTTGCTGATTTTATCACTTAATTTGATGATTAAATGACATTAAATCAGCCTTCATTGCTTGCCCATTTGTGTAATATGATCAGCCTTCAAAAAATGATAAATAAAGGCCTTGAATGCATAATTTGAATGTTGATTATTGCATTTCCCTTCTCTTGAACGTGAATGGCCTTCATTGGTTCGTAATTTCAACCTTGAATAGGTGAATTATGAAGCTTAAATGCTTTGTTACTCTAAGAAGATGAACAGCCTTGAAAAGATGAAAAGAATTCAGCCTTGAATTGCCTTCAATTGCCTTGTTTGCATGAGTAAAGATGGTCATCCAATACTTGTTTCCAAGCTGAATTTGAAAAGTCTCTTCTTTAATCCACACGTCACATGAACCTAGACACACACAAAGGATTTATTCAAACTTAAAATAATAGATGCATGAAACAATAAAGAGTTAGTTAATTGAGTGAACTAGTTAAATGATTGAACTAGTTTAATTAAAGAACTAACTTTATTGAATTTAACTAAATGCATGAATGAAGTAGTTTAACGAATGATTTAAGATACATAATTAAACTACTTCCCTAAATGAACTAAAACTATAAATGAAGTGCATGCTTTAATGACCAGCACACTTTATCAATGCAATGGAAGTTTGAAATACTTAAATTCTCAGGCAAATGCATGCATGAGCAAGATAAGGCATTCCTCCCTTATTATTTCTTCTTTCTCACGTTCATGGCTTGTTGTAAACAAGCTTTCCATGGCTGATTGAAACTCCTTGGCCCGTGTACGTGTAATGGGGCCACTTGGGTACTTCTCCGGGTCCTTGTTCTTGATGGTCATATCAGTCCCTCCCTCTTTAAAGCAATTTGTCCCCAAATCGTCACCTACATCAAAAGGAGATAAATCAGCAACATTAAAGGTTGCACTAACATTAAACTCACCTGGGAGGTCTAGTTGATAAGCATTATCATTGATCCTCTTAACTACTTGAAAATGGCACATCTCCTCGAGGCATCAATTTAGATTCCCGTTGGGATGAAAACCTTTCTTTTCTCATGTGCAACCACACCCATTCTCCCGGCTCAAAGACAACTCTCCTTCGACCCTTGTTTGCTTGCTGCTCATATTGCTTGGTTTTCTTTTCAATATTATCCTGCACTTGTTGATGAAGTTTCTTAACAAATTCAGCTTTGTTAAGTCCATCTTTATTCACAATTTGATCAGCGGGTAATGGCAATAAGTCCATCGGAGTTAATGGATTGAACCCATACACAACTTCAAAAGGGGTGTGTCCCAAGGTGGTATGGACTGATCGGTTATTTGCAAACTCCACATGTGGTAAGCACTCTTCCCATGTCTTTATATTCTTCTTAATAATGCTCCTAAGCAACATGGAGAGTACTCGATTCACCACTTCGGTTTGGCCATCCGTTTGAGGGTGACAAGTGGTGGAAAATAGAAGCTTAGTTCCAATCTTACTCCATAGGGCTCTCCAGAAGTCGCTTAAGAACTTTACGTCTCGATCGGAAACGATAGTTCTTGGCACACCATGTAATCTCAAGACTTCCCTGAAAAACAAGTTAGCAATATGTAAGGCATCATTAGTCTTGTTGCAAGGAATAAAATGTGCCATTTTAGAAAATCTATCCACTACTACAAAGATGGAGTCTTTGTTATTATTTGTGCATGGAAGCCCTAGCACAAAATCCATTGAAATGTCCATCCATGGTGCTTCTGGAATAGGTAGTGGCGTGTAGAGTCCATGTGGCATGGCTTTAGACTTAGCCTTCTTGCAAGTGATGCAACGTTCACATAACCTCTCTACATCTCGTCTCATCTTTGGCCAATATAAATGCTCTTGAAGTATGGCCAAAGTCTTTGCTATTCCAAAATGTCCCATTAAGCCTCCTCCATGGGCTTCTTTGAGAAGTAATTCACGTGTGGAACCTTGTGGAATACAAAGTCTTCCTTCCTTGAATAGGAACCCATTGTCCCTATAATAGTTTTCAAATGTTCCTTTCTCACAAGCTTTGTAAATTTTTTGAAAATCAGAATCAAATTCGTATAACTCCTTAATGAAAAACAAAACTCAGCAACTTAGATTCTAAGGTGTTTAGAAGAGCGTACCTCCGAGACAATGCATCGGCAACTATATTCTCCTTACCTTTCTTATATTTGATCACATAGGGAAAAGATTCAAGAAACTCCACCCATTTGGCATGTCGTTTGTTGAGTTTATGTTGCCCCCGAATGTGCTTCAATGCCTCATGATCGGTGTGAATAATGAACTCCTTAGGCCATAGATAGTGTTGCCATGTTTCCATTGCGCGAACAAGGGCATACATCTCCTTATCATATGTTGGATAATTCAACGTAGCTCCACTTAATTTCTCACTGAAATATGCTATAGGACGTCCACCTTGATATAATACCGCTCCAATTCCCACACCCGATGCATCACATTCAATTTCAAACGTTTTGTTAAAATCAGGTAAGGTAAGCAAAGGGGCATGAATTAAACATTCTTTAATGTCATTAAAAGATTTCTCTTGGTCTCCCCCCAGAAAAAGTTAGCATTCTTCTTGATGACACCAGTTAAAGGGGCGGCAATGGTGCTGAAGTTTGGCACAAATCTCCGGTAAAAGCTTGCAAGTCCATGGAAACTCCTAACTTGGGAAATGCTTGCTGGTCGTGGCCATTCTTCAATGGCTTTAACCTTCTCTTTGTCAACCTCTAAGCCTTTAGAACTGACAACAAAACCAAGAAAGACAACTTTGTCAGTACAAAATGTACACTTGTCTAAATTAGCATATAACTTCTCCTTTCTTAAAACCAACAAAACTGACCTCAAGTGTTGAACATGTTCTTCCATTGATTTACTATAGATTAAGATGTCATCAAAATAAACCACACAAAATTTACCCAAAAACGGTCTAAGAACATGGTTCATTAACCTCATGAAAGTACTTGGTGCATTAGTTAAGCCAAAAGGCATAACCAACCATTCATAGAGTCATTGCTTTGTTTTAAATGCTGCTTTCCATTCATCACCTTCCCGCATCCTTATTTGATGATAACCACTCTTAAGATCAATCTTAGAGAAAAGGTTAGAACCAATAAGCTCATCTAACATATCATCTAAACGAGGAATAGGGTGACGACACTTTACCGTAATTTTGTTTACTGCTCGACAATCTACACACATGCGCCAAGTTCCATCCTTCTTTGGCACAAGTAATACCGAAACGGCACATGGGCTAAGGCTCTCCCCCACGTAGCCTTTGGCCATCAGTTCAGCCACTTGCCTTTGCAACTCCTTAGTTTCCTCGGGATTGCTTCGGTAAGCTGGACGGTTAGGAATGAAGGCACCGGGAATGAAATCTATTTGATGTTCAATGCCACGGATTGGTGGCAGCCCACTTGGTATCTCCTCCAAAAATCATTCGTCAAATTCCTGCAACAAAGACACAATAGAAGAAGGCAAAGTGTGATCAAGTTGGTTAGTGTTCAATAAACTTTCCTTGTACACAAGTACAAGTAATTCCTTTCCCGACAGCAAACACTTTCTCAACTCTCTTTCTTTGGTAAAAACACTCATTTTCGCACCCTCACTTTGCTCACTCTCACTTGCTTTTACCTCCATTTTTGATTCTCTCTCTTTGGCTCTTTCAATACTTTCTCTCAAATGTATTTGGTCTTTGTGAATTTGTTTTGGTGAAAGAGGGGCTAAGGTAATCTTTCTTACTCCATGGGTGAGTGTATACCGATTGGTATATCCATCATGTATGACTCGTTTATCGAATTGCCATGGCCTCCCAAGTAGTAAATGGCCAGTGTGCATCGGAACAACATCGCAAAGAACTTCATCCTTATACTTTCCAATGGAGAAAGCAACAAGAACTTGCTTGGTAACCTTGAGTTCTCCTCCGTCATTAAGCCGCTGAAGCTTGTAGGGATGTGGATGCTTTGTGGTTGCTAATCCAAGTTTTTCTACCATAAGAGTACTAGCAACATTAGTACAACTACCTCCATCAATAACGACAAAGCATACCTTTCCATTAACATGGCAGCGAGTATGAAAGATATTCTCGCGTTGCTCATTCTCTTCATTCGCTTGCACACTTAGGCTCATTTTCACAATAAGGGCCTCTCCTTCTGCTGCATACTCTATATCATCATCTTCATCTTCTTGTATGGCAGCAACTTCATCTTCCTCCTCTTGTTCCGATTCAACCTCTCCATCATCACGAAGAAGCATGATGTTGCGATTTGGGCATTGGCTTGCAATATGCCCTCTTCCCAAGCACTTGAAGCATTGTATATCTCCTCAACACCACGGTTGCCTTGGGTGAGATTTTGAAGCTTGTTGAACAACTCCCTATGATAGTGAGTTGGAACGAACCTCCTACGCATAACAGCCTTCATCTCATTCCAAGTAGAAATTGGATGTTCTCCATTGCGTCTCCTCCTAGATGTCAACTGATCCCACCATATTAGTGCATAATCTGTAAATTCAATGGCTGCAAGTTTTACCTTCTTAAGCTCGGAGTAGTTGTGGCACTCAAAGATGTGCTCAACTTTTTTTCCCATGCAAGATAAGCTTCAGGATCCGTTCTTCCTTGGAAAGAAGGAATGGTTATTTTGATGTTGCTAAGATTATCATCAACTCTTGGACGAGCTCTTTGGTACCTAGGTTCTCGACGCCTCAAACTTTGTTGGGAGGCTCGCTCACCTATGAGTTCTTCATCCACCTCTCCCTCATACTCTTCCTCGTGGTCTGAATTATGCCTTCGTTGAGATCTTTCCTCCAAATGATCTAATTGTTCTTGCATCGGCCCCAACCTTTGTTGCAACAACCTGTCCATCTCTCGGATAACATCTTGAAGATTGGAGTTAGTTGCATCTACGTTAACATTATTACTTCCTCCAACGGAGTTTCTCACGGAATTTTGAGACATTATTCGTAACAAAAAAAATTAAAACCTCACAAACACAAAACCTCACCTATTCCACTCCAAGAAAATGCACTCACACTCGTGTTTCACTTGGGATGGCTTTTACCCTTGATGTGCACTATTGCCTTTTTCCACTCTTGCTCTCAATCAAGTCCTTTTAAGAACTTCCTCAAGGCTTGCAAATGGCTTGTAGAATTCGGCTGAAAAAACAAAACTTTGTGAAAGGAATTTGGAAGGTAGGATAAGAAAAGTGGCAACAACAAAAAAGGTAAATTGTGAAAGTTGGTAAAGATGACAAAATAGTAGCAAAAGAAAAAATGATGTAAGATTTTTTTAAAGAAGAATAGAGAATACGATGCCCCATCCCTCTTAAACTTTCTCTAATTTTTTTTCTAATTTTTTTCTTTTTCTTTTTCTTTTTTTCAAAAGAGAGACATCGACTATCTTACATAATCAACCTTGCTTTGATACCAATTGATATGAACCTGGTAATGTGACCTGAGTCATATAGATGTGCCCGATCGTGATTATAGTAAGAAATATTCTTCGCTACGCTTTGAACTCTGAGATATCATAAAACATACACGTGAGATGAATAGCAATATAATAAAAAAAATTAATGAAGAAAGGAATTGGATAGGTAATTTGGATAGTATGGTGGCTAAGGATGGAGGATGATAATCGTGGAAAGGTGTAAATCAAAGAAGGGGTGATGGGAGATGCCAAAGGCGGCGTAGATTTGTATGGTTGGAAGGATAGCGAATTGTGACCCGCTAGCTATAACGAGCTAGGAACCAACAATATACTTTGATGGAGTCGAGGTGGAGGAGTGTGGAACGTGACCCACAAGCTATAAGAGAGCTTGGAACCAACGATATAGTAAAATGAAATGGATAGAAGACTACAAGCACAACTTGAAGCCGATAGAGTTCTCGCAAGAACAAGATGAAAGCAATCTTTCAAAGGTTTATATTCTCCAAAAAAAGTCCTTACAAATGAACCTAAGGTGCCTATTTATAGTGTGGTTAGGCACCATATGAAAAGTCACACAAAAGAGAGATGAATGCTCATCTAAATGCTATTGAATACAAATAAATGAAACGTTTCTTTCTTATCCTTTTGATGGATGAATTTTGCTTTAAATTGAGATGAATTTAGCCTTAAATTCGTCCAAAAGGAGTGGTGACTCTTGGGCTGCTTCATTTTGCTTGCAAATGGATAAAAGAGAATGAATGTGAACATAGGATGAATGTAGACGTCCCACACGTCCAAATCAGCTTGTCTCTTTGAATTCTTTGCTGATTTTATCACTTAATTTGATGATTAAATGACATTAAACCAGCCTTCATTGCTTGCCCATTTGTGTAATATGATCAGCCTTCAAAAAATGATAAATAAAGGCCTTGAATGCATAATTTGAATGCTGATTATTGCATGTCCCTTCTCTTGAACGTGAATGGCCTTCATTGGTTCGTAATTTCAACCTTGAATATGTGAATTATGAAGCTTAAATGCTTTGTTACTCTAAGAAGATGAACAGCCTTGAAAAGATGAAAAGAATTCAGCCTTGAATTGCCTTCAATTGCCTTGTTTGCATGAGTAAAGATGGTCATCAATGACTTGTTTCCAAGCTGAAGTTGAAAAGTCTCTTCTTTAATCCACAAGTCACATGAACCTAGACACACACAAAGGATTTATTCAAACTTAAAATAATAGATGCATGAAACAATAAAGAGTTAGTTAATTGAGTGAACTAGTTAAATGATTGAACTAGTTTAATTAAAGAACTAACTTTATTGAATTTAACTAAATGCATGAATGAAGTAGTTTAACGAATGATTTAAGATACATAATTAAACTACTTCCCTAAATGAACTAAAACTATAAATGAAGTGCATGTTTTAATGACCAGCACACTTTATCAATGCAATGGAAGTTTGAAATACTTAAATTCTCATGCAAATGCATGCATGAGCAAGATAAGGCATTCCTCCCTTATTATTTCTTCTTTCCCACGTTCATGGCTTGTTGTAAACAAGCTTTCCATGGCTGATTGAAACTCCTTGGCCCGTGCACGTGTAATGGGGCCACTTGGGTACTTCTCCGGGTCCTTGTTCTTGATGGTCATATCATGTGCAATCGCAATTGTTGAAGGGGGTCCTGGTATCCGTGACATGGAGCGTTTTAACCAAGCATTTCTCATGAAACTTGGGTTTCAGATGCTTATAGATAGTGATAAACTTTGGGTGCAAGTTCTTCGAGCTAAATATGGAGTGGCTGGTGTTTTACCTGTTAGCCTCAACTCGTAGAATTGCTCTCGTTTGTGGTCAGGAATATGTCAGATTTGGGATTGCTTTCGCGATGGTATGGGTTGGATTGTGCGTGTGGGTGTACCATTAAATTTTGGTACGATGAATAGGTACCAGAGAGTGGGCCTTTTGCGACTTTGTATCAATTGGATGGATTGCCTAACCCCTGTCCGGCGACGTCGTTTGTCAATCATCATGGCCAGTGGGATTTGAATGATCTTTCTCATGTTTTACCGGAGGAGGTGGTGCAACGAATCTTAATAGTTTATCCCCCTGTACCACACTTGGGTCCGGATCATTTAGGGTGGAAGCATGAAAAGAATTGTCAATTTACTGTAAAGTCAGCCTATCATCTTTTGTTCGGATATAATTCGAATGGTAATTTGAGTATTTGGGCTGATATTTGGAAGTTACCCCTACCGTAACGGATTCGAGCTTGAATCGGATAATCGTAAGGCCGTTCGTTGTGTAGGTGAGCAGGACACTGCTCAAACGGCTAATGGCCTTGTTGTTGTGATCCGTGAGATGCTTCAACGTCCTTGAGAGGTTACTGTGGAATACATTGGCTGGGAGTCGATTATGGTTGCTGATTGGTTCGCAAAAGAGTTGAAATTTTCTTTGAAGAGCCGCATGGTAGGATTCATACCTTGCTTGGTCATGATCTTTGCGTTCGGAATACCCACCCAGATTCTAATATTGGGTAATAATTGGTGCTTTGTATGGGGTTTATCCTTGATTAGCTATGTGGTCATTTGGTTGTTTATTTAATTTTGATTGGTAACGCTTTTGTAATGTGATTATATGTAGTCTTTCTATATGTACCCTTTTTCTTCCTTTAGGTGTAAGGTGATTTTTTGCTTGGTGATTTTTCATTTTTCCATCGAATTGTAGTGTACATATAATTTGTGTATTGCAACTTGCAAGTCAACCTGTGGTCCCCACCTTACCAACCATTTTGATTGGCTACCTTATATTATTTATACATACATATAATAAATCGCCACTACAAGCAGTTTTCCCCCACAGTTTCTTTCTTCCTCTCTCGTTTTCCGGGAAAGCAAACAACCAAAAAGAAAAAGAAATGCACGGATACGAGCGCGTAAGCAGCACGAACGGCAGCAAGCCGGCTGAGATAGATCTAGAGTCGGGGGAGACTTTATACCCTGGACTCAGCTACGGCGAGAACCAGCTCCGCTGGGGCTTTATCCGCAAGGTTTACGGCATCCTGGCGACGCAGCTGATTCTAACCACCGTCGTCTCCGCCTTCGTCGTTTTGTCGGCTCCAGTCAACGATCTCCTCCGTGGAAATTCCGGCCTGTTACTCTTCCTCTGTTTAATGCCCTTCATCTGTAAACTCCTCAACTTTTTCGTTTCTTTTCTTTTTAAAATTTTGATTCTTTCTTTATCCACGCGTTTTAATCCCACTGAATCTTGAATTGTGCATGAAATAGATATATTTTAGGTTACTTATAAATTGTGTGCGTGTGCCGTGTGCGTATAAGTTAATTAGGTCACTTTTCCTTGTTTATTGTGAATTTGATCTCCTTTAAATGTTAGATTAAGGTTAGATTTATTCACAAATCGTGTCTTTGACTTTAATTTTGAACATAATTTGTTTCTAAAGTCAGTTTTTTTGGATTGCCAAAATTTTGGGTTATTGAAGATGTAAAATTTAATTGAAATATATGATGCCTAAATCTTAGGAAGAAACGAAGTTGAGTGTGAAAGGTTTGTTTTTAAACAATATTCCGATGTACGTGGATTGGGTAAGGATTTGACAAACATTTTGTTCCCTCAACAACAACAGTCTGCAATTATCTTTGTATATGTGTTCTATCTCTTATTCGCTTTATTTGATTCCTTTCGTGGGGGAATTTATGAATTTAGAACTTGTAACTGTCCCATTCTATTTAGAGAATAATCTATGGACTGTGTAAAGGATATGACAAAAGTTTTATTCCCTAAACAAGGACAGTATTCTGTAATATTGTCTATGGATTAATTTTATTCTGTTCTTTGCTTTATTTGAATGCTTTTCATGGGAATTTATGGGTTTAGAACTTATACCTGTCTCATTTTGTTTAGACTATTCTAAAGTATATGGATTGAGTAAAGGATTTGACAATGGTTTGTGCCCTAGAAATGAAATTCTTTAAATCTATACACATCGATTCTATCTGTTCTCTTTGTTCAGATCCTTTTCTTGGGAAATTTATGGGTTTAGAACTCGTTGCTTTCTCATTTTGTTTAAACTAATTCTATAGTATCTTGATTGAGTAAATGATTTGGCAAAAGCTTTTGCCCCCTACACAAGGACAGTATTCCACAATTATCTCTTTGAATTTATTATATCCGTTCTTTGCTTTAATTTGATGCTTTTCTTGTGGAATTTATGGTTTAGGTCCCCATTTTGCACCTTTATGTTATATTAGGCTTTAGCTTGCCGCTGTGCACTGTTCTTAACCTACGGGTCCTACACTAATACTGGAGATCTTTTGTGTTTGTTTTGACTTTGTGTCTCAGAATAGGATAAAGAGATGTAGATGATAATGCTTTGAAATTAAAGTACGGAAAGTTTATTTATAATAGCCTTTTGTATTTTAAATATTTGGAAGTTAGTTCCTCTAATAATTTTGTAAACTAAAACCTCCAGAGTTGGTAATGAATACCTTCTTTAATGGTCTCTTAATCTCTTTCCTTTCTGATTAATCGATAAGATAGGTCTCAAACTCTTGGTAGTCATTGAAGTTTTAGTTATCTAAACAACTAAACTATGTATCTCCGGTTCTTCATTTTGATTGAAATTCTCTTGTCTGGACCCCATATGACCTTCCAAAGATCCTCCAAGCACATTGATAAATTGTAAATAAAAAACACCAAGTATTTACGAAGATTGTACGAGTTCTATCGATCTGTTGTGTCACCTTTATCTTAACTTCAAAACATAATCCGTGCAGTGTTGTGGCCTTTGCATGTCTATCACCAAAAGCACCCCGTGAACTTGGTTATCCTCGGCCTCTTCACTGTGTCACTGAGTCTCACAGTTGGTGTGAGCTGTGCTAATACTGATGGTTAGTATCTTGATGCTTGTCATCAAACATCCTCATCCTAGTTGTAAATCAAGGATTATACTAATTATCTGCTTTTGTATAATTTCAGGAAGAATTGTACTTGAAGCGCTAATTTTGACAGCAGCTGTGGTTGCATCTCTTACTGGCTACACTTTCTGGGCATCGAAGAAGGGCAAGGACTTTAGCTATCTGGGACCAATTTTGTTCACCAGCCTTATTATCCTCATCTTCACTGGTCTAATCCAGGTGAGATGTTTATCAGTACATGATTAATCATGCATGCTTCCAGATGCTCGTATATAGGATTCATCGGGCTTGTTATATGTGTTTTATTATTATTATGCAGATGTTCTTCCCACTCGGGCCTGCATCTACTGCCGTCTATGGCGGAGTTAGTGCCTTGATATTCTGTGGGTACATAGTCTACGACACCGACAACCTGATCAAACGATTCACATACGATGATTACATATTGGCCTCCGCCACTCTCTATCTGGATATCCTGAATTTGTTCATTTCCATATTACGGGTATTGAGATCCGGAGATAACTAGTTATACAACATTTCTCGCAAGGTGGGGTTGGATAGAAATGGACTTATGGTGATTAAGCTATTGGGTGAAGGATAGGAAAGATATTACTGTTTATATAGAACATTATCCAGACTTAAAAAACTTCTTCTCGCGTGGTTTATTCTAATGAATAAAAATATGCTACCTACATTTTGTAGCGGCTTCCTGTATTTGCATATATATATATATTGAACGATGGAAAATGTTGGGGCTATTTTATATTAAAGATGTTACCATCAAATAACTTCTGTTACATGCAACAAATCCTTAGCCTTAGGTTCTGAGTATGAAACCCTTGCTTGTGTTTTGACACGGACTAGTCCATGCCTCCACCACTTCAACTTGCTCTCCTTTCCAACAAACTCCATATTTTAACATACCATACCATCACCTCTTCCTCTCCTCTTTGTAGATCTTAACCTGCTCATCATATATTATGTTATATTTGTATTTATTTTTCACATGTTTTAGCAATATTTTTTTTATATTATCGATTATAGTTAAAAAAAGAAGAAGATCCGGACCAAACATCTTTGATTTGCACGGGGAAATGCTACCGATACCAAAGCTGGCCAACTAGGTTATTCACACCTTGTACGAAAATATCATAATTCTCATGTACTGTATTTATAATACTTTGATGCACTTTTCTTTCTCCGCCAAACAGTTCCGGCCATCACAGCCGATCATCAATTCCATTTCGGCTTTTAACTGAAGATATAGACAACAAGGAGGACACGAGGATTTAAGAATTGGTAATCCGGATACTCTTTCAATTCCCTCGATAATTCGAACTCGAGTGTTAAGACATGTCGGACACATGTACATCCAAGTCTAAATAACATAAGTTTGGGCAATTTCACCCCGTACCGATATGCCTTAAAGCTTTGATTAATTTTTAAAATTCAGTGAGTATTAGTATGGTGAACCCCATACCGATACAATTTTTTTAAAACTAAAAGACTTTTACACTGAGTAGTGGTACAGTCTCGAGCGTATTAATACCAAAAGCTTCACCAAAATTTCAGTGAGCAATTTCAGTATCAGTACAACCCTTAGAGTACTGCTGCACCTTACTTCGTACTGATACGCGGCCTAGCATATCAGTACGCCCTGCAATACTAACAACTATTTCTTCTTTAGGCAGATATTGATACGAGCCTTCGTGTACCGATATTCACAGTTTCCAAACATCATTTATTACGGCAAAAATGCTTCCCAACGACTATATTCGATTCCCCAATAACCCAAATGGTTAGAAATCAATGAGAGGGTGTAAAATCAAGTCTCAAAAGGTTCTTCAACAACAAGACAACTATCCAAAAGCTTTCAAGCAATATTCAAAGCCTACGATAGCTTATTTGCATATATTTTCTTGTAAACACTTGAGTGTTATAATTGTATTAATTTATTTCAAGTGTTTGAGTTTTAGAGAGAGCTTAAATTATTGCAAACACTTATCTAGTGAAGTTTCTCAAGTTTACCTATTTGTTTGTAATTTTGGGAAAGGGTCTCACAAGATTTTGAGGTATAAATTTGGGTGAGTGTTGTAAGGTCACTCCTTGTCAATAAAGGAAAGACAATGGTAGCTAAGGTAGTTGATGTAGACTCCACTGAGGGATTTGAACCACTCTTAATGTCTCTCGCAAAATTTTCAATCTTGCACTTTCCTTCCAATTCTTTTTACATTTCCAATTCACTCTTTTTGACCAATTTCGATTGTTCGATCAACTCAACAATTGGTATCAAAGCTTGACTCAATTAAAGGTCTTACAATCTATTGACAAGATCCTTAAAGAGTTGATTCGTCATCAAAGTCATCCATGGACACTTCGTCAAATTTCGAGTCTTGTAGTTGTAACCCCCTCGATCCGGTCTGGGCGAAAGACCGAATCGAACGGATCACACGAGGAATATTGAAGTAAACCAAGAAGTTTACCTCAATAAACAACCCTAATTTTTTATCTTGTCTAGGTGCTTATTATTAACCTAAGTGATCATCATCGCAACGGAATAGATATCAGCTCGATCAGACATCGATTTGGGACTTAATTGCACACAAGCACATTTTAGGGACCATTTGGCAATTTAACCAAATTACACTGACTTATGTCATTTTGTGTTATCAATCCTTAATTAGTCACATAACATGCCTCATAACCAAATCTTAGCTCAAAATAATCATCCAAGCACACTTAATTGCATCCACAACATTCAGGGACTAAAACGTAAAGAAACAGAATTTTGAAAGATTCCATTAACTAACTTAACAGCTTGCCGTTTCGGTACAAATTGCCCTATATCGAAACAACCGTATCGGAACAGGGACAAGCGACTCGAAGCACAGGCTCGTATCGAAACAGCCTCACGGGTGTTTTCAGAACAAGCAATTGTAGTAGTAAACCGTACCGAAACAACCTTCCTCGTTTCGATAACCTTAAGCCATTTTAGGCTCACTTTTTCGGTACAAGCTCGAGTGTACCGAAACACGTGGGCCTGTAATGAAACTTTTTGCTGGTTTTTCATACTTTAATCCAAACAAAACCATTCCAATATGCATACAACATAATTAAGCATCAAACCTCAATCATATATGACAATTCCAACATTATAGCATGGCATTAAACACAAAGGAAATCTATAAGCATGCAACTTATGCAAAATAGTCATTCAAGAGTCAAAACTCAAACCAAAGCAATTACCAACAAGTAAAAGCCATTTACAAGTCATTAAAGGCATAACAAACTTGCCACAAAACAAGGAGTTTCAAAATATATCTCCCCAAACATAAAAGGCTTCCTCCCATTGCCAACCATTATTACTAATAGGTAAATGTAAAATCATACTTGAGCTTAATCCCACTCCTTGGTATCCTTCTTGCCTCTTTGCTTCCCAAATATGCTAATTCTCTACATTGCTGGAAAAAGAGAGCTTAAGCACAATTGCTTAGTGATGAATGCTCAAAATAAACCAACAATAACAATGCATTTTAAAACTATTTCTCATTTAGAAATATCTATCTCATCATGCTCTTTCCATCTCACGCTTGAAATCATTTCAAAGCAAAACCACATCATTTAAACCACATGTACCATCTATCTCATGCATTAATCAAAATGCAAAGTCTCAAGGCAAAGCCTCACATGCTTAAATCTCATAAAGCAAATCTCAAAACATGATCTCATATGCAATCTTATTTCATTTAAATCATTTATAAACAAGGTAAATGTGAAACTCATTTCATTTAAATCATTTATAAACAAGGTACATGTGAATCTCATATATTGGCAATTTAGCAACATTACTCAAATATGCAGATAGCTTGATGAAATTGTCAAGTCCTACCCCGGTGGAATCTCACATCACCGGACTCTCATGGCGACATCTCTCATCGCCACAAATCTTGATGGAATCATCAAGACCTACCGTGGTGGAATCTCTCATCACCACACTCTCACTTTGGAACGGGATGACACTACCCCCATTGCCCGAGCCAAAGAGCACGTACGAATTATGTATATTATAGTGCACTTATCATCCTATTGGTCGACCAATTATATCCAGCAACAATAATCTCATCTCATGCCAATATACTCATTTTAAACATCATTTACCTATTGTTTTTCAAAGCATCAACATCAACCATTCTCATCCCATTTCAAAAACATAATTAAAGCATAGCATTTTCTCAATAAATTCTATCTCTTTGAAATAACAAATCTATCTCATGGGATCATGTAAATCATCATATCATTTCTCAAAACATGCATAAAACAGTAGGTTTACATTTATCTTTAAAACATGAGAATGATCATAAAAATCAATGGGATAAAAACCGAGAAACGAGAGAGAAACAACTCAATCTCACTTCGGGCTTAGATTAGTGTTTCAAACTCAATCTAAACCCTAAACCTTGCTTTCAAGTCTTTGAAAGGCTTTTAAAACCAATTTCACTCACCGACAACGCCTCGCTTGCTTTGCCGAAGTGAAATCAAGCTTCTGAAGCTTCCGGGACTTCACCTATTTCTTCCGAAATACTCTCCCATGTTTATATCACACAAAAAACAGAGGATTAATGCATCTCAATGAATTAAAACCACCAGCAATCAAAGCTATCATGCTGCTCTGCCCCAAAACACCAAAACGCATATCCGAAACAACCAAAAACACCTCCAATTACTCTACAAACTCAACCCGGCCAAAACCTAACACCTCCATCAATTTTTAATCATCAATTAACATCCAAAAACAATCTAGTTTAATCCTTATACCTCCAGCAACACCAGATCCACATTAACATCACAAAACCCCAAATCTATCCATCTAACAATTAGAGATCAAACTCATTTCGGGATTACTATGATAAAACCTTTATTTCAACATCATTTAACATCAAAATCATGATTAAAATCAACCTTAAATCAATCAAAACTACCATTATGAAAATCTTGAGAAATCATCTTTCAAAGCTTGATTTAGGCATTTTCATCAAATAGATTATAAAACCCTGTTATTAAACACAATTAGAGAATCAAAGACTTGAGAATTTCAATAAAGAACCTTGATTAGAGGAGAGAAAAGAAAGATCACCTCTAACACAAGCTTTTCCCCTTGATTGCAATGATTAGAAGAAATCCTTCAAGAAATCCATAGCTAGTTGATGTAGAAATCCTCGAGAATCATTTAGAAATAAAAAATTTGATAAAAAGAGATAAATATCTAGAGATTTTAGTGATGAAAAGATAGTTTGGCTGATGAGAAAGTTGAGAGAAAAGTTTAAGAGAAAAGAAGTTACGTAAGAAAATGTTTAGCCTTTAAAGATCCCTTTTAATAGAACTCATTTATTAAATCTTTTAAAAACAAAAAATCAAGGGAAAAGGCTGATAAAACCTTGGTGTAATAGCTCCCTAAGGATTCTATGTTTTGGCCCTCTTCAATTTAGTCATTAAAAACAAATTTTGCAACTTTTACAAATTAGTCACTAAACCGAAATGTAAATCTTCCAAAGGCCATTTTCCAAAATTGACTTCACCAAACACACACACACACACACACACACACACACACACACACACACACAAACACACACACATATATATATATATTTAAAAGATTTTAGGAATTTTCCCATAATTTTATCATATCCCAAATCTTGTTTTCCCTGAACCACTCCTGAACTAACCCGTATCTCTAGTATAGCTCCTACGAACCTCGAGTCAACCTTAAAGATTCCTAGGCCCAAAATCGAGGCGTTACAACTCTCTCACACTTAAGAAATTTCATCCTCGAAAGTTTACCTGATGAAAAATTGTAAGGAAATTGCTTTTTCATGTCATCCTTCATTTCCCACGTGGCTTTCTCAACACCACATGTCGCCACAAGACCTTGACCAACTCAATGGTTTTACCACGCAGAACGTTGATGTCCAAATCTAAGATCTCAACTGGTTCTTTATTATACGACAAATCTAGATTCAACTCTATCTCCTCTACAGGCATAACATGAGACATATCTGACCTAAATTTTCGAAGCATGGATACATGGAAAACATCATGTATCTTCTCCAACTCAGAAGACAACCTCAACCTATAAGCAACAAGTCCAACACACTAAAGCACCTCATACGGTCCAATAAACATCAGACTCAACTTGCCCTTTCGGCCAAATCTCATCACCTTTTTCCAAGGTGAAACCTTCAAAAATACCTTATCACCTACAACATACTCGATCTCCTTACGCTTCAAATCTGTGTAAGACTTTTGCCGATCCGAAGCCGCTTTCAACCTGTCACTAATAAGCTTCACTTTTTCTGTAGTGACCTTAAGCACATTAGGCAAAGAGACCAACTTTTTCCTTGCTTCCTACAGCACCTGAAAATAAAAACTAAACTAAAACAATATCTTTTCTTATCCAAACATAAAATATTCAATAAAAGCATGGTGAAAGAGAAAATATTGTTATTATGCATGCAATGCACCTAAATATGCCTAAATGAGCTTAAGAATAACAATAATAAGGGCATGAATGTGTACACAATATAGAACTTGTGGACACTCTACACATCCCCAAACTTGAATTATTGCTTGTCCTCAAGCAATGCAAACTGACTAGTAAATCTGCCCACTACACAAAATTAATAGAAACTTTAGCCTTTAACTTGATTTCTTACCTCAAAGTCGTGTCACATATTATGTTAGTGATAGGGAATTGCATGAAATAACTTAGATTTTAATTTTCTTAGTGCCAGTGCAGTGTGTGCAGTTCTGTGTTCATGCTAAACATGCTGAGATAACTAAGTTAACAAAGAATGCCTAAAATAATTGAATTACTAAAAATGATATGAGTTGTTGCCTTGGCAGCACAGTTAGGCGCTTCTGTCTTCTTTTTTTGATCATGCCTTTATAGGCTTCAGCTCATCACAACTATTCTCTGGGTCTGAAGCTAAGACAGGTGCACTCTACGAAACTCTGAACCCTTTGAATAGAGTCATCTCATGAAGGCTTTTATTCACTCTTGCTAATTTGTCCGTCACTTGGTTTAGATACGCGGACTTTGATAGCAGCGGAGTGTCCTTGCTCATGATCCTTCCTAGAGCCTGTTTCGGGCACCTCTAGGGTTTTTAAACATCCTGCCTAGAGCCTGTTTCTGGCACCTCTAGGGTTTTCTTCATTTTTGTGTTGCTGCCCTGTGCTGCCGTGACGACAAACCTGTATCCAATTAAGAAATTTTTATTAAGTAAGGTAGGCAGTGTTAAACTTAGAACTCAAGAAAAAATTCAACATTTAATAGACAATGTAAGAATAATTGGCAAAAAGATTTTTTTCTAACTGTTTTTCATGCTTCTTCCCATAGTTAGGTTAAATTTTTTAGTATGGTGCGAATATAAGTAGTCAGCTAACTATGTAACACCCCAATTTTGGGCTTAGAAGTTTTGGGTTTGAACCGGATCGGTCGGATTTTTTATTCGAATATAAAAGGTGGTTTTAGGGAAAGCCTAGTTCGGGATGCATTAAAAATATGGAAAAATATCTAAAAATCCTCTTTTAATATATATAAGAGAGTGGTGAAATCAATTTTACAAAATGAGGTTTGGAAATATGACATTTCGAGTTAGTGACTAAAATGTAATTTTTGAAAAGTTTGTGACTGTTTTAAAAGGATTGAAACTTTGAATATTTAAGGAGCTAATGTACCAAAGGGAGGATTTCTCCAGAATTTTCTTGATTTTTAAAGACTCATTTAATGTTTAATTAATAAAAAGAAAAAAAGGGAAAAGTCACATTTTGGTTTCATAACTAACTTTTGCCAAAATTTTCCCATTTCATTTTCTCTCAAAATTCCCTCAGCCAAACACATTTCCACAACAACTTTCCTTTTGATTTTCACACCTAAAGAAGAGTTTTCAGTCTCCAAATGATTCCTAATCATTTCTAAATCAAATCCTCACCATTTGCTTAATGAATTTTCAAGGATTTTGGCTCTAAACAAGGGGAAATCCACATTTAGAGGTATGAACGTCCTTCTCCTCTAAATACTCAGTTCTTTACTGAAATTCCCAAGTTCTCAATCCTTAAATTGAGTTTTATTAAAGGTTTTAATGTTGTGATCTTGATTTTGGCTTAAAATTCAAGATTTGGATTTAATTTTGAAGAAATTCGTATTGGATGTTTGAGCTCTGTTTTGAGATGTCTTTTTGATGTATTTTGGATGTTTAAATGATGTGAAATGGAGGTTTAATCAATGCAATCCCGAATAGGTTGATTTTCCTAGGTTTTTACTTGTGAAAATGGTGGTTTTTGGGGTGATCTTGGTGTTTTGTTAATGCTGGAGGTATAAGGACGAGTTTGGGTTCATTTTGGATGTTAATTGATGTTTAAAAATGGTTAGAAGTGATGGATCTTGGCTGGGTTAAGTTTTGGAAGAGTTTGGAGGTGTTTTCAGTTGTGTTTGGTAGCCGAAATGTTGGATTTTTGTAGAGCAGCGAGTTTAGGTGTGTTGCTGGTGATTTTAATGCATAATGATGCATT
Source organism: Hibiscus trionum (assembly GCA_030270665.1). Lineage (NCBI taxonomy): Eukaryota > Viridiplantae > Streptophyta > Magnoliopsida > Malvales > Malvaceae > Hibiscus > Hibiscus trionum. The sequence continues at coordinate 15,549,212 of BSYR01000051.1, forward strand.
AATCCTCTGTTGTTATGTGTTTAAAACAGGGGAGAATGATCCGGAGGCAATAGAGGTGGCGTTGGAGGTTTCGGATGCTTGGAAGTGGTAAAGAGTTTTCCAGCTTTGAAAGATTTTGGATGAGGCTTTGGGAGCTTAGTTTAAGTCTAAACTACTTAGCTAAGCTCAAGAGTAAGTAAATGGAATTTCTCTCGGTTTGGGCTATGCTTTGGTTTTTAAATGCACTTGGGATGATTGTGTTTAAATTACTGTTTTTAAGCATGTTTGGACATGGTTTATTGTCGGCTATTAATGCCATTATGTTAAAGATGCATGAGGTAAGTAATCCTTGACTTGCTTGGGTTGTGTGCATATGATTCTAAGCATGTGATGCTTGTGGATTTGGCATTTTGGTTATGCTTGTAAAAAACAGTGGATTAATGTGGTAAAATGGTTATATTGGCAAGTGATGTAAGTGGTTCTTGGTTACTTTAATCGGATATAGATAGCCGGCTATAGGATTGGGTGCACCGTGAATTGAGTCACCTTGGATGTTAAGGGGTTGTGATTGTACCATAAACTCCATCCAAGTACCCTAGCGATTGAGGAAATTAGTGTCACCATGATGGAGGATGGCTCTCGTGGGTGGACTTTGTTGAGAGTCACCGCGATGGAGGATGGCTATCGTGGGTGGACCTTGTTAAGCGTCACAACGGTGGAGGGTTGCTCCCGTGTGTGAGCTTGGTTAAGGTGATTACAATGGTTGAGGTAGCTCCCATGTGTATGCCTTGTGGTGTGTCTGGCTCTTGCTAGTGAGTTATACAACTTCCAATGAGTGATGTTGAGGGGTTGTGATTGTACCGTTAAACTCCATCACGGGTGTTGAGGGGTTGAGATTGTACCGGTAAACTCCACCTTGTGTTGTTCGGTAGTGTGTATGAAGCGTGTGGGACAACGCTTGTAATCCGCGTATCCGATTGTGTCTTGTGTTGTGATGGTTTGTGAATTGTCGCTTGAATGCCAATATAATGTGTTTGAATGTAATGAAGCAAGAGTTGCTTGGAAATGATGCAAGGTGCAAGGGAAATATGTAAATGATGCAAGAATGCATGCGATGCTTGTTAAGCTTGAGCACTAGTATATTTTGCTAATGTGAATGGTGTATATGTGCATATAATCTCATAAATGCATTGAAGTCTTGAGAGGGCTTGTTTTAGAAGGCATCTAATGCAAGTGTTGTTTTTGTGGTTCATGTGTTGCATTGGTTTAATGCGTGAGATAGTTAGAAGGAGCTAATGGTTTTCAAAGGGTTTCTTGTTTTGAGATGTACATCAAGAATGAGGAAAATATGTTGTGAATTGGAGGTGCTTTCCAAGGAATTTGTGTTTAACTTTGCATGTGATGTTCATGCATGGAAAGGGTTTAAATGATAGTTTGCAAGAATGTGTTTTGGGGTTAGTTGTTTAGCTTTTCTAAGCTAAAGGTTGGTTTTCATGTTGAGCAATGCATGGTTTGAAGCATGTTGCTTTAAAAAGGGGGTTTTCAAACAATGCTTTGGTTTATTGAATTGTATTTACTTTTTAAAGAAGGTTTTATGATTTGCTGCATTGATGGTGTTTTGGTTTTGAGCATCCCTCACTAAGCATTATGTGCTTACGCTCCTTTGTGTCCATCAATGCAGATAATTGAAGTTGGGACAGCAAGAAGCAAGGGATTCAAGGAGAGCTCCACTTGAGAAGTATGTCTCGGTTAATAGCTATAGATAATAAAAGCAATGGGGGGAGAGTCTTTTATATTGATGTGTAACGAGTTTGAGTATGTTGACCATATTTGGTTTGTGGTTTGAATCTTGTTGTTTATCGCTTTGCAACATTTGAATTTTCTTATTCATAAGTTGTTGCACTATGCTTCTTGTTTTAAAAGCTTGATCAAGTGTTGGATGTGTTGAAAGAGTTGGTGCACCTAAGGTTTGCTTTGCATCTAGATTTTAATGCAATTTGGTATTTATGATGCTTGGCCTGTTGTTGATATGTTGAGGATTGATTTAGAGTATGTTTGATGGTGATTAGATTTGTAAAAACAGGTTTTTATGCTGTTTCTGGGCAGGGTGTTTCGAAACACCCTTGCCTGTTTCGAAACAGGTGCAGGTTTTGGCCTGGGCGTTTCGAAACGGGTAGAGGTGTTTCGAAACACTTTGGCTACTGCCAAGCCGCGTTTCTGAACGGTCAATTCCCGTTTCGAAACACTTGACCGTTGGGCACTGATTTGAATGGTTTTGAGGTTTGCAAGCTTTACATTTTAGTCCTGATTTTTGTATATGCAATTGCTTGAGTTCGAGATGTCTGTTTAAGGTGAAATTTGACAGAGAAGCATATAACCTAACTAATTTCATAATGGTATCTTAAAAATTAGTAAAGTCCTCTTAATTTCCAGATTTTACATTTTGGTCCCTAAATTCGTATGTTGTGCAATTGAGTCCCTTATTGTTTTCCGATTGCTGTGATTTTTGAGTATGCTTATCCCAAGAGTATGCCTAGGATTAATGTGCATCTAGACAAGTTTAAAAAGAAAAAAAGGGTCGTTAATCAAGGTTGACTTTCGGGTTGACTTTGGTTTTCCCCGTGTAATCTTCGTAGTTCGGGTCAACCGTCTAGGCCGGGCTAAGGGGTTACAAACTATCATAGGCACAAGTTTTAAGCTAAAAATTTCTAATTTATTAAGTGTAAAGGGCAGAATTTACATGTGCTCCTATATGCTACTAAATTAACCTAAAAACAAAAAGGACTATCCCCCCAAACTCAAGGTTGGCATTTTCCTCAATGCCTTAAACAAAATAAAACATAAAAAGAAAATAAAAACAAAAAAAACATAAAAAGAAAAAGAAAAAGGGTGCTATAGACTATGAGAGTTCCCCGTGTTGCTGCTGCGTTAGATGAGGATTCGGAGGAGGCAGGTAGGACTAGGCGGCAGATGGCAGATGGTCTGGCGGCTGGGCTCTTTTTCTTGCCACACGGCGGCTGGATGCGGCTAGGGGTGGGTTTCTTGGATTGTACTTCAGGTCCTCAACCCTGAGGCTCAGTTGCTGGCCACTTTCTCTTCCTTACTGCCTCTACCGATTCGTCATCAAAGGAGTCTAAAATCTCCATGTCTGAGTCGTCGACATCTTTGGCAGTGGCCTTCTTTGCTGTTGGGGAGGCGGCGGTGGTCTCCCCTTCTTTCTCTGACTTAGAGAAGAAGGTGAGGTCGTATGGTTGGATGGGAGTAGGTGAGTTCTGTCTCCTGGGGCGGATGTGCGGCCCCTCGTTGTCGGTGGTGGCTGGAGTAGCAGCTGGTCTGGGTGTGATTTGGATCTGTTTGGCTGCTGCTAACTCTGATGGGAATGCGGGCAACTGTGAGCCACCGTCATGGTATTTGTCAAGCAAGTAGGCCACAAAGGCCTCTTGCACTTCTACAATATATTTGGTGAAGAGCACCTGTTTGTGCTTGATCCTTTGGCAGCTTTTGACGAGGTTGCGTAGCAATGGGATCACGACAGAAGGAATGGAAGCTTTAGTACTGCCCGCTGCGGCTGGGGTGGTGGCAAGTTGGGACGGAGGCTGAGCAGTTGAAGGTGTTTTCGGCTCCGGATCCTGCATCATCTGGTGGTGTGCCCTTCTTTTCCATCCATCCTTGGTAGGAACTATTGTGTCCTTGGGGTGTGACGGCACGCGAAAATTGGCGCATAAGCCCGTAATGAGTGAAGGGAAGACGAGAGGTCCCTTGGCATTTGGCTTGTCTACGTATGCATAGATTTCTTCTAGGATTACTTCGCCATCATTTATTGGCCGCCCTGTCAATATGCTGTGGATAAGGGCCAGCCGCGGCTTGTTCACTGTTGGTCCGTGCGTGGTGGGCATCAAGCGGCGTTGGACGAAGTTTCTCCAAAGAACTGCCTCCGACAGTAGATCGCAACGGTTGACTGAGCCATTTTTTGCCTGTCAGCCACCTGGTGTTGGGCTTGCAGGTTTCTTTCTTGATCTTGTCATACTCAGCCGCCGTTAGGTAGGACTTCCATTCTTCATGTGGATTGCCACATATTTCTATACTGTAGAAGTTGTTGATGGTATCCACCGTGAACTTAACACCTTCTCCGCGAACATATACGAAAGGATTTCCCGGTGTAGGTTTGTGGGCGTAGAACTCTCACACTTGGTTACTGTTTATCCCTTCTAGCTGCCATGCAAACAAGTCTCAGCCCAAAGTATGAATCCTCTCAAATATGGTGGGTTCGAGGCCAAAATCCCCATCTGGCCTGGTGTATTGGAACCCTATTTCCTCCCAGAGTTGCCGCTCCGTGAAGTACTTCCGGTAGATTGCCTCCATATCCTTATTCAGGAATTTCTTGAAGACTGGTTTGCAGACGGAGATAGGTTGTTGCGATGTGGCCATAGCTGTGAGATGGTTGTATTTTCCTAAAGAACGAAAAAGAAAGTGAAACTAGTAAAATCTTGAAAACAAAGATGACAGAAAAAAATGAGAGTAAAAGAGAGAGTAAAGTGAAGAACGGGGAGAGAGTAGTTGGCCTTATATAGCCGCTTCTCTCCGCTGCCTTGGCGGGCACACTGTCAACGGGCGATAATGATTACGACGCGAATAACGAGATTCTAGCCTTTAGGCAGATAGCCGTTCTGCTCATGATTGCAAATGTAGCCATTGTAGCTAGCTGTTATGAAGCTGCTAGCCGTTATGCTCATCTGCCTTGGGTTGCCTTGGCCGCTGGTTGGGCTTCTCCTTTATTCTTTCATCCTTATTAATCTTGCCTTTATTCCTAACCTGAAATAAATTAAAAGTAAAATTAAATAAGAATAACTGAAAAATTAAATCTAATCCTAATCCAATAAATTAAAAATAAAAAATAGGTTATGACGGGTTGAGCTTTTCCCAAACATAACCACTTCCTGAGGGCTTTGCGTTTGGCTTTCGTCTAGGCATGTCCTTCCCCTCCTCGGGTGGATGTTTGATGCCATCTTTGCCGCCCTGGCGGGACATACACCAACGAAAACAAAGAGGCTTTTTTGTAATAAAATAAAACAGAGATTTAATGTGCAAAAACTAAAGTAGAAGTGCAGAAATTCAAACGCAGTTGCTATTGCCAATCCCCGGAAACGACACCAAAAACTTGTAGAGCGTTTGTGTGTTCTCTATTTATGAGCGCAAGTGCACACTCTTGTCAAGTTATAGTATAAAATATATCGTCTCCCACAGGGATTGGAGCAGCTTCTATGAATGGTTTCCTGCACAAAAATTTAGTAAATGCACAATCAAATCTCACAATGTGGAAATATAAAAACACAAGTAAAATAAAGATAGTGATGAGAGGGATGATAGGGAGAGATTTGGTCGATAGATTGGGTAAGGCAATTGCAGCTCAGTAGTGTGAAGACTGCGTTGTAAAGTCTAAGTATGTTTTGCGCTGCCATGATTTGCTGCCTCAGCGGGTAATGGCGGGCGGCAGCTGCGACCCTGTCACGCGACCGCAGCAGGTCACTACCCCTACAAATTTCGCCGTCTCGGCATGTGGAACGAAAATAAGTCCTGACGGCAAATCTGGCAGATATTTCAAGTTCGGCCAGATAGTCGACAGTGATCCTTCCTATTTCTAGGCAAGAATGCTCGAATGCTTACGTGATGTACGCAATACCTAGCAATCTCAGCGTGAACCTAACATAGGCAAGTCAATTCGGTTGGTGATCCCTTCTCTCGCAAGTAAGGATAAGTACTCCTACTTATCAATCTTGGATTAGCTCTACCGGCTGCTACATGCTTCAGAAAATTGCAAGATTGGGCTCAAGGAATTGCCCTCTTTCAATCGCGACCAATCTTGGCTAAGTCGGTGTAACTCCTGCTTGAGCAGCACTTGGCGGTAATGCTGCTTCGGCAACGTCCTTGGCAACATCTGGAACTGCTTCAGTACAACTCCTTTTGTTTCCAGCTTTCCTATCCTCTCATGTCCTCTCCTCCTCTCCACAACTACAGCACCTGAAAAATAAAAACTAGACTAAAACAATATCTTTTCTTATCCAAACATAAAATATTCAATAAAAGCACGATAAAAGAGAAAATACTGTTATTATGCATGCAATGCATCTAAATATGCCTAAATGAGCTTAAGAATAGCAATAATAAGGGCAGTAATGTGTACAAAATATGGAACTTATGGACACTCTACAAGCATCTTAGAAAAGGTGCTAACGAGATGTGAGGTCGACAAAATTGGGAGAAGTGCCATTTTATGGTGGAAGAAGGGATAGTCATGGGTCACAAAATTTCTGCCAAGGGAATTGAGGTCGACAAAGCCAAAATCGAAGTGATTGAGAAACTCCCGCCGCCGACCTCTGTTAAGGGCATCAGAAGCTTCTTAGGACACACAGGTTTTTATAGATGATTTATTGAAAACTTTTCAAAGATTACTAAACCTCTATGTACCTTGCTTGAACAGGATAAAACCTTCAAGTTCGATGACTCATGCACTGACGCATTCGAGACGCTAAAGAAGAAGCTGGTTTCTGCTCCCATTGTAGTCCCACCTGACTGGACCCTACCTTTTGAGCTATTGTGCGATGCTAGTGAGACTGCCGTAGGAGCCACTCTTGGGCAGAGGAAGGGTAGGATATTCCATGTGATTTACTATGCCAGAAAAACCCTAAATCCTTCCCAAGACAACTACACCACCACCGAGAAAGAACTGTTAGCAGTGGTTTTTGCCTTTGACAAATTACGACCATACTTAATAGGAACAAAGGTAATCGTCCACACAGATCACTCGGCTCTCAAGTACATGTTAACAAAGAAAGATGCCAAGCCACATTTGATTCACTGGATTATGTTACTACAAGAGTTCGACGTTGATATCAGAGACAAGAATGGTACAGAGAACCAAGTTGCTGACCACCTGTCACAACTGGAACAGGGGCGACAACACCTCCACCGATGTAGAAATTCAAGATGCATTTCCAGACGAACAATTGCTACTAGTATACCATCACGGAGAGCATCGCCGTGGAATTGACTGATGCACACGCTGCCGCGGCAGACACATAGGCGACATTCATTCTTTCAACAACCTGGTATGCTGATATTGTAAATTATTTAGTTATTGGTGTTATACCTTATAATCTTAACTATCAAGGCAATGAGCGGTTCCAATATGATGCTAAGCATTATTTTTGGGACGAGCCTCTTTTGTTCAAACATTGTGCAGACTAGGTTATAAGGAGATGTATTCCAGAAGAGGAAAAACATGTAATGCCCTACCCATGCCATGCCGCCCCTTTTGGAGGTACACGGACAACGACAAACGTACTCCAATCCGGTTTTTATTGGCCCACTCTTTACAAGTGTAACACCCCAATTTTGGGCTTGGATGTTTAGGATCTGTACCGGACCGGTCTGATTTTTGGTTCGATTATAAAAGGTAGTTTTAGGGAAAGCCTAGTTCGGGATGCATTAAAAATATGGAAAAATATCTAAAAATCCTCTTTTAATATATATAAGAGAGTGGTGAAATCAATTTTACAAACTAAGGTTTGGAAGTATGACATTTCGAAATAGTGACTAAAATGTAATTTTTGAAAAGTTCAGCGGTGACTGTTTTGTAAGAATTGAAACTTTGAATCTTTAAGGAGCTAATTTACCCAAGGAAGGATTTCTCCAGATTTTTCTTAATTTTAATGACTCATTTAATGTTTAATTAATTTAAAGAAAAGAGGGAAAACCATATTTTAGTTTTCATAACTAACTTTTGGTAAAATTTTCCCATCTCATTTTCTCTCAAAATTCCCTCAGCCAAACACATTTCCACAGCAGCTTTTCTTTTGATTTTCACTCTAAATGATGAGGTTTCAATCCTCAATTGATTCCTAAGCTTTACTACATCAAATCCTCTTCATTTGCTCATTGAATTTTCAAGGATTTTGGCTCTAAACAAGGAGAAATCAACATTTAGAGGTAAAGATGTTCTTCTCCTCTAAATATTCAGTTCTTTATTGAAATTCCCAAGTTCTCAATCCTTAAATTAAGTTTAATAAAAGGTTTTGATGTTGTATCTTGATTTTTGTCTTAAAACTCAAGATTTTGATTTAATTTTGAAGAAATTCGTAATGAATGTTTGGGCTCTATTTTGAGATGTCTTTTTAATGTATTTTGGATGTTTAATGATGTGAAATTGAGGTTTAATGAATGAAATCCCGAATAGGTTGATTTTCCTAAGTTTTTACTTGTGGAAATGGTGGTTTTTGGGGTGATCTTGGTGTTCTGTTGTTGCTGGAGGTATAAGGACAAGTTTAGATCCTTTTTGTATGTTAATTGATGTTTAAGAATGTTTAGAAGTGATGGATCTTGGCTGGGTAATGTTGTGGATGAGTTTGGATGTGATTTCGGTTGTGTTTGGTAGCCGAAATGTTAGATTTGATGCGAGCAGCGAGTTTAGGTGTTATGGCTGGAGATTTTAATGCATGATGATGCATTAATCCTCTGCTTTGATGTGTTTAAAACATGGGAGACACATTCGGATCCTTGTGGTGTTGATCCGGAGGCTTGAACGGCGTTTCGACAAGCTTGCGAAACGGAATTGGTGAATGAAGTTTGGTTTTCAGCTTTGAAAACAATGTTTGAAGGTTTGGGAGCTTAGTTTAAGTCTAAGCAACTTAACTAAGCTCAAGAGTAAGTTTTCGGAGAAACTCTCTCTTTGATGAACCGTGAGATGGTTGGATGCAATGTGTTTAATTTGCATGTTTAAATTCTTTTTTGAAAACATGTTTTAGCATGATTAATGCTGGTTTTGAAAGCCATGTGTTGAAGGATGCTCAAGGTAAGAGATCCTTGGTTTGATATTGATAAATGTGGTTTGATGCATGGTGATGCATGATGGTTTAATGGCTTTGATTAATGCTTTAAAACAGTGGTTTGTTGATGACAATTAATGTATATTGGCAAGTGATGTGTTGGTTTAAAGTACTTGAATCAGATATAGTTAGCCGGCTATAGGATTGGGTGCACCGTGAATAAAGTCGCCTTGGATGTTGAGGGGTTGTAATAGTACCGAAAACTCCATCCAAGTACACTAACGAGATGTTTAAGATCACAATGGTGGTTAAAAGTCTATGTGTGAATCTTGTGTTGTATGTCCCGTGTTCTCGTTAGTGATGTTATACAACTATCGATGAGTGATGTGGAGGGGTTGTAATTGTACCGTTAAACTCCATCACGGGTGTTGAGGGGTTGTGATTGTACCGGTAAACTCCACCTTGTGTTCGGTAGTGTGTATGAAGCGTATGGGACAACGCTTGTAATCCGCGTATCCGATTGTGTTTTATGTTGAAAATGGTTATGGTATCACTTGAAAGCCAATATGACATGTTAAGGTTAATGAAGCAAGAGATGCTTGTTGTTTAAGACATGTTGATGTTTATGAAGCATGAGATGCTTGTTGTTTATGCATTGTTGCATGAAAATGATTTTTATGAATGAAAAGGCCTTATGAAAGGTGTTTTGTAAAGTGCATTATTGTGTCGTATCATTAGAGCATGCCTCACTAAGAAAATGTGCTTACGCTCTCTTTCTTGTACCAATAATGCAGAGAATTGAAGTGCTTAGGGGGCAGCAAGGAGGCTAAGCTCATGTATGGTGACTATTTTTACAACATTATTAGATTTTGGTATTTGGCAATGGGAACCTAGGTTGTGTTTTTGGGAGATATTTTGGACTCCCTGAGTTTGGCATGATGCCTATGATGTTTTGGGATTGTAAATGGCCATTATGTTGCTTGTTTTGGTGATTTGATGATTGGTTGGTTTGAGCATTAGGATGCATGCCTATAGATTGTGGTTTTTCCTAATTGATGCCATGAACGTGTTTTGTTGATACACATATGTTCCTTGTATGCATGATGACTTGTTGGCATGATTAGGAGGTCATTAAGATGTGTTTCAGTGGTTAATTTTATGTTAAACAAGCAAAATCTGCACTTTCTGGGCAGTCCGTATCGGAACGGGTACTACCGTTTCGAAACGGGGGCCTGTAATGGCCTTCGTGTATCAAAACCGGTAGAGGGTGTTTCGAAACGGATTTGCCACTGTCAAGCCCCGTTTCGAAACAGGTCTCGAAACGAACCCGCGTTTCGGAACGGTCAACCCTTGTTCCGAAACACTTGACCGTTGGGCACTGATTTGAATGGTTTAAGGTTTGTAAGCTTTACGTTTTAGTCCTGAACTTTGTATATGCAATTATTTGAGTTTGAGAAGTCCGTTTAAAGTGAAATTTGACAGGGAAGCATGTAATATGATTAATTTCATATTGGTAACTTAAAAATCAGTTAAGTCCTCTTAATTTCTAGAATTTACATTTTGGTCCCTAAATGTTGTATTTGTGCAATTGAGTCCCTTAACGTTTTCCGATCGCTGTGCTTTTCAAGTATGCTCATCTCAAGGGTACTCTTAGGATTAATTTGCATCTAGACAAGATTAAAAAGAAAAAAAATGGGTCGTTAATCAAGGTTGACTTTCGGGTTGACTTTGGTTTTCCCCGTGTAATCTTCGTAGTTCGGGTCAACCGTCTAGGCCGGGCTAAGGGGGTTACATTTGGTGGTATCAGATCCAGGTTCTCGAGTATTTGGGAATGGTTATGTGGGTGATATATGTATGATTGCTTTGTATGCTTTTTGAGTGGAAGTTTGATGTGTGAATTGTAAAGTATGTTGCAATTTTGATGCTATGCTATGTTGAAGCATGTTAGAGGGACCCATTGCCATATCAAAACTAACGAAATTAATTGTTTTTGAAAAATGAGCTTGAGTGCTTGGATTACTTACCTTGCTGAGCCTGAATATGTTTATTGCATTTGTGCTAGTGCATTGTTTTGTGAATGGGACCTCGTAGAGAGACGAGGATTAATACGCGAGCTATGGCTCAGAACGAGAATGAGGAGAATGCTGATAATGTAGTGGATTTACCTCATCCTCCTGGTGGTTGACCGCCCGGTGGTGGTGGTGCTGGAGGTGATGGAGCTGAGGTTGGTGCTGGTACTGGGGTCGCTGGACTTGAAGCTGGACAGGGGCAAGCTGCTCCTCATATGACAGTTTTGATACAAGCTATTGCGGGAGCCTTTCAGGCGGCAGTAGCTGTAGCTCATGGAGCTGGGCATCAGGGAGATGCTAATGTTAGACTACCCTTGGAACGTTTGCGCAGTCTGGGAGGGACTGAGTTCAGAGGTTTGTCTGCTGAAGGTTCCGAATCTTGGTTGGAAAGTACCAAGAGGATTTTGGGACAAATGAACTGCAATGATGTGCAGAAGCTAGGATGTGTGGTATCGCTATTACATGATGATGCGTATACCTGGTGGACGACTGCTATCTCCGGAATGGAGGATGTTGATGTGACTTGGACGTTCTTTCTGAACGCGTTCAAGCGGAGGTATCTGGGTGTACGATACCTGGATGAAAAGAAAAGAGAATTCATGTCTCTGACACAAGGAAGTATGACGGTAGCTGAGTACGAGATCCAGTTTGTCCGTCTCAGTGAGTACGCACCTGAGATTGTCCCTGATGAGCGGGAGAGGTGTGAGCGTTTTCGTTATGGTTTGGTGACGGATGTAAAGACCTATATGCTTGCAGCGGAGTACACTGATTTTGATATACTGGTTAGTAGGGCGAAGGATATTGAGCAGAACCTGGGATTGTCTTCCAGGGATGCTGGTTCTGGCTCGGGCAAGCGAGCTGCTGAGTATAGTTCAGGTGGTGGACGGAACAAGAGGGGACGTGATAGGAGGTATCAGTCTTCGGCTAGGCATGGTTGTGTAGGTCATGGTGCGCCTATTCAGGGAGACAGGGCGATAGCTGATTAGAACACATGCTGGGCGTGTGGATCGCGTGGCCATTTGAGGCATGATTGTCCTCGAGCTGCGAGGGAGGTACATGCTCCTGTTGTTGTAGCTGGTAATTTGTGCTGGAATTGTGGTTCGGCAGACCACATGAGGAGGGAGTGTCCTTTGTTGACCGGTAGAGGTCAGGGACGTGCTCCTGGAGTTGTTGCACCACAGAGAGGTTGTGGGCGCGGCCGTGGTAACTTCCAGCGTAGAGAGGATGGTGGAAGGAATGTGGCGCATGTGGTGGCTGTCCAACCTGAGGGTGGTGGTCAGGCTCGAGTGTATGCACAACGAGAGAGGAGGAATGACACGGATGTGATCGCAGGTACCTTCACTTTGCAATCCTTGTCATTACTTTCCTTGATTGATTCTGGATCTACACACTCATACATATTGCATGAACATGCTCAATTGCTTGGTCTGCCTTTTGAGTCTTTGGATGTTGGTATGCGTGTAACTAGTTCCTTTGGTGAGACCATTGTGACACGGAAGTTGTATAGAAGATGTCCCTTGGTTGTTCAAGATCATGTTTTTCATGTTGATCTTATGGAATTGCCTTTCTATGGTTTTGATGTAATCCTTGGTATGGATTGGCTGGTTGAACATCGAGCTGTGGTGGATTTTGAGAACAAGCGAGTGTCACTGAGGCTTGCGGATGATTATGAGGTGGTGGTGGTTGGTGAGAATGTGAAGTTTCTTGCCAATGTGGTGTCTACATTGGAGGCGAGCCGGATGCTGAGGCAAGGATGTGAAGCCTACCTAGCTTTTGTGATGTATCCTAGCTCTAAAGAGTTGCGAGTGCAGGATATCAGGACTGTGCGAGAGTTTCCTGGTGTGTTTCCGGAGGAGTTTTATGGATTGCCTCCTAACCGAGAGGTGGAGTTTGGAATTGAGCTGTATGAGAATACAACTCCAGTTTCCATTACTCCTTATCGAATGGCACTTAAGGAGTTGAAAGAGCTGAAGACGCAACTTCAGGAGTTGCTTGATCATGGTTTCATTCGGCCGAGTGTGTCACCTTGGGGTGCACCGGTCTTGTTTGTGAAGAAAAAAGATGGCACTATGAGAATGTGCATCGATTACCGTCAGCTGAACAAGTTGACTATCAAGAATCAGTATCCATTGCCGAGGATTGATGACCTTTTTGATCAATTTCGGGGAGCGGCTGTGTTCTCTAAAATTTACTTAAGGTCAGGGTACTACCAGTTGAAGGTGAAGGATGTGGATGTGCCAAAGACAGCTTTCAGAACGAGGTATGGCATTATGAGTTCCTTGTGATGCCGTTTGGTTTGACGAATGCTCCTGCAGCTTTCATGGACATGATGAATAGAGTGTTCCATGAATATTTGGACAAGTTTGTTGTGGTGTTCATTGACGATATCCTCGTGTACTCTCGTACTGAGGAGGAACATGAGGGGCATTTGAGGATTGTGTTGCAGGCTTTGTTGGAGAATCAACTTTATGCTAAGTTAAGCAAGTGTGAGTTCTAGCTCAGGGAGGTTGTGTTCCTTGGTCATGTGGTTTCTGCAGAGGGGATCCGTGTTGACCTTTAGAAGGTTGAGGCGGTGATGAATTGGAAGCCTCTTAAGTCTGTTCATGAAGTTCGTAGTTTTCTTGGTTTGGCGGGATACTACCAGAGGTTCGTGGATGGATTTTCAAAGATTGCTGCACCTTTGACGAAGTTGTTGTAGAAGGATGTTAAGTATGAGTGGACCGAAGCGAGACAACAGGCTTTTGAGAAGCTTAAGGCAGCTTTGACGCAAGCTCCTATCTTGGTTTAGCCTGAATCAGGGAAAGAGTTTGTGGTGTATAGTGACGCGTCCTACGTTGGTTTGGGATGTGTGTTGATGCAAGAGGGTAAGGTGGTGGCTTATGCATCGCGCCAGTTGAAGGTGCATGAGCGCAATTATCCTACGCATGATATTGAGTTGGCTGCGGTGATTTTTTTGCTTTGAAAATTTGGAGACATTACCTGTATGGTGAGAAGTGTACTGTGTACACGGATCACAAGAGTTTGAAGTATCTGATGTCTCAGAAGGAGTTGAATCTTAGGCAATGACGTTGGGTGGAGTGGCTTAAAGATTACGATCTGACGATCGAGTATCATCCGGGAAAAGCTAATGTTGTAGCGGATGCCTTGAGTAGGAAGGTAGCAGTGGAGTTGAGGCCTATGTTTGCCAGTTTGAGTATATCGCGAGATGGTGGTCTTGTGGCTGAATTGCAAGTGAAACCATCCTTGGTTCAGTTGATAAAGGATAAGCAGTTGTTGGATGATTCCTTGGTGCCACATGTTCAGGATATTGCTGAGGATAGGCCATCGGATTTCTGCTTTAATGATGATGGAGTTTTATGTTTTGGGAGTCGGATAGTAGTGCCCAATGATGCTGAGTTGAGGCGTGCTATTCCGACTGAAGCTCATAGTAGTCCTTTTGCTATGCACCCTGGTAGTACTAAGATGTATCGTGATCTTCGTGATGAGTACTATTGGGTGGGTTTGAAGAAAGATGTTGCTGAGCATGTGAGCAAGTGTATGGTTTGTCAACGAGTTAAAGCTGAGCATCAGTTTCCTTCTGGGTTGTTGCAACCGTTGAGGATTCCTGAGTGGAAATGGGAAAGGATTACCATGGACTTTGTGTCTGGTTTGCCTTTGTCGCCATCGAAGAAGAATTCGGTGTGGGTGATTGTGGATCGCCTGACGAAGTGTGCGCATTTCTTACCTGTGCATACTACGTACACCTTGGATAAGCTTGCAGAGCTGTACATTGCTGAGACTGTGTGGCTGCATGGTGTACCAAAGTCGATCGTGTCGGATAGAGATCCTAGGTTTACATCGCGTTTCTGGGGGTGTTTACATCAGGCTTTGGGTACACGGTTGAATTTCAGTACTTCTTATCATCCACAGTCGGATGGACAGTCTGAGCGTGTTATCCAAGTGCTGGAGGATATGTTGAGGTGCTGTGTGATTGAGTTTCAGGGCTCTTGGGAGAAGCATTTGCATTTGGTGGAGTTTGCTTATAACAATAGCTATCAGGCAAGTATTCAAATGGCACCTTATGAAGCTTTGTACGGGAGGAAGTGTAGGACTCCTCTTTGTTGGGCTGAAACAGGCCAGAAGTTGGTTTCAATGCCAGCTTTGTTGAAAGGAACCACCGAGAAGGTGAAGCTCATTTGTGAGCGGTTGAAGGCAGCTTCTGATCGACAGAAGTCTTACGCGGATTTGAAGCGTAAGGAGATTGAGTATGCGGCTGGTGACCGAGTGTTTTTGAAAGTTTCACCTTGGAAAAAGGTGATGAGGTTTGGTCGAAAGGGTAAGTTGAGCCCTAGGTACATTGGACCATACGAGGTGATTGAACGTGTGGGTCCTGTTGCGTACAAGCTAAGGTTACCGCAAGAGTTAGAAAAGATTCATGATGTGTTTCATGTCTTTATGCTTCGAAGGTATAGATCGGATCCTTCGCATGTTATGCATGTGAAGGAAGTGGAATTGAATCCGGATTTGACCTATGATGAGGAACTGTTGGAAATTCTGGATATGGACAGTAAAGTTCTTCGAGGCAAGACCATTGATTTGGTAAAGGTGTTGTGGAAGAATCGTGGTGTTGAGGAAGCCACGTGAGAATAGAAGGATGACATGTTGAAGCAGTTTCCATACCTTTTTCCTCCAGGTAAATTTTGTTTGGGCTTCGAAGTTTAGGGTCTGAACCGGACCGGTCTGATTTTTGGTTCGATTATAAAAGGTAGTTTTAGGGAAAGCCTAGTTCGGGATGCATTAAAAATATGGAAAAATATCTAAAAATCCTCTTTTAATATATATAAGAGAGTGGTGAAATCAATTTTACAAACTAAGGTTTGGAAGTATGACATTTCGAAATAGTGACTAAAATGTAATTTTTGAAAAGTTCAGTGGTGACTATTTTGTAAGGATTGAAACTTTGAATCTTTAAGGAGCTAATTTACCCAAGGAAGGATTTCTCCAGATTTTTCTTAATTTTAATGACTCATTTAATGTTTAATTAATTTAAAGAAAAGAGGGAAAACCATATTTTAGTTTTCATAACTAACTTTTGGTAAAATTTTCTCATCTCATTTTCTCTCAAAATTCCCTCAGCCAAACACATTTCCACAGCAGCTTTTCTTTTGATTTTCACTCTAAATGATGATGTTTCAATCCTCAATTGATTCCTAAGCTTTACTACATCAAATCCTCTTCATTTGCTCATTGAATTTTCAAGGATTTTGGCTCTAAACAAGGAGAAATCTACATTTAAAGGTAAGGATGTTCTTCTCCTCTAAATATTCAGTTCTTTATTGAAATTCCCAAGTCTCAATCCTTAAATTAAGTTTAATAAAAGGTTTTGATGTTGTGATCTTGATTTTTGGCTTAAAACTCAAGACTTTGATTTAATTTTGAAGAAATTCGTAATGAATGTTTGGGCTCTGTTTTGAGATGTCTTTTTAATGTATTTTGGATGTTTAATGATGTGAAATTGAGGTTTAATGAATGCAATCCCGAATAGGTTGGTTTTCCTAAGTTTTTACTTGTGAAAATGGTGGTTTTTGGGGTGATGTTGGTGTTCTGTTGTTGCTGGAGGTATAAGGACGAGTTTAGATCCTTTTTGGATGTTAATTGATGTTTAATAATGTTTAGAAGTGATGGATCTTGGCTGGGTAATGTTGTGGATGAGTTTGGATGTGATTTCGGTTGTGTTTGGTAGCCGAAATGTTAGATTTGATGTGAGCAGCGAGTTTAGGTGTTGTGGCTGGAGATTTTAATGCATGATGATGCATTAATCCTCTGCTTTGATGTGTTTAAAACATGGGAGACACATTCGGATCCTTGTGGTGTTGATCCGGAGGCTTGAACGGCGTTTCGGCAAGCTTGCGAAACGAAATTGGTGAGTGAAGTTTGGTTTTCAGCTTTGAAACCAATGTTTGAAGGTTTGAGAGCTTAGTTTAAGTCTAAGAAACCTAACTAAGCTCAAGAGTAAGTTTTCAGAGAAACTCTCTCTTTGATGAACCATGAGATGGTTGGATGCAATGTGTTTAATTTGCATGTTTAAATTCTGTTTTGAAAGCATGTTTTAGCATGATTAATGCTGGTTTTGAAAGCCATGTGTTGAAGGATGCTCAAGGTAAGAGATCCTTGGTTTGATATTGATAAATGTGGTTTGATGCATGGTGATGCATGATGGTTTAATGGCTTTGATTAATGCTTTAAAACAATGAATTGTTGATGACAATTAATGTATATTGGCAAGTGATGTGTTGGTTTAAAGTACTTGAATCGGATATAGTTAGCCGGCTATAGGATTGGGTGCACCGTGAATAAAGTCTCCTTGGATGTTGAGGGGTTGTAATAGTACCGAAAACTCCATCCAAGTACACTAACGAGATGTTTAAGATCACAATGGTGGTTAAAAGTCCATGTGTGAATCTTGTGTTGTGTGTCCCGTGTTCTCGTTAGTGATGTTATACAACTACCGATGAGTGATGTGGAGGGGTTGTAATTGTACCGTTAAACTCCATCACGGGTGTTGAGGGGTTGTGATTGTATCGGTAAACTCCACCTTGTGTTCGGTAGTGTGTATGAAGCGTATGAGACAACGCTTGTAATCCGCGTATCCGATTGTGTTTTATGTTGAAAATGGTTATGGTATCACTTGAAAGCCAATATGACATGTTAAACTTAATGAAGCATGAGATGCTTGTTGTTTAAGACATGTTGATGTTTATGAAGCATGAGATGCTTGTTGTTTATTCATTGTTGCATGAAAATGATTTTTATGAATGAAAAGGCCTTATGAAAGGTGTTTTGTAAAGTGCATTATTGTGTCGTATCATTAGAGCATGCCTCAATAAGCAAATGTGCTTGCCCTCTCTTTGTTGTACCAATAATGCAGAGAATTGAAGTGCTTAGGGGACAGCAAGGAGGCTAAGAATCCAAGGAAAGGCTAAGCTCATGTATGGTGACTATTTTTACAACATTATTAGATTTTGGTATTTGGCAATGGGAACCTAGGTTGTGTTTTTGGGAGGTATTTTGGACTCCCTGAGTTTGGCATGATGCCTATGATGTTTTGGGATTGTAAATGGCCATTATGTTGCTTGTTTTGGTGATTTGATGATTGGTTGGTTTGAGCATTAGGATGCATGCCTATAGATTGTGGTTTTTCCTAACTGATGCCATGAACGTGTTTTGTTGATACAAATATGTTCCTTGTATGCATGATGACTTGTTGGCATAATTAGGAGGTCATTAGGATGTGTTTGAGTGGTTAATTGTATGTTAAACCAGCAAAATCTACATTTTCTGGGTAGTCCGTATCGGAACGGGTACTACCGTTTCGAAACGGGGGCCTGTAATGTCCTTCGTGTATCGAAACGGGTAGAGGGCATTTCGAAATGGATTTGCCACTGTCAAGCCCTGTTTCGAAACAGGTCTCGAAACGAACCCGCATTTCGGAACGGTCAACCCCTGTTCCGAAACACTTGACCGTTGGGCACAGATTTGAATGGTTTAAGGTTTGTAAGCTTTACGTTTTAGTCCTGAACTTTGTATATGCAATTATTTGAGTTTGAGAAGTTCGTTTAAAGTGAAATTTGACAGGGAAGCATGTAATATGATTATTTTCATATTGGTAACTTAAAAATCAGTTAAGTCCTCTTAATTTCCAGAATTTACATTTTGGTCCCTAAATGTTGTATTTGTGCAATTGAGTCCCTTAACGTTTTCCGATCGCTGTGCTTTTCAAGTATGCTCATCTCAAGGGTACGCTTAGGATTAATTTTCATCTAGACAAGATTAAAAAGAAAAAAAAGGTTCAATTTCAGCATTTTCCCTATTTTTGTTAAGATTAGATTTTCAATTTCAGCATTTATTAATTTTAGTTTTATTTTAGTTGATTAATAAATTATTTTCGTTTTTTAGGAAGAGAGACAACATTCAAGAAAGCAACCCATTAAGCCTCCCACATAGCCGCCCAACAAGCCGCCCCAACGGCTCCATATCGCGAATGACCAACAAGCCGCCCCAACAGCTAGTTCACGCCAACGGCTACAGTCCACCTCAACGACTAGTTCACGCCAACGGCTATAAACCGCCCAACGGCTATATTCTACTCGTTACACCAGTCGTCCCGCCCGTTGGAATCCGACCGTTGGGCATTATCAGCCGCCTTGGTAGCCTATATAAGCCTTACTATTTCACTTCATTTTATCATCTTTAACATTTGCTTTCTTAAATCTTGAACTCTTACAGTTTTCTTGAATTTTTAGATTTTCCTTCCACCTCATCTCCAAAATTGTCGACCTCCAAAAGCACACCGCCCTTGAAAAGTTTCTTTTCACCAAAAGAATCCAACCGCTACAACAAAAAGTTTGCGTCCTGGCAGGTTCATGGAAAACAGGGCTTTTACTACCCTGCCGACATGGGAGACTTTGGCCTTCCCACTTTCGTCTACGAGGTCATCAAAGACCACGGCCGACAACTCTTTACCCGCCAACCTAAAGAAGGCAACAATACAATGGTCCGAGAGTTTTACGCCCACAGACCACAACTGAGAGCCCCGTTTGTAATCGTCTGTGGCAGCAACGTTCGACTGGATGCGCACACCATTAATGGCTACTATGGGATCACTAATGAGATACACGACCATGGCGCCCCTCACCGCCGCCGACTATGAAGGATGAGTACTATGTGTCCGACACCACGTGGAACACGGGTAAACACACCAGATCAGTACCCCGCTAAGTGCTGCTAACAAATGCCAAACTTTGGAACACATTCATCAAGCATGCTGCTGTCCACTTCCCACAATTCCACCGTCGATCGCCCACGCCTGACAATGATCGATTCTATTCTGAAGCGGCGGAAGATCAATGTGGGAGCCGTCATCTGTCAGGAAATCTATGCCTACCACCAGGGGCCAAAGGGCATGCTTTTCTTTCAAAACCTCATCACCAGGCTGTGTACAAACTTCAAAGTGCCGACAGACGAAGCAACATGATGACACCCCAGAGGCAGGGGTGGACAAAAGAATACATATACAAGATGATGGAGCTGACAGAGGCGGCGCCAGATAATCATTATGATCCAACTGCCGCCGTGGTAGGAACTTCAACCCAAGGCGGGCACACAGATCAGGCCTTCATCGACCCTACAAGGATGCTCCAGGATATCTACAAGAAGCTACAATGGATGGAGCACAAGAACTTGAAATTTATGGAATATGTGTGGAACTACAACATAGGGTTCGAGCTATTCCTCAAGGAGAAGTTCCCAAGGGATGACCTCCATTTTCCCGCCTTTCCAGCTGAGATCACGGAAGCCGCCATGGCGGGCCACCCTATTCTAGACTCCCCCGTCGCGGCACCATCTGCAGCCGTCAGTTTAACACCCCGATTTTGGGCCTAGATGTTTTAGAGTTCGAATCGGATCGGTCGAGAACGGTTCGAGTCTTAAAGGGAGATTTAGGGAATACCTAGTTCGAGATTCTTTAAATATATGGGAAAATACCTAAAAATCCTCATTTATTATATGAATGATTATGGTGGAAACAATTTTACAAAATGAGGTTTGGAAATACTACATTTCGGTGTAGTGACCAAATCACAGTTTTTACAAAAGTTAAATAGTGACTGTTTTGTAAAGGATTGAAACTTTGAATCTTTAAGGAGCTAATTTTACAAAAATGTTTTTAATCAGATTTCTTCTTATTTTGGGCGATTTTAATAATGTTTTAATTAAGGGAAATAAAGATAATTAAAAGGAAAAACCATATTTGACTTTTCATAACTACCTTACGTCAATTTTCTCTAATTTTATTTTTTCTCAATTTCTTTCAGCCAAACACATTTCCTCCATCAATTAGCCTCTGTTTTTCATTCCTTTTGATGATATTTCAATCTCCTTTTGATTCCTAATCTTTTCCTCACCAAATCCTTTTGTTTTCACATTGGATTTTCAAGAAAACTTGCCCAAATCAAGAAGAAATCAACCATTAGAGGTAAGCTTCGTCATTCTCCTCTAATGATAAGTTATTTACTGAAATTCCCAAGTTATCAATCCTTTGTTGATGATTTTTGAGTTGCTTTAATGTTAAAAACAAGAAATTGTATTAAAACTCAAGGTTCTTGGAGAGATCTTGATGATTTTCATGGCTGTTGGTTAGGCTCTGTTTTAAGGTTGTTTTCTAATGTATTTTGGATGGTAATTGATGTTATAAATGAGGTTTTATCAAACAAATCCCGAATAGGTTTGGATTCCTAAGTTTTGCATGCTAGAATGGAGGTTTTTGGGGGTGGTTTTGGTGTTCTGTTATAGCTGAAGGTATAAGGACGAGTTTGTGGTGGTTTTTGATGTTGATTGATGTTTAGAAATGATTAGAAGTGATAGATCTTAGCTGGGCTTTGTTTTGGCTAGATTGCTCTCGTATATGTGGTGGTTTGAAACACCTTCCTAAGTCCTGAAGTAAGTATTGGCTAGATTGCTCTCGTATATGTGGTGGTTGCCCTTAAAATGCTTTTACATGCTCATGTTTTGAGATAGATAAATTCCTAATGTTTTTATGCATGATTTGTAGCATGAGATGATGCTTGAAAAGATTTCATGAAATAACATGTTGCATTGATGAGTTTTGAGCTTTTGTTTTAAAGCAAGGAAAATGTTATGATTTTGAAAGAGATGAGAAAGCTTTGGGAAATGTTGCATTAAAAACAGCAGGTGAGATGATGTTTTGACATAATATATATTGGCATAGAAGATGAGATACTTACCGGATATAATTGATCGATCAATAGGATGAGAGTGCACTATAAACTAAAAATTCGTACGTGCTCTTTGGATTCAATCCAAAGGGAGAGACCGATGATGGGAATTCCATCGGGTAGGACTTGGTGAAATACCCAAGCTTTGTGGCAATGAGAGATTCCGCCATGTGAGTACGGTGATGTGAGATTCCACCGGAAATTATGTTTACTAGACGAGTGAGTACGGTGATATGAGATTCCACCAGAAGTGTCTAGTGGATTTGAGAATGTTATCCACATATCTGAATAATAATGAGATGTGAGATGCCAATATAATATATGAAAATGCTTTTGATTCACATGTACCTATTGATGAGATGATATATGCTATGTGAAATGCATATGAGATTTGTATATGAAATGCTTTAGTTTTCACAAGCATGTGTATGGCTTTGCTATGAGATTTGCATTGGTTTAAATGCATGAGATAGAATTGAGGTACATGTGTTTTCAATGGAGTTTTGCTTTGAAATGGTTTTCAAGCATGAGACAGAATGAGCATGTTGTAGAAAAGGCTTTTGAGAAAGTGTTTTGAATAATGCATTGTTGTGTTGGTTTTCTTTAGAGCTTGCCTCACTAAGCAAATGTGCTTACACTCTCTTTTACCAACAATGCAAATATTTAAAGTGTTTTTGGGCAGCAAGAAGGTTAAGAACATCCAAGGAAGTGCAAAGCTCATGTATGGTGATGTTTTACATACTTTAGTATTGATAATTGGCAATTGGGTTTCATGGTTGTAGTTTGGAGATGTGTTTTGGAACTCCCTATGGTTGTAATAAGTTTCGTGTGGCTTTTAGAGTTTGTAAATGGTTTTGTTTGTGTGATTTGAGGTTTGAAAGCTTATATTTGGAATTGTGGCTAGGAAGCATGCATATAGATAGAATGTTCATGTGTTCGATGCCATGCTCTAGCTTAAGTCTCCTAAGTATTATCTTTAATGTATAGACAAGTTGCTGGTATGATATGGTATGCCTTGAAGCATGTTTGAGTGGGTTAAGAGGTGAAAAACCAGCATTTTCTGCTTTTGCAGGGCAGGGTTTATCGAAACACCCTTAACTGTTTCGAAACGGGGGCCTGTAATGGCCATAGTGTTTCGGAACGGTTGAAGGTGTTTCGGAACATTTTGGCTACTAGACAGGCCTGTTTCGATACCGGTCTCGGAACGCACCCGAGTACCGAAATAGTCAAGACCGTTTCGATACGGGCGTTTCGGTACGAAGGTCTGTCTTCCGAAACGGATGACCGTTGGATGATGTTTTTGAATTGTTTTAAGTTTCATGTTTTACATTTTAGTCCTGAACGTTGTGGATGCAATTGCTTGAGCTTGGAATGTCCTTTTAATCTAAAATTTGACAGAAGAACATGCAATGTGACTAATTACATATTGGTAAACTTAAAATCTGCAAAGTCCTTATATTTTCCAAAAATTACATTTTGGTCCCTAAAAGTGTATTTCATGCAATTGAGTCCCTAAATAATTTCCGATCGTTGTGCCCTTCTCTCATATTATTCTTGAGTATTTACATGCGCTTAATGTTCATCTAGAAATGATTAAAATGAAAAAAAGGCTGTTAACTAAGGTTGACTTTCGGGTTGACTTTGGTTTTCCCCGTGTAATCTTCGTAGTTCGGGTTAAGCATCTAGGCTGGGCTAAGGGGGTTACATTTGTTGGTATCAGAGTCAGGTTAACGAATATTTGGGGCTTGGTAAGTGGTTAATGTATGTGGTTATGTATGTTTGTGACTTTTCGGTGAATGTGTGATATATGAATATTGAAGTATGATTAAATTAAGATGAATTTGTGATGCTATGTTGTGTTTGGAGTATTTTTGGGGATCCCATTGCCATATCATTACTAATGAGAAGAATTGTTTTCAAAAATGAGCTTGAGTACTTGGATTACTTACCTTACTATGCCTAATTGAGTTTGTTGTATTTTGTCAGTGCATTGTTTTATTATGGGGCCACATAGAGAGCTTAGAATCAAAACTCGAGCTATGGCTGAGAATGAGAATGTAGAGAATGCCGAGGATCTACCTCCTCCTCCCCCTGGTGGACCACCTGGTGGTGGTCGAGCTGGGGTTGGTGCTGCTGGAGTTGGTGCTGGGTTTGCTGGACCCGAGGGAGTCTAGGGGCAAGATGCTCCTGATATGACCGTGTTGATATAAGCTATTGCTTGAGCTTTCCAGGCTACAGTAGCTGGAGCTCATGGAGCTGCACCACATGATGGTGATAATGTAAGATTGCCGCTGGAGCGTCTTCGCAGTCTGGGAGGGACTGAGTTTAGGGGGCTGACCCCGGAAGGTTCCGAGTCTTGGTTAGAGAGTACCAAGAGGATACTTGGACAACTGAACTGCAACAATGTTCAGAAGCTGGGATGCATTGTGTCACTATTGCATGGTGATGCATATACGTGGTGGACGACCACTATTGCGGAAATGGAAGTTGATGAAGTGACTTGGACATTCTTTTTGAATGCGTTCAAGCGGAGATATTTGGGAGTTCGCTACCTCGACGAGAAAAAGAGGGAGTTTATGTTCGTTGTGCAAGGGAGCATGTCTGTGGCTGAATATGAGATTCAGTTTGTTCGCCTTAGCCAATATGCACTTGAGCTGATTTCTAGTGAGCGAGAAAGGTGTGAATGATTCCGTTATGGGTTGCTGGCGGACGTGAAAACTTATATGCTCGCAGTCGATTATACTAATTTCGATGTCTTGGTCACTAGAGCCAAGGACATTGAGTTGAATCTTGGTTTGGCGAGTCGAGCAGGAGGATCTAGCTCGGGGAAGCGGGCTGCAGAACGTGATTATGGTAGAGATCGCAATAAGAGGCATAAGGATAGAAGGTCGCATATTGATGCTAGACGCGGGGGTGGTAACCCTGGAAGTGGTCAGCAAGGACCAATTGCTTTCTTGAGGACTCCTGAGTGTAACCGGTGTGGTAGGAAACATGTTGGAACTGTAGAAATCAGGGGCATATGAAGAAAGATTGTCCTCAGCCGTTGAGAGAGGGACAGGCTCTAGTGAGAGCAGCTGAGCCACAGAGAGGTCGTGGGCGCGACCGTGGTAATTTATCAGCGCAGAGATGAGGGTGGAAGGAATGTGGCGCATGCAGTGGCTGTCCAACCTGAAAGTGGCGGACATGCTCGAGTGTATGCCCATCGTGAGGGAAGGAATGACACGGACGTGATCGCAGGTACCTTTACTTTGCAATCCTTGTCATTACTTTCTTTGATTGATTCTGGATCTAAAAACTCGTACATATTGCGTGAACATGCTCAAATGCTTGGTTTGCCTGTTGAGTCTTTGGATGTTGGTATGCGTGTGACTAGTTCCTTTGGTGAGATGGTTGTAACAAGAAAGTTGTATAGGAGATGCCCTTTAAAGGTGCAAGATCACGTGTTTCTTGTTGATTTTATGGAATTGCCATTCTATGGTTTTGATGTAATTCTTGGCATGGATTGGCTTGTTGAGCATAGAGCCGTGGTGGATTTCGAAAGCAAGCGAGTTTCATTGAAACTTGCGGATGATTATGAGATTGTGGTGGTGGGAGAAAATGTGAAGTTTCTAGCTAATGTGGTGTCGGTGCTTGAAGCAAGTCAGATGTTGCGTCAAGGATGTGAGGCTTATCTAGCCTTTGTTATAAATCCTAGTTCAAAGGAGGTGCGCGTACAGGATATAAGAACCGTGTGTGAGTTCCCTAGAATGTTTTCGGAGGAATTACCTGGTTTGCCGCGTAGTCGAGATGTTGAATTTGGAATTGAGTTGTATGAGAACACAACTCCGGTGTCCATTACTCCCTATCGCATGACACCCAAAGAGTTGAAAGAGTTGAAGATGCTGCTTCAAGAGTTGCTTGACCGTGGATTTATTCGGCCTAGTGTATCACCTTGGGGTGCACCGGTCTTGTTTGTGAAAAAGAAAGATGGCACGATGAGGATATGCATTGATTATCGCCAGCTGAATAAGTTGACCGTCAAGAACAAGTATCCTTTGCCGAGGATTGATGATCTTTGTGATCAGTTTCGGGGAGCGGCTGTGTTTTCAAAGATTGATTTGAGGTCAGGGTACTATTAGTTAAAGGTGAAAGAAGTGGATGTACCGAAAACAACCTTTAGAACAAGATATGGGCATTATGAGTTTCTTGTGATGCCGTTCGGATTGACGAATGCTCCTGCTGCTTTCATGGACATTATGAATAGGGTGTTCCATGAATTCTTGGACAAGTTCGTTGTGGTGTTCATCGACGATATCCTTGTGTACTCTCGTACTGAGGAGGAGCATGAAGGTCATTTGAGGATTGTTTTGCAAGCGCTGTTGGAAAATCAGATTTATGCTAAGCTGAGAAAATGTGAGTTTTGGCTAAAGGAAGTTGTTTTCCTTGGTCATGTGGTTTCGGCGGAAGGGATTCGAGTTGATCTCCAAAAGGTTGAGGCGGTGATGAATTGGAAGCCTCCTAAGTCCATTCATGAAGTCCGTAGTTTCCTTGGGTTGGCAGGATACTACCGGAGGTTTGTGGATGGATTTTCTAAGAATGCTGCCCCCTTTGACGAAGTTGTTGGAAAAGGATGTTAAGTATGAGTGGACGGAAGCTAGACAACAAGCTTTTGAGAAGCTAAAAGCAGCTTTGACGCAAGCTGCTATCTTGGTTCAACCTGAATCTGGGAAAGAGTTTGTGGTGTATAATGACGCATTCTATGTTGGTTTGGGGTGTGTGTTAATGCAAGAGGGTAAGGTGGTGGCTTATGCATCACGACAGTTGAAAGTGCATGAGCGCAATTATCCTACGCATGATATTGAGTTGGCTGAAGTGGTTTTGCTCTAAAGATCTGGAGACATTATCTCTATGGTGAGAAGTGTACTGTGTATACGGATCACAAAAGTTTGAAGTATTTGATATCTTAGAAGGAGTTAAATCTTAGGCAACGACGTTGGGTGGAGTTGCTTAAGGATTACGAACTAACGATCGAGT
This sequence comes from Hibiscus trionum, assembly GCA_030270665.1. NCBI lineage: Eukaryota > Viridiplantae > Streptophyta > Magnoliopsida > Malvales > Malvaceae > Hibiscus > Hibiscus trionum. The sequence continues at coordinate 15,575,867 of BSYR01000051.1, forward strand.
ATCATCCGGGGAAGGCCAATGTTGTGGCTGATGCTTTGAGCGGGAAGGTGGCGGTGGAGTTAAGAGCGATGTTTGCTAGCTTGAGCATATCGCGAGATGGTGGTCTTGTTGCTGAATTCCAAGTGAAACCATCTCTAATCCAGTTGATAAAGGATAAACAACTGTTGGATGATTCCTTGGAGCCACATGTTCAGGATATTGCTAAAGATAGGCCATCAATTTTTTGTTTTAATGATGATGTTGTTTTATGTTTTGGAAGTCAGATAGTGGTGCCGAATGATGTTGAGTTGAGGCGCACTATTTTGACCGAAGCTCATAGTAGTCCTTTTGCTATGCACCCTGGTAGTACAAAGATTTATCGTAATCTGAAGTATGAGTACTATTGGGTGGGATTGAAGAAAGTTGTCGCTGAGTATGTTAGCAAATGTATGGTTTGTCAGCGGATTAAGGCTGAACATTAGTTTCCTTCAGGGTTGTTGAAGCCGTTAAAAATCCCTGAATGGAAATGGGAGAGGACCACCATGGACTTTGTGTCTGGTTTGCCCTTATCGCCATCAAAGAAGAATTCTGTTTGGGTGATAGTGGATTGCCTTACGAAGGGTGCGCATTTCTTGCCTGTGCATACTACGTACACCTTGGATAAGCTTGTGGAGTTGTATATTGCTGAGATTGTACGTTTGCGTGGCGTACCAAAATCTATAGTGTCGGATAGAGATCCGAGGTTCACCGCATAGTTTTGGGAGTGTTTGCATCAAGCATTGGGTACGCGGCGGAATTTCAGTACTTCTTATCATCCGAATATGGATGGACAGTCGGAGCGTGTTATCCAAGTGCTTAAGGATATGTTGAGGTTCCGTGTCATTGAGTTTCAAGGCTCTTGGGAGAAGCACTTGCCTTTGGTGGTGTTTGCTTATAATAACAGTTACCAGGCGAGTATTCAAATGGCACCTTATGAAGCTTTGTACGGGAGGAAGTGCAGAACTCCTCTTTGTTGGGCTGAAATGGGACAAAAGTTGGTTTCGATGCCAGCTTTGTTAAAAGTAACCAACGAGAAGGTGAAGCTCATTTTGTGAGCGGTTGAAGGCAGCATCAGATCGACAAAAGTCTTATGCGGATTTGAAGCGTAAGGAGATAGAATTTGTTGTGGGTGATCGTGTGTTTTTGAAAGTTTCACATTGGAAGAAGGTGATGAGGTTTGGCCGGAAGAGCAAGTTGAGCCCAAGGTACATTGGACCATACGAGGTTATAGAACGTGTGGGTCATGTTGCTTATAAGCTGAGACTACCTCAAGAGTTAGAAAAGATCCATAATGTGTTTCATGTATCCATGCTTCGGAGGTATAGATCGGATCCTTTGCATGTTATGCCTGTGGAGGAAGTTGAGTCGAATCCAGATTTGACATATGATGAGGAACCTGTTGAGATTCTAGATTCGGATAGTAAAGTTCTCCGTGGTAAGACCATTGAGCTGGTCAAAGTGTTGTGGAGACATTGTGGTGCTGAAGAAGCCACGTGGGAAAGGAAGGAAGACATGAAGAAGCAATTTCCTTACCTTTTACCTCCAGGTAAATTTCGAGGATGAAATTTCTTAAGAGGGGGAGAGTTGTAACACCTCAATTTTGGGCCTAGATATTTTAGAGTTCGAATCGGATCGGTCGAGAACGGTTTGAATCTTAAAGGGAGATTTAGGGAACACCTAGTTCGGGATGCTTTAAAAATATGGTAAAATACCTAAAAATCATCATTTATTACATCAATGATTATGGTGGAAACAATTTTACAAAATGAGGTTTGAAAATACTACATTTCGGTGTAGTGACCAAATCGCAGTTTTTGCAAAAGTTAAATAGTGACTGTTTTGTAAAGGATTGAAACTTTGAATCTTTAAGGATCTAATTTTACCAAAATGTTTTTAATCATATTTCTCCTTATTTTGGGTGATTTTAATAATGTTTTAATTAAGGGAAATAAAGATAATTAAAAGGAAAAACCATATTTGACTTTTCATAACTACCTTACGTCAATTTTCTCTTATTGCATTTTCTCTCAATTTCTTTCAACAAAAAACTTTTCCTCCGTCAATTAGCCTCTGATTTTCATTCCTTTTGATGAGATTTCAATCTCCTTTTGATTCCTAATCTTTTCCTCACCAAATCCTTTTGTTTTCACATTGGATTTTCAAGAAAACTTGCCCAAATCAATAAGAAATCAACCATTAGAGGTAAGCTTCGTCCTTCTCCTCTAATGATTAGTTCTTTACTGAAATTCCCAAGTTATCAATCCTTTGTTGATGATTTTTGAGTTGCTTTAATGTTAGAAACAAGAAATTGTATTAAAACTCAAGGTTCTTGGAGAGATCTTGATGATTTTCGTGGTTGTTGGTTAGGCTCTATTTTGAAGTTGTTTTCTAATGTATTTTGGATGGTAATTGATGTTATAAATGAGGTTTTATCAAACAATTCCCGAATAGGTTTGGATTCCTAAGTTTTGCATGCTAGAATGGAGGTTTTTGGGGGTGGTTTTGGTGTTCTGTTATAGCTGAAGGTATAAGGACGAGTTTGTGGTGGTTTTTGATGTTGATTGATGTTTAGAAATGATTAGAAGTGATAGATCTTAGCTGGGCATTGTTTTGGCTAGATTGCTCTCGTATATGTGGTGGTTTGAAACACCTTCCTAAGTCCTGAAGTAAGTATTGGCTAGATTGCTCTCGTATATGTGGTGGTTGCCCTTAAAATGCTTTTACATGCTAATGTTTTGAGATAGATAAATTCCTAATGTTTTTATGCATGATTTGTAGCATGAGATGATGCTTGAAAAGATTTCATGAAATAACATGTTGCATTGATGAGTTTTGAGCTTTTGTTTTAAAGCAAGGAAAATGTTATGATTTTGAAAGAGATGAGAAAGCTTTGGGAAATGTTGCATTAAAAACAGCAGGTGAGATGATGTTTTGACATAATATATATTGGCATAGAAGATGAGATACTTACCGGATATAATTGATCGATCAATAGGATGAGAGTGCACTATAAACTAAAAATTCGTACGTGCTCTTTGGATTCAATCCAAAGGGAGAAACCGATGATGGGCATTCCATCGGGTAGGACTTGGTGAAATACCCAAGCTTTGTGGGGATGAGAGATTTTGCCATGTGAGTTCGGTGATGTGAGATTCCACCAGAAATTATGTTTACTAGACGAGTGAGTACGGTGATGTGAGATTCCACCGGAAGTGTCTAGTGGGTTTGAGAATGTTATCTTCATATTTGAGTAATAATGAAATGTGAAATGCCAATATAATATATGAAAATGCTTTTGATTCACATGTACCTATTGATGAGATGATTTATGCTATGAGAAATGCATATGAGATTTGTATATGAAATGCTTTAGTTTTCACAAGCATGTGTATGGCTTTGCCATGAGATTTGCATTGGTTTAAATCCATGAGATAGAATTGAGGTATATGTGTTTTCAATGGAGTTTTGCTTTTAAATGGTTTTCAAGCATGAGATAGAATGAGCATGTTGTAGAAAAGGCTTTTGAGAAAGCGTTTTGAATAATGCATTGTTGTGTTGGTTTTCTTTAGAGCTTCCCTCACTAAGCAAATGTTCTTACGCTCTCTTTTACCAACAATGCAGATATTTGAAGTGTTTTTGGGCAGCAAGAAGGTTAAGAACACCCAAGGAAGTGTAAAGCTCGTGTATGGTGATGTTTTACATACTTTAGAATTGATAATTGGCAATGAGGTTTCATGGTTGTAGTTGGGAGATGTGTTTTGGAACTCCCTATGGTTGTAATAAGTTTGGTGTGGCTTTTAGAGTTTGTAAATGGTTTTGTTTGTGTGATTTGAGGTTTGAAAGCTTATATTTGGAATTGTGGCTAGGAAGCATGCATATAGATAGAATGTTCATGTGTTCGATGCCATGCTCTAGCTTAAGGCTCCTAAGTATGATCTTTAATGTCTTGACAAGTTGCTGGTATGATATGGTATGCCTTGAAGCATGTTTGAGTGGGTTAAGATGTGAAAAACCAGCATTTTCTGCTGTTGCAGGGCAGGGTGTATCGAAACACCCCTAACTGTTTCGAAACGGGGGCATGTAATGGCTACTGGAGAGGCCTGTTTCGATACCGGTCTCACAACGCACCTGAGTACCTAAACAGTCAACATCGTATCGATACGGTCGTTTCGGTATGAAGGTCTGTGTTCCGAAACGGATGACCGTTGGATGATGTTTTTGAATTGTTTTAAGTTTCATGTTTTACATTTTAGTACTGAATGTTGTGGATGCAATTGCTTGAGCTTGGAATGTCTTTTTAATCTAAAGTTTGACAGAAGAGCTTGTAATGTGACTAATTACATATTGGTAAACTTAAAATCTGCAAAGTCCTTATATTTTCCAAAAATTACATTTTGGTCCCTAAAAGTGTAATTCATGCAATTGAGTACCTAAATGATTTCCGATCGCTGTGCCCTTCTCTCATATGATTCTTGAATATTCACACAGGTTTAATGTGCATCTAAAAAAGATTAAAACGAAAAAAGGGTTGTTAACTAAGGTTGACTTTCGGGTTGACTTTGGTTTTCCCCGTATAATCTTCATAGTTCGGGTCAAGCGTCTAGGCCGGGCTAGGGGGTTACAGTCAGGGCATCCCACCAAGGCTCTTTCTCAGCCGCCAATACCCCACCTGCCTCTCCAGCAAATCCGCAGGGCCACCACTCTCCGCCTTATGACTCATTTGACGATTCTAAAGATGACTCCTCACCCGTCACGGTAGCACCACCCATCACGACACCACCATCGGTGACAGAAACATCCAGGAGAAGGAAGTATCATTGCATCTTGGCCGATTCAGACGAGGAAGAATATGATGATATTGTCCCAGTGACCAGGAACACACCGCCCTCCAGAATCCAGCCACGAAGGACTTCAAAGAATGTCCAACCATCTCTTTTAAAGAGGTTGCGGCTGGAGCTATCTGACGACGACGATGAAGTGGCCTAAAATTCATCATCCTCTTCATTTTAAATGTAACATGTTTATTTTTCCTTTTATTTTTATGTTTCTTTTTTTATTTTTATGTATTTTTTGTATTTTGTTGCATTGAGGGCAATGCCCGCCTTGAGTTTGGGGGAGGGACAGTCCACCTTAGTGTAGTTCATATGTAGTTGCATATTAGTAAATCATCTTAGTTGCATTGTACTTATCTCTTCTTCAATGAAAAAGAACTTGTTAAACAACTTTTGCCCATGATAGAATAGCTGACAACTCGCACCATTAAAAAGTACCTTTAATTTTTGGGTAGCATGAAGATTACTTAGAAACCTACTATAGTGTTATTTATCCTTAACACAATTGTGGCAGGATGATTGATAGGATTAAGTAGTGAACATAGACTGTTTAATTATTTGGTACTTTTAATTCACATGCATTGCAGGACGCCGCCTCAGCAGCTGAAGTTGTCAATACTGTAAGGAAGGCCTCCACAACAGGTAAAAATGCAATCCTCGAGGTGCCGCAACAGGCTCTAGGCGGCTAGACATGCCCGAAATTGGCTCTAGTCGTAAAAAAACAAAAATATATTTGCAATCCTAGAACTGCTATATTGCTTAGAGGTACCAGAAATTAGCTAAGTCTTTTGTTCACTTAAATAGTTCTTGAAGATCAACTTGTACACAATTTAGCACACACTTGATCATAAGCATTATAGTTTGTTTCTGTAACCCCCTTAACCCGGTCTAGACGATTGACCCGAATTAAGAAAGTCACACGGGGAAAACCAAAGTCAACCCGAAAGTCAACCCTGATTAACGACCCTTTTTTTTCTTTTTAATCTTGTCTAGATGCACATTAGCTCTAATTGTGATCACACAAACAACATGCTCAAAGATCACAAACATCAGAGATCAAACAGGGACTCAATTGAACAATTTTACAACTTTAGGGACCAAATTGTAAATTCTGGAAACTTTGAGGACTTAACCAGATTTTAAGTTACCAACTTAAAATTAATCATGTTTCATGCTTCTCAGCCAAATTTCAGCTCAAACGGACATCCCAAACTCATACAATTGCACAAACAAGTTTCAGGACCAAAATGCAAACATTCTGAAACATTTAACTGCCACTGTCAGCCCCCAACGGTCGGCTGTTCCGAAACAGGGAGAGCCCATTTCGAAACACGGGGCCGTTCCGCAACGCGTACCGAAACGCGGGCTGGCAGTGACCAATCCGTTTCGGAACGGTGTCACCTGTTTCGGACGCCTGGGTTCATTCAGGGCACCCGTTCCGAAACGGTGTCATCTGTTCCGAAACACCCTGCACAGATTGCAGCATTTTGCTTACTCAAACATGCAATTGATCATCCAATCATGCTCCAAAAGCCACCAAACCTTACCAACATGCAATTCAACATATAAGGGACATACTTGCATCAACAATTCAACAAAATGTCAACATATGTGAAAAGCCCCATATCTATAGGCATGCTTCCTACACAAGCAACCATTCAAGCATAAACTTCCAAATCAATCTCATATTAGCCACAACATGATCCAACAACATTAACAACAACATTAAAACATCCTTGCTCGAACATATACGAACACATACACATAACCCGAGAGATTCTACCCCCATTGCCTTTATTAACTATAGCTATTCACCAAGACATACATCTCAAATGGAGTCCTCCTTGAATCCCTTGCTTCTCGCTGTCCAAACTTCAAGAATCTGCATTGATGGACAAAAAGGAGCGTAAGCACATAATGCTTAGTGAGGAATGCTCAAAACCAAAACACCACCAATGCAGCGAGTCTTAAAACCTCTTTGAAAAGCAACTCGATTTGTTTACCAAGCAAAGTTTGAAAACTCTTTTTCAACATCATGCTTAAAACCATGCATTGCTCAAACATGAAAACCAACCCTTAGCTTAGCAAGCTAAGAAAACCTTTTCAAAGCATCATTTACAAAATCATCCATTTAACCATTCCATGCATAAACACCATATGCAAAGCTAAAATCAACCTTGGAAAAACACTTCCACTTACATCATACCATTCACATACTTGAATGTCGTTTTAAATTAAGAAACCCTTTTTAAACCATTTACTTAATCAATTAACACATGCATTAAACCATGCAACATATTACCACATCATTCTCATTAGCGTCTCATGACCTTAAAACAAGTCTTAGCAAGACTCCAATGCACTAAAGAGATTTCATGCACACATGCAACATTCTCAATAGATAATCAACACTTGTTCAAACTAACAAGTAAACATGCATTCTCAATTCATTAAGCAATTCTCATGCAACCATGCATCAATTCAAGCATCTCATGCTTCATTATATCAAGAACATTATATTGGCTTCCAAGTGACCAACCAAATCCACTTTTCAACTCAACACCCGATCGGATACGCGGATCACAAGCGTTGTCCCCACGCTTCATACACACTACCAATCCAAGGTCTCCCAAATGGACTTTTAAACACCATTTGACCTTACCATTCACAAGATTCCCATGTATGGACTTTTACACACCATACAACCTTAACTTTCTCAAGGTTCCCATATATGGACTTTTAAACACCATATAACCTTAACATGCTCAAGGTTCCCATGTATGGACTTTTAAACACCATACAACCTTAGCATCACCGATTGGTAGTTGTATAATCATCTAACGAGATCCGGGACACCCTATACAAGATCCACACATGGACTTTAAACCACCATTGTGATCTTAACAAGCACAAGGTCCTCAAATGGAATTTTAACCACCATTATTACCTTTGCTTAACCAAGGTCCTCGAATGGGATCCCATCAACCATTATGACCTTAACCATCTCGTTAGGAAACTTGGATGGAGTTTACCGGTTCACTCTTAACCACTCCACACCCAAGGCGACTTTATTCACGGTGCACCCAATCCTATAGCCGGCTAACTATATCCGATCAACGAACCAATAACCACTTGCATCACTTGCCAATATAACCATCTTACCACATTAACCTTTAATTCACATGCATAACCATAATGCAAAAACCATCATTTACCTTAACCAAGAACCAACCATGGACTTACAAACACCATGTTGTTCTTTAATAAACAAGGCTTACACAAGGACTTTCAACCACCTTTGTAACCTTAAGCATCACTTACCAATGTACATCATTAACAACAATAATCCACTGTTTTAAAGCATCACACAAAAGCCATTAAACAACATGCAACACTATGCATCAAAACCACAATTTCAATGTACAAAACCAAGGATCTCTTACCTTGAGCATCCTTCACATATGGCGTTCAAAACCAGCATTTAACCATGCTAAAATATGCTTTCAAAACATAATTTAAACCATGCAAAACACATGCATTTCAATCATCAACCACAATTGCTTTAAAAGCCAATTCACAACACAACCAAGAACGAAAATCCATTTACTTACTCTTGAGCTTAGCAAAGTTGTTTAGACTTAAACTAAGCTCCCAAAACCTTCAAACCTTGGTTTAAAAGCTGAAAACCCGACTTCACTCACCGATACACAAAACAAGGCTAGCCAACAAGCCTTCCAAGCATCCGAAACCTTCCGCACCACCTCTAAAGCTCACGGATCAAACTCCCCTGTTTCAAGCACACAACAACAAAAGATCAATGCATCATTATGCATCAAAAACACCAGCAACACAACACAACTCGCTGCTCATCACAAATCCAACAATTCGGCTACCAAACACAACCGAAATCACCTCCAAACACTTCCAAAACTTAACCCAGCCAAGATCCATCACTTCTAACCATTTTTAAACATCAATTAACATCCAAAATGATCACAAACACATCCTTATACCTCCAGGTATAACCGATCACCAAAAACACTCCAAAAACAACCAAAAACTCATGCAAAACTTAAGAAATTCAACCTATTCGGGATTGCATTAATTACACCTCAACATCTAATCAATTTAGCATTCATTTAACATCAATTTGACACTCCAAAACACTGCCCAAACAGATCACACGAAAATTCCACCAAAATCAAGCAAATCTTGCATTTTAAGCCAAAAATCAAGATTTCAATTGAAAAGCCTTTAACAAATCACAAATCAAGGATTGAGAACTTAGGAATTTCAGTAAAGAACTGATAGTTTAGAGGAGAAGGACGTTCTTACCTCCAAACTTGAGTTTCTCCTTTTTAGAACCAAAAAGCTTGATGAAACAACTTGCAAATGGTGAGGTTTTGTTGTAGAGATGATTAGGAATCAAAAGAGAGTTGAAAGGAGAGATTTAGGTGACAAAATCAGAAGAAATTCTCTGGAGAGAAAGTGTTTGGGTTGAGAGAAAATGAAAATTGGGAGAAAATGAAAAGTTAGTTACAAATAGCCAAAATGGCTTTCCCTCCTCTTTCCTTATGTTTTAAAATCAGAATAAAGCCTTAAAATATCTTAGAAAAATCTGGAGAAACCACTTTTGGAATAATAGCTCCTTAAAGATTCAAAGTTTCAACCCTTTATAAAACAGTCACGCAACTTTCAAAATTTACATTTTGGTCACTAGCCAAAATGTCAACCTTCCGAACCTCATTTTCCAAAATTGATTTCACAGTTCACTTTTATGTATTAAAAGATGATTTTAGAACATTTTTCCATATTTTTAATGCAACCCGAACTAGGCTTTCCTAATTTCACCTTTATATATTCGATCAGCACTTTGACCGAACCGGTTAACGCCCAAAACTTCTGAGCCCAAAACCGGGGCGTTACAACTCTCCCCCCCTTAGGAAATTTCGTCCTCGAAATTTCAACTGGCAAAAAGGGAACCACAACCCAACTTCTCAGAGCAACACACAAGGCAACACAAAAGCCTCAATCACTACTGAACACTTCCCACACAAAACTCCACCAAACTCAACACCACCACATGCTGTTCACAAAACCCAGCACACACAAAGATAACCACAATTTAACCTTTCGCACTTCCGACTGCCCACAGCTCTAACATCAACCTGAAGAACTCAATTTTTTTACAGCACACATCACTGTAACACACAACTCCCAAGACTTGCTTACACAGTGACATTAACCAATCCAAATCAGCCACTATGCAAACTTCTCTGCTTCTAAAACTCTTGCAAACTCCCAAACCTCTTCCAAGAATTTTCCCAACAAGCAAAAATTCTTTAGCATCAACTGATTACTCAAACTCCTCAACAATGCTGATAATCCTTCACATCTGTCGCTAACATTACCATAACGACTCACCGGGACTACACACCCAGATTCCAAAATTACATCACAACCCCAACTAGACTCCGTCAGCCGTTCCACACACCACCAACTAACTTCAAACGGAACTTTCTTAACCACAACCAGCCAACCACTTCTCACAAGAACCCAAACAACCAACAATGGCCTTCAACCCTTCATTACTTTTCCACCACAAGCTTGACCACAACACTTGCCTCGCCAGAACATTGCTTAACCCAAACATACATAACAACTTCTCAAAGGTTGCTAAGAACCAACACTTACAAACACAACCCTTCCACAACAACTTAAATGCTAAGCTACCTCAGCACTTGGAAAAACAACCACTAAACTGCAACATCACTTAGCACCAAGGAACTACCACTTCCACTAACTATCCAAACCACTTGACCGATTCTAACTTCAACCGGTACTCTTCACCACCAACCCACTATCCTTCTACTAACAGGCTATACTACCCTCACTATCACTAGCAATTAGCTTAACAAACTCCATTACTTCTAACTTCCACTCAGCACCAACACAACCTCTAAAAACCCATCATCCAACCTAACCCAACCACCACACTAACAGATTCGATTAGTTATTAGCGAGTGCGAACATCGTATGCATGATCACCTACATGCCCTATCAATGCCTGATGTACATGTATGAAAAACCTCTAATGTCATGCCACATGTATGCATGGACCAACACATATATAATATAGCATATAACAATGATTTTAACTGTGCATGAATGCCAATTCACACCCTCCAATTACATCCTCAAAATCTGTCTAAAAACAACCTCCTACCTCACCTCTAACTTATCTAACTCCATCATACCATCAACCATTAACCACAAGATACTCACTAAAGCCCTCTTCACACCAAAGATGCTTCCACAACTACAACTATTACCCCAACATGCTACAAGACTAAACTTACCACGCAAGGAAAACCAACAGAAACCAAACCAAGGTAACTAGAGCAAAGATTACTAAACAAGGTTACCTGGAAACACAACACCACCCTGAAGCTTCATCAGACGAGCTCTCTTCCTCGCGGAACCATCATCCTCCTGCCGCACCGCTGCAGCACCAGCTAACACACTAGGGTCACCACCAACCTCTAGCGGCAAGGAACCTTGGCTGTTCCGAGCCAACATCAAACAATCGCGTCTCATGTGTCCAGCAGACCCATATTCCCAGCAATTCTCATTTCCCAAACTCTTCACAACCTTCTGCTATTTCTGCCACCTCTGAACCTTGCCTCGGCCGTGCCCACGACCTTTCAGAGACCCTTTGGCTATCACCAAAGCTGACTTTACCCCAAAGGGACAATCACGCTTAACATGCATTTTAGAACCACAATTCCAACAAGCACCCGCGCCCCAACAACCTCCAACATGGCGTCTTTCACAACGGTCACATACCGGTGGCTGAGCTTCCACTCCTTGCTCAAACAACACTTGCTCCACAACAGCACTACCTTCACATTGCTTACCCCTTGGAAACTTCTCCCCAAGATACCTTTCATAAAAGGCAGATACAAAGAAATCCCAATGAATATCATGGGTATGTGACGCCACCGCCACAGATGTCCACCAGACACATGCATCCTCCAGCATCAAGGAAACAACACTTCCCAGCTTACAAGCATAATCACAACCTTCCTGATCCAAAATCAGAATCACACTGGCCAACCAGGCCTCAAATGTCTCAGGTGAAGAACCATGATACTCCACAGCACCCAAATCCAACAAACGCTGCTTCGGCAAACCCACACATCCCACAGCCAGCACATCCACTGACTTTACCGTCGCTACAGCCTGAGATGTTCCCAACACCTCCTGAACAACAGATGATGAACTCTTCATCACAGAACCAGCTTCTTTCTTCTGCCTTAACACCTCAACCCCAGGCACAGAAGACTGAGACGAAACACCTTTACAAAAGAGTGAGTTCCCTGCCTTAACAACCTGCCCTAAGGCAGCAACCATCTCACCCAACTGCCATTCTATCAACGACTTCGCCATACTACTAACAACAACAAACAACCACAACAAAACAAACAAACCAGTTAGACCAGCTTTAAGCAAGGATTCAAACTCCAACTCCAATATAACACAATAGCTATAATAATAAGGCAATGGGTATCCCGAATCCTCCCCTTTACATGACATAACAGTCAACACAAACATGGATAACACAACATCAAGCATATCAATCAACATACTTTGATCATGCTTACATCAAACAACATCCAATTGCAACAACATATTAGCAACATAACATACACATTACACTTTCATCAAGCATAACACCAGCTCACAACATCAGCACATATCCACATTAATTCAACGATGATTCATAAACACAAAGCATGCTTGAAAACATCAGCAACTTGTTCAGAAACATGTGTTTCAACCAGCTTTCAACCACACAACAAGGTAAACATCAAATACACCTTACAACAACTTACCGTTTTCCCCAAGCATTCGCAACACAGCTCTGATACCACCAAATGTAACCCCCTTAACCCGGTCTAGACGATTGACCCGAATTAAGAAAGTCACACGGGGAAAACCAAAGTCAACCCGAAAGTCAACCCTGATTAACGACCCTTTTTTTTCTTTTTAATCTTGTCTAGATGCACATTAGCTCTAATTGTGATCACACAAACAACATGCTCAAAGATCACAAACATCAGAGATCAAACAGGGACTCAATTGAACAATTTTACAACTTTAGGGACCAAATTGTAAATTCTGGAAACTTTGAGGACTTAACCAGATTTTAAGTTACCAACTTAAAATTAATCATGTTTCATGCTTCTCAGCCAAATTTCAGCTCAAACGGACATCCCAAACTCATACAATTGCACAAACAAGTTTCAGGACCAAAATGCAAACATTCTGAAACATTTAACTGCCACTGTCAGCCCCCAACGGTCGGCTGTTCCGAAACAGGGAGAGCCCATTTCGAAACACGGGGCCGTTCCGCAACGCGTACCAAAACGCGGGCTGGCAGTGACCAATCCGTTTCGGAACGGTGTCACCTGTTTCGGACGCCTGGGTTCATTCAGGGCACCCGTTCCGAAACGGTGTCATCTGTTCCGAAACACCCTGCACAGATTGCAGCATTTTGCTTACTAAAACATACAATTGATCATCCAATCATGCTCCAAAAGCCACCAAACCTTACCAACATGCAATTCAACATATAAGGGACATACTTGCATCAACAATTCAACAAAATGTCAACATATGTGAAAAGCCCCAAATCTATAGGCATGCTTCCTACACAAGCAACCATTCAAGCATAAACTTCCAAATCAATCTCATATTAGCCACAACACGATCCAACAACATTAACAACAACATTAAAACATCCTTGCTCGAACATATACGAACACATACACATAACCCGAGAGATTCTACCCCCATTGCCTTTATTAACTATAGCTATTCACCGAGACATACATCTCAAATGGAGTCCTCCTTGAATCCCTTGCTTCTCGCTGTCCAAACTTCAAGAATCTGCATTGATGGACAAAAAGGAGCGTAAGCACATAATGCTTAGTGAGGAATGCTCAAAACCAAAACACCACCAATGCAGCGAGTCTTAAAACCTCTTTGAAAAGCAACTCGATTTGTTTACCAAGCAAAGTTTGAAAACTCTTTTTCAACATCATGCTTAAAACATGCATTGCTCAAACATGAAAACCAACCCTTAGCTTAGCAAGCTAAGAAAACCTTTTCAAAGCATCATTTACAAAATCATCCATTTAACCATTCCATGCATAAACACCATATGCAAAGCTAAAACCAACCTTGGAAAAACACTTCCACTTACATCATACCATTCACATACTTGAATGCCGTTTTAAATTAAGAAACCCTTTTTAAACCATTTACTTAATCAATTAACACATGCATTAAACCATGCAACATATTACCACATCATTCTCATTTGCGTCTCATGACCTTAAAACAAGTCTTAGCAAGACTCCAATGCACTAAAGAGATTTCATGCACACATGCAACATTCTCAATAGATAATCAACACTTGTTCAAACTAACAAGTAAACATGCATTCTCAATTCATTAAGCAATTCTCATGCAACCATGCATCAATTCAAGCATCTCATGCTTCATTATATCAAGAACATTATATTGGCTTCCAAGTGACCAACCAAATCCACTTTTCAACTCAACACCCGATCGGATACGCGGATCACAAGCGTTGTCCCCACGCTTCATACACACTACCAATCCAAGGTCTCCCAAATGGACTTTTAAACACCATTTGACCTTACCATTCACAAGATTCCCATGTATGGACTTTTAAACACCATGCAACCTTAACTTTCACAAGGTTCCCATATATGGACTTTTAAACACCATATAACCTTAACATGCTCAAGGTTCCCATGTATGGACTTTTAAACACCATACAACCTTAGCATCACCGATTGGTAGTTGTATAATCATCTAACGAGATCCGGGACACCCTATACAAGATCCACACATGGACTTTAAACCACCATTGTGATCTTAACAAGCACAAGGTCCTCAAATGGAATTTTAACCACCATTATTACCTTTGCTTAACCAAGGTCCTCGAATGGGATCCCATCAACCATTATGACCTTAACCATCTCGTTAGGAAACTTGGATGGAGTTTACCGGTTCACTCTTAACCACTCCACACCCAAGGCGACTTTATTCACGGTGCACCCAATCCTATAGTCGGCTAACTATATCCGATCAACGAACCAAGAACCACTTGCATCACTTGCCAATATAACCATCTTACCACATTAACCTTTAATTCACATGCATAACCATAATGCAAAAACCATCATTTACCTTAACCAAGAACCAACCATGGACTTACAAACACCATGTTGTTCTTTAATAAACAACGCTTACACAAGGACTTTCAACCACCTTTGTAACCTTAAGCATCACTTACCAATGTACATCATTAACAACAATAATCCACTGTTTTAAAGCATCACACAAAAGCCATTAAACAACATGCAACACTATGCATCAAAACCACAATTTCAATGTACAAAACCAAGGATCTCTTACCTTGAGCATCCTTCACATATGGCTTTCAAAACCAGCATTTAACCATGCTAAAATATGCTTTCAAAACAGAATTTAAACCATGCAAAACACATGCATTTCAATCATCAACCACAATTGCTTTAAAAGCCAATTCACAACACAACCAAGAACGAAAATCCATTTACTTACTCTTGAGCTTAGCAAAGTTGTTTAGACTTAAACTAAGCTCCCAAAACCTTCAAACCTTGGTTTAAAAGCTTAAAACCCGACTTCACTCACCGATACACAAAACAAGGCTAGCCAACAAGCCTTCCAAGCATCCGAAACCTTCCGCACCACCTCTAAAGCTCACGGATCAAACTCCCCTGTTTCAAGCACACAACAACAGAAGATCAATGCATCATTATGCATCAAAAACACCAACAACACAACACAACTCGCTGCTCATCACAAATCCAACAATTCGGCTACCAAACACAACCGAAATCACCTCCAAACACTTCCAAAACTTAACCCAGCCAATATCCATCACTTCTAACCATTTTTAAACATCAATTAACATCCAAAATGATCACAAACACATCCTTATACCTCCAGGTATAACAGATCACCAAAAACACTCCAAAAACAACCAAAAACTCAAGCAAAACTTAGGAAATTCAACCTATTCGGGATTGCATTAATTACACCTCAACATCTAATCAATTTAGCATTCATTTAACATCAATTTGACACTCCAAAACACTGCCCAAACAGATCACACGAAAATTCCACCAAAATCAAGCAAATCTTGCATTTTAAGCCAAAAATCAAGATTTCAATTGAAAAGCCTTTAACAAATCACAAATCAAGGATTGAGAACTTAGGAATTTCAGTAAAGAACTGATAGTTTAGAGGAGAAGGACGTTCTTACCTCCAAACTTGAGTTTCTCCTTTTTAGAACCAAAAAGCTTGATGAAACAACTTGCAAATGGTGAGGTTTTGTTGTAGAGATATTAGGAATCAAAAGAGAGTTGAAAGGAGAGATTTAGGTGACAAAATCAGAAGAAATTCTCTGGAGAGAAAGTGTTTGGGTTGAGAGAAAATGAAAATTGGGAGAAAATGAAAAGTTAGTTACAAATAGCCAAAATGGCTTTCCCTCCTCTTTCCTTATGTTTTAAAATCAGAATAAAGCCTTAAAATATCTTAGAAAAATCTGGAGAAACCACTTTTGGAATAATAGCTCCTTAAAGATTCAAAGTTTCAACCCTTTATAAAACAGTCACGCAACTTTCAAAATTTACATTTTGGTCACTAGCCAAAATGTCAACCTTCCGAACCTCATTTTCCAAAATTGATTTCACAGTTCAATTTTATATATTAAAAGATGATTTTAGAACATTTTTTCATATTTTTAATGCAACCCGAACTAGGCTTTCCTAATTTCACCTTTATATATTCGATCAGCACTTTGACCGAACCGGTCAACGCCCAAAACTTCTGAGCCCAAAACCGGGGCGTTACAGTTTCTGAGAATATTCATGCTATCATACACACTAAAATTATATAGGTGCCACGACCTTGAGGCATGAAATCAAGTTAAAGACAAGTTCCTTTGGTCGAAGTAGGGGTAAATGCTTTTAGGTTTTCCATCGCTTGAGGACAAGCAATAGTTCGAGTTTGGGGGTGTGTAAAGTGCTTAAAAGCCCTATATTTTATGCCCAATTTAACTTATATTGTCACTATTCTTACGCCCATTTTAGTTCATACTTATGTTTCCATGCATATTTAAAATATCTTTTATTCACTCA
This sequence comes from Hibiscus trionum, assembly GCA_030270665.1. Lineage (NCBI taxonomy): Eukaryota > Viridiplantae > Streptophyta > Magnoliopsida > Malvales > Malvaceae > Hibiscus > Hibiscus trionum. The sequence continues at coordinate 15,592,998 of BSYR01000051.1, forward strand.
ACTTATTACAGTATTTACGATTATATGTGGAGAAAAGACACTATTTTTTGTTGCATTTGCATTACAGGTTACAGGAGACTACCACCGGCACCCGCCGCGGAAGCTTAGTAGAAGAATGATCGGAGAGGAGGAGAAAGTAGAATGATCACATCAAGTCACATAGGACGAACCATTATTGCAGAGAAGAACTGTACTGACGCAGTTCAAGGAATGTGTCGTTGAGATAGACTGCCACCTACAGAACCACGCCACATGACGAATAAAGCCCAGGAACACCCAGAGATGACGTGAGAAGACCCACACAAGGATGAAGCTTGCAGCCCAGGAAAAGCCCAAAAAGAAGTTATTTTTGGAATAAAATACTCAAACATTTAATTCCAACATAACCTCCTCCCAAAGAGATACTTCTTCCCCAATAGGGTTTTTACATGTAACCACCTATAAAAGGAGGGCTTGACCGAATTGGAAGAGAAGAAGGAGAGATTAGGATTTTTAGAATTTATTTTTGTGTTTCTTATTCACATTATGTTCTAAACTTTTCTTAGGGTTAAGATTGTTTTGTTTAGTAGTTGTGAGTACGGTTGTAATTAGTTAAAGTTTTTAATGCAATTCAATTCAAGGTTTGTTTATCCTATGTTCCTCATCTTTTTTTGCAATAGAATCGAGAGATCTTTGTGAGCTCATCCATTTGTTTCAATTCGAGAGAGTTAAACTCAAGAAAAGGATCAGAAGAAACGTGGGAAGGTTGTTGTTCAATCTAGGTTTACGACGAGAGGTATTGTCAAAGAGTAGGCATCAACAATATTCAAACTTAGAGATAAGTTAGAATAAAAAATAGGACGTTCTGCCGGAACTTGAAGTCCCGCCGGTTTCCCCGCCGTGGCTGTGTTTAATTCGTCACACGCCGTGGCGGCAATATCGACTTTGCATCACAAGATTTTTTCAAAGTTCAACGCAGTTTCACACTACAACGCAACTCAATCTGACCCATCTTCTTATTCTTATTACTCAATCTTTTTATTATTCGATTACTTTAGTTTATGCAACTTTCGCAACCCACTCAAATGAATTGTATTTTTACTTTTCTCTGTACAAGAATTTAATCTTGATGTAGCCATCCAGTCCCTGAGGAGATGATAATCTTTTATACTATAACTTGGCAGTAGTGTACACTTGCACTCGATTTAGAGAACTCTTTTACGCTCTATATGTATCCACTGAGCTTTGTTAGCTTAGCGTTCGAAATCGTTGTTTTCATTTGTAGGTTTGGCACATTGCTTGGAGGAGAACCATCAAAGAAGGATTCCGGCGCCTTGTCTCACCAGAGTACAACACTTAGGTCTTTGGGCTATGTATTCGTAGGACCCTATCGTATGTTTGTAACTCGTATTTGGATTTAAATAATTGAGTCAAACTTTTTTATAATGTAATTTTAAAGGAGCTCCCTTATAAACTCTTTCAAATATTTATCTATGTTTTTAATTGTTGGAAAATCAAATGCATTTGGAAATTGATTGTTGATTGGGATAAATTAGGTTAAAATTTCATGTTTGTGGTTTGGGCTTGAGGCCTAAATGTGACATCCGAGTTTATGGTGTTACATTTAGTTTTATTAGAGTATAGGTTTAGCTGGTTAGAGGAAAACCCCAGGGTGGTTAGTAGTCATGGATGGGTGTCTATTGAATATGAGCCATCGAGTCTATGTTTGTACTCTTTCAAGGTTGGAATCTAGATGTTGTGACATGTATTCTTGTGTGTCACTAGTTACGATGTTGAAATAGTTACAATCATAGTCGCAAGGGTCGAGACGAAGGCTGAACTCCTTAAGATGATGATTCTGGGACCGAGATTGTCCCAAACGTTAAGGAATGAATCACGAAAGGATGTAAGAATTGAGGGTGTGCCCTCCTCCCATCACTCGAGTAATACTCATATTTGTGTGGCATAAGCTACCTTGAAGCCTTCGGTTTCATCGAGAGAATTTCTAGTGTTAAGACTTTACACGTTAGATGGATGACCTTTATGGTATGGTTAAAGTGACATGCTTTCAATCAACTAGTGGTTGAGCATCAACCAAGAGTCCATCTATCCGTAGTGAGGGATCCCTGATGATATGGTACCATGTGATGGTGATGTAGTATAGCTGAAAGATGTGTGATTCCATTTAAGGTTGTGAGGTACTTGATGGCTATGAGATTCGAAGTACACTTTTATTATGCCGGATGCTTTGAGATTTCAAGTAACGTACGCCTACTGCGAATTGATTATGATGGTGGCTGGAAGGACATCATTGAATATGTGAAAGGCAATACTCGAGATTGGTGGATCTAGGGACCCACCTATTCATACGTCAACCACCGAGAACAAAGTATTCTAGTGAAGTCTTAGAGTTGGAGTTCAAGTGGCAAACCCCCTGAATTTAATGTGACTATGGATGACGTTTATCGGGGATACTCTAGTGAGGCTTGAGGATGGGTATTTTTGAGAGACTTGGTGTAGTTCTCTTCTTAAGAAATTGATATGATTGTGGACATCGGTTGGTTGTTCAGACACAAGGCTAGCTTGAGATGTTGAGCGTAATGCGTGAAGCTTCGGTGTTCCAAGGGAACCTAACTTTTAGTAATGAGAATGATGAACTACCATGTAACATCCCAGAAAATGGACTAGAAGATTCGGGTAAATTATCAGAATCAGGTTGGAATTTTTTGTTAGGCTTTAGCTAATTAATTAATTCAGGGAAATAATTTGGGTTGATTAAATTGGTTTTTGATAAATTTATTGTGGAAAATATTTTTGAAAATATATTTAATGAATATATTAAAGGAAGGAGTTTAGTTTTGAGTAATTCTTAAATGGGTCGATTAAATATTAAATTAAAAAGTGGCTATTTTGCAATAGTTGTAAAATGTTAGTGATGGCAATACTGTAAAAAAGAATGGAAGTGATATTTTGTTGGGATTAATAAACATATTATTAATATATCTTTTCCCTCTCATTTTTAACAAAAGAAGATGACAATTATTATTTTTGTAAAGATGAGAAAAATATATCTAAGCTTTTCTCTCATTTTCTCTCTTGAATTTGCCAAACACACTTTTGATTTTCATTTCTTTTCCATCCTAAATGATTTCTAATCAACAAACTAGCAAGAGCTAGTAGTCTTCATCAATTCTTCTTGGTATTTATGTTCAAATGGAGGATGATGTTTTCAACTTCCATTTTCCCTATTAATTGGGTAAGCTTTTGATTTTAAAGGTTCTCTAATGGTTTTTAATTGGTTATCTATCACTTCTTTCAGAGTTTATGAATTAAAATGAATTTAATTTAATTTATTTAGTTTCTTGAATGATAAAGGATTGATTGTGATTTGATTGATAAAATCAAGATGTTTTAATTGGATTGATAATTTATCTTATGGGTTAGATGAAATCTAAGCTCAATTTTAAGAATTTGGTTTAAAGGTTCTCTAATGTTTTAATTTGATTTATTTGGTTTCTTGAATGATAAAGGATTGATAATTAATTGAATTGGTTACGTTTAGATTTAGATTCTTGAATGAGGTGGTTCACTACAAGAAATTTATAATATTGTAACAAAATTATTTATCACTAAAAGTACTAAATTTATCACGATATATTTATTTTGACAAATTTTGTTTGTTACCATGTTTGTTAGAACAACCTCGTTATGTAAAGTATATTGTGACAAAAGTATGTATGTTACCATTTTATATTATTTATCGTAACATTCAAATTTCGTCATTAAAATTAACTTACTACGATAAAATATTTTCACAATAAATTAACAATTTTGTTAGGATGATTAAATAACGCGATTTGGCCAAAAAGGGGTGAATTGGCAAATAAAAATTTGAAGGGAATCAAATGGAAAATAAAAAATTTAAGACACAAAGATTTATAGTGGTTTAAGCTTCTAACAAGCTCTACATCCACGACCTTAGTATTCCAATGATAATTTCAAAACAATTCACTAAGAATTCTTCCCCTTTTCTAGGCTAAGGAGGCAATTGTTACAATCGATCAAAGTTTTCTACCCAAAGCTTGATCCAATTCACTCTTTTACAAGAAGTTTGTTTGCAAACAAAAATATCCTCATAAAGATAGATGTTTGCCCAATTACATGTACACTCAACCCAATCTTGAATCAAAAGATTACAAAGAAAAACTCTCAAGAGGGTTACAAAGAATATGACTCTAAAAGGCTCAAAGTGTTGGATTTGGGCTTGAATGCTTTAGACTTGTTCAAAGGATCTTCAATAGTTGTTGTTGTATCTTTGGAGACTTAATTTTATATCCCCTCATTGATTTCTAACCGTTTGGGTGGTTGGAATCATCAATAGAGCCGTTTGGGTTGCTTTCTTCCCGCAATAAATGTTGTTTGCTAACCTACCGTATCGGTACACGAGGACCCGTATGGTACCTACCATAAGAAGAAATAGTCGTTGTACATAGGGGTATCGATACATTTAAGGGCATATCGAAATGAGTAAAGAAGAAAAACTACCCGTGCCAAAACAGTAAAGGCCGTATCGGTACAGATTTTGCTCACTGGAATCTGAGAAAAAAGTCTAGTGAAAAATGCATCAGTACGCCTATGGGCGTATCGGTAAGGGTTAACTAATTTTTAAAGTTTTGTGATTCCAACAATTGACAATGTAACGATCATATTTATTAAATGCAAATATTTAAAAATCTTACACCTCGTATCGAAATGGGTAAGACTATATCGATACTCGTAACCAATAATACAAACTCGGATGAAGGCTGTATTGAAATGGGTACAACTGTATCAATACGTTTTTGCAATTAAAATTCTAGTAGTCAAAAATAGTATCGAAACGATAAGGAGCGTATCGATATGCCTGGGCGTTTTTGGTTAGTATGAAACACTTAATTTTTGTTTTTGAGGTTTTAAGTTTTTGACTTAGAAACAATTTTAGGTTCAAAATTTTGTCATTTTGTGAGACTTTTGAGTAATTAAAAATTTATCTACTTTTACAATTTGGTCCTCAAAATATTTTTATATCAAAATAAATGGTTGGTTTTACGTATTTCATCACGAGAAGTGCTTTTTTTCAAAATTAACTTGTAAATCAACATCAAATATAAAGGATTTTCCGACAAAAATGCATATTACAACAAAAATTAATTTCTCAATGCTTCTATTTTGTCAATAAGTGTAAAATATTTGTTAGAATAAAATATTTATTTCTTCACATTAAAGTAAACTTTGTCAACATAACTTAAATTTTGACGTCGAACGAAAAAAAATTGTGACAACAATACATATAACAACAAATTTAATTTCTCACTATTTTTATTTCAACACTAAATGTTACTTATAATGAATAATATTTGTGAAAATAAAATATTTATTTCATCAAAAAAGTACATTTTGTCACAATAAGCTGCCATCTAATTCTACCTTTAAAAATGGAAAAATCAATTAACTTTTTAATGGGAAACTACTTACCAGTCTATACTTTTTTGATATATTATCAAAAGGGACAAGTTGAAAAAAATAGACTTCAAAATTTCTAATGCTCTTTGTAAGATATGAGATAGGTTAACACCATAAGTGGTTGTTGATTCCTCCCGCCCTTACCAAATGTATAGAAACCATAGTTGTTGTAAATTATGATGCAATGGTTTTATGAAATGCATTGATGATTGTTGCTTTTAGCAATCCTCACTAAGTTATCTACTTACGCTCATTTGTTTCATCAATCCAGAGAATTGAGCTTTCAAGGTAGCCTGATAACAAGTTGAATCCAAGCTTTTGATTAAACAAAGTATGTAGTTTCACCTTGGTATAATAAGAGGCAATGGGTGGGATTTCTACTCTTGTTAGTATTGGGTGATGTTAAACACCTTAAACATGTTTGGTTTTCTTATTTTGGTTTGTAAATGGCCTTTGAGGATTGATTTGTGCTTGAATGTGGTTTTAGCCTTCATATGGTTTTAAAGTCTAGGAAGCATGCCTATCGTTTTAATGCTTGCATATTTGATGCTATGTTTTAGTTTGTGCCTCATGTTAATAGTCTTTGATGCATATCATGATGTATGTGTGTTATGACATGTATTGGAATGATTCCGGAGGTGATTAGTTGAGCAAAACCAGTATTTTGAGAAGTTGCAGGGCAAGGCATTTCGAAGCGCCCTTATCTGTTTCGGAACGATGACATAGAATGGTCATGGTGTTTCGGAAAGGATAGGCACGTTCCGGAACTTTTTGCTACTGGAAAGCATTGTTTCGAAACGGGTTTCGGAACGCACCCGAGTATCGAAACGGTCAACCTAGTTTTGAAACGATCATTCCGATACGAGGTCTTGTGTTTCAAAACACTTGACCGTTGGATGATGAATTTGAATTGTTCCAGGTTTCTGTTTCTTATGTTTTGGTCCCTGATTATTGAATGCTTAATTAAATGAGTTTGGATGGTCCGTTTATGATGAAACTTGACATGCTGGCATGTTATATGACTAATTTTGGGTTAATAACTTTAAAACCTGTTTAGTTCTAATAATTTTGGAAAATTACAAATTAGTCCCTAAAAGACGTTTGTATGCAATTGAACCCCTAATTGAGTTCCGTTTGCTGTGTGGCTTTCGCTAAATTAAATCGCTATTCATATAGGTTAATAATGTGTATCTAGAAAATATAAATATAAAAAGGGCCGTTAATCGAGGTTGACTTTGGTTTTCCCCGTATAATCTTCTCAGTTTGGGTCGGGCGTCTAGGCCAGGATAAGGGGTTACACTTTCTCTTCACAAGGTCCAACGATCGGGGGCCATCCTTTTACTTCCCTTCATACTTGGATTTTTGGCGGTAGTGGAGGCTCTAACATCTCGGAGAACTTCTTCCACAATCTTAGCAGCGTTCAACGTTGCAGGAGTAGCGGTGGCATCAAACTGAACAAGTACACTAGGTGTAGTGGCAGGCTTTGTGACAAATTTAGATTTGGCAGACTTGGTTTTGGATTTCTTCGACTCAACTAGGACTCAGAACTGGCAGATTCAACTTGAATTGGAGACAACGAGACTGTTGCATCAGATAAGGTATGAACTGATTGAGGACTGGTTGGCATGGTCTCATCGCTGGCGAAGTTTTCGGCAGGGAAATCTTGGAAGTCTGGAAAGACACCTAGGGACAAGCCTTCAACAATTTCTTTGGTGGAAACATCCTTGGCAAGAGCATAACAGCAGAACTTGAGATTCCGTTCCTCAACTATCTCCAATTTTTGGAGAATAATTTCTTGGCACTGGTAGATCTAGGAGAGCAATGCGACTGCATCAGTTGGCATGGGAGCTAGCTCTACTTTTGGCACCTTGGGCTTTGGTGTTGACATTTTTTCCTTACCTTTGCCTTTGTCCTTTGCCTCGGTAGCGGTGAGGTTTTTCCAAATAGCAGCTGTGATTGTAGTTCCCTTGATCGTTTGGCCCTTATCTGTATCAAGCTTGGGCACACCATGTTGCATGAAAAAAAGGGAAAAACAAACTGCCATTACCTCTCACCGCACATTTATAGGTCTCTTCAATATTGAGCCGGCCAACATTGATTTTCCAGTCGATGATGATCGAGTGCAATAATGCCAGCCTCTCGTCTGATATGATTTTGTTGTATGATGTTGGAATCAGATTTGCCTTTATGAAGTGGTTCCAACCCCTCGACTGAGGCTTCAATTCCAGCCGTTTCACCTTGTAGTGTCCTTTCGATGATACAATCCATGTCGTGCCAGGTTAGCACAAATCAATCAACAATTTATTTCTCTTGACGACATTCACAGATTCGGTGAACTCAAAATGTCATCCTCTACACCTTCCAACTCAAACATTATGTTAATATACCCTTCATCAAAATGCACAGACGTCCTCGAATCATCAAGAAGGGTGAATCTTTAGTCACCAGATGAGCGTAGAAATCTTGAACAAGGGTGGCGTAAATCTCCTCTTTCTATTGGAAGAACTTGTTCTACTTGTGTTGATCGACTAAAACCATAAACTCGGAAGGAAATTCAACGGTTGCCTTAGTCTCAAAGTTGAAGTGCTTCTTGAAGCAACGTTTGCTTCAAACTTATTCTAGATCTCGTCGTTGAAAAACCTCTTGAAAGTAGACAATGAGGAAGTCATTGGAGTGAAAAGAAAACTTGGAACGAGTTGGACAAAGGAAGAAGAAGAAGAAAGGAAAATGTAATGATTGGTTTCTTGCTTGAAAAAGGAAAATAAGAAAAGTGAGAGAGTTTTGGTTCTTGAAACGGCTAGGGTAGGCTAAAAGTAAAGAGTTTGAGTGTTTTAATGGGTGTAATAAAGGTGGCCGGATTTAATGGGGATAATAATGGAAAATAAAAAGATTTGATTTAAGAAGGGATAAAGTGATAAGGTGGACGTGATAAGATATGTTTAAAGAATGGAGTGATAAGGTGATTAAGTTGAATTTAAATTCAACCTAATTTTTGGGCGGCTAGGGTTAACATTCAAAGAAAAATAACCTCTCTCCTTAATGGGCCGAATTTAATCAAGATAGGATAAATCTCTTCTTCCAATATTCTAATCTGTCGCATGCCAAGCCTCAGTGCTGGTATTCTGCTTGGCACGCAACATTCGCTCAGTGTGTCATCGTCTCATGCCAAGCCTCGTCTTGACATTATTCCTGGCATACCAAATCAGCACAAACTCAAAGAAAACCTTTCAATGCAGTAAAGGAAAATTAAAAAAAACTAAAAGAAAAAATAAACAAAAAAAGAAAACCTAAAAAGAAAAATATCTAATCCTAATATTTACAAAGATTCAAAACAACGATGATGGTGTTATGGTACCTCTGCCAAGAGGATAACCTCCTCGGCATTGTACCGATCACCTTCCAAATAGTGCTTCAAACGCTGACCAATCACCTTAAAAATTTCTCCCGTTTTCAAATTCTTGATGTCCACAGCTCCATGGATATAAGGCTTGACAACTTCAAAATGGCCCTTCCATCTTGATATGAGTTTTGCCAGAAACAATTTAAGACACGAGTTAAATAACAAAACATGTTGGCCTACCTCAAACTATCTTGGTATTATCCTACTAACATGCCAGCACTTGACTTCTCATTGTAGATTCTGGCATTCTCATAGGCTTGTGTTCTAAATTCTTCTAACTCGTTTAAGTCTAGTACCCTCTTCCTCTAGCAACTCTCCATGCCATGTCAAGTGTTTTGATCGCCTAATAGGCCTAATGTTCGAGCTCAACTGGCAGATGGCATGGTTTTCCAAAAAATAAGTCTAAATGTTGACGTACCCAAAGGAGTTTTAAAAGCAATCCTATAAGACCACAAGGACTCATCTTGTCTCAAGGACCAATCTTTCCTTGATGGATTTACAGTCTTCTCTAAAATACTTTTTATCTCATTGTTTGAAATCTCGGCTTGCCCATTTGTTTGTGGATGGTTTGCCGTGGCAATCCTCTACTGAATTCCATACCTGCACAAATCTTTAGAATTTAGATTGCATTTAAAATGGGTACCCTGATCATGAATAATCACTCTAGGGGCACCAAACCGAGTAAAAATATGCTTGTGCAAGAACTTGGCAATGACCTTGGCATCATTTGGTGGCAGGGCAACAACCTCTACCCACTTCGATACATAGTCAACAACCACAAGAATGTATACACTACCAAATGATAGAGAAAATGGACTCATATAGTCTGTCCCCCATACATCAAATAAGTCCACAAGCATAATGTTTTGGAGCTGCAATTGGTGTCTGCCAGAGATATTTCCTGTCCGTTGGCATCAGTCACATGCCTTGGCATATTTGTAGGCATCCTTGTATAGTGTGGGCCAAAAGAATCCTGACTGCAACACCTTGGTAGTAGTCTTCATCCCAGCAAAGTGACCTCTGATGGTGCGACATGGCATAAATGCAATATGTTATACTGCTCATCCTCTGGCACACACCGGTGAATCACTTGATCAGCACACTATTTGACAATATTGGCTCATCCCAATAGTATTTCTGCACTTCTCGTATGAATCTTTTCCTAGCATTGTATGCCAAGTATGGTGGTAGAATATTGCTTACCAGGTAGTTGACAATGTTAGCGTACCATTGCATGACATTAACTGCAAGCAAATACGCGTTAGGAAATTCATCTCTTATGGCAGTGGTCTTACCATCTTCGAGGTGATGTTCTAGTCGTGAGAGGTGGTCGGCTACTAAGTTTTCACTGCCCTTCTTGTCTCGGATCTAAAGATCAAATTCTAGTAGGAGAAGCGTCCATCGGATTAGTCTGGGCATGGCATCCTTCTTTGCCAAGAGAAACTTCAATGTCGAATGATCTGTATAGACCACAAATTTGTTACAAACTAAATAAGATATGAATTTATCAAAAGAAAATATAACTACAAGAAATTCTTTCTCGATTGTGGAGTAATTCTGATGTGCTTCACTAATTGTTCGGCTAGCATAGTATATGGCATGGAAAACTTTATCACACCGTTATCCCAATACTACTCCGATGGCATAGTCGCTGGCATTGCACATGAGGTAGAAGGGATCATTCCAATATGGTGCCACAAATATAGGGGCATTAATTAGCTTCTCTTTAAGTTTCTAAAACATTCTTAAACAATAATCATCAAATGCAAAAGCGACGTTCTGCTCTAATAACAAGCATAAAGGTTTAGAAATTTTAGAAAAGTCTTTAATAAAACGCTGGTAAAAACCTGCATGTCCTAAAAAACTTCTTATACCTTTGACACTTGTAGGTGGTGGCAACTATTTATTTACCTCCACTTTTGCTTGATCGACCTCCAATCCTCTTTCGGTCACCTTGTGCCCGAGAACAATGCCCTCCTTCACCTGAAGTGGAATTTTTCCCAATTCAACACTAGGTTTGTCTCAATGCATCTCGTCAATACTCGCTCCATACTCTGAAGTGATTCCTCAAATGTTTTGCCAAACACTAAGAAATCATCCATGAATACTTCCATGTTGTGCTCTATCATGTCAGAAAAATTGGACATCATGCAACATTGAAACGTTGTTGGAGCATTACACAACCCAAATGGCATCCTTCTGAAGGTGAATGTCCCATATGGACACGTGAACGTGGTCTTCTCTTAATCATCAAGGGTGATGACAATCTGGTTGCAACTTGAATAACTATCCAAAAAACAATAGAAAGTTTTACCTGCCAACTTGTCTAACATTTGGTCGATTCAATGCCAAGCTTCTTGAAAACGAACAATGACATCAAGTTGATGCTAGCTCCTAAGTCACAGAGTGCCTTGCCCATATATTTATTGCCAATGGTGCAAGGAATGATGAAACTTCATGGATCTTTCAACTTAGGTGGCAATCGATTTAGGATCATGGCTCTACATCCCTCAGTGAGAGCAATGGAAACTTCATAGATCTTTCAACTTAGATGCCAATGGTGCTAGGAAAGTTGATTTAATGAGTTTAAGCAATGGAAACCCGAAACTAGTTAGATTGCTTGATTCCTTGAGTGAAATCTTTGAGATTATGGGCTATTTTTGTGGTTAATTGATAGCTGGAGGTTCTTTGGTGTTGAGATGGATTTTAGATGTAAACCGATGTTGTTTAGATGTTAATTTCTCTAGGTGGCGACTAGAGGTTAAGTAAAAAGGGTAACTTTTGAAATGGGATGAGAAATGGTATATGTTTATGCATTGAAAAATAGTAGGTAATTGATGTTTAAAGATGTATATTGGCATGAGATAAGATTATTATTACCAGACATAATTGGTCAACCAATAGGATGATAAGTGCACTATAATATACAAAATTTGTACGTGCTCTTCGGTTGAGGCAATGGGGGTAGTGCCATCCCGTTCCGAGGTACTGAGAATGTGGTGATGAGAGATTCCACCACGATTGGTCTTGTTGATGTATACTGGCATGTGAGATTCCATCAGGCTTTGTGGCGATGAAAGATACCGCCATGAGAATTTGGTGATGTGAGATTCTACCGAGGTAGGACTTGACGATGAGAGATTCCGTCAAGCTATCCGCTTATCCGAGTAATGTTGCTAGACTGCAAATATATGAGATTCACATGTACCTTGATTATAAATGATTTTATGTATTATGTTTTGCATATGAGAACATATTTTGAGAAATCCTTTATGAGAAACAAGCATGAGTAGCTTTGCCATGATATTTTGGGATACATGCATGGGAGGGCTAAAGCAATGCATATTGGACAAGAAGCTAAATCGGTTTGAGAAGTCTGGAAAGTCAGCCAACTTGCGAAAACTTTTCGGATGGGACCCGAGCATTTCTAGGCAGAGTTGTCTTCTAACAAATTGACCATCATTCAGTTATCTTTTCAGCGCATCTTGAAACGCATCAATCGGACATCGGGAAATCATGATACGCTTATTTTACTGAAGACTGCGCATGCAGAAAATTGGATACGGGATTATTACGGGATTTTGTAAAATTCAGCCCAAAATCTATTATATAAGGCTTTTGGACGAATTAGACTTAGCCCAACTTAATTATTAACATTTAAATTATGTTTTTAGGGTTTTATATATTTTAGGAACCAACTACCCTTCTCCCAAGCAACTCTTATCAACTTATCACTTGCACTTATCAGCTTATCACTTGCAGCCCAAGCACAAGGAGTTTAAAGGCTGTTTTTCTTTTATTTTTTAATTAAATTATGGTTTCCTTGTTTTAGTAGAAGCTAGATTACTTTGGCTATCCTTCACCTATAAAAGGATGAAGCCTCCACCATTGTAATTCAGATTATTGAGATTTTCTTTGATTAATGAAATATTTAGTGAGTTTGTTTTTGCAAGTGCTGATTACTTGTGCCTTAGAAGTCTTCTTCAACATAAGTTCGACGAGTTTTTGTGAGAGAGATCATCTTCACACTCTTGCTTGCCTAGGTAATCGCATCTAGGATGGTGGGTTAGAGCCGCTTGAGGTTGCTTGCTTAGGTAATTGCATCTAAGAGGGTGCCGTGGACAAAACCATCACAAATCCATCAAGCCATCTCCATAGCCATAAACAAAGCTGAATTTTCATATTTGTTTTATCTACCTCTCGATCAATCTTTTTGTTTTAATTCTTATTTTTTAATCCTTAGTCTTCTTTCTTATCTTCGTTTCTTTAATTTTCCAGCCTTGAATCTGAATTTTTCAAGAAAAGCCCTTCTCTTTTCTCTTGAATTTTCGGATCTGCTCTTAATCTTCTTGATTGAGTCTAGAGCCCCTAGTTCTTGCAACAACTTGATTGAAGGCTTTCAAATCCAAGTTTGCACTGCTCTATCATTTGGTATCAGATTTGGGACGATTCTTGGCAAGAATTTTGGCGTTTTGGTTGAAAAATTCCAATAAAAGGGGAAATTTCGCAAAAATCAAACGAACGAATTTTGAGTTGAAAATTTCCATATCACATCTACACCATTGGGAGTCGCCACATAAAATTTCAGAATTTTTTGACATCTGGAAGACCTCGAACAAGGTGGATCAAAATTGAGCATAATTAGGTTCTTTTCCTCTATTTTCACCCTAGTTTAGTTTCTTTCTATCAATTTTCATTCTTTTTAGTTTATTTATCTTATAAAATAAAAAAAATAAAAAAAAGAAAAGAACAGAAAAAGAAAAGAAAAAAAAAACTGAAACAGAAGAAAAGTGAGAAAGATTATACCTAGCCGCCAACTACCATCAAGAATCATCAAGATCAACATCATCCATCGCTGCAAGCATCACATTGAAGTGGGTTCAACTTTTGATTTCTTTCTTCAAGTTGTTTCCGGGTTTTGGGTTTTTATCTTTCTAGTTTTTTCTTTTCTACTCTTTAGTTATTTAAGTTCGTTTGCTTTTTCTTTTCTTTCATCTCTTATGCCATTAACACCTTCTCTTTTCTGGTGTGAGTAGGATTAAACAAGTTGCATTGTAATTCTTCCTTCTTGCGACTATATTTCAATTGGTGTCAAGCCTTTCCTTGGACTCCTAGTACAATTAGGAATCATTGTTAGGATTAAACACCGATTATAACTTGTTAACATGTGGCAGGAAGGTGTTTAAAGAGTACAAGATCGGCTTACTTTCCTCACTAAGTATTTCTTTCTTGGAGTGTTTAGTGAGCTTCCTAGTTTTCTTTCTTTTGTTTTTCACCTTTGTAAATTTGACTGTTCCAGGATGTTTCACAGAGACAAGCCTCTTGCAAAACAACATGATACTTTGGGTTCTACTTATCGAGGAAAGACTTCCTTGACCAAACTGAGGCATTCGTTCAATTTTTGTGAAGAAAGGCGAACTGAACCAAGGGGAACCACACACACTTTGGCCATCCCAAAATTCAGAATACCTTCTTTTCAAGGTATGTATGATCCTGATGGTTATTGTGATTGGGAAAATAGGGTTGATTTCCTGTTTGATTGTTACGGATATCCCGAGGAAGATCAAGTTCCATTAGTGGCCCTAAAGTTCGAGGAATATGCATGGTGGCGTTTATTTCAACGAGATAGGTGTCTCGATGGTGAATCCAAAATAAAAACATGGGCTGAACTTAAAAAGGTCATGAGAGTGAGATTTGTTCCCAAACATTACCAACGACAAGAATCCAAGAATTGTCAAAAGAAATACTCCTCTTTTGATAAAGGTACATCTCAACCTTCATCTTTTCACAGCCCTACTAATGTACTATTCGACTCTAGTAGTACGATGTCGAAGGAAGAAGAATCATCGCTAGTCCAACAGGATAATGAACAACTATCAGTGAGTCATGTCGAAGAAGACCAAGGAAAGCAAGATGTCGAAGAAATTTGTTATCCTCGAGAACATGGGGAAGATGTCACTACTAAGAGTTTAACCAAACCCAATAATGAGCAAATACTTTCAGAAGATGACATTTCGGAAGAAGAAACACTTGAACCCATAAATCAAGACAATCTGTCATGCTTAGTAGTGAGTTCTCTTCATTCATCAACAACCTCCCAAGAAAGTAAGTGTGATTCTAACCCTTTATTTGATTCTCGTCCTATCATTATGTTAGAAACACTTCATTCTCTATAGAAATTGTATTTCGGTGATATTATTTGTGAGAGGAATTGGGTACGTGAGTTATCTTATTTGAAAAAGACCGAGAGTTAAGAGGTCGAGAGAAATAAAAGTCAAATTAATGGCCCAATTTTGGTGAGTGAAAAGAAACATGAGGTAAAAGTCGAACAATTTCCAAATGAAAAAAGGGGAGGAAAAGATAAAGAGAAATTTTTTTCGACCTAACCATAACATTATTGTTTCGAGTGGCTTTGAGTTCTTTTTTCAGGATTTTGTTGAACCATTAAGAGGAGCTCAATTGGATCACTCCACCTATGACAAAGATTCTATTTCGATTGCCATTGTTAAACGTCCTTCTTTTACTATTTATGATTCAAGGATGATTCCTTTTGAAGAGAGGGGGAATGATACATGCATGGGAGGGCTAAAGCAATGCATATTGGACAAGAAGCTAAATCGGTTTGAGAAGTCTGGAAAGTCAGCCAACTTGCGACAACTTTTCGGATGGGACCCGGGCATTTCAGGGCAGAGTTGTCTGCTAACGAATTTACCGTCATTCAGTTATCTATCCAGCGCATCTTGGAACGCATCAATCAGACATCGGGAACTCAAGATACGCTCATTTTACTGAAGACTACGCATGTAGAAAACTGGATACGGGATTATTACAGGATTTTGTAAAATTCAGCCCAAAAGCTATTATATAAGGCTTTTGGACGAATTAGACTTGGCCCAACTTAATTATTAACATTTAAATTATGTTTTTAGGGTTTTATATACTTTAGGAACCATCCACCCTTCTCCCAAGCAACTCTTATCAACTTATCACTTGCACTTATCAGCTTATCACTTGCAGCCCAAGCACAAGGATTTTAAAGGCTGTTTTTCTTTTATTTTTTAATTAAATTAGGGTTTCCTTGTTTTAGTAGAAGTTAGATTACTTTGGCTATCCTTCACCTATAAAAGGATGAAGCATCCACCATTGTAATTTAGATTATTGAGATTTTCTTTGATTAATGAAATATTTAGTGAGTTTGTTTTTTCAAGTGCTGATTACTTGTGCCTTAGAAGTCTTCTTCAACATAAGTTCGGCGAGTTCTTGTGAGGGAGATCATCTTCACACTCTTTCTTGCCTAGGTAATCGCGTCTAGGAGGGTGGGTTAGAGTCGCTTGAGGTTGCTTGCTTAGGTAATTGCATCTAAGAGGGTGCCGAGGACAAAACCATCACAAATTCATCAAGCCATCTCCATCTCCAACTTCATGCCATCTACATAGCCATAAACAAAGCTGAATTTTCAGATTTGTTTTATCTACCTCTCTATCAATCTTTTTCAATCTTTTTGTTTTAATTCTTATTATTTAATCCGTAATCTTCTTTCTTATCTTCGTTTCTTTAATTTTCCTGCCTTGAATCTAAATGTTTCAAGAAAAGCCCTTCTCTTTTCTCTTGAATTTTTAGATCTGCTCCTAATCCTCTTGATTGAGTCTAGAGCCCCTCGTTCTTGCAACAACTTGATTGAAAGCTTCCAAATCCAAGTTTGCGCTACTCTATCATTTTGCATTATGGATAATGCATGGGATAAATGGTACATGTAATTTTAACGTTGTTGGTTTTGCTTTGAAAATGATTTCAAGCATGAGATAGAATAAGCATGAGGAAATAGAGATTTTCACTTGAGAAATGGTTTTAATATGCATTGTTGTGGTTGGTTTGTTTTGAGCAACCCTCACTAGGCATTATTGCTTATGCTTTTTTTTTTCAAACAATGCAGAGAAATAGCACATTTGATGCAGCAAGGAAGCAAGAAGGATTTCAAGGAGTGATACGATGCTCACATATGGTTTTTTGTTTACCTAGTAGTAATAATTGGCAATGGGAGGATGCCTTAAAGTTTTGGGAGTGTGTGTTTTGAAACTCCCTGTTCTGTGGCAAGTTTGTGATGCCCAAGTTGACTTGTAAATGGCCTTTACTTGCTGGTAGTTGCTTTAGTTTGTGTTTTGGAACATGAATGGTTATTTTTCATACGTAGCATGTCTATACTTTATTCTTAATGCATATTACAATGCTATGATGTTGATTTTGCTATGTATGACTGAGGTTTGATGTTTAGAAAAGTTGTATGCATGATGGAAGCATGATTGGTTGATTATTAATGAATTTAAGTGTGAAAACCCAGCAAAAAAATGACATTTCAGGTCTAGTGTTTCGATACGCCTAAGGCTGTATTGAAACAGGGTCTCTGAAATGGCTTGAGGTTTCGAAACGAGGCTAAGTGTATCAGATGAGGCTTGGTAAGTCTGGCTACTGAGTTACGACTTTCGAAACACTTCAAGGAGTGTTTCAGTACGGGCCCGTGTTTCGCAACACTGAGACTCGTTCCGAAACAAGGTCTATTGATACAGGGCTGAATGTAATGATACACCAAGCTGAAGAAGTGGTTGATGGAATCTTTTGGAGTTTTGTTTCATACATTTTAGTCCCTGAATGTTGTGGATGTAATTAAATGAGCTTGGATGATTGTTTTGAGATGAGATTTGATGGAGTGGCATGTAATGTGACTAATTAAAGGTTGGCAATCTAAAAATTGAGGAAGTCCCTATAAATTATTAAAATTACAATTTGAGTCCCTAAACATTGGCTGATTGAGTTGTTAATCGTTATGCTGCGAAGTTTATCACATACGATAATAATGTGCATCTAGACAAGATAAAAGAAAAAGGGTAATCTCCACCAGTAGTCCCTTTTGTTTAGGGTGTGTTCTATTTTGGTCACCAAAATTCAAAAAAGATTATTTTGGTCACTTACGTTTAGAATCGTTTCTAATTTGGTCCCTTGGCCGTTAGTCTCCGTTACTTAAAAAAAATTAGTTTCTAATTTAACCCCCAAACTTTCAAAATTTTATTTTTCACCATCTTCCCCAAAAATTATAAAACTAAAACCCAGAAAATTCAGATATCTTAGTCCTCCAGACATCTTCCCTAAACTCATTGCTGGAGAAGTAGAGTTCCCAAACCTTTTAGAAGAAGCAAAGACTCAGTATCTGCATCATCATCATTGTTCTGCCTAAACTTACAGGAGATATTGGAGGGTCTATTATTTCAGAGTTCTACAGCCCTGATGCTGGCAGTCGCAGCGAAATATATAGTTGCAAAATTGACTCAAATATAGTGCTTCGAAATGAGGGGCCACATATTCCAAAGCTTAGATGCCGGGTAAGTTTTCCTGTCAAAATTGCTGCGAGTTATGCCAATTCAAATTTGATCTACCAGATGAATCCAAAATGCCAAATGCGACATGGGATCTAAATTAAAACAGATCCTTCAGCTTCGTGGTGTTGAAATGTGACATGTAATTCAATTTACTATTTCATGTCTACCTCTGCAGGTTATTGGAGCATACTTTGAGAAACTTGGATCAAAACCATTTGCAGTTTATTCAATTGTTGTGACAGATCTGGAAAACAAAACTTGGTTTGTCAAGAGAAGGTTTTATCTCACAAAACGTTCTTTTATCTTTCTTAAAAAAATACAAAAGCCATTTGTTTAAGGGTCTTTATTTGTTTGAATTTCCTTTGGTATTAGTCTTCAAGGTTTAAATCACTAAATATTCATCTCAAGAGAAACTTAAAGATCCAAAATTTTGATTTATTTTCTTCTTTTTTATATTTCGTTTTTAATTTTGCAGATACAGCAACTTTGAACGGTTGTATAGACATCTTAAAGAAATTCCTAATTATACATTACATTTGCCTCCCAAAACAATATTTTCATCAAGCACTGAGGATGCTTTAGTTCACCAACGCTGCATTTAGCTTGACAAATATCTACAAGTAATTCATTTTTTTGTAGTATATTTACTTTTAAACCTGATGCTTCAATTAAGCTACCTTTACGCAGGATCTGTTGTCTATAGCCAATGTGGCTGAACAGCATGATGTGTGGGATTTTTTAAGTGTTTCTTCAAAGGTGTGTATCTTTGTGACATATGGTGCTACTTTGTTTCATATGGGAGGGATTGATTTCTGATTCTTGTTGTGGTTTTCTTTTGCTTTTGAAGAATTATGCTTTTGGAAAATCTTCATCAGTGATGAGAACCCTTGCAGGTATGTTGTTCTGCTTCATGGTTATCCACTTACCATACTATTCTTGTTCTTTATACATTTGGGTTCCACCTGTTAGCTGCTGCCAACATTAGATATGTTGTATATTGTGGTTATACTACAACACATCAAGATTGTTAAGAAAAAAGGGTTTAGAGATGCTCCAAATGGGTTTCTATAAGTTTAGGAATGCAATCATGTGCATTTCCTTCATGTCTGAAGTTAAAATTTATTTGGTAGATGTGGTGTAGTAGAATTACATGTTTCACTTTTTACGCTGTTGTGTTCTACCCGTCTCGGCTTTCAGAGATTTACTTGTATTGTTACTTGGTTAAAATTCTGTAGCTGGTTCTTATATATAAAAGGCATGCAAACCCGGCTCTTTGAGCAGGGACTCATGCACCTATCTTTAAGACAATTGGCTGGTGCAATTCAGTCTTTTCCAGTTTACTTGTTAAGGTGATTTACTGTTCTTAAGTTATCTGAAAATAAAAATATCATATTTGTGTTATCATTCTTCTCACTATGAACTCTTTAGTATCTCATTAATATTTGAATCTATATCTTGGTTTTCTTATGACCTATCATCTTAGAATGGTAAATGATTATCCTTTGTCCATTGATTGTACCACCATGGTTTTGAATTTGGTTTTAACTTGGCCGATTTCTTGCTTAATATTGACCCTTCTTTACACATTAATTCCTGAATTTGGGGGAAGATGTCTGGAGGACTAAGATATATGAATTTTTGGGGTTTTAGTTTTATAATTTTTGGGGAAGATGGTGAATAATAAAATTTTGAAAGTTTGGGGGTTAAATTAGAAACTATTTTTTTAATTAACGGTGACTAACAGCCAATGGACCAAACTAGAAACGATTCTAAACGTAAGTGACCAGAATAATCTTTTTTGAATTATGGTGACCAAAACATAACACACCCTAAACGAAAGGGACCACTGGTGAAGATTACCCAAGAAAAAAATAGGGTCGTTTATTGAGGTAAACTTCCTGGTTTACTTCAATATTCCCCGTGTGACCCGTTCGGTTCGGTCTTTCGCCCAGCCCGGGTCGAGGTAGTTATAGAAGGATCATCAACTCAAATAGACATTGATTTGGCATTAAATTGATTACAACATGCGATAAGGACCAATGTGTAAATTTCACAAATTATAGGGCCTTCATCTAATTTTTAAGTTACCACCCTTTAATTGGTCATATTACATGCCACAGTGTCAAATCTCAGCTCAAACTGATCAACCAAACTCATTTAATTGCATTCCCAACAATCAAGGACAGAATAGTAAAGGAATAGAACATCAAAAGAATCTGATTAACTAACTTAACAAGTCCATGTATCGATACACTTAGCTCTGTATCGATACACCCTGTTTTGGAACAGCTCTAGGTGTTTCAAAACACGAGCCTGTTTCGATACGGTCTCTAAGACATATCGGTACCCAAAATTCCAGTAGGCAACTTAACCGAGCCAGTTTCGATACACCCTTACTTGTTTTTAAACCCCATGCCAATTTCAAGCTCATCGTTTTGATACAGCCTTAAGCGTATCGAAACACATACGCCTGTAATATCACATTTTGCTGGTTTTTCACACTTCAATGCACCCATAACCACTCAAGCATGCTTCCAACATATATATTGTAACCCTCTCGACCCAGTCTGGGCGCAAGACCAAACCGAACGAGTCACACATGGAATATTGAAGTAAACCGTAAAGGTTTACCTCAATAAACGACCCAATTTTTTTATCTTGTCTAGATGCACATCATTAGCCTACCTGTAAAGACTCGCAGTGGAACCATTAACATCTCAAACAAACGTCGATTAAGCACTCAATTGAATTCAAACATGTTTTAGGGACTATTTTGTAATTTTATTAATTTTCTAGGACTTTCTCAATTTTTAAGTTACCAACCCTTAATCAGTCACATTACATGCCACTCTGTCAAATATCAGCTCAAAGCGATCATTCAAGCACATTTAATTGCATCAACAACATTCAGGGACTGAAACGTAAAGAAACAGAACTTCAAAAGATATCAATAACAAACTTAACAGGTTGGGTGTTTTAATACACATTGCCCTGTATCGAAACACCCTGTTTTGGAACAGGTCCAGGTGTTTCGAAACTCAAATTCCTAGTAGCCAACTTGATGGAGCCCGTATCAAAACACTTCCCCCTGTTTCGAAACCCTTATGCCACTTCAGGCTCTTCGTTTCGATACAAACTGAGGCGTATCGAAACGCCTAGGCCAGTAATGACACTTTTTGTTGGTGTTTCTCACTTTAAAGCATTCATAGTTATTCCAACATGCTTGCATCACACATACAACTTATCTAAACATCAAACCTCAATCATAAATGGCAAAGTCAACGTCATAGCATGGCAATTTGCATCAAATTAAACTATAGGCATGCAACCTAGCAAACAAGCCAAGTAAGTTACCAAAATATATAGCAAAGCATAAACCAAAAATAAAAGGTCATTTACAAGTCTAAAACAACAAATAACACTTGCTCAAAAGAAAGTTTACACAAGTCTCCCAAAAACAAAGCGGATCCCCCATTACCTTTATTACGTAGTGTAACCGAAACATACTTTTGCAAATGAAGTCTCTTGTGATCCCTTGCTACTTGCTACCTTCAAAACCACAATTATCTGAAATTATGGACAAATGAGAGCGTAAGCACACTAGGCTTAGTGAGGAGGCTCAAAAACAAAATACCATCAATGCATTAAAACCATTTTCCATGTTACATTGAAATCTCATGATTCAATAGCAAGTTCCATTGCTACACTCAATTTAAGCCTTCACATGCATAACTACCATATGCAAAGCTTAAAGAGTAAAAACATGTATAAACCACATTATGCAACATAAACCATTTCATAAAACATCATCAATTATATTGACTTACAAGTGATCATTAAGCAAGTTCATATCTCAAAACCACGTATCGGATACACAGATTCAACAAGTGTTCACACAACACTGCAAGCCATCTTAACCGGAATTGGTACATTGTCAATCAAAGGTACTATATCAACCGGGTACAATCACAACCCACAGGGACACCAACCTCATAATCGGTTAGAAGCTTAACCCACTAATGAGAGACGGGACACCAACCTCCTCGATGCTAGGGTACTTGGACAGAGACACGGGACACCAACCACTCGACATCCAAGGCGAGTTTTATAAACCATTTTCACAACATTTAACCATATACCATTTTCACAACATTACTTGCCAATATAATTCACTTTTAACCATATACCTCATTGTTTTCAAAGCATTATCAATAATTCATATTTCCAAGCATTAAAGCATGCTTAAAATCACAAGTATAAATTATATACTTATAAGGATCACTTACCATGTGCATCCATCAACATCACATCATCAAAATAGTAAATCGCTTAATTTAAAACATGCTTTAACAACATGTAACATGCATTTAAAAATCAAGTGCATAAACAAATACATAATAGCACAACCCGAGAGAAAAATTCCTTGTACTTACTTCCGAACTTAGACAAGCGTTTCAAGCTTATATCTAAGTTCTCAAAACCACCTTTAAAGCATTTCAAAACTAGAAACCACATTCTCACTCACCAACACGCGAAACCTTGACTAGCCGACGCGAATCCAAGCTACTGAAGCTCACAAAACTTCACTGATTGCTTCTGATACGTTCTCCCTTGTTTATACCACACAAGAACAGAGAATTAATGCATCTCAATGCATTAAAATCTCTAGAAAACAAACCTACCAAACTGCTCCGCCCAAAAAGCCAAAACGCCTATCCAAAACAACCGAAAATACCTTTGGTTACACTACAAACTTAGCCCAGCCAAAACCTAACACTTCGATCCATTTTTAATCATCAATTAACATTCAAAATCAAGATATTTGTATCCTTATATCTCCAACAACCCCAATTTACTTTAACACCACAAAACACAATTCTACTATCCTAAACAACTAGAGATCCAACTAGTTTCAGGATTAATATGATCAAACCATTATTTCAACATTTTTAACATTAAAAACATGATTAAAATCAGTCATAACTCAACCAAAAAAGATCCAATACGAAAATTATTCAAAATCACCATTTTAAGCTTCATTTAACTAGTTTCATCAAATTAATCATAAAACCTTGTTAAGAAACATAATTAGAGTGCCAAATACTTGGGAATTTCATTAAAGAACCTTTATTAGAGGAGTTGGACGAAAATTACTTCTAAGCCTTGCCTATTCCTTCAATTGACAAGATTTGTTGCAAAACCTTCAAGAATCCTTCGAGATAAATGGAGGAAACACCAAAAAAATCATTTTTAAATCAAAGTGAAATGGAATGATGAAAATCTCTGGAAGTTTTGAGAGAAAAGAGATGTTTGGCTGTTGAGAAAAGAGAGAAAATGGAAGTTACGTCAAAAATAGATTTTGTGAACTAAATCTCTTTTAATCAAAACCTTTCTTTATTTTTCGATCAAACACATTTAAAATATGGCCAATTAAAGGAATAGCTGATTAATACCATATTAGCTCCCTAAAGATTCTATGTTTTGGCCCTCTTTCAAAACAGTCCCTTAAAAACAGTTTTCCTTTTTTGCGTTTTAGTTACTTAACCGAAATGTAAACCTTCCAAAACTCATTTTCCAAAATTGGCTTCACCAATCATATATATATATTAAGAGGATTTTAGAAATTTTTCTCATAATTTTATCACTTTCCGAACCACATTTTCCCTGAACAACCCTGAACTAACCCTAATCTCTAGTCTAGGTTTTACGGACCCTAAACTACCTTTAAAACTCCTAGGCCCAAAATTGGGGCGTTACAACTCTCCCCCACTTAGGAAATTTCGTCTTCAAAATTTTACCTGGAGAAAAAGGTATCGAAACTGCTTCAACATGTATGCCTTGCTTTCTCACGTGGCCTCCTCAACTCCTCGATGACGCAACAACACCTTCGCAAGCTCAATCGTCTTACCACGAAGAACTTTGCAGCTAGAATCTAGAATCTCAATAGGTTCCTCATCATAAGACAAATCTGGTTGCAACTCAATATCCTCAACTGGCATTACATGCGACGGATCTGACCTATACCTCTACAATATCAAAACATGAAACACATCATGAATTTTCTCCAACTCAGGAGGCAACCTCAACCGATATGCAACAGGACCAACACACTCTACAACTTCGCATGGTCCAATAAACCTTGGACTAAGCTTACCCTTACGTCCAAACCTCATCACCTTCTTCCAAGGTGACACTTTCAAAAACACGCGATCACCAACAACAAACTCAATCTCCCTACGCTTCAAATATGTATAAGACTTTTGAGGATCCGAAGCCGCTTTCAACCGATCATAAACAAGGTTTATCTTCTCTGTCGTTCCCTTAAGCAAATTTGGCAAGGAAAATAACTTTTGCCCCGCTTCCGCCCAACAAAGAGGCGTCCTACACTTACTACCGTAAAAGGCTTCATACGGAGCCATTTGTATACTTGCTTGATAGCTATTATTATAAGCAAACTCCACAAAAGGTATATGTTTCTCCCAAGAACATTGGAAATCAATAACACAATACCGCAACATATTCTCAAGCACTTGGATAACTCGCTCATACTGACCATCCGTCTGAGGATGATACGAGGTACTGAAATTAAGCCGTGTACCCAAATCCCCATGCAAACTCTTCAAAAACCTTGATGTAAACCTCAGATCTCTATCTAAAACCATAGACTTGGGCACGCTGATCAAACGCACTATCTCATCAATGTATAAATATGTCAACTTATCTAAAGTATACATAGTATGCACAGTTATAAAGTGCACACACTCGTAAGACAGTCTACAATCACCCAAATAGAGTTATTCTTTGACGGGGTCAAAGGTAAACCGAACACTAAATCCATCATAATCCTCTCCCATTTCCATTTTGGTATCTTTAAAGGATGCAACAGTCCGAAAGGAAACTGATGCTCAGATTTCACGCGCTGACAAACCATACACTTACTCAAAAAATCAGCAACATCCTTCTTCAACCCAACCCAATAATACTCATGATTCAATTCAGGATACATCGTAGTACTACAAGGATGCATAGCACAAGGGCTACTATGTGCCTCAATCAGAATAGTGCGCCTTAACCCAACATCATCTGCCACATCTGTTCGACTCTTAAAACACAAGACACCATCATCATTAAAACAAAAGTCTGTTGCATTACCATCCACTATATCTTGAACATGCGGTACCAACGAATCATCAAGAAATTGCTTCTCCTTAATCAATTGAACCAAGAAAGGTTCCACTTGCTACTCAACTATCAACACACCATCATGTGACACACTCAATCGCGCAAACATGGCTCTCAACCCCACAGCTACCTTCCAACTCAAAGCATCAGTAACAACATTGACCTTACCAAGGCGGTACTCTATCGTCAAGTCGTAGTCCTTAAGAAACTCCAACCATCTTTGCTGCCTAGGATTCAACTCTTTCTGAGACATTAAATACTTCAAACTTTTTTGATCCGTATAAACCACACACTTCTCACCGTAAAGGTAATGTCTCCATATTTTCAAAGCAAAAACAACCACGAAAAGCTCAAGATAATGAGTAGGATAGTTGCGATCGTGCACTTTAAATTGTCTAGATGCATACGCCACAACCTTCCCACCTTGCATCAACACACAACCTAAACCAACATACGATACATCACTATAAACCACAAACTCCTTACCTAATTTAGGTTGAATCAAGACATGAGCTTGTGTCAGAGCTTCCTTCAACCTCTCGAAAGCTTGTTGTCTAACATTTGTCCACTCAAAGAGAACATTTTTCTGCAACAAATTCGTTAATGGAGCAGAAATCTTAGAGAAACCATCCACAAAATTTCGGTAATAGCTCGCCAAACCAAGGAAACTACAGACTTCCGTCACCGATTTAGGCATCTTCCAATTCATCATCGCCTCAATCTTATGTGGATCAACCCAGATACCTTTGGCCGTCACCACATGTCCAAGAAAGACAACTTCTTTAAGCCAAAACTCACACTTACTCAACTTGGCATAAAGTTGATTTTCCAACAACACTTGCAACATAATCCACAAGTGCTTATCATGATACTCCTCGGTACGAGAGTACACTAGAATATCATCAATAAACAGAACCACAAACCAATCCAAAAACTCATGAAACACACGATTCATCGTATTCATGAATGCAACATGCGCATTCGTTAAACCAAACGACATCACCAAGAACTCATAATGCTTGCTCCTTGTACAAAAGGAAGTCTTAGGCACATCCACATTCTTTACCTTCAACTGATAATATCCGGATCTCAAATCAATCTTAGAAAACACCGAAGCATCTCAAAACTGATCAAACAAATCATCAATCCTTGGAAAATGATACTTATTCTTAATGGTCAACTTGTTCAATTGTCGATAATCTATACACATACGCATCGTGCAATCTTTCTTCTCCCCAAACAAAACTGGTGCACCCCAAGGTGAAACACTACCCTAATGAACCCTCGATCAAGCAACTCATGAACTTGCGTCTTCAACTCTTTCAACACTTTCGGAGCAATTTTATACGAGGAAATCAACATTGGAGTCGTATTTTTATACAACTCAAAGCCAAACTCAACCTCTCTATTCGGCGGCAACCAAGGCAACACTTCCAGAAATACACCCAGAAATTCACATACCGTACGTAGGTCTTGTACACGCACTTCATTCGATCCTGAATTCATAACATGAGCTAAGAAATCCTCGCAAACCAATTCCTTCGAACGACTCGCTTCTAGAGCCGAAATAGCATTAGACAAGAACTTAACATTCTAACCCACGATTACCACCTCGTAATCATCAGAATGTTTCAAGGTAACTCGCTTAGTTTTGAAATCAACCACAACCCTATGCTCGATTAACCAATCCATCCCAAGGATTACATCGAAACCATAGAAACATAATTCCATTAAATCAACCGCAAACAGATGACCTTGAACATATAAAGGACATCTCCTAAACAACCTTCTTGTAACAACATGTTCACCAAAGGAACTAGTTACTTGCATTCTCACATTTAACATCTCAATAGGAATATCAAGTAAATGTGCATACTCACTAAATATATAAGAATGCGTAGAACCATAATGAATCAAAGATAACAATGACAAAGATTGTAAAGTGAAAGTATCTGCAATCACATCGGTGTCATTACGTCCCTCGCGATGTGCGTACACCCTCACAAGACCATCACCCTTGGGTTGAACAGCTATAACATGTGCTACAACTCTCTGACCATTATCCCTACACTAGAAGTTACCCGACCGCACCCACGACCTCGTTGTGGTGCAACAACAGGTGCTCTAACCTGACCACCTCCAGCCAATAGCGGAAAATCACGTCTCAAATGGTCAACCGAACCACAACTCCAACAAGAGTTAGCTGCCACAGCCGCAGGAGCATGTGCCTCAAGAGCCAAATGATGACAGTCTCGCCTCATATTCTCACGCGATCCAAACTACGCAACCATTCCAACGGAAACCCTATTTTCCCAGCAGTAGGTGCTTGCACTTGCACTCCGGCAACAGTAGCCTAGAATGCTCCACTCATCTCCTGAACTAAATGCGTCAAATCACCCAACATAGCCCAACTTGCTCATGTTGGTTCTTGCTCCTTACCCCTAGGTGGAGGCGGTGGAGGAGGTAAATTCCCACCAGGAGGAACCTCGTTCTCCTGATTTCCCTGCACTCCGGCAGCAGCAATTGTACAAGATCGCAACTCTCTCATGGGTCCCATTGTGCTTTTATAATTAAGGTAATAAAACAAATCAAAATAATCAGGGCAGCTTCAAGCAAGGATCCAAGAATTCAAACTCAATTTAAAACATTTCAACTATAGTAATAAGGCAATGGGTATCCCAATTTCCCCCAATCATGGCATAAAGCAAACAACATACATATCGCAAACACCGTGCATAGCAACTGACTAGATTCAGCCCACAACATTATTATGTATATAACAATTAACACATACATCACAACCATCATGCTTGGCATCAATATCATTTATTCATCATCAAAATGATTATAACAATCATCGTGCAGAGCAAACATCATCATTCACTTGGAATCACATCACATCAACTTACCAATAATTTACCAATATCTCAGTCTTTCGAAACTTGGCTCTGATACCACCAAATGTAACCCTCTCGACCCAGTCTAGGTGAAAGACTAAACTGAACGAGTCACACGAGGAATATTAAAGTAAATCGGGAAGGTTTACCTCAATAAACGACCCAATTTTTTTTCTTTTTATCTTGTCTAGATGCACATCATTAGCCTAAGTGTAAAGACTTGCAACAGAACCATTAACATCTCAAACAAACATCGATTAAGCACTCATATGAATTCAAACACGTTTTAGGGACCATTTTGTAATTTTAGCAATTTTCTGGGACTTCTTCAATTTTTAAGTTACCAACCCTAATTAGAAACATTACATACCACTCAGTCAAATCTCAACTCAAAATGATCATTCAAGCACTTTTAATTGCATCCACAACATTCAGGGACTGAAATGTAAATAAATAGAACTACAAAAGATTCTAATAACTAACTTAATAGGTTGGGCGTTTCAATACACATTGCCCTGTATCGAAACACCCTATTTTGAAATAGGTCCAGGTGTTTCGAAACTACGAGTCGTATCGAAGCACCCTTTAAGTGTTTCGGAACTCGAATTTCTTGTAGCCAACTTGAAAGAACTCGTATCAAAACACTTCTCCCTATTTCGGAACCCTTAGGGCATTTTAGGCTCACTGTTTCGATACAACCTGAGGCGTATCGAAACACCTAGGCCTGTAATGACACATTTTGCAATTTTTCACACTTTAAAGCATTCGTAATCATTCCAACATGCTTTCATCATGCATAAAACTTATGTAAACATCAAACCTCAATCATACATGGAAAGATCAACGTCATAGCATGACAATTTGCATCAAAGTAAACTATAGGCATGCAACCTAGAAAACAAGCCAAGTATGTTACCAAAATGCATAGCAAACCATGTAACCCCCATATTTTGGGCCTAGGAGTTGTTAAGGTCGACTCGAGGTTCGTAGGAGCTAGATTAGAGAACCAGGTTAGTTCGGGAGTGGTTAAGGGAAAACAAGGTTCGAGATATGCTAAAATTATGGGGGGAAATTCCTAAAATCTTCTAAAAAATATATAAGGGTTTGGTGGAGTCAATTTTGGAAAATGGATTTTGGAAGACTTACATTTCGGTTTAGTGACAAATTTGTAAAAGTTGCAAAAAATTTAAGGACTATTTTAAAAGAGGGTCAAAACTTAGAATCCTTAGGGAGCTATTACACCAAGGTGTTATCAACCTTTTCCCTTGATTTTGCATTTTTAAAGGACTTAATTAATTAATTTAATAAGAGAGTTTTATTAAAAGGGATTTTAAAAAGGGCTAAACATTTTCTTAAGTAACTACTTTTGTCCTAAAATTTTCTCTCCACTTTTCCATCAGCCAAACTATCTTTCCATCACTAAAATCTTAAGAGATTCATCTCTTTTCATCCATTTTTGATTTCTAAATGATTCTCTTAGATTTCTACATCAAGTAGCTAAGGATTCCTTCTAAGTCATTGCAAATCAAGGGGAAAAGCTTGTGTTAAAGGTGATCTTTCTTTTCTCTCCTCTAATCAAGGTTCTTTATTAAAATTCCCAAGTCTTTGGCTCTCTAATTTTGTTTAATAATAGTGTTTTATAATTTAATTGATGAAAATGGCTAAAACAAGCTTTGGAAGATAATTTCTCGTGATTTTCGAAATAGTAATATTTTGTTTGATCTAAGGTTGATTTTATTCATGATTTGGATGTTAAATGATGTAGAAATACAGGTTTTCTAATAGTAATCTCGAAATTAGTTGGATCTCTAATTGTTAGATTGTTACATTTGGGGTTTTGTGGTGTTTGTGTGAAATCTGAGTTGTTGGAGGTATAAGGATGTAATTAGGTTGTTTTTGGATGATACTTGATGTTAATAAATTTTTGGAAGTGTTAGATTTTGGCTTGGTTGAGTTTATAGAGTAATCAGTGATGTTTTCGGTTGTTTCGGATGAGCGTTTTGGTGAATTTGAGCAAGGCAACGAGATAGGTTTCCTTGCTGGAGATTTTAATGCGTTGAGATGCATTAAGCCTCTGTTTTATGTGGTTAAAATAGGGGAGAACGTTTCGGAAGCATCCGGTGAAGATGTGGGAGCTTCGGATGCTTAGTTTTGTGTCGGCTAATCGAGGTTTCGCGTGTTGGTGAGTGAGAACATGATTTTTAGTTTTGAAAGCATGAAAAAGGTGATTTGCGAACTTACTGGGAAACTTGAAATGCTTAACTAAGTTCAGAAGAATGTGAAAAGAATTTCCCTCTCAGATTGTGCTATTATGTGATGATTTATGCACTGTTTGGTTTAAAGATTTTACCTACTGTTAAAGCATGTTTTAAGGATGTGTTTACTATTTTTAATGATGTGATGTTGAAGGATGCACATATTAAGTGATCCTTGAAATTATATGAATTATACTTGTGAGTTTAAGCATGGTCTAATGCTTGGAAATGTAATTTAATGATGATGCTTTAAAAATGTGTGGTTTGTGGTAAAATGTGAATTATATTGGCAAGTGATGTTCTGAGAAAGGTTTGTAAATGATGTCGTATATAGTTAGCCAGCTATAGGATTGAGTGCACTATAAAAAGTCGCCTTGGATGTCACGGGGTTGGTGTCTCGTGTCTCCATCCAAGTACCATAACGGTCGAGGAGGTTGGTGTCCCGTCTCTCGTCAGTGGTAAGCATCTAACCCATGATATGGTTAGTGTCTATATGGGTTGTAATTGTACCCAATTGATAGAGTACCTTTGGTTGTGAATGTACCAATTCCGGTTGAGATGGCTTGAAGTGCCGGGTAGATACTTGTTGTAATCCGTGTATCTGATATGAGGTTTTAAGTTGTGAACTTGTTTAACAATCACTTGTAAGCCAATATAATTGATGATGTATCATGGAATGGTTTATTTTTCATATTTTGATTTATGCATGTTTTACTCTTTAAGAATTGCATATGGTAGCTATGCATAGGAAAACTTAAATTGAGTGTGGAATGGAACTTGTCGATGATCTAAGATACATGTTGCATGATGTTTAACATGCTAATTTTGAATAAGAGATGTGCATGGTTTTAGAAAGGCGTGACTGTTTTCAAATGATGTTTTAGTAAATTGAAATGAGATTTGAATGTGGACATGGAAAATGGTTTTTATGCATTGATGGTGATTTTGCTTTTGAGTCTCCTCACTAAGCCTTGTGTGCTTACGCTCTCATTTGTCCATAAATGATGATAATTGAAGCTATAGAGGCAACAAGAGGCAAGGGACTCCAAGAGACTTCTCTTAAGAAAGTATGTTTCATTTTAGACTAAAGTAATAAGGGCAATTAGGATCCGTTGAATTGTTTGGAGATTTGTGTAAACTCCCTTTTGTGCAAGTTTGGTTTCCTGTTTTTGGCCTTTAATTGTTTGTTTATGCTTTGGTTTGAGTTTTGACTCTTAAATTGTAACGCCCCGGTTTTGGGCTTAGGAGTTTTGGGATTCGGACCGGTTCGGTCGGATCGCGGTTCGAATATATAAGAGTGAATTTAGGAAAACCTAGTTCGGGTTGCATTAAAAATATGGGAAAATGTCTTAAAATCCTCTTTTAATATATATAAGTGAACTGTGAAATCAATTTTGTAAAATGAGGTTTGGAAGGG